>JAZFAV010000032.1:14145000-15407500 GCA_037954035.1 Rosalia funebris
TAAAAGAAATATTTATTATTCGATTGACAATATTTTTGATTTAATATTAGACGTAATTCTGAAATTAATATTATTTTTAGGAACAAATATCAGAAACACAATAACATACAAAGAGAAAGTAAAGGAAAAAACATACATACAAACTTACTAAAAAGGCATAATAACTATATCAAAGAATAACATAATAGAAACAAATAATAGAACATTTAACAATTTAGTTTTTAAAATTATTAAGACGTTTTCAAATTAAGAAAAATTATTGACTCATTACAGGAATGATCTGTTTTGTCATTCTCTTCATTAGTATACTTGGGTGTTAATCCTCTATACAAACTACCTTTATTTTGTTTCCCTGTACCTATTAATTATAGTTATTTATTTTTAAAATTGCGCTTTAGTAAATTTGATTTTGGAACGTTTCATGAAAGAAGTCCTCGAGGCTTAGGCCTTAAACTAGTTATCACTCCCTGAAAAATATGAAAAATAAAATCTGGGCTACTTTATTTTGTAAGTTATCAACTGACGAAAATCTGCAGCATGAGAAGTGCTCAGAGTCTTGGTGTGATTGGAAGAAGGCGCAAGCAGCGGTTCCTTGGACTCCTTCCACCATCTTCCATCATGGGCTTCCTTAGGAAGCCGCTGCATCCTAAGGAAGTTCTTAAAGCCATAAAACCGATTTATTAGTACCTGAGCCGAGATGAGTTGCTAAACCGTTGTTTGGGAAGCTACATGCAAAATAACAATGAAAGTTTCAATGCTACTGTTTGGAAATTGGCTCCAAAATGTTATTCAAGTGGAAAAAAAGTCTTGAATATAGCGACTGATATTACTGTGTGCACTTTTAATATTCTTCGAATTATTAAAGGTTTGGATATATATATATATATATATATATATATATATATATATATATATATATATATATATATATATATATATATATATATATATATATATATTGACGTCCAATTATACGATTTTTGTCTAGAAGCCAATGCTAAGAGGATTAAGCACGCCGAGATGTGTTTGACAGATGCAGCGAAAGAGGCACGGTCTAGTACATATAAAATGTTCGAAGAAAAAGAATGAGGAACAATACTTAAATATAGAAGGGCAGCCTTAAGTTTCTGGAATAGCAGATTAATGGTAAATATTTTTAAATAGTTGGATTTTTCATTTTTTCGTGTCTATTACACATTTCAAAACTTTAAACGCGTTTTTCTCGAAACATGATTTTTCAAAACGGCACACAGTATAACTCCTATACTGTTTTCATTCTTTTAATGCGAATTCTTAACAATATCTTAAAATAACATTTTGAAGTGAAATATGTACGGAATATTCGATAAGTTAATTTAAACATTATTTATTAACAAATGTTGCCCTTGTTTTAGTTGAAAATTTAACGTTTTTTATTTAGATACTCGCTAATCACACGAAAATCAATATTTTTGTGTTATTATCAATATTTCAATAGCTATAAACATGTAGATTAAATGATTTCTTTACGCTGCGTGCCTCAGAGCGCTTTATGTTCGACACGTCTCGCGAGACATGTCGAATGCGCTCCAGTGTCGCCATTTTTGAATATTTCTTGATAGTAACGTTTTGTATTATACACAAATATAGGTCTAATATTATTATCTTATTACCTTTTCTTCCACTCAAAGAAATTGTCAAAAAAGCTCTCTTTTATCTTATACTGTTCCAAACAACAGGAACAGTAATAAATACTATTCCAAAGACTTTAAGCAGCCTTATTTTAATCATATATTTCTCTTCTTCAACGATGATACAAAAGAAGAATTATATTAGTTAAATAATGGAATCATTGGTAACGAGACGTAACGATATAGTATTTTAATATACACACATACATATCTATTTAGTATGAGTTTATTTGCGTAAAGTATAATATGAATAAATTATGAAATTTCATTGCTTGTATTGCTTTATTCACCATACGTTATATTAATATTGTGCATGAAATACATAATGTATATCTCGAAAGTTGAGAACTGATGTTGTCTACATTGTATACTTATAGGAATGGAAGTTTATATTAAATTATATAAGAAAAATTAAAATAACTACATAATTATAATCAAAATTCACCAAATTTTTATAGGAATATAAAATAGGATTAAATTATACAAGGGAAATGAAAATAACTATATGAATATATTTTTAAAAAATATATGACCCTCCTCATGAATTTTTAATAGACAAGTCATTATGCGAATAATGTCATGATTTTTAATATAAAACGAAAATCCACATGAACAGTTTCTTTATTTCAAAATAATTTCCTGATTACGTACAGCTATTGCACCTTACAAACTAATTAAAACCCCCTCATTATTTGAATGCAGGCTATTATTCAGCTGTAGTTTCAGTATATGGACAAAGATACATATTTTATTACAAATTAGTACGTGTATTACTTAAACTAAAAGTGTATAAACTTTAGTTAGTTCATTAACATGATAATATGGAGAAATATATGCTTAATGGCTGTGTGATTCTTTTTATAAAAAAATATTTTCAATTTTGGAAGAAAACAATATTCTATTGGAACATAGTATATTTTCATCCAACATTGTCTGCAACTGTAGGATTCCTCTAATAGCGTTATTTTTATTATTATTAGAGGGCGAACTATAATAAATAATATTATATAATAATACTGACCATGTAATATAGGCTGTAGTGGTATCGTTTGGATGGGGGATGAACTACTTTACCCATAGATTCTATCAACTTGTATGCCTTCCAACTCCCAATTGCATGAACTCTCTGCTAAACATTTGTGTAGAAGGCATATTATTCTTTGAATAAATTGTAAATTTTCGATTATATATTAGACAAGTAACCTATCCCTACTATATTACAAACGTAGAAATTTGTTAAGAAATTTTGGGTTGGTGGTAGTTTGTCTTGTGGCGTTGGTGACTGGTACTACTAGAACAATAACTCATGTTAAAAAAGAGATAACATAACTAACATTTCATTAACATAAAAAGTTATTCAGTACGCGTATGGTGTCATATTTATATGATCTTCGAAGATCAACTACATACAGAGGACCACCTTCTTCCTCCGCCTCAAGCTGTGGAGGAGATGGTTCACACGGAGATAATAAACATACTTATGCTCATAGCATCCCCCAATACTGGGCTAGTCCACCATCCTAAACTACAGTATGAATTCCATTATCGTAGACGCCACTGTACAATACAGTTTGCCTCTATAGGAAGCAAAGTGATTTAGTTTTATTAGCTCTGTGTTGGGTAAATTCGATCGAAAAATGGAAGGAGTAGTATGTAAGGATTGTCTTAGTTTAAACTGCATAGGATAATGTTCGAGTTTGATATCCCACTAAGCCAATGGACATCCATTTATTTCGGCATGCAATTTATTTTTTGTCGTGTCATAAAAATGAATATGATTAATAATACCACATCAATGCACAAATAAAGAAAAATATATCTCTATATATCTAAAATTAAAAGACATTATCAATCTATCTTGTTAACTCATCCTGATGAAATATAATTTATTCAAGTGATGTATCAAGCACATTACCTTAAATAAGATTATAAAATTTAATTTCATTGTTATTCATTATTAATTATATAACAGTTTAATGAAAAATACTAATTTTTAATAAATAATAAGTAGGTAATCTCAACCTCGAAAGGAGATACTTTTTCAAATAGTTTGTTTGTAAATATACAATTACATTTTTATAAATTAAATTTTAATATAACGACTAGTCTTCGATGGTTAGTCAATGAAGCATAGTTGAACTAAAATAGGTGTATGGTGTCGATTTGGTAGATTCTGATAACCTTTGATTTATTTAATATAAATCTAAATATTTCATCCTAAAGATGGCATGTGTTTCACACAAACAAAATTATTTATGCACGGTTCTTATTATATTCATTTCATATTGCAACTATAGTTTTATTTCACATAACAAATGTGTTTTTCACCTAATAAATGATATTAAACTAAATCTAGTATGTTTGTTGCTTAGGGCTTACTGATACATTTATTAATAGTTATTATTTAACAAAAAACGTATATTCATTTCACCATACCTGAATTCATCATGTATCTGCCATAAACATAATTTATTAACAATAAATAAATCTTTCTTTCGGTGTAAAATTAGGAACCCACTGGAATAAGTGGAATATGTCCCTGGAGTTATTATTTAACTTTGGAAGAAAAGCCTCCTAGATCTTGTTTCTATAAAAGTAAGTTCTCTAAGTCTCTATTTGTCAGAATGTGACACTTGTATGTTATACCAGTGTATAAGTGCATTACTTACTGATATTTTTTTAATGATATTTTTATTCGAAATTAGAGACACCTAATGAAATTATAAGAATAAACTCAAACGCGTAAAGAATGTAAAGAAACATAGCGATCCATTTTCTGTAAAAAATATATTTAAAGTTATACTTAACTTTTGGACAATTTTTTATGCATTTTAATACCATATTGAATGAGGGTTGTTACATGGACATGTCCGAGTTTACTTCCTATTTAGAAATACTCTAGCTTTAACCGAACTGTGAGATTTCAAATTGTGGTATATGAAATCGACTCAATGAAATAGGAAGTGGGCAAGCGGTAGTAGAAATACTGTTGTCCTTGAATGAATGACTACATCATATTTCAACTAGTCTTACCTTGTAAGAGAAAGTGTGAAAATAAATAAAACGTTCTCGATGTCTTCTTGTTTAACCTCAATAAGAAGATCCACTGAAGACTTAAGTAATAATCACATGTTGATTATTTTTTAAAGGGGTTATTATTCTATTTACTAAGAAGATTAGCGATGATTTATTAGGATTTTATCTTAAGTAATCAAGTAGTCACAAACTGAAATAGTCATGCGAAGTTTTGGTGATACGAGGTTGCACAAATGCTTCGGTTTATCCAATTCCGGGCTACATTTTATAACGGATTAAACGAATGGGATGATTCGTGGTAAAGTATAATGCTGTTACGGTTAGCAAAATATACTTATTGAAAATCAAAGTACAGCTCGTCAAGAATGGAAACAAGTCTCAAAACTGCGATATCAGACCGCCCATGAGGTACGCAATAAATAGCTTGGTCTTTACCCAGTCGCAATGAGACCTCCTCAGAGTGAATACCGATGAATATATATATATATATATATATATATATATATATATATATATATATATATATATATATATATATATATATATATATATATATATATATATATATATATATATACCCAGAGTCTGATCTAGCCGCGCTTAAAATGCATCCTTTTACCTCCGAATGCTGCCTCAGAAAGGGTGGTCCAACCATAATGCACGATGTTAATTGTGAGTCACACCTTAACGTCAAGTTTTTTGCCCAACTTAATTTGACATTTCTTTGTTTCAGTGTATGACAGATTCATCCATGGAGAGGTACACAATTAAGCAGCGCGTTAAGATTGTTGAAGCCTTTTACGAAAATGGACGTTCAAATCAAAATGCATTTCGTGCACTTCGTGACTACTTTGGTCAGCATAATCGACCAAATGTGTCCACAATCGGGAGAATTGTGCGCAAATTTCAGCAAACCGGATCTGTAGGAAATGTGAAAACACCTGTGCATGCTCGCCCAGTTCGTTCTGCGGAAAACATTGCTGTTGTTCGCGATAGTGTAGCAGAAGAGCCGTCAACCTCGACTCGTCGTCGTGCCCAACAATTGAACATCTCACGAACATCACTGATGCGAATTTTGAATAAAGATTTGAATTTACACGCTTACAAAGTTCAATTGACTCAAGAGCTGAAGCCTACTGACTATTTCAAGCGTCGTCAATACGCCGAATGGTTGGTTGAACAGACAGAAGTGAATGGTGACTTTACAAAGAAAATCAGCTTCAGCGACGAGGCACACCTTCACCTCAGTGGATTCGTTAACAAGCAGAATTGCCGCATTTGGGCAAATAATAATCCACGAGTGATTGTTGAAAAGCCGATGCATCTACAAAGAATGACTGTTTGGTGCGGTTTATGGGCTGGCGGCGTCATCGGGCCGTACTTCTTCGAAAATGAGGTCGGCCAAGCAGTTACCGTGAATGGTGTTCACTATCGCGAGATGATAACGGACTTCTTGTGGCCAGAAATTGAGGACATGCACCTGGACGATATGTGGTTCCAACAGGATGGTGCCACTTACCACACAGCCAACGAAACAATGGCACTTTTGCGCGAGAAATTCAATGGCCGTGTTATCCCACGTTGTGGCGATGTTAACTGGCCGCCACGATCATGTGATTTGACACCGTTGGACTTCTTTCTTTGGGGATATTTAAAAGAAAAAATGTACGTCAATAAGCGAAGAACAATTCAAGAGCTAAAGGATGAGATAATTCGGCACATTAACGACATTGAACCTCAATTATGTCTCAGAGTCATTGAAAATATGAACCATCGGATAGAGGTATGCCACCGAAGCCGTGGCGAGCATTTGGCCGATATTTTGTTTCACACATAATTGTCGTAGATCCTTCTATCATAATAAAAAATATTAATATAATTCTCTGAAAAATTTTTGTTTTATTTACAATTAACATCGTGCGTTTTGGTTGGACCACCTTTTACTTCTACGCATATCTAGACACTTCTCACCTATTACGCATTTTACAGTTTTTCCTATTCTTGATGAGCAGAATATATGTACATACAGTTAGTCAAGAGTAGGAGAAAGTGTAAAATTCTCTGTGCGTGCGTAGAAGAAAGAGTGAGGCAGCATTCGGAGGGAAAGGGACGCACTTTTCCAGCCATATCGAACTCTGTGTATATTCACATTCAAAACTATTTCATCTCGATTGAGGAGCAATGCATCATATGCTTTTACGATTTACACTCAACCCACCTCTTTCACTGGCTGCATACTCGACATTTACTCTGCAAAAGTCTCAATGCGAATGAGTAAAGACCAGGCTATTTGCTGCGCACTTCGTGGACGGCCCGATGTCCCAGTTTTGAGACTTGTTCCTATTTTTAACATGCTGTACAGTGTTCTCGTAAAGTGACATTGCTAAGGCTACTGTCAGGTAGCTCACAATTTGAATTGCACAATCGTTTTTCATAATATTTTTATCTAACTGATACGCTAATGTAATTATTATTTGAGTCTATGTCAAAAAAAGTGCTCTTTCATACTATATAATTAAAAATGGGATTTCTATTAAAAAAATATCGATGACGCCATACCATCCACACGAATCATCCTATATATATATTAGTAATATCTTAAAACATGGACCATTAAAAATAAAATTTGACGGATCCGAGAGCATTTTCCACAAAGTTATTTCTTGAATTTTTAACTAACTTATTAATTAATTTACGAAATCATTGTATGTATAAACAATATACTAAAAGAGCGTAGAATGTATAGTGTCGCAAAATTATTATAAAATATACCATTAATGTTGCGCTGTTTTTTATGGTAGAAGGTAACATTTTAGGTCGAGCAGAATTTCCCCAATTAATTAACGCATAAATATTAATAAACGTTATTTGTAAACATCTTATGGTTATATCATTCGAATTTAAAAATATAACGACTACAGTAAATACAAAATAATTAACTTTTTTATAACACTTGTTTAATGTACGTAAGGTTAGTTTTGTGGGGAAAAAGATAATTTACATTGAAGTGATTGTTATTTGAGAACCATATGAATATGAATATTATTATAAACAGTTAGCTGAAATAATTTATTCACATGAAAAGGAAATTAACATTTTCATATCATTAAATAGTATTAAGAATTGCCTGGACCAGGATTGAAACCTTCAAAGCAGCAACGGAAAACCAGTTTTCTTAAAACACTGAGTGCTTATTTATTAACGATCACATAGAGGAAACGGAAGAAAATTTCAGGGTTAAAATTCTGTAAAATATTGTTTATTGTAACGAGGACAATAATTTTAAAGTTTTCTTTTATGAGTTGATTGCTGTAACACAATAGTTTATATCGTGGTACAGGATCTTTCAATAGAGACGCTCGAAATTTGATAGGTTATAGCGGTCATGTCGTTAAAGCAACATCTATCAAATTTTCTGTGAATAGTTCAACAGTGTATGAAAAACCACCATGGAAGGTTATAGCATTCAACAACGTGTGATGTGTAAATCATCAAATTTTATTTTCAAAATCACTGCTCCGTTCGAGACACGCTCCGCGCATTACGTGATATTTCCACAACCGTCCTGCCGAGTCAACTGTTCGACGTCTGGTGGCCAAATTTGAGTCAAGTGGTATGATAAATAATCAGTCAATACCCCTATGTCACCAATACGCAAGGTTTGCTAAAAACATCGCTGCTATGTGTGAGAGTATACGGGAAAACCCGCGGCAGTCAATTTCTCGTCGTTCACAAGAACTTGCCCTTCTGCGACTTGGTGAATATTGGGTCGTGACTTAGGTCTGCACCCACATAAAATCGAATTGACCCAGGAACTTAAGGTAAACTACCATACATAGCGCCGTGTGTTCGCTGATTTCGTTCTGGAGCAATTGGAAATTGACTCAAATTTCGTCTTTAGTGACTGGGCCCATTTTTGAATGAATGTGTATGTGAACAAGCAAAATTGTCGGATTTGAGATGATACCAATCCACACGAGATACACTAGCACCAAATACATCCCGAGAAAGTCACTGTGGTGACATTCTCGGGATGTTGGTGCGGATTTGAGTCTGGCTGAATCATCAGTCCATATTTTTTCGAAAATGATACGGACATTGCCATAACCGTCAACGGCGAGCGCTACAGATCAATGATAAGCAACTTCTTGTGGACTAAATATGATATGAATACCGACGACATGTGGTTCCAACAGAATGACGCTACGTGCCACTCATCCAGCGCATTCCACGATGGACACGGGCACGGTTATCTCGCGTAGCGGTGACGAACTGGCCACCAGGATGGTACAATTTAACGCCTTTAGACTTCTTCCTTTGGGGCTATCTTAAATCGCAGGTCTATACGAACAAACCGAAAATAATTGATGCCCTCAAAGTCAACATAATGAACGCCATCCAGCAAATTCAGCCAGATCTATGTGACAAAGTCATCGAAAATTAATCCTTCCGAATATGTGCCACCAAGCAAAGCTACTGTAGATATTTGAGCGACGTTATATTTCATACTTAATGCCATAAAATATTCTTTCAAATAAAAACAATTGAGTGGATATCTCACACAACTTGTTTTATATACGTTTAAAAATCGAGCGTCCTTATTGAAATACCGTTTATACCGTAATTTATTATGTATTGTTATAACGTACAAGTTTTGATAAAAGGTGTATGGTATTTAAAATTATTGATAAAACACTGCATAATAATATTCATGTAGGCGGAAATTATAAGTTACTTATTTTAAGTCATGTAGTTATTTTCTAACAAAATTGACAATTTGTAGTTTACATTGAGCCTAGCCATAGCCTATTGGATTAGAAGATGATAGAAGATTAGATTGGATTGGAAGAAGACATTGAATTTAGTTTCTACTTACTGAATGTAAGGCATATCTTTGTTTACAGAAATACAACTAAGTACACGAAGAATTAAGAACTTTGCAATACAGGAGCGTAGTATCAAACAGGGAGAACATTCAGGCAGAGAAATTGTCACAAACGTTTAGGGAATTAGCATCATCATATGTTAGTAGACAAAATCTAGAGTAGTAGACTAGTAGAGATGAGATGAGTTATTATAAAAATATGTATCTTATGTGCGGAATTAGTTACGCTACACAAAGACATACATATGTACATCATTATGAATATGAAACTGACATTACAATTAATTTTAATTTTATTTAAGACCGACGTATTTGTTTGAAATCTTGAGATTTTATTTTTTCGACGATGTTTTCTGATGCGACTTATAACTGGTAAAGCATATATCCTCTTCTGTTTGTTTTAAAACAGATCATTAAAGTTTGACGACTCTGACGATAGATGCTCCGAATTATTGCAGATTTAATACTGAAAATTTCCCAACTGTGAAAGTTCCAATGTTGTAATTTTGAAACGTGTTGAAGTAAATACATCGTAGGCTAATAAATTACACAATTATGTAATAAAACAGAAACTGGAATTTGTATTACTTTGCACTTTTCTTGGTTCGCCTCGACGTAAGCCTCATTTCCTTATGCAAGAGCAATGACTAAGAATCTTGTATGAAAGTGGGAAAAGCCGAGTTGAAGTAGGTAACAAATTATTTATATTCTTGCGGTATAATGTATATTAAATAAGTAAATTATTATTTAATGAAGGCTTATAGAGGAAAATAGAAAATGGGAATATTTAAAGTATGTATTTACATAGGTTGTGACATAGGTGTTGACGTCGTATGTCATCTTGTAGTATTTAGAAGATTTAATACATGGTAATATTAAATAGACATATATGAATTGAAGTGCAAAATACAGATTTATTATGACTATTGAAAGCCTATGCTGGATCATCAAAGTTATCTTTAATAATACCACTTTTTAGTTTATTCTTTTCTGCTAAAAATCATATTAACAAAATAGGCAGATAATATTTTTTCTTTATATACCAACTTGGAATATGAAATTTCTCTGAACTAATTATGGTTCATCTCAAATCCTAGATTTTTTGCAAGGATATTACTTAGATCTTATAGTTAACGATTTTAAGAGAAATATATAGAATTAGTAGGAACCGTTGTTGTCCTCAAACAGAACATTAGAGGTATTTAGTGTTTAAAACTATTTAACCACCTATTGACAAGATTTTTTCTGTTTTAAGGACAAAAAACACACATGAATTAGTATTGAACCATATTTTGAATACAGAATACAAACTACCTATTTTTTCATGTAAAAATCATATATATATATATATATATATATATATATATATATATATATATATATATATAAAATACATTAGACGTAAATTAGAAAGAAAAGTTATAAGTAACTGCCTATTTTAAGTGTAAATAATTATAAATCCTCTTCATCATTTTAGCATATTCCAAACAAAAATAAACGTTATATTTTTGGCAACGATATTTGGTATAAACCACTAATTCTAACACCCAAATGTGTTAATTTTGAATAATAATACCATAAAAAGTCAGAATAAGTAAGTGCAGAGAGTTCAAAACATATTATTAATGCAGATAATAAAAGATATCTGACAAAATATAAAAGTGAAAATTACGACGTACTAAGGCGCAATGTATCTGAAAGATCCGGGCGCCCCTTATAAGGCCAGGCAATGCACTAAAAAAAAATCGACACCATCTCGAGAAGAGTGGTTTGGAGCTAGGAGGCTATGAGGGAATTCGAGTTAATATTAGTAATCTACACGAAAGTACAAAGAAAAAACTGATTGCCGGATCTCACAGATCGGCTGCGCCCGACAGAAGATTAAAGTCCTATCGCTCTCACTTGTTGATGGAAATATATAGAAGATATGGAAATATAGTGTTTGATAAAAACACTTTCCTAAATGATAACCCCATACTGGAGCCAATTTGTCGCCCAACACCACAGTGCGAATTACATTGTCCATAGAAAATGCAATAGGTCACCTCTCATACTGTGAATGCAGAACAAAGTGTTGCACTTTTATCAGTTGCATTGAAAGTAACGATATAATGCTATATGGTACTAATTATTAAACGATAATAATTGTTAAAAATATGTCATACTGAGGATTCAGTAACATATAAGTCGGAAATCGAGAAAGGAACCACCAAACCACCAAGCGGTTATCAAAGTAGTTCCCGAATAGCAAAGCTATTACATAATCGCTCTAGGAAACAACTACTCCTCGGGCTAAAGCCCCGCCAGGCATTGAATTATACCCAGAAGCGATCCTCGACCCCTTTCTCGTGCTTCTGCACGATCAGATAAGGTTTCAAAAATTAAACCCGCCACAGGTAGGATTCGACATTTGTCCCGGATCGGAACCGAACGACATACAGCTGTTTCGAACTTATTAGTTCTCATCAGTGCCGTACACGGTACGCCGATTCAGGACAAATGCCGAATGAACTTTATGGCGTATACATCTTTATCGATACGATCTCTGTCAGTAACATATAAGTCGGAAATCAAGAAAGGAACCACCAAACCGCCAAGCGGTTATCAAAGTAGTTCCCGAATAGCAAAGCTATTCGGGCATAATCGCTCTAGGAAACAACTACTCCTCGGGCTAAAGCCCCGCCAGGCATTGAATTATACCCAAAAGCGATCCTCGACCCCTTTCTAAGATACTGAAGAAGGGATACTGAGGATTGTATGTGGGCTTCCCGGCTGAAGTCTGTATGGATGGTACTAAGACTGGTATCCTTAAAATTTGTTCCTGTTTTATTAATTTATAAGATCTACTCATTCGATTTCCTATTATTTAAAATAAAGCTAATCGCCTTCTGTGATACGTTATTAAAACGAAAATAAACAACTAGAAACTAAAAGAAAGTACCCACATGACTGTGAAAAATAGTATTTTTTTATTGTTTACTCTAGTAATAACCATTAAGAGAAATGTATAACACATGTATATGTACAAAATGTATAACGTATTATGATGCCCTATTATAAGTTATGAATTATTTATTGTTATAAATATCTTGTTCCTTCTGAATTAGTTTAAATCAACACTAAACGATGATTTCAAAAAGTGAAACTATATGTATATGTACACATTCTTCTACGTTGATTAATATTCATTTGAACATTTAATGAAATTCTTCCTGTCTCTGTTTATTAGGGAGAAATTTAAGAAGAGGCGATAATATAAATAAAAAACTTCGATTTGGTCATCGTGGTCGTTTCACCTTTTATCTGCTTCTACTTTAAAGATCGACTAAAAATAAAACAACAATAAACCGTTTAATTTCTCTATGTTAATTTCTTTTGGAAATTTCTCATAATTAGTAAACGTAAATAGAATGTATACATATGAATGTTGCCATTTTTCAAGTTGTGCAAAATAAAAATTGAACCTTTTTTACAGGGTATTTTATCCATAAACCACGACCGACAACATCTTAACACACTTGATTTAACTTCTGTTCATTCGATGAGCAATTTCCCTGAACGATATATCAGCTTCTTGCAACCCAATTACGCAACCTCTTTCAAAATCACTAATCTAATTAAAATAATTGCGTCTTTTACTCCAGGTATTGACTTCAATTAAAAAACAGTGAATAAATTGGAATTAAGCACACTAACCACTAACATCGATGCTTTTTTTTTGAACGTTTAGATAATTATTATATTGGTCTGTGTGTCTAAAGAGGTTGATGATTAGTAGGTTGTATGAAAATTAAGGTCACTGTGAATAGTAGTTGGTGCTCTTAGTTGCTTTTTAACTTATAAAATTATATACGTATGTCAGTTGAAAATAAAATTTGCATTTTTCATGTACACTCAAAAGTTTATCTAATGTTGAATATTATAGTGTACACAAAATAGTGAAAATTCCATTTATGTTTAAAATGGAAGGAGAAGAGCTTGAAATTATTAGTTATTTAGTTAATATTACTTAAAGGCATTGAGTAACCCACTTTCTTATGTTAACATCACTTAATAATAGAAGTTAAATTAAAGCAATTTAAGTCAGTCTATGTTTTCATTTTTTATATGTTTATAATATTTAACATTATTTGCAGAATTAAAAAAATGTATATATGAACTTTGTAATGAATCTCTATCCGCTGTCCTTAGAACAATGTCTACAGAGTGTACCTATAAGGTAAGGTATATGCTCAACCAGATATATATATATATATATATATATATATATATATATATATATATATATATATATATATATATATATCATAGATCCTTTTATACATTTGGGAAACTTCTTTTTATTCATACTCATACTATTTTGATACTGTATGTGATAATATAAATTCTCATATATTATATTACCTAAATTTAATAAGGTTAAAAAATGTTTCTTTTAAGGTTTTAGTATGTATAAGAGCTCTTATAGGTATGGCTATTTTTAATAAGAAATATGAACATATCACTAATATTCAGCAAGAGATTATTAACTGGATCAAGACTTTATTTTTTATGCAACAGATTTACTGTAATAATAAAGATTTATATACTAGTATGGAACATATTTGATATTCCATACAAACACTAAAATTTAAAAGTTTTAGATATATAAAAATCGACCTTCTTCTCTCAGAAACTTTAGACTGCATAGGGAAAGGTTACATAAATATATGTAGAAATGAGAATAAACATACACCCTCGGGTCAAACTCTCCTCTTTGGGATGTGAATTCAACTATAAAAAAAGCACGGATGACATAAAATAACTTTATATAACGTAATAGAATGTGTTAAATTTAAGATTGTAAAATATGGTTACATTGGACAACATTTTAAAGTTGTTCGAAATATCCTCCATTAACAATCTGACATTGGCTGGAATGCATGTAAATACTCTGTTTTGAACATTCAATAAAATCCGGGCTGATATATTCCATATCGATTCAAATTTATTGCTTCAGATCCTCTAAATTATTTTGCTTGTTAAAATAGGACCATTTTAAGTAACACCACAAGAATAAATCATATCGTATCAAATCAAGTGAACGTAGTAGCCATTGATTTGGCCTTCGTCACCTTATCTATCTACAAGGAACATAGCGTTATGTTAATAAGAGCGTTAATTGATATCAACACCAAAATGTGGAAATGCTCCGTTTTGTTTAAACCAAATTATTTGATGGGAAAGATAATCACTATCATTGTGGTTAAGAACTACTAAAATTTGAACATATTTATTGCGCATTTAGTGTATACAAATAGTACAATTTCATTCCTTCTCACGTCGGGAGTAGTACGTTATCGACTATATTTATTTAAAAATACAATATTTAAATTTTAAAACGTTACATGATTTAAATATAATTACAGTATAATTTATAAAATATAAGTAAGCAGTTTTAAAATAATATAAGAACTTTCGGATACCGTTAATTATTTATTATTAATTTTATTTATCTAGATTACTTAATTCTCATATGCAGTCTTTATGTCTATTAATTATATTTATTTATTATTATACCTATTGTTATCGCTTTTATATCCATTTTATATCGTGGTCGATAAAAATCAATTTTTAAAAACAATTTATTTTTGAAATACACAATTGAACGTTTTGTTATAAAGGATTTAAAATTACAATAATATTAAGTGAGTACCGGAGGTTTGAAATGAGTTATGCTAGTTTGCCGGATACTATGCCGGTCTGCCGGATACTATGCCACTCTGCCGGATACTAACTTCTGGTCGCACGCTTTCGCCTATATAAACTGTCATTTGCTGACTCTGCATGGGAATGGCTTTAGCCATGAGTATTCTTAGAAGTTAGGCGTGAGTTGCTGACCATAAGCAAGTCTTTGTTTTTGAGAATAAGATAAGTCACGAATAGTATCAAGTAACTATGAGAAACAACTGATAAGAAAAAGCAAAGATTGTGTTACTTGAGATATGATACAATGTAAATTGTACCTAACTGAAATTATTCTAAGTATTCTAAGTCTAAAATGTATACAATTAAATATTTTATATAACAACTCCCCCCTTATAGAAAAGTTGGTGGTATACAGCACCTTTTGGATAAGCAGAAAGTTCCAAAAATATGAAAGTTGCTATTAAGTGCAACATAAATGCAATAAGCAATATAATAATATAAAGTAAAATTGTAATAAAATCAAGTGAACAAAATAAAATAATAATAATCACATAAGTCCAGTTCACTTGAACACTAGTCACAAAATATAAAATGTTAAAGTTCCAAAATCACTATAAAGTCTCAATTTAGTTCAGTATCTTCTGGGGAACTGTCTGTTGGTCTGATAGCGGGCCTTCTTCTTGAAATAAAGTTGGTGAGTCGTCCAACGGGTTTTGATTGTCCAGGAGGCGGTGGAGGTAAATTTGACGTTAGGGAAATAGCAAGTCTTCTTCTTCTTCTGCATTTGCATGTGAAGTATAGGATGACGAGAAGAATTATTACAGTAATTATGAAATAAGTAAACCAAGAAATATGTTTCGTGACAAAAGGTTCGTTGATTAAATCATCAAGGGTTTTGGAATATTCATCTAATTTGTGCTTCGCAACTTCAAGGTCTTCAACGTTGAGATTGTTTAATTTTAAAGGCTTTAATTTTGGAATTTGCAGATCGTTAGGAATGTTGTCACAACAGTTGTAAGGGATTAGAATAGGGTGAGAATCATCATGAGTTACAGTAGTGTCTCTAGAGTTTGCTTGGACTTTGGTAACACCAACAAAAGCACTACAATAAGGTTGTAACTTGAGAATAGAATTTTTGAAAATGACTTCAGTTTTAGAATTTCGGTTTTGACATGAGATGGTTATTTGAAGGGGTTCAGAATTGATTATAAGCCAAGTGTTGTCTTCTAGATTGTGAACTTTGTATCCTTCTGCAAATATTAAAGATGTCTGGCAATTTTCCGGAAGGGTCCTGGTGTTCTTCAGAATTTTGGCTTCGCAGATGGCGTTGTCATCAATGGGGTAGGCGAACAAATTTGAACACAGTTTTTGTCCAAAGACGAGTGGTTTGCATCCGTCGAGATTTGACATAGGAATGTACATTATAGAATCGTCGTCTCGCGCAACATATTTTTGATTGGTTGACAAAACATGATATAAACCAGTCCTATTATTGAGGATAGGCATTGGGAATAATTGGAATAAGGAAAATCTTTGTTGATCAATAAGAGGAATTTTTAGAACAAATATTAAATCTGAATCGGTTTGAAATGCTGATAGTTCTATGATATCTAGATATCTACCAACATCAGATAATTTTATTGGAAGTGGTAAATTATTTTGATGCAAGTTTTGAGATATCTCCTGTAATGCGGATATCAGATCTCTAGGATTTATAATAGAAGTATGAATGATTTTTAGACGCGCGAATGTAATTGAATTTAATATGTCATTTAATTGATCCTCAATGTACAAGTAGCTTTCCATTAATATTTCGCATTTTTCTAGGAATCTTAATTTTACTTCGAAAATTTTGAGTTTCTCTTTAGTTCTGTAAATTATGTCAGATATTAATTTAATGTCTCTGTTAAATGTTTCTTCGTCTAGTTGTAATTTTTGAATAGTTGTGTTGAAATTCTTTATTACCGATGTTGTTACGGATATTTGATTTTTTAATAAATTTTCAATTTGATGTTCGTCTGTAATTAATTTGTTAATACTGTTTGTGTAATATTCGCCATCTTCTGCGTCCAGATTTCCTGTGATTGCTTTAAATACAGAACCAATAGCATTTAAAATACCACGTTTATAGCGTTTTGTATCATAATTAATTTCATTTAATTTTTCTTTAATATTACCAGAAATTTGTGTTAATAAACTGATGTGGATCTTTACTTCGCCTCGAAATAAATTCATGTTTTCAAAAATAGGGCTGACGGCACGTATTAAATTTTCAAGAATTTCATTATGTTGATAAGCTAATCTTAGAGCTGAAATGTTCTTGTGAACAAGGAGAGTCCAATGCTTGTTTGTCACATAAATATCGCTTTCATGGTGATAATAGACTCCGATTGTATTTTCTATGGGTGTTATTGAGTATTGGGATGCTGCTGTCCCTATCAGCAGGAGAAACCTGTAATTAAATTAAATTTTCAAAATAGGGTTTCATTCGGTCAAAATTTACTTTAGTTGTTTGATTCGTTTGAGAGTTTAATAGGATTGCAGAATTTTTAAGTATTTCTTGAATTTCGAAGGGACCGTTAAATTTATTGCTAAGTTTATTTTTGATCTGTGACTCTTTCACGTAGACCTTGTCTCCGACTTTAAATTCGTATTGATTTTCGGGGACATTTTTGTCAAACCTAGTTTTTGATTTTTGCTTAGACAGTATAGTTTTTTCACGGGCAATTTTGTAGTAGTGAGAAATTCTGTTATTGAGGTCTCTGATATATTTTGAAATTAACTGGTTTTCATTATATAATTTTTCTGGAGGTCGGCTGGAAGTATGACCGAAAATTAATTCGTATGGGGAGAATCCATGGGTTTTGTTGACGGAATTGTTGTAGCATATTACAGCATATGGGAGTACTGTTAGAGGGTGTTCGTGAGGGTTTTCTGTTTTATTTATTCTAATCATCTCTAATAAGGTTGCGTGGAAACGTTCAACCGATCCGTTGGATTGCGGATGATTAACACTGGAATACGTCAGTTTAATGTCATAGAGGGTACAAAGATCTCTAAGCAGGGTGTTGTCGAATTCCTTTCCATAGTCGCAGTGAATGCGAAGGGGTGTGCCAAAGTGTTGGAAGTAAACAAGTAAAGTATTTACTGTCGATCGTGCGGTTTTGTCTTCAAGCGGGTATGCTTGAGTAAATTTAGTTAATTCGTCTCTGATGGTCAAAACATAATTCCTAGTGGGGACTTCTAGAATGTCAATGTTAACTCGTTCAAACGGTGTTTTCGGGGTTTCCGTAATTACTAGAGGACTACTTAAATTTTTTCTCAAAATTTTTGTACTTTGACATGTCTCGCAATTTTGAATGTATTTTTCGACATCTTTTAGTAAACCGGGCCAATTATATTTTTCTTTGATTCGTCTAATGGTTTCATTGATTCCTCGATGAAGGTTAGATTTTCCTGAATGATGTTGATCAATTATAATTGGTATTTGGTCATCGTCAGGTCGTTTGACTAAATTTTGACAAACAGTAAGTTTTATGTCTTTACCGGAATAAATATAGGAAAACATTTCTAAAGTTGGTAGGTCTAAATTATTTTCAATATAATAATTTTTTGTTTCTTCAAAATTGTCTTGTCCTCTGAATAATGTGATAAAAAGCGTTTCTATTATACTATCAGATTCAAATGGTAAAAGAATTATATAGTATTTACGATTTTTAACGGATTTACTAGAGACTATGTTAATTTTGTTATTCATAAAATCGGGTTGCTCTTCGAATATATCCTCGATAATTTTATAGTGTAAATCTGTTAATTTATCTTTTTGAAAGAATGTAACAATATCTTTATGTTTTTCATCTAATGACTGATTATTAGTAAATTGGATTTTGTTGTAATCTATTAGGGATTGAGTTTTATACAAGTTTACGAAATTTTGGAGTTCTTCTACAATTGTCTCAGGGGATTCGTCAGTACTGATAGATTCGTTATCGTCATTGTCAGAATTTGAATTTAAAACTTTTGTTTGTAATTTTGCACAATTTCTGAAATAATTAATTTTTATTCGCGATAGTGCGTCCGCGTTTTTATTTATCTTACCTGGTTTATACTCAATTTCGTAGGAGTATTCCTCTAATTTTAAACGCCAGCGCGCAAGGCGGCTGCCTGGATCTTTGATCGGAAAAAGCCATGTAAGAGGTCTATGGTCTGTGACGAGTTTAAATTTTCTGCCAAAGAGGTACGGTCTAAAGTGTTTTACACTCCAAACAATAGCTAATAATTCACGTTCAATGGTGCTGTATTTAGTTTCTGCTTGACATAATGTCCTGGAAGCATATGCAATGGGGAGGTCTTTACCGATAGGACCTTGAGATAAAACTGCGCCAATTGCGAATGCACTAGCATCCGTTGTCAGTACAAATGGCTCATCGAAATTTGGATAATTTAGTATAGGGGTAGTGGTTAAAGCTTCTTTCAATTGTTCGAATGCAGTAATACAGTCATTGTCAAAAAAGAATGGAACATCTTTTTGAAGTAATTTTGTCATTGGTTTGGATAATTTTGCAAAATTTGGAATAAATCGGCGGTAATAACCTGCGAGTCCGAGAAACGATTTAATCTCTTTTTGATTTTTAGGTTGCGGAAAGTTTGCAACACAATTAATTTTGTCGGGGTTTGGTTTTACACCGTCAGGGGTTATTATGTGTCCAAGATATGCGACTTCTTTCCGGAGAAATTCGCATTTGTCAGGTTGAATTTTGAGGTTCGCGTTTCGTAGTCTCTTAAATACGTCTGTAAGTCTTGACATGTGTTCCTGAATAGTGGGTGAATAAATGATAATGTCGTCCATATAGACGAGACATCGCTCATTTTGAATTCCTAATAATATATTGTCCATAACACGTTGAAATGTGCTAGGGGCGTTTCGTAATCCAAAGGGCATTCTAACAAATTCATAGTGACCATTATCGACAGAAAAAGCAGTTTTGGAAATATCTTCGCGATTAATTTCTATCTGGTGAAATCCAGAGGCGAGATCTAAAGTCGTAAAATATTCGCACTTACCGAGTTGATCTAATATATCCGAAATATTGGGCAAGGGGTATTTATCACCTACTGGGGCTTCATTTAATTTACGGTAATCCACCACAACACGCCATTTTTGTATACCAGAGGCGTCCATTTTTTTTGGGACAACCCAAACAGGGGAGGACCATGGCGAAACTGATGGCCTAATTATACCTTGATTCAACATTTTAGATACTTGATTTTTTACTTCATCCTTGTGGATGTGCGGGTATCTATAAGATTTGGTGAAAATGGGTTTAGAATTTCCGGTATCAATTGAATGTTTAATCTCGTTAGTGAAAGTGAGGTTATCTCCTTCGAGATAAAATATGTCTGAAAAGTTGAGGCAGAGTTCCGTTAATAACTCTTTCTCTTCTTTATTTAGATGTTCAAGTCTTAACTGATTTCTTATTTCAAAATTTCTATCAATAAATTGACCTGAATTTTGAATTTGGTCATTTAAATTGAATGCTGAAAAATTTTGAATAGGTTCTATTTCAAATTTAGAAAAGTCAATAGTTTTTGCTATAGCGTTAGCATTGATAACTGTTGTTAAAAATTCACCTTGGTTATTAATTTTCACAAGGGCATTCGGTATACGAACTTTTTCTATTTCTTGATTACATATTATTGCGTCAGTATTAAAAAGATTACATTTAAATTTGAAAATTTGTTCAGTTCGAGGACCTATACAAATTTTATTGTGAATTTTGGAAGGTTTTTGGATTACTTTTGGAGATGTCTGATTATAATTTGGAAAAATAAATTTTTTGTTCTCAACTGTAGTCAGTTTTTGATCGAATTTAGAAATTTTTGGAAGAGGATGAGTCACTTCTTTAATCTGATTTGGAATGGAGGGCGGCAAATCAAAATCTTGAGAAGGGTCTTCGACCTTAAATAGAGGTACTGTTTTAAAGTTCGTTACGAGTTGTCTATTATTAAAATCAATTACACAATTATAATGCTCTAGGAAGTCAGAGCCTAGTAAACCATCGAAAGTAATATCAAGATTGTAGATATATACTTTATGTGGATCGTTGTCAGCGAATGGAATTAATGTTGATTCAGTAATTAGAAGTTTTTGATCGGTTATACCCTGTATAACAACGTTTTCAGGGGACCTTTTTTTATAATTTAGACATGTTTTTGGCTTAAAAATTGAAATACCTGCTCCTGTATCTATTAATATTTTAAAAGTATTAGTTATGTCCTTTATATAATATAGGTTGTGAGGATTTACGGTGAGTAAAGGTCTTTTTACATGAATTTCTGTTCTTGGCTGTCTTGATTTTGATTCAAGTTCAGCGTTTGAAATTGAGCTTGAATTTGTTCTAAGGCGGTTGATTGATTCGGCGGGTCTTCGTAAGACTGGGGGTCTAATTGAAAATTTTGGGTATTTGAATTTTCAGGATATTGAGTAGTATCGAAATTTTGAGTATTATCGTTAAAAGTAGCGTTGTATGAGTCTTGATTTTGAGCAGTATACTTATATTCGTAATTATCAATTTGATAATTGGGCTGAAAATATTCAATTGAATTTGAATAATCAGGACTATTCGTCATTCCGTATTGTTCATTTTCGTACATATGAGCAGTATCATTTGTGTAATATGTTTCATAGTACGGATGGGCAGTATCATCCACAGTTTCATTTAAATGATGCGTACGTTGTTGATTAAAATTTGGATTTGATCTTATCACGGAGGGTCTCTGAAAATTTGGGTTTTGTCTAAAAATTGGTGGTCTATTTTGCATAAATTTGTTTTGTTGAAAATTATTATTTGGCTGATTTGTAGACATCGGCCTAGGTTGATTTTGGGTAAATGTAGGTCTTGGAAAAGTTTGTTGACCTGGTTGATAGAAATTTGGCCTAAAAGTGTTATTAGAAAAATTCGTAGAATTATTATTATTAAATTGGTGGGCAGCATGTCTAGTGCGACATTCATTTATAGTGTGTCCGTTTCGTTTGCAGTACGAGCAGACTTTTTGTACACTAATTTGAGGCTTCTTAATTTGAGATGTATTTACTGAACGAGAAAATTTTTGGTTTTCAAAATACGAAAGCTGTAGCTCTCTTTTAATTCTGGATATTGCTTCTAGCATATTACAAGGATTGCCAGCACGAATTATTGAGCCAAGTTTAGGATCTAGCCCTGTTAAAAGAGTATTTAATGTTATCGTCTCTATTAAAGTAGATTGTGCTAATTTTTGCTCTGGTGTCAATGGTTGTTTCTGAACACAAGCGTGCATTTTCGCATTATGTGACTGAAGTCTCGAAATAAAATTTAAAGCGGATTCATTCTGATTTTGTGAAATGCGTTGAAGGTCTTGAATGAGAGATGTGAGATCCCTAGAATCTCCGAAATGAGTTTCTAATAATATTTTAATCTCGTCCCATGTTGCAGGGTTGCGAGAATTAATTAATTCAGCAGCTTTACCTTTAAGCTTATTTTTGACATGGAGGGTCAATAATGTTTTTTGGTTGCCTACAGCCATTTGGAAGGCACAACGAACAGCGTTTAAAAATGTTTGTAAGAAGATCTGATTTCCATCATATTCGGGTACAATAGAAAATACTTCTGAAAGTTTATAAGCTTCTACCTGTTCTTCAATTTGATTATTTGCGTTGACAGTTGCCATTTTTAATAAATTTGTTAGAAAAATTTAAATAAAATAATAAAAATAGGTTTATATATTTTTTTTCACGTTAAATGTAAAATTAGGGAGTAAGGTGAATATAGGAGCAATAGCGACTGGACTATACCACTTTATTTTTAGATGTAGATAAAATGTAAGTAATGCGATTAACGGTATAATCGCGTAATTAAAATGTGACGATTAACAGTATAATCGTATAATGTAATATACACTTTGAAAAGTTTGAGATAAGGCGTGACAATTCTATATGAATGCACTTACCAAATCAAATTCATCCGGACGCTGGCCTGGATATCGCAGTTAATGAGGCAATTTCCGTGTTTTAACTGGGTCACCTGGAAACAGCTGATTTTTCCGGGCTTCAAGAGGTTCGGACCAGTTAGGCGATTCCGTGTTCTGGAACGAATTCCTTCTTGGGGTTTTCTTGCGTTCTTCGTAAAATTGTTTTCTTTCTTGAGGTTCTTTGTAGTCACTAAGGAATTGGAATTCCACGACGATAGTGAGGAAAGTCCGTGTTCTAACGACGTGTGAAAATCCTACCGACTGCGCCAGATTTTTTATATCGTGGTCGATAAAAATCAATTTTTAAAAACAATTTATTTTTGAAATACACAATTGAACGTTTTGTTATAAAGGATTTAAAATTACAATAATATTAAGTGAGTACCGGAGGTTTGAAATGAGTTATGCTAGTTTGCCGGATACTATGCCGGTCTGCCGGATACTATGCCACTCTGCCGGATACTAACTTCTGGTCGCACGCTTTCGCCTATATAAACTGTCATTTGCTGACTCTGCATGGGAATGGCTTTAGCCATGAGTATTCTTAGAAGTTAGGCGTGAGTTGCTGACCATAAGCAAGTCTTTGTTTTTGAGAATAAGATAAGTCACGAATAGTATCAAGTAACTATGAGAAACAACTGATAAGAAAAAGCAAAGATTGTGTTACTTGAGATATGATACAATGTAAATTGTACCTAACTGAAATTATTCTAAGTATTCTAAGTCTAAAATGTATACAATTAAATATTTTATATAACATCCATGATTAATGATTTTTTTAGACGGTTGGATTCACATTTTCGACTTATATATGAATAAGAAGTTTAGAAGCGCTATTTCTTCTGAAATTATATTAAATATATTTGGGAAAAGGAATTCATGACATTGTTTGATAGCCAATGATACAACAGCCCTCCTGTTGATTCATAGTCACGATTTATGTGATTATTTGTTTTAACTTGTATTGAAGAATATCTAGGTGCTGGTAAATCTATCTAACGACTTAAGATTCCTGTCTCTTCATAAAGATCATCAGTAGGACAATAGTATGTTTGTCAAAGATTACTTTTAAGATCCATTTCTGTGATACTTCAGGATGCCCTTACATACTTGTTCATTGCTCATACACTGACTTATTTTTTTTTAGAAATTCAAATTTGGTAATGATAGATTTAATTTTTCCAATAATTAGATTTATTTGTTTATGCTATCTAAGGCGATAATCAATAATAATGGCCAAATATTTAATATTATTTGTTGAGATTAATGTATAAGGTGGAGGACTAGACGTATCGGAAGTGAACGGTACGTTGTTTGTTGTTTTTGACTAGTTTATTGCTAGCCTTTGAATTAAATAAGACTATTATTTTACACAGTCATTTTCTACTGTCACTATGTTATACTATATGCTACTCTTGATGTTAAAAAAATGCAGTGTCACTTGTGCAGTTAATATTTTTTTTCGTTATTATAAAAGGTGAACAAAAGAGGCCCTAACACTGTTCCTTGAGGGACGCCGCCGCGCCATATTAAACGGTCTTTTTCGTGCTACATATTTAATCAATGATTTCAAATTACTGGAGAGCTCATAAATTGCCCAGGATAAGATAATGGACAATTCTTATGAACCTAATGTTTTGAAGCGCTACAAGTTTTCAGATAACTAACAATACCTAAAGTCTTAGCTAAATCTACGAAAATGCATAATGCAGGATATTCATCCACTATACCATATATATTTTGTAGTGAATATGCTATTGCATCTTGCGTAGATTATGCCATCTGTAAATTGTATTGATGTAAATTGTACTTTTCTGATATAGATATATATTATTCTGAAGATAATATATGTGGTGAGATAAGAAATAATTTACCCCTTACATTAGTAATTTTTCAAATATTTTGGAGATTGAAATTCAATTTCCATCACCACGTTCTCCTATCATTAACATTTCAATTATCTCCCATTTAGGCGAATGACATACATTTTATTAACAAGTTATTGCTTATTAAATGCGACACATTGATACAAAACTCTGATACTGTTAACTTAATGGTAATAATAAAAGAGGATAATTAATAATAAAAAAAAAGTAAAATTAATAATAGTTACAGACATAGATCTTATCGATTTAGATGAAAATCCCACGGATTTGTTTTGGAATTTGCCCTGGATCGGCTCCGGCGTACCGTGTACAGCACTGATGAGAACTAATGAGTTCGAAACAGTTGTCTGTAGTTCGGATTTCATCCGGGATAAATGTCGAATCCTACCCGTGGCGGGGTCCCTTTTCAAAAAAGATCTAGTAATTAATAAGTTCAGTGGTCTGACATTTTTTCAACAGTTCTGATTTAGAATAGGTTTTGTCACTTTTTTATGAGGACTTTTTATGAAAAGTTAAGTCAAATTTAAAGATATTAAGTAATTTTTGTTGTGTACTAGATCTGTTTTGTTTGATACTTTGTCTTGTAAGCCATACTATACATTATTGAACAAGTACATCATGTATTTATTATAAATATTATTTATTATAAATATTTATATGCAGTGAATTATAAAACAAGTGCTAGATATTCCTTCTTAGGCAATAATCTAATTAATCAATTTAAATTGAGGGTAAGACACAATTACATCTATTACAACTTGCGCTATATTATCAATTACCTTATTAATAATGAATAGTCTTTCATAACTGTCAGTGATGAAACAAAACAAATGCTAACTTCCATTGAGTTAAGAAATTTTAGGCCACACCAAAAATTTACCTTTCTCTGTTTAACTCGAGCTCGCCGGTTAACGGGGAAATTATTACAAACTTACGTATAGTCAGCCGGTGGCAATTTAATGAAAACGAAAGTTGAAGCACCGACTAAGAAGTCTGATAACAGTTGGTTAAGGACCTCCGAGTAGGATAGTGTCGTGCAGATATGTGCGATATCAGTTTCTGTTAACACAAACATGATATCATTCGAGTTTACGTAGTGCGAGTAGTATTTTTTTTTTAATCTAGTGTGTGATCGTTATTTCTTCGTGGATATTTAATAGTGTTAAAATGTTGAACATCTTTATTATCTGTGCAACTGTGACATGGTGTGCCACAAGGACTACTGCAGAATTGACAACTGTAAAATATACGTATAATTCGTCAGATTTGTCTTATTTATCGAATGGTATCCAGTTTCCAGTTGCCGAGTCTGACATCCAGGCCTTGGTAATGGAAGACAATCACGAACGTGTACCCGAAATGCTGTGGTTGTCCGGTCTATATGATCATCATAGATGGTTGACGCGTCTTGTTAAAGTCGAAAATAAAAAATGTCAAGACGATATGGCGACCTATTTGGAAGAACTTAATAATGCTACTTCTTGGGCGGCCAAAAGTCAGTGATCACTTTCTCTATATAGATGCTTATGAAATTAATTATACAGATCCAGTTTTACACAATTAAAATTACGAATAAAGCAGATCTAAAGATTGTATAATCGTGATATCGCATAACTTGTTACGCACTAGTTCTTTGCATGGATTCTCAGTTCATGTTTGTTACTGTAAATACTTATTATATCGAGCTTGTGACGCGTCACAAAGCCGAATCTCTAATTAGTACACTTTCCGTATCACTATGATTTTACGTAATGGATTCTTATTACAATTCCTTTATTATATTACATTTATGTAACAGCCTTCATAAGCGCCTGTTTAACGGGATATTTTAAATAGTTGATTTTATTCGAGCATTTCACTTTCGAGGTATTTATCTCATATTTTGTAAGCTCCAAGTTGAGAACGTGTGTCGAGAATTGTGATTTGCATATGTTTAGGTGTATCGTATAATATCTATAAAAATTTTCCATACAAATTATATAAACATACGATGGAATATCTTACTTTTCTCTTCTCTTTCTTTTATGGAGATTTACTTTTCTCTATTCGCTTTAAATGTAATATAGCTTTAAGTTACCGGATTTAATTGCAACAGAATTAAAAAAAAATGGCCATGTAACAAATATATATAATTATTATTGGTAGTACCTGTGTAGCTTTTTTCGGTATTTTATTTAAAAAAGTAGATAACACATACCGTTATTTATGAAAATAAATAATTGTTATATGATGAAAATTTAATTTTCATTGAATTTTATTGCATTCTTTTATTTGGAAATCTCTGGGCGGTGTCTGGAACTTAATTTTAAAAAACTGATCAGTTTTATTAGCATAAAGCAACAAAAATGCATTTTGTATCTAGTTTCAACATAACGACTAATGTGACCTATTGAGAGGCATTGCAATCGGCAAGCTTAAATTGATAAACCCGTTACTGAAATTTTGGGTTAATGATATATTTCCTAATATATGATTTTTAATACTTAAGGTCGCCATACACGTATAGGAAATTCTCAAGGAAAAAGCCTCCGGGATTTCCTTGGGGATTTCCTCTACCGAACCTTCGCCCACACACGAAGAGGATTTCCTTGAGGAATTGGGATTTTCTCTAGAAGGTTTTTCAAGTTTCGCTGTTGACTGGTGGTGGTTGTTGGTTGATCTCGCAATTTTGCAAATTTAGTTATTAGAAGAAATAATTGTCTTTTGTTCGGGATTCCAGGGACTGCACAGTCCACAGGTACCCTCAAGGCCGCTTTCACACACAGTGGGGAGTTCTTCCAGTCTGGAATGCGCGGTCCGGACCTCAAGGATTTTCTGTACGTGTATGGCTACCATTATAGTAATTTACTTATATATATATATATATATATATATATATATATATATATATATATATATATATATATATATATATATATATATATATATATATATATATATATATATATAGATATATATTGTTTCTTAGAGATTAATATTTAATATATGGCTTAGGAGATATTCATTACATTGGCACATGATATATTATTCACGTGATAATATATAGCTGGATTATTGTACACATAGGTGTTATACTCGGTACTCCAATAATTGCGATCTATATGCTATAAATGCTATGTGCTATGCAATATGCTATTTTCTGATTAATATTCTCGTTATGTAAATTATTTCTGAATTTTTAATTAGGAACAAGTCTATCTATCATCTTTTATTCTAAGATCTATCTATCATCTTTTATTCTAAAGCTTTGATTCAAATTCTTAACAATTCATATTATTCTCTGGGTATGCCATGCAGATGTAGTTATTGTTATCTATTTCTTGTGGTGTATTTAGTATTAATTTATTGAAATAATCTCTAAATGTATTTTTGCGATTATATGTTTTTGATATTATATCTTGCTACTATAATATAATGTTAATATAATACTCTACACGCATACCTTAGTCTGTCTTTACAATTTGCATACCATAACGCAAAACATATAATTTGTATGTTTGCTTGAAAGTAAGCAACATATTATTAACACAACATAATAATTAAAAAAACAATAATATATTTGTATTAATGCAGCTAAAGAGAGCGTTCTCTGTGTTGAGGCATAACAAGAATCCCATTCTAGTTCAGTTACGTGTCTTCTTTAATACAACCTGGTGATTAAGATTACTTTCACTTATGTATTGGTTTATATAGCATCGATTTATTTAATTCCTAGACATCTTGATGGGGAATATATTAAGTAATACCATTCAATTTATCAAAATACTGCAATATAAAAATATTACTGCTTTATCGGGGCTGTTACTTTACATTTTGTGTCGAATTTATCATTTCATTTTTTATTACCCACGAATTTTTGATATATAATCGTCTGAATGCAAGTTAGATAAAATAAGTGTTTAAAAAATACACAACAAAAAGACGGTGGGATAATATATATTCTCCTTTCTTTCACTGGATCTTCATGTTATATATAAATTAAATCTTCCCTAAACCCATAGAACATTTTGTAAAATTTTTATTTAGGTTTTGTTTAGTTTTAATAGTCTCTTTAATAAATAATACATAACCATATTCATTTCTACTTTTTTCAATAAGGGTAATATGACTACATAAATTGTTTATATTTTAAAGTCTGAGTAGTGCATTTAAATGTGAAAGAATAGTTAAAAAATAGTGTCGTTATCCCAATTTGATCAATACGATGGTTATAAATATACAATATCTCAATTTTTTCATAGTTCTCTCGGTTTTTAAATCTCCATGTGCACGTTCGATTGGGTACCTAGATTAGATGTTTTGTCGATTACAAGGATATTTTATCAAGAAGTAATAGAGATAATTAGAGAAATAGAGATAATTAGAGAAATAGTTAATATATAAAAAATAAATTGATAAATATTAGTACATAGGGTATAATATTAAGAAATAAATATAGTAGCTATAGAAATTCAATGAATGATTTTGATTTACTTTCTGAAGGAAGCAAAAAAAAACATTGTGTGAAAAATATTTATGTAGGTTATACTAACAAACTTTAGTGTTTGATCTAAGAGAGAAGATATTGAAGATATTGTTTTAACATTAAAGCGATACTGTGATAGCGTCCACACTCCTATCTATTTCCTATTCACATTTATTTGTTCTATCTATCCATATATTTATATTTCTCCACTATTACTCCACTAAATTATTTTTATTTAATTTTGTATATTGAACGTATGGGTTCTTATCCTTATGTTACATAATTCATTTTTCATCGATTTAAGAATGTTGTCTGAATCATGATCACGATTTCAGCATGATCAAAGTTTGATATTGGATTTTGAAAATAGTTGTCTGTGATACTGATATTATTATCTTTTTCTTGAAATATGTTCACATAACAATTTTGGAACTCAATGCTCTTCACATTACTTTATTACAGAATGTAGAGAAAATAGATAGAAAATAGAGTAGATATTAAATTGTTGATAAGGTGTTAAAATGCAGCATTTAAGACAAGAAACAAAATAGATTTTCATATGTAAGTAATAATTATGGATACATGGATCCATAGATCTTCGAAATGGAATTTATTTTTACTTATGTTGCTTATGTGACTATCCTTTGTATTAAAGAGGTCAAGCTCTCCATTAGTTCTTTATAAAAAACATACGAGACAAAGTTTAACCTCTATAAATGATAAAATGCAATAATTATGGTAATGTGAACAATTTAGGATGCCAAACTATTTGTTAATGTGTTCATGAAACAGGGTCAATTGAATAGTTAAAGAAGATTGCATACCTGAAAATGGAACATAAAAATATTGTCTGGGTATTGTTTGGTTTATTTCTTCACTAGTATTGCAAATAAAATATATAATATTAATTTATAGAAATGTAATTTGGACGTAATGATATATGTAAACAAAGTAGCTAATATGAAGAACGTTAATAACAATAAAACAGGTGAAAATTTTATTTTCATATCTATTTACATAGTATACAGTGCGTGTTTAAAATTACTTCCCAACTTACTTTTTGGGATAATTATAGGCAAGTGCATAAAAAAATTATAAATAAACATAAAATAATTTTTATTTTTGAATACTAAATGCAATTTAAGAAAAGTATTTGTGTCAGAAAAAGTAAAGGTGTATATCTAAATGTTGAATAATACCGATACTGGACGTATCTTTTTAGATTCGACTTTCACTGAAAACGTTTTACTACTTATTGAAAAATTATAGATTAGCGTGTAAGAAAGTTCATAATTCAAAGATATAAGATAGAAAATGTATTTTTAGAAATATTGGTGTTAATGTAAGTTGCCACTCTTCCAAAATCACTCAGAACGATAATTATGAGTACCTACTCTAAGTAAGTATTTAAATGTTGAGCTACTACAGTTACTGTTATATTTAGAAAAACAAGGGCGTCAAATCAGGTCCATAATGTCGAGCTGACCCAGACCTACAAACTAACTTGTACCTTTTTTATGTAGTATAATCTTCAAAGCACATCTCAAATTTAAATACAATAAGAATGTAAATTCATTTTCCTTGAGGCATACGTTTATATTTTCATTTTATATTCATATCTATTGTACAACTAACTGTTATATCCATTTCTATAAATAACTGTTTCTATTATTTTGATACATCTAAAATACTTAATATTATACAGTATAGTGACAAATTTTCGCACAATAATCCTAATCTCTTCATTAAATTATTTCTCGAAAAACTATGAAGCAATATTGTTTAAAAGGGCCATAGACTGACGTCAGGTATTGTATTTTTTTATTTTATGTAAGAGTTGTGACAACATCATTGCATATCTTAGATTGCAACCCCCTTTTTTTTGACAACTATGAACAAAGGTGAATGTATCAAAGTTATAGAGATTTATTAATGTTTATAAGATGTAAATGGGGTTAAATTAAATATTGTAAAATACGGTTACACTGAAAACTAAAAATGTATTGTTTGAATATCAAGAATAATCTCACACTTCTACTAAATAATTAGTTTAAAAGTCTTGTCAGTCATTCCATAGTTGCAATTTTCTCAAAAAAAAAGAATTATCCCACTTTTATAAAATACATTTAGCACAAGCGTTGCATGGAAATGATTCAGAATATCGCATATAATTTTCAGAGGATCATGTTGTAATGAAAATCCTAACTGAAACGTTATTCACCAGAAAAATAACTGAAGTGTTATTTTTCTGGTGAAGCAAATTTTTCTTGAATGAGGTACATCGTCATAACTGTAGGCACTGATTTCAATAAATCCTCATCGATGTCAAGAACTGTAAAGCCACCGTCACTATAACGTAAATGGAATGATACGAAGTCGTCTTTTGTGGTTTTATTTCTTTGAAGACAATTTTAATTCTGCCAGATATTTGTAGAATATCTACGTTGCGTCGATTCAGTTTCAGATTAGCATTCTAGAAGGTTGATGATATTCTCCACTAAAGAATTTTGTTTCAATAAGTTAGAGTTCCTAGTAATTGTGATGGCGATGTTACCGGTTTTGATGTTGGAGATGATGGACTATTTCAGATGGTCCTTTCCCTAGCAGATGAATTGAGTTACATGGACCAACTGAGTGGCGACCCTGTTCCCCTGATTTGACCCACTTAGGATTTTTCTTGTGAGATTATTTAAAAGCACGGGTTTATTATAAATTATAATAAGCGAGATAATTCAAAGGATTTGAGGTTATTAATTCAAATCGAAATGGAAAATATTTCGCTAAATATGGAACTCTATCATATGATAAACAGAAAACTCTATATGGCATATAGGGTATTACTGTGGCGCTCTAAATTCTATAAAATAATTTTTATTTCTAATTATTTTAGTTAACGTTAATAGTTTTTTAAAGATGTGGTGTTACTCCAAAAGTTACAATAAAACGTATCAACTTATTGAATATTGAAATACAATCCATTTCAATAGGTATTTTCCAATTCAGCAACATTTGGGAAATAAATTGATGTAAATATTAAAAAAGCCGTTAGAATAATTTATACTGTGAAGTTAATGTTGATGCTAATTAAGCCTACAATGAATTCTCGAAAATTACCAGTATAAAGATTTCATTTTTTGGAATGTATGGGAATTTTGTGAAATATTTATAATTCATGGAAAAGTTAACAAAGGTATAGCAAAAGTATAGCCCAGTATCAAGGGGATCATTATATGATTGGGTTCGTCTTTTACCGGGGAGAGTTTGTCACATTTCTAAAACCATATGTGTATTTGTATTCGTCTCTGTGCGTAACCTCTTCTTCTGCAGGATTTAAGGTAAGGAGGTTCATTTCTGTATGGTCCAATTTTAAATTTGTAACTAAATATTAACAAGAATTATGACGGCTTAAGAGAAAAAGCAAAAATGTTTTCACAGAAATCTATTTTATGTAATTATTGATATTCACCTTGTTTATACAGAACATAAAATACAGATGTAGGTCACGCAAATACGTTATATTTGCCGATTTTGATGGTATTTTTTTCTTTTTTTATATTTACTGTGTAGTGAGCAGGTCCAATAACAACTATGGCAAGATATTTTAAGGATAAATTATCTCATATAATTACCTAGTAGAAGTTTCCCAAGTTTCCTGGATTAATCTGAGGTGATGATGCTAATTACTTGGAGTTGGCCTATATGCGGACGTGGGTTTAATTCCTATTATAGGTCGGTTGAGTCTGTCTGTTGCCCATCTGCATGTCGAGGGCTATGCGGAAGAGTAGTACTAAGCTAAAAATTCCCCTAAAAACAAAGGCGGAAAAATACTGCCTTGATCACTTTTTATTATGTGTGAAATGGAATGAAAAGTTAATTTTATCAAAATATGGGTATTTATTAAAACTCTTTATTATTTAAAGAGAAATTTGTCAATAATCAATAGTCCAAATTTATTGTTATGTAGAGAGAATTTCATGGGGTTTAAAATTATATAGGTACTTAACTCGTTTTGTCGTTTATATTTTAGGGGTTGAGCCTATAATCTCGAAAATATCAGAAAAGTCCCCACTTGAAAAACAAAATTGATGTGTGTATATAAGCGTCTCATCTAAATAAATCGCTTTAGGCACGAAAATTTCTTTGTATCGTTTTCGGTGGGCCATCATGTACACATACACCTACATAAAGATAAGATATTTCTGCAAGTGTTATGCCATTAGAAATCGAAACCTGACCCGGATATAAAAGGCCCTGCCGGATGCAAACGAAAGATTTATTTCAAATACCTTGCTCGGAAACAGATGTTCCTTATGTAAATTCTTTGAACATGAGATTCACTGACGTAACATCGTTATATCGAATTTGTCAGCATGGATATCGCTCGATATCGTTTAAATCAAAACGGTAGTTTCTTAATATGGGAAATCGAGATTATTTGTTTATCTAGCACGGCCATTAGCATAATTAGACGATATAAATCAATGGTAATATTAACAAAAATGAAAATGGAAAATATAAAATACGTAGGACATTTTTGCAATTATAATGTACTAACCTCTTGCTGAATATTCTTGTTTGCAAGTATGAAATGTCTTATTATTATTATAATTTATGAACTTATTAATATCTGAATACAGCTATTGATATCTAGTAATAAAAAGCAATGTAGTTGCTAGGGCAATAAATATATTGTTTAACGACGTTTCGATATTAAAAGGTTTTAACAATTTTACACTGTATTCATTGAAGCATGTCGGATCACAATATAACTTTAGAATACGATTTAAATATCTTCTATTAAAAGGGGTGTCAGGAAAATTTTGAATGTACGTCTAATGTATTGAAGGACCATCGTCGTTCATATAGATACTATTATGAAAACTGGGTTGCTGAACTTGAAACTTACATATATAGGAACAACAGGCGAAAACCATCATCAAGTTGTTAGAAGACCAGTTTCAATGTCCATTCTAGAAAACATTGGTGCACGACATGATTTTAGAATAATGAAGAACTGAGCTGAAATGAGCCAGATTCAAGAGCCTTTCCTGCCGTATTTTGAAGAATGAACAAATATGGATTGGTTCACTCTTCAAAAGTCAGCAGGAAAAGCTCTTGAGTCTGCCATCTGGAACAAATATGAAGTAATTATGGTAGATATTGTTGATAAAATTAAATCAAACAAGGAAAACAGCAAAGGAACATTTAATAAGTGCTCCTTTTGCTAAACGATATACCCCTTTACATATCTCTGAATCTGTTCGTTCATATTATCATTTATTTAAGCGAATAAATGATTGAATGGAAGGAGATAGTTCGAAAGAGATATCAAATCAAACAGTAACAAATACTATGAACCAGTGATTTGTGTTTATACACGCAGTGTTTATTATTGACCATTAAAAGTTATGAGGGTTGTACTAAATGTGAAAGTTTGAAAGGTAATTACATTGAATTCAAAAATATTTAAAATAATTGTCGTTAGTTGCTAAACTAAGAATATATCAAGTCCTCGTTTTTAACATCATTCTAATTGACTAATGACTAAACTGTTCAGGTGAATGAGATTCATTGGTATGTGGAATCCACTTAAACAGCAATTAATTATATATGGAAATTTCAGCTCTATGCTACACAAAATTTAAATTTGTTTCAGGCTAATTCCAGTCATTTAATATAGTTTATTGACATATCAAGTAATGGTGCATGAAATAACGTATTTTTATAGTTGTTAGCCCGACTTCGATCAATAATATGTATTATATATGACATGTCATTACTGAAATGGTTGAATTTTCTTTCAGTTCTATTTTCATATGGAATATGAATTATTTATTTATATTGACAAGAAATTTATTTCATTTCAATGGAGACTGGAGATGATATTCGCATGCATGTACACGGACACTGTTGTAAGAATATTACCCACGATTAAATTACTATAATAGTGTAAACCAGTTCTAGAAAATTAAACATTACAAGCACCATAATATTCAGATGAAGACGAATTGAACATAAATATTAATGTAATGAAATAATCACCTTATGAAAACATGCGCGTAGAAAATCTATCGTGAGTACTTCCGTTTCACTCTTTGTCCGTGAGGAATTTGTGTCGATTGCAGTTCGATTGATAGCCAAAATTAGGCCCGGTATCATCTGGACAGTTGAAACAGAAATACTCAATTTTAATATATTGCAAATGTTTGTCATGAATGTTGTAAGTGCTTTCTGAATAAACAGAAATTTTGGAAAGTCGCAATACATCTGTATTTGATTATATCTTTCCTGAAAGAGAGGGATATCCACGTACTCAACAACTTTCGTATATTGCGGCGTTCCATCAAGATCCATTCTCGTAATTGCCCTAGGACGCAGAGGTTCTCAACCTTTTTCAACCCACGTACCCCTTTTTATGTATCATTAACTATGCGTGCGTACCCTCAATAAAAACATTCAGTTTTATTAAAATGTGTTATATTAGTCAAGTTACAGTTTAACTGTTGAAATGTTAAAGTTTAATTACGAATAGGTAATTTAAATTAAAAACAAGAAATTTTATTTTAATGAACATTTTATTACAAAGTTTTTATTAATCAGACATAGAATTAAAAAAGTCTCAGAAAATAATTAGTGGGAACGCTGGATTTCTTTTTGTTTACAAAGTTCATCAATGTTTGGCTCCAGCTTGGTCAAATACAGTCGTTCACTAACCACACTACTACTATTCCAATTATTACTCCAGCCATAAATACAGTAGTAACGAGCGACATGTTTGCTTGCTCCTTTACTGACAGTTTTCAGTTTTAAATCATTACTCAAACTTTTGTCACAATTAAATTCTAGCATGTATCAATATAATTTTGTATACTTTTTGGTAGTTCACCGCGTACCCCTTGCAGATTTTGGCCTACCCCCAAGGGGTACGCGTACCACCGGTTAAGAACCATTGCCCTAGCTGACCTTTCATTGCGATAATTCGTTTGTTATGTTCCGCCGCTATATTGTGGGGACCACCTAGAGCCTCACTCATCAAGTAGATAAATTTAAATTTTTGTATAATTGTGTTTATCATTTCACTAATTGAATACTTTTATTGACTAATGTTTTACGATACCGAAAATAATACAGTTTATTATAATGCGGAAGATTCGCATTACTATCTACATTAGTGTTGATAGTCAGCTAATGCGTAATTAAAATGCAGGTCACCTTTATACATGCGAATGTCTATATATATATATATATATATATATATATATATATATATATATATATATATATATATATATATATATATATTTGTTCTTGAAACATACATTTTTAGATCTGGTTTAATTTGACAAATTATAACATTAGAAATGACTCCTACATGTGTGAATATAATGTGACAATTGTTACTTGTTTTAGTGTACGATGCATCCGGGCGATATTACGGCCAGTTTCTCTTCGGAAATGACTACTGGGTGGGATCCAAAACTTTGTGTGAAGAATTGACAAATACAGCTACTAATAGTGAAGTGCCACCATTTCCTGTGCATTTTTATGTGGCGAAAATTAGGATTAACATCAATAGAAAAGCAACGCCTGTCGTAAGTATATTTTTATACATTTTCATCACAATAAAATGTTCGATGCACGTATTACACGATGAATAAATGAACAGTGTTCATTGGGTGAATTCAAAAGCATTTTCCTTAATAATTGTAAATTCATGTCGTTGAATAACATTAAGTAATCTATATATCAACCATTAAAAATATACAATGTGAACGAATGGTGCCATTTTCATTTTAATTTTAATTTATGTATCAGTAGCATAAATAATAGTACTATAAATATATCACCAATTTAAAGTCTTATGCAATAGAGATATACAAAAATGATAGAGCTATTAAAAATTTTTATTTTAATTAATTGGTTTAAAACTTTTATTGCAATAGGCAATATTTTTATAACCAGCATAAGTTACATACAAGACTGACCAGCTCTCTAAATTTGATGCTCCTCTCCATATAAATAAACATATTATGGCATAGACCGAACGATTCCATGTGGGGAGATGTAGGAAATATATAACAAAAATGGGGACCAATTAAAAATTTACCAAGAATGAGACAGAATTTTAGAGAATATAGCTATTTGTTCATTCACTCATTCACAATAATGAATGATTGAGTGAGTGAATAAATAACGACTATAAAAGTGTTTTACTTAAAATGTTGATGTTACGACGTCAACATGCCTGGGTGTTTCATTTGGAACTATAGGATGTTATTTGGGACTTAAACTAACAATATTTGACAAACAGATTTTTTATTCTTCATTATAAAATGGAGACGATATGGCATTGATTGTTGCTGGGTGGGTGGAGTATACTTTTCCCTTAAGATAACTCCAAAGAAAAAAAGTCCAGCGGTGTTAAACTATATGATCTTGTACGCCAATTGATGTCAGTATTCCGCGTCGCTCATTGCAGCAATATTTTCATCTGACCGACCACGACGAGGACTTTGCGGTGTTGCCTTGTCAGTAACAGGACTTGTCTTTTCAAATTTATTGCTTAAGTTATGAACTGTTAACTCTGTAGATGCTTCATACTGATTTAATTTTGTGGGAATTTTACTTTTCCGCACTCCACTATACGCGAAAAAGTAATGTAATAGTGAAAAAAAAATTTCTTTTTCTAGGGTTTACTTTTCGTTTTTCGGCCTAAAAACCAAAGAAAAGCGGTTTTTAAATCATTTTGTGTGTGTGTGTCGTTGTCGTCGTTGTTGTCGGCATTTATTCTTGTTAGCACGATAACTCAACTAAATCGTGTCGGATCGATCAGGTTTTGACTGATTCTGATCGAGAATGTCTCTCAGACGCGGCACCTATTGATGTTGAGGTGGATAGGACACACCCCACCCTGTCCATAGGTCATGAGAAAGCACGATAGTGGACTATTTCAGAAATTCTTTTTGTTAACACGATAACTCAACTAAATAGTGTCGGATCGATCGGGTTTTGACTAATGCTTATCGAAGACGTCTCCCAGATGACACCTATTGATTTTGAGGTGGATAAAATACACTCTACTATGTTCATGGGTCACGAGAAAGCACAATGGTGGACTTGTTGAGAAACTGTTTTTGTTAGCATGATCACTCAATTAAATCGTATCGGATCGATCGGGTTTGGACTGATTCTGATTAGGGACGTCTACCAGACGATATCTATTGATTTTGAGGTGGATAGGATACACCCCACCCTGTCCACGGGCCATGAAAAAGCACGATGGTGGACTATTTAAAAACCGTAAAACTCTCGCATAAAACACATATTTTGCGTTTATGTGTTGGTTTATTTTTTCTCGGTCACTTAATTTCGAGATAGAGATGTTCTACGTGCGGAAAGGTCCGTTTTAAGGTTTTAACTCTGTTTATTTCGTAATGCAACAGTAAATGATCGCTCACTTTCATAAAACAGTTTTACACAAGCTATTCGTTGTTGAACTGTTAATTGCGGCATGTTGATGTCGTATAGTTTGTAGATGACAGTCGTTAAATATTGACACCCTATTTTTGACAAGAAACAAGTGGCGTGCAATTCAAATTCAATAGTTCCAATTGGGACATTCTATACAAGATTTTATTAGGAAAAATAAAAACATTTTGACATATAGTTACTATAATTTATATACTAAATATATAATTATTCATTCATGATCATGACCTATCATATCAAATACAAGAACGATTCATGAGAATTTTATAATGACATCGTTGACAGAATTTAAGAGATGAATTTAAGTATTGAAGTTCTACTTCTCGAAAATCCATAGAGCTGTCAGTATTTGTGATGCTTTACATAATAAACATAAGTATTATCTATAATTATTGTGTTATCAACAATTACTGATCATTTAATTTTAATAATAACATTTGAGAATAGAAAACAATTAAGAAAAGAGGTGTTTCCTATTCTAAAGTAATTTGTATTGTCAAGTTGTGTATTTATATTAGGATTTCCTTAAACATCATTGATATAATCGATAGAATAACAATCGATTTGCCTATCCACTTAGATTTGAAATGACGTCGGTGAAAACATCCTTGGTACACCTGAAAGCTTTTCTAAATCGATTGAAGGTAAAGTCACACAGAAAATTTTAAAAGTTATTAAAACTGATTTCTATTTTACTAAAGCTACTTTAGTATAGGAGCAGATGGCATTTCGATCAGTCTCGTCAGGCTCTAAAACGCAGTTAAAACCTTGTAATTAAAATAAATATGTCATACAATGCACACGTTTATACGATACGAAATGCCTAAGTTTATCGAAAATATTTAAATCCATAACAAGTTCATGTAAGAAACAGGTAGGCAGTATTGTAACCGCCAAATAAATAGTCCGTAGATAAATAATAAATAAAATAATGTCACGAACGCCTCGAGCGATCCCAAACGCCGGGAATATTTGAAACCTCGAGAGCGTGCGGTGTTCGGACTTCCAGTGCGTTCTATACTAGAAGGTTCGCCAAAGTTCTTTATCTAGAAACGCCTGGAGAGACGTTCCACTGCCTATATAAGAATTGTGTCGTCCGGCCAGCAGTTAATTGAATTTGGACCGCGATAGTGAGCGATACAGTGCGAAGAAAGTGATATACAGTGCGAAAGTTAGTTTATAAAGTTAAAGTAGAAAGAAAGTTAGTTATTTAGTTGGACTTGTGAATAGTTGAGTTGTAAATAAGTGTTCGAGAAATAAAGAACTTTCTAGTAAATTCGTTACAATAATATAAATATACACTAATAATAGACAATCATTGCTGGCCCTGTGGAACTATAAAATAAGAACAGTAGCAGGATGGGAATGTCACCACACACTGACAAATATTGGTGTCACACAAACAGCATCTTTGTGTGGTGAATGAAGGGACATGCGCAGTGTGGGGAACAAAGAAGCTGATATATTAGATATGATATTGTATAGGTAGTCTAAATAGTCTCAATCTCAGCAGTGGTCATCCTCATGAGATTTGCCCGCTTAGAATACTATCGATGTCAGCAATAAAACAAATAATTGAAGATAAAATGCACAAGGAATTGATGGAAATGTGGGATGAAACAGAAAGCTAATCGATTTGCTAAGGAATTATTAAGATACAGTGGCCGCTGGTCAGGGGTGGCAGAGTGGGCAGTGCCCACTCAGCTGTTTCCTAAAAGAAGAGGAACACACAGTTCCAAAGTTCGTTATTTATTGTTTATAGAAATTAGTGAAGATATAATTATGTAATATGTAATTAATTAAATACATTATATATTACATAACAACAATAATACAATTTTTCCAGAGAGAATTTTGGAGATGTTAACTCTACTCAACTAAATATATACGTCATCTTGCTGCTCAGACAGACCAATGGATGCTGATAGATTATCTATTGCTAGACCAATAGATAGATGATCTAACGCGAGGACTGCGCCGGTTATAATTTGTATAATTATATATAAAATACCTTTTGAGCTTACTGGAGTAAGCTGTGACACGGGTGGGCTAGATCACCCTGCTGAAGAAGCTTTCAGCAATGCGGGGAAGGAATCCAGAATCTCCGATCAGTCCGATCTCCGTATTTCCGAGTTGAGTTTTCAGAGACGTTGTAAAACGTTATTTATCTCAGCGAGGTCTGTACTCTGTAGACACTATATTTCTTATATTATTAAGTAAAATTATTTTGGTTATTAATGTAGATATTAGAAAATGTGTAAATATAAAAATTGTGTAGAATTCATAAGAGTATGTACTAGTTTTATCCAATTTTAGTGTTATGCATTTTCAACTTGAAAGCTGAAAGAATTTTAAATCTTAACATAATACTTGTACAATGACTAACATAGAGTGATGAGCCAAAGTTTTCTTTTTTTACTATATTTTACTTCGTTATTTTGCACTATATAACCTACTAATAGTTGTTGCCCACCCAGGACAAATCACCACGAGCCACCACTGTTAGGATAGTCTAGCCAAAGTATAACACAAACTTTTTTGGGAATTTTGATAGAATATTGTTTAACTATGATTGATTTTAGTGAACTTTCCCTAGATGACGTCATCACCTATTTAGCATAAACTTTGTGGTTGATGGCCTAGGTGGGATGATATTTTTCAGGCAGGATATACAAGGAGCCCAATGGGGCCTAAGTGCTACCCTACTTGAGTGGACTGATCCACCATTTCTATATCCAGATCTAGGGTTCTATTTTTTTATACAAATCGATATTTTCTATACAAATTCATATAAATTGCTCATCGTGACTATCGCCTGTAATGTTATCTAGAAACAGTGGCCACATTAAATCAATGGTCTTCAATTACAAATGTTACTGACCTGTAGTCAGAATTTTATTGAATTTAAATTACTTTAAGAATTATTTGTGTTTTTCAACGTTACTGATCGACTGAAAGGTCAATTGTGCGGTATGTTAATAAAAAAAACTCGTATTTTGTATGTAACCGACACTGCTTAAGGTTACAAAATTGTTTTCTCATTGGAAGGCGATGAATTTATACTCGAGATTTACTTTCGAGTTCGTTAATGAGAACAGTTAGGAAAACTTTATCCATTCAAATCAACTATAGTTTTTTTCTGAGACTTTAAGGTGGTAATATAATCGATAATGTTTTCAAAACTAAATAACCTGGAAGAATGTCAGTTTTTCCAGAGAGAATTTTGGAGATGTTAACTCTACTCAACTAAATATATACGTCATCTTGATGCTCAGACAGACCAATAGATGCTGATAGATTATCTATTGCTAGGCCAATAGATAGATGATCTAACGTGAGGACTGCGTCGGTTATAATTTATATAATGATATATAAAATACCTTTTGAACAAAACGAGTCTTACTGATGAAATATTGTCATTTTAGCGTGTATGTAAATTTATCGAACTATTGTACCAGGACTGCAGGGAATCGTATTATCGTTAGTACATTTTAAGAAAATCAAGTTTATACTCTTGAGGTTGGGTCGCTGTGTCTTGCCACTTAATAATTGGATAATTGGATAATCCAACTTAATAACTGGAAAGGTTGTATTCTGCAACCTTTTATAGAACAAATGCATGATGATGAACTGCAAAAGAATTATTTTCAATATGATTGTGTAACAGGTGACACTACTGCGGTAACCTTATAACTTCTTTTTCTTCAACCATTCTATGACGACTGAACGAATGAAGCGTAGCATTTCATTTGGAAGCTGCTTCAAATATATATTCAAACGTTGTTATTATTTTGAAATCTGTTTTTTGATTTTTGAAAAATAGATTAAATTTAATATTGGCATATTATTAAACTTTTTAAACAGTACCTTCCTGTAAAAGCCGTGTCAGTGCCAGTTCTGTTTTGACTAAAGTCAAGCAAAATGTCACTTTTACGTATTTGAATTTTGTAAAATAGGCGGTGAAACTGAATATTCACAAGCAATTTGTCTTACATAGTTCGCGTTTTTTCCTAAAAAGTAATGTGAATACGAATGTCGACGTTAGTCGAGTGATTCAAATCCCCATATATTTCGTAAGAGACATACACGATTTCTAGAAAAAGTCAGTGAGTGGGCAGGGATTAGGCAATCATATACTTGGATTTCTGATGTACTTCTAAGTTGAAATTTAACGGGATAGATGTATTTGGACATTGTAGAACGCTATTGAACCGCTAATTTTTGAGATTTTTGAGGAAAATCCTGATGAAGTTCGAGATATGGAAAGAACTTTTCAACAGGATGATGCTTCTTTATACTATTATGGTGAATTAAGTGTTTATCTTAACAGTATCCCACTAGATGGATTGAATACAGGGGTATAATAGAGTGACTTGCTTGGTGACTTTGAAGTCTAACACTTTGTTTTTTTTTATGGAGCTACTTAAAATCTTAGGTATGAGCAACGCAACCTGTTAATATCGAGGTATTGAATCAGAAAATTATTGAACAATGTAGAATAAGAAAGGGCGAGGTAAGAGTTTTATAATGGAAGAGGTGTCAGTAAGAAGAGGGTCTATATTTCGACTTAATTTAAAGGAAAGGGGGAGGGGGAAGGCGCGGACTTTATAGTAATTATAGATAATAGCAGCAAGTGTTATCCATACATAAATGTATGTTAGAAACAGTTCACTTGTAGGTCTTTAATTCAGAAGTGTACTGTATTGAATAGCTTTACATTAATATCAGAAAACCGGCTTTATTATTTCTTACTTGCAGTATGAAAGAACTATCATTGTACAACAAGAAACTTCTGAATAATGCCAGTAAGTAGTACCTAACATAGGAAGAAGAATTTGAAAGGCGATTGCTCAGAAACTTTTATTCCAAATTCAAAAAAGTACTATTTGATACTTGTTATAAACAAGGTTTCACAAGTTTTGAAATGTGTCATTTACATATGCTTCTCTACCATATGGAAACTTACATTGTGACAGGAATTTCTTCGACAGCATATGCTGTGTTCATATTGTCGTAAAGTAGTAAAGTGAAAAAGGCAGAACGGCAAAGAAATTGTTTCCATTGAAACGAAAATTTAAGTTCTTATTGATACACTCTCTATAGCTACACATATGTATATTCTTTCTCTGATATCGCATTCTCATATTATTTTTTTGTTGAACTTTCCCGTAGAATAGGTGTGGTTCATCTACAAAGTCATAGATTAAATAAGACAAAACAAAGAAAAATAAACCAGAAAAGAACTGGGAAAATAAAAATTTAGTTGAATATAACCAACGACTTTCAAGGATATTTATTGATTTCCCCATCATAGTTTTGTGATGAGTGATGAGATGCACTCATGCACTGGTGCCATCATCTGCTACATATCTGTGTAACGTTATATGCAAGTCTGCATGATGAAATGGGAGATGTGTGTTGCTTATGATATATGTACCTACCTAAAGCTGTGCGCTTGCGACAATGTCGGTAGTTGCGCCTCTAGGATGTAACGCCATCGGAAGACGCACAGGTCAGTTTTCAGATAGGAGAACAGGACGCTCTTGGAGGTGTACAGAATTGAACGCTCAGTACTTAAAGATTTTAATTAAATGATTGCAGTGCTTCCTTACCTGTTTTATTAGCAAATGATTAAGGAAATAATATATCGGTGTTGGCATTTCACTTTTGTAGTGCAAAAATTACCATTCACGTTTATATGAAAAATCGTTAGTTTTACTGGCGTATACGTTATATTATATAAGAATAAATTAAATTCTCCATAATTAGAGATTATTATAATTATAACTTAGATCTTACCTCCATAAAACTTATTTTGCGATAGATACCATAAACAGGGATTGGTAAAAAGCTATACAAAATACTAAATTAATTGCAGTATATTTACAAAATTAATTTAGACGATTTTTTTGGAAAGAAACTATATGATTGATTAAAAAAAAATCATTTTAAATCAAAATAATTTTATATTAAAGGTAATTTATCCGTAGAAAGAATTTATAAGTAGAAAAAAACTTACACAGATATAACTACAATGTTATTAAATTGGATTACACGAGACCAGACAACAGTTAACGGAAGATGACATTTATGATTGGAATGACTCCTGGCTAAAACCTAAAAAATGCATTTTCCTAATTTAAAAGTGAAAGGAGGTTATTGAAAAGGTACTTCACTTAATAAACAAGATATTTCGTTATGTGCAAAAAGTTTGTCTATTTTAGAATTTGTCGAACACTATGAGATTTGCAATACATTTCCTAAAACACGTAACGTACAAGCAATTGAAATATGATTCTACCATTTAGAATATCATGTTATTCTTCATGGTAAATTTTGAACTACAGTGAAATTTATCTTAAAAGGACACTTTGGGGACTAAAAATATGTTCGTCTAAAGCAGGTGTCCGCTTATGGCAAAAATTCATATGTACAACTCGTCATGAATAAGAACAAGTCTCAAATCTGTAATATCGGACCGCCCACGAGGTGCGTTAAATATAGTCTTGTCTTTACATTGAGACCGTTGCAGAGTAAATATCGCGTATGTATGAATGTACGTATGTATGTCTTTCTTCTATGCATACAAAGATAATCTCATACTTTTTCCTATTCTTGATAAGCTGTACAGTAAAATATAAGTGCATATTCTTACAGCTCAACAAAAATAGGAACAAGTCTCAAAACTGCGATATCGGACCACCCACGAGGTGAGCAATAAATAGCCTGGTCTTTACTCAGTAAAATTGAGACCTTTGCACAGTAAATATCGCTGAATAGAATATATTGAATGTGAATACATACAGAGCTCGATCTGGCCGCGCGCAAAGTGCATTCTTTTCCCTTTGAATGCTGCCTCACTCTTTCGTTTACGCATACCTAGAGAATCTCACACTTTTTCCTATTCTTGATGAGCAGTACACATATAAAATATATGTACATATAAAATGATATAAAATATTAATTTAGGCTGTTTTGAAAAAATCGAGTTAACGAATTCTTGTAAATCCTTTACCATATCGACGGATTGATTATAATTTTGCTTGACTATAATTATACGTTTCTTTGGTTACTAAATGTACACTTATTTCAAAATGTTAACAGAAGTGGTGTCATTATCATCTTCTATTATAAAATTACCATCGACGTTCATAAACTTGTCCAAGGCATCATTATCAAGACTACTGGCTCTTGCAATGGGCACATTTTAGCCAAGATGGCTAGCCAAGATCAAGATAAGTTATGTTCTGCCGAATAATCCTTTTTTATGTCACTATTGAGTATCTATATTACTATTCCCGCTTTACAGAAACAAATTTATGATTGTATCCTCTGCAACTTTGTTATGTTTAATCATAGTACGTTTATAGCTTTGGCAACATCTTGAGCATTATGCACAGACTTAATTTTTGATATTAAGTTTTTCACTAAAATAGTTCTGTAGAATATCTTTTAATAATGCCTTGGACTAACCGTTGATCAACTGACGTCAAATTTTGCTATAGAAAGAGCAATTGAATGTTTGATATCTATCAAACATTCAATTGCTCTTTCTATAGCAAAATTGGACGTCAGTTCTAAAGAAGAATGTCTTTAGGATAAAAGCAGGCATTATCAGAAAATGGTAAAATTTTTCCTCGAGCAAAATTAAAACAAAAATCTTTTGAGGGTGCTTGATAAATATTAGAGATTCAAAGGTCGCTATACACAAATCAACTGTAATATGGGGTTATACTATTTTCATGGTTAGTTATATGAACAGACTATTAATTAAAATAGCAGCATCTACTACTAGGCCATACACCATTCCTATCTTGATAATCACATCGTTGTTTCATAGAAGATGAGTTAAAGAAGCAAGTGTATTAAATAATAATATACAACGAGCAGCTAATGAAAGGACTGACTATAATAAATAATTATCATAAAAAGTAAACGAAAAACAATTTCAACTATCAACTAATTAACATACAATTCACAGTCTATCATCATCTTTGAGCAATTGAATAACAGGCCACCTTCTGCATCTTTGTCAGTGGTCGCCAGTCATGTTTCTTTCTTTTGACAACCTCATTTCAGAGCATGTCCTAATAAGGCTAAATACTTTGAGGGTTGCAAGGTAACCTAAAGACACCTTTTGCCATAGGTCGCTTAATAGCGAGGGTTGTGGTCCCCTTAACGCAGGACACACGCGGGCTCAGGTATCTCGGGTGCGCTATGCCCGTACTTGCTAGTAAACTCGCAAGCCCCTGAGGGAAATTAATTAGAAGTAATAAATTATCTCTTCAATTACCTGAAGGTATAGACAGGGTGAAAACCTTAACTGAAACAAATGATGTAAATTGAATATGAAGGATTTCAATAAAAATTCTTGAAATAGATTAAATTGGGATTTCGGTTGTTCACACTTACGAAAAAATGACTTCTAAATATCTTCATCTTCGCCCTAAATTCTGTTTTCTAAACATAAGATATGCCGAGTGTTACATCATTGAAAGGGAAAATACAATGCATCAAGATAAATACAATGCATATTTTCTTTTCTATAATTTTTCAAATTATTACCTGTAAAAGGAATAAAAATTAGCTTTTTATATTAACAATCATTTAAAAATATGTGAAAATATATACCGTTTATATAATATGTGCAAGATATCTATTTAAAAATACTGTTATGGACTACACTGTTTAAAAATATATGAAAATGTACATTTCCCTTAAATTTTTGTCTTCTTTCTTTTAGACAAGGCAACTAAACGTGGGTCAATGCCTTCCCAAGTCCTGTGGTGTTCTCGGAGTTCGGATGTTGTTAGCACAAGAACGCAATCAAGGAGCCTCAGTAAATATCGTAGGTGTGAGAGAGGTCCCTGGGGATTACTCCCTGTTGTTGGATTCGAAGGTTCATATTGTCGGGTGAGTATCAGCAAGGCAAACACGCTTCTGGGCATAAGAATATCAATTTACTGTATCAAATTATGCATTGTCTCGTAGATTCTCGTTTTTCGTTATCCACAAATTGGTCAATACATTATTGAAATTTGTATATCCTGCATATATATTTTTCTTTTAATATTAAAGATATTCCCAGTGTATATTATTTACACTTTCAAACATCGATACAAGTCGTCGGCTGTTGACAAAAATGAATAATATATAAGATACAATGTTATATATTTTTACAATATTTAATTCTATCTGACTTTAAATTTAATAGGAAATAAAAAAACTGAAATATCGTAGCAAAAAGTTAATATACAATGCATTAATTCATAATGAAACGTTGGATATGCTTCACTGTTCATGAATAAATGGTTGAATAAGTATCAAAAGTACTGATTAACGATATGTTAGTATTCATTATCATTATAATATTATTACAATAATGGCTTTGGTTACTATATGTGTATAGTAATTTTCTTAAGTCATAATAATTAGCTGTTCATTATTAATAACTCTTTAATATATATAAGCGGTTTGAAACAAAAAGAAAAAAATATTATATTAAGATAATGAGAAGTGTTACAATATTTTGCGACAGCAATAAGAATGAACAAAACTAATTAAATGAAAATAAAATATATATATATATATATATATATATATATATATATATATATATATATATATATATATATATATATATATATATATATATATATATATATATATATATATATATATATATATATATATATATATATATATATATATCATGACGATAGGTCATCAGTCCTAAAACTGGTTGGACGCTAACCTCCAGCTTCTCCTACTTTGTGCTAACCTACGCATTTCGCTAATTGTGCTACAACCTACATCCCTTACTATTTGTGAGCAGTAGTCTAATCTAGGCCTACCTCTGCCTTCTTCACTCCTATCTCTGCCTCCAAAATATCGCGGACTATTCCCCCATGCCTCAGCAAGTGGCCTACCATTCTATCTCTTCTCTTCTTTATGTTTTTCCACATACTTCTTTTCTCGCCGACTTTCTCTAATACTTCTTCGTTTCTAACCCTATCAGTTCACGGTATTTTCGTCATTCTTCGGTAACACCACATCTCAAAAGCTTCTAATTTCTTAATACTTGCTTCCCCTACCGTCCAGGTTTCGCAACCGTATAGCGCCGTGCTCCATACATATGTTTTCAAAAATCTCTTCCTTGTTTCTAAGCTTATTACCCCCGAGCATAAAAGTGCTTTCTTTTTGTTAAAAGCTACTCGACCCTGCGCTATTCTTTGTTTTATATCTTTATCGCTTCTTCCATCCCAATTTATTTTACTTCCTAAATAAGTGAAGTTTTTAACTTCCTCCAATCTTTCATTATTAATTTGTAGTTTCGTTTTTGCTCTGCTCTCGCGCCATCTGCACACTAACACTTTAGTTTTGTTTTTATTCACCCTCATTCCGTATTCCTCTGTCAACACTGCCTCCATTTCGTTCAACGCTGATTCTAATTCCTCTTTACTAGATGCTAATACAGCTATATCATCCGCGAATCTCAGCATTTTTAGTTTCTGTCCCTGTACTTTAATCCCGAAATCCACTCTATCTTTTACCACATTAATCGCCTCTCCGATGTACAGATTAAAAATTAGTGGTGATAGCGTACATCCTTGCCTTACTCCTTTCCTGATACCTACTTCCCTTCTTTCCCCTTCTACTTCTATAACAGCAGTTTGCTCTTTGTATAGATTGTGTACTACTCTCTTATCTCTATACTTCATTCCCGCGCTCTTTAGTATCTCGAACATTTTTTCCCATTTTACATTATCAAAAGCTTTTTCTAAATCTACAAATCCTATATTGTTTTCTCTAACATTACTCTTAGCGCCAGAATAGCTTCGCGAGTTCCCCTATTTCGCCTAAACCCGAATTGGTCTTCTCCTAGTATTTCCACTGCTCTATTTTCCATCCTCTTCTGCACTATTCTGGTTAAGATTTTTGACGCGTGGGAAGTTAGGCTAATCGTTCTAAAGTTCACGCATTTGTCGGCTCCTCTCTTTTTCGGTATAGTAACGATAATGTTCCGCTTTTAATCCTCCGGTATCTCGCCCGTTTCGTATATGTATTTTACCAGTTCAAACATCCTATTAACTACTTTCTGTCCCACACATTTCAAAACTTCCGCCTGTATTTTATCTACACCCGGCGCTTTATTGTTCTTTAGCCCCCTTAGCGCTATTTCAAATTCCTCCCTCAATATAGGTTTTCCTACATCTTCCCTATCGATGCTAGATTCTTCCTCTAATATCTCTCCTAATTCCTGACCCTCGTATAAATTTCCTAAGTACTGCTTCCATCTATCCGCTTTCTCCTCCCTTCCGATCAGTATGTTCCCCGATTGACTCCTAATGCTTCTACTTATTGGTCCAATATCCCTGAAGTTCCTCTTAATCATTTTGTAAGTCTCATCGGTCTTACCTACTCGGAGCTTATCTTCTACTTCTTTGCATTTATCTTCTATCCATTGTTCTTTCGCTTTTCTACACATTCTAATGATTTTCCACTTTATTGACTTATAAGTTTTCAGTCCTTCCTCGTCTCGTCTGTTTTTGTAGCCTCGTCTCTTTTGTATTAAGTTTAAGATTTCGTCCGTTTTCCAGGGCTTTCTAGCTTCCCTTCTCTCGTGTCCTAAAACGTACGTAGCCGCGGAATCTAGACTATTCTTGATACTCTCCCACTTAGTCTCTGCGTTCTTGATTTCGTCCTTACTCGCTTTATTTATTAATTGATTTGTTTTCTCCTGGAACTTATCTTTCATATTCTGATCCCTCAATATGTCTACATTTATACGTTTCTTATCCTTCCGGGTTTATATGTATATATATATATATATATATATATATATATATATATATATATATATATATATATATATATATATATATATATATATATATATATATATATATATTTATTTATTTATTTTAAAATATATTACAAGACATAAGGGAATACTTGCCTAACTCTATTTCTTCAATAACCTATACCGGTTGCCTTCAGTAACGTATAAATAAAAACAAATTAGAATATTATTAATAGTAGGTACTTAATAATTATAAATTAGAAAAAAATATAAATATAATGAGAATTGAAGTCAAAAACAAAAGACTTTTATTATTTATGTTGCAACTGTTTCGTAATTCTCTATAAGCATGGGTGTGGTTGTCCTTTTCCTTATATGTAGCTGCCCTCCTCACAGTTTGAGACTTTAGGAAGGTCATGGACTTCTATATGACCAAACTTAAAAAAGAAATAAAAAACATGGTAGGTACTTGCATTTAACATTGATCTAAATTACTAAGGAAAGGTCAGCTTTGGAATTACAGATAAATCAGTGGTAGTAAATCAACTCCATAATAAGTAAAAATACTGGGTTGATTTTCTAAACGTTAAAATATACTGAAATAATGTGAACCAATAATTGATTATTAACAATTTCCTACAAAATATTGATCAGAAAATGGCAATTGATTATTTAGTTTCCAGTATATAAGAATTAGAGCATATTTTATTTCGAGATTACGAGTATAAGAACTGATTGTCACTAAATGAACGTTGCGTGAAAAGTTGACTTCTACTCAAAATTCTATAGCAAAATCTCTGATCATATACGGAATTTATGGGATCTGGACCTATCATGAAGAAGATCACGTAAAAAATTGTTGATCTATGTCTTCAAATATAGCACCACCTAGTCAAAGAGTGCAGATATCGCTTTATTGTAACACTTTCCCATCATTGTACAGCGTTAACACGCGTTCGTGTTTTACATTTTGTTGATAATAAATTTGTGGTGCAGTTCGCTTCGATCCCAAAGTAAAATTGGCCCTCTCTTTCGAGAGGTTACTACAGAAACGTCGTACTTTTATCGATAGCCAATGTATGCTTAAAAGATGTATGTTTTCTTAATAAGTACAGATTCAATGAAGTTCGAATCGCACCTTTGATTTATCACGTTTTCAGTGAGTATGTTGTACCCATGTTGATTGTTTTAACACAATAATGTAGTGTTGGGTATTGAATCATGCAGTAGCTTGTCTGTTTATATTTCTAATGCTTTCTCTAACTCTTTGTGAATATTGAATGCCTTCTTATTGAGAAGAACATACATTTTTATATGTTTACGTTACCCATTATTACTAATTAAATTGCGACTGTGGCCTATTCATATTTTACGACATGGAACACAGTTTCTTATAATCATGAAAACTCGCACTACTGCAAGCCACACTAAAATTGACTAGTACATCGATGCATACTTAAAATCTAGATCCTCTTTACACATGCGTATGTTTGCATGATCATTTTGGAGTTATATTAAATATATTCAGAACTATATGCTGTTGATGATGAGAGGTGGATAATGTATCTGTTGGAAATAGTATAGATTAGACAGGAAGACATAAGATTAAATCGGACAGAAGATACATTTTTACGAGTATGGAATTAGATAATTTTTCTTTTTTTACATTATTTTGTATTTTATTACTAGTCGTATTAGGAAACAGATAGATAGAAGGAGAGACATAACGTAAAACAAAAATCACTTTATGTAACACCATAAAATATAATTGAGAGTAACAATGGCTACTGTGGAAGTATCCGACTCTCTTTTCTTTACGATTCTCCTAAATACATTTCATGATTATTCATCCTGTGTATAAATCAATTTAATTTAAAATAGGATTATTGTGAGAAATTTCATATAAAAATGGTGAACATGGATGAAATACGGTAAACGTTATGCGGAACTTAATTGTATACCTTTATTGATTATTTAATAAAATTAAGAATTAAGGAAATACATAATAAATAATATAATACTAAATAAGTGATTCTTTCATTTTAAAATGTTGAAACAAACTATATGATTGTAGTATATTATTAGTTGTACTGCTTGTGTGCACATACATTGGCATGTTGTTCCTATTTCTTGAAGCCGCAGAAGTGACCTGTGACCTCTAATTTATACCTATATTTGATTTATACCTACAGCAGCCAATGTATGTAATAACTTTCACCCGTGTCAGTGTTCGATTTTTCATTGTAAACTCTGGTATATCAAAGTACCAGAGAAATATTTATGGATATCTTTGGACTCATCACAAATATTGCAATGAATTTTTCTGTACCTCTGTTCTACGAGTATATCTTAGATTTTTTTTACAGACAATAAGGGCTCGATCGAGATCCTTAGATTAGTTTATTAATGTTCGAGAAGCATTTCCGCAATGCATTATCATTCTCGCTTGTGATATTGTACCCTGGCGTGAAATATTCTTTTCAGTAGAATTCTTCTCATCCTGTTCACTCTTCCGGTATTGTGTCAAATTGCTTGTAATTGTGCCAAAGAATAGTTTTGTCAGTGGATATGGAGGAATCTATGTAGATTTCTTAGGCACCTCTCTTGCCCATACTAATTTTATTATATTGGAAAACTAAAATTTCGATATGGAATATGACTAAACTACTAAAGTACTATGCATAAAGTAATGTGTTTGAAATCCATGTCATGATAGGGATACAGACCAACAACTATCACGAGCATCATGATGTTGCTAACAGAATAAGTCCAGTTTGCAACTTATAGCTCCAGTAATTACGTTTTGTATGTATTTTTTATGTGGAATACCAAAAAGTAGGTTCTTAAATGTAAATTTTTACCATTTAATAAAGAGAAATGTAAATTTCCTTGGACGTAATTTATTTCACCTTTACTGCGTTAAATGTAGAACGCTTAGTAATACTTGTCTCGCCTGTTAATGATGGCAAATATGGTATATTGTCACTTTTTGATATAATGTATATTGTCCATAGAATGGACAATAAATCAAGTTGTCTTTTCGTATGAGTTTCATTATTGCTTAATGTAATATTTCTTATTTATGCATTAGTACCACTTAAACTTCTCAATTAAAATTAATTGTAGGGAATTTATAAAATATGTAGGTTGTTTTTTTCCAGCTTGACTATAATTTGGGATTTAGATTTTGGTTATGCAACACTTCTCTGTTTTCTATCTTTCATACAGGAATCAGTTTGGTACAAAAAAACTTTTTAATTATGAATTTTATCAATATGTAATAGAACGAATCCTATTATTTATATAAATTCAATGGTGCTGTAGTAGCATATAAAAAATAATTACATTTTCGTTAACATTTGTAACATGTTGAGATGCAATTTATCTTCGTTATAGTAATATTCAAAGATATTTTTGGAATTATCAGTCATAGCATAACAGTAGTTCGATTGTTTGTATCTGATACAAGAATTGTAATACTGTAATCTTTCAATAGGAACCATTCTTGGAGAACATTGATATAGATTACAATCGATAATCATTGAATATATCAATACTTTTGGATTAACATTGATGCACAATACCGAGTAAAATCATCAAGTAGTTGAGATAGAGATCTTTCTAGAAATAAGATGGAAGAAGTGTTAATAAACACAATTATTACAGGTAGACTACTGAATTTATAGTACACGGTGGTGAAATGGAGCCTGACGGTCTTTAAAATGAAATGGAGCTTTTCCTTTTCAACTTGAACTTGAACTTGATTATTGATATATTACTATTATCCACTATTATGCTATTTAATTTTTTAAAAAGGATATCAGTGAGATGTGACATTTGTTTCACTGTAATGTTAACATCAGCATCGTCCAAGAAATGAAAATGTTTTTTATACATGAAGCGTTAGGAAATTAGGATTAGAAGTTAAATTCTTTTAATTTGACGCTAGGATCATGATATATCATCCTACTATTAGAACTGAATTCTAAGGTATATTACACAATATATTATTATTCAAGTACTCTTTAAATAATTATGAATTTATGCCGGACAGTTATAATAGATAGTTTCGAGGATATTATTTGCGCATATGTTAAGGGCATTTTTCACGAACTTACTTTCAGAGCAAGAATAAATTAAAATTATTCGTTTCTACCTTAAATTAGGGGTATGATTTGCTGGCTTTATTATTCCATCGTACCATTCCTCTTCTTTTAATGTAACTTATGTAAGCAAATGTGTCTTACTTATCTAGATAAATTGTTCATAAACCATATCCTCGACGTTTGTTGACTTTTTGAAGGTATTTTAACGCCATAAAACAATTTTAGGGTATTTAGTTGTGTACTGATGCCTAATCAATTTTTAAATTCAATTAAATGGTTTACTAGTAGATTTCATTTTTCACTTATATCTTCTATAATTCAGTAAATGGTTTTGTGCTATCCGATGTTAGTTCACAAAATCGTTTTATTAAATAATTTATTGTAATGTTTTTAATAAATAGTTGCTTAGGAGAATCCCGAAAGAAGAATGGAGAGGAAATATGAGGTGACAAGCTCTTGAAATTAGGATTTCTCTTTTGAACTCAACTTTATATGACCTGTATGTTACTTTTATATTCACTGAGGTACATATTAAGTGATTTACTTGATTTCATAGTAGGGAAATATTACAAGTTACTAGTATTTACTATCTATTTTAATAAAATTATGAAAAATAATGTTTCATGTGTTGGTACTAATTTAGTAATAACTTTTGATTCAATTAATCTGAATGTAAATATTTTGTTTTAAATACAACATTTGATATGACGGCTCTGCATAGCATAGGGAGTTAACCGGGTAGATTAGAGCGAAATTATGTAATAAATGCGACTAGCTACTGTCTATCTTAATCTTGATTTGATTCCAAATGCCGGCACTGACAATGTCTGCAGGAATGGGTATTGTTCACATCTTTTCAATTGGTACTCCCAACCAGACAGCACCGACTTTGAATTTGGGGGATTGTCTAATTTATGCGGTGTGTTTTATGTTTTCTTACTTGTTTTGCATAAACAAATTTATCACTGTGAATTTTGTATGTATATTAAATATTTAACTTAATATGTCAATCAACAGTTTTATTTCAAAAGTAGTATTTTCTCATATAAAAAGTGCGTATTAATTATCTAACAAATGAGAACACTAAATGCCATTTAATATATTTGAGTTGATCGGGGATTACTTTGTTATAAGTTACTATTTCTTTAAAACCCTTAACCTAACAATAAATACGATACATTGGTTCATGGGTGTAGGAATATTGATTATAGTTATCTTGGTTATAATATGCTTGATTATAATATATATAATTATATATATCTTGATTATAATATATATCATTTTTGCATTTCTATATATATATATATATATATATATATATATATATATATATATATATATATATATATATCGTTAAATGGTATATAGATGCTATATTAATAAAACAATTAATAATATTGACCTTATGTGAAGTTTTATCTTATGAAATTCTGTTTTCATAATTTATGGCACTTTACAAATCGAAACCACTTAATTTTTATGTTGATCAACATCTAAAAGGACTTTCTTCACTTATTTGTAATAAAATTTTCATAACAGAAATCAATAAATTGAGTTTTAAGAAATAATATAGTATTAATAGCATAGATTCTTACATCAAACTCAGAAAAAGAAACCATAGGTATTCAGATAGCGAACATATTTGTCGATATATTTCATGAAACAGAAAATCCAATATGGAATGTAGAACAGAACTAAGAATAAACCATTGCGTAAATCATTATGTATTTGAGCTTGGTAAGCAACTTTTACAATTATTGGGTTAACATTATAATTAACTGTGTATACTTGAGAAGTGGAGATTTCCAGACTGAGTCAATTTTACGAAATTATCGTTTTGTAATTGCGGAACTATCAATATTTTAATATTCGAGACATTAATTGCACAATTAACATGATATTTCATTACACATGAAGTTTGTTTACCTTTGCAATACTTACATCATCTCCTTGCGACTTCTAGAAACCTGTTTCTGTGCACAGACACCAGCTGTAGGATATTCATTAAACAACAAATGTCTAAATATTGCATAATATAAACATTTTGATGTATTTTAACGACATATTAGTGCATTAAAGAAATTCCTCGAATGTAAGGTAAAATTCCAGGTCCTGCATTTTAGCATCCTTATTATCAATTATTAGGTTGAATAGGAATCATTATAAACTAATATTTCTCATTTTTTATTGACAATGTTCTGTATTTGAGATATACCTTATTTACAAAAACTTGTTTCAAATTGTTGTTAGATGAATACAAAAGGAATTATAAAAATGTAAGACATATAAAGTGATTAAAGTAACTACATGATAAGTAATTACCGGTAATGAAAAATCGATTGGGGTACAGATAGATTTAAATGCCTGTATGTTTATATGATAAGTAAAATCTCGCACTAAAGTTTGATTTCATTTATTGTCCATATGATGAGTAAGTTTAGTTTAAAAATATTAAGTAAGTCGTTGTATAAGTACACAAGTGTACACTAATCGAATAGTTTATTCAAAATTGTAAATTTTCTGTGATACTTCATATGTAACCTGTATATAAAAATATGCGATATCTAATAATAATGAAATGTTGTAGAAATTTACCAATAATTGATACTATTAATTTGAAACCGGAGCGAATTAATCGGCTTTAATCGTTTAATAAAATTTCGTTAGTCTTTCTTATATTACATATACTTCGTTCTTATAATAAGACTTCCTCATATTAACTGTCAGGTAATTCGAATGTGTCTTCTAATTATTTAGGAGATAAATCATCCTTTGTGTTCTGATAACCTGATACTTTATAAAATGATCAAACAAACCTCTTCTTTCTCCTTAAATTTATTTTATAATAAAGTTCATGTGAACATTAAAATTACATTTTCTAATTTAGCATTCAATCTAATTGGCTGTGACAGTTTTTACCTAAAATCAACATTGTGGACTCAAAGCAATTAATAGTATAATTACTATATATAATGTAAATATATATTATTTATTATAAATATCTATAATTTTACCACTATTTAAACTTTAACAAAATAAGATTATTCATTTGTATATTATAGGGTTTCAGGATAGTTTCTGGCATGAATAGTTTAGCAGGATAATGATTCCACTAACAGAAATCTAAAACTTACATTGTAAGAAAATTCAATAAAACTAAAAAAAAAAAATAAACAGTTTTAAAACCCTAAAACGGGCTTTTCCGCACGTAGAACATGTCTTATCTCGAAATTGAGTGGCCGAAAAAAAAAAAACCAACACATAAATGCAGAATGTGTTTTATGCGACAGTTTTATAGTTCACCTTCGTGCTTTATCATGACTCATGAACAGGGTGGGGTGTATCCTATCCACCTCAAAATCAATAGATGTCGTCTGGTAGACGTGCCTAATCAGAATCAGTCGAAACCCGATCGATCCGACACGATTTAATTGAGTCATCGTGCTAACAAACAAATTTCTCAAATAGTCCACCATTGTGCTTTCTCCTGACCCATGAACATAATAGAGTGTGTTCTATCCACTTTAAAATCAATAGGTGTCGTCTGGGGGACATCCCCGATCCGGATCATTCAAAACCCGATCGATCCGACATGACATCGTTGAGTTATGGTGTTAACAAAAAGAATTTCTCAAATAGTCAGTCCATCGTAGTGCTTTCTCATGACCCATAGACAGGGTGTGGTGTATCCTATCCACCTCCAAATCAATAGATGTGGTCTCGGAGATGTTCCCGATCAGAATCAGTCAAAACCCGATCGATCCGACACAATTTAGTTGAGTTATCGTATTAACAAAACAAATTTCTCAAATAGTCCACCATCGTGCTTTCTCATGACCCAAGGACAGGGTGGGTTGCGCCCAATCCACCTCAAAATCAATAGGTGTCGTCTGGGAGACGTCCCCGATCAGAATTAGTCACAACCCGATCGAACCGATACGATTTAGTTGAGTTATTGTGCTAACAAAAAAAATTCTCAAATAGACCCAAGGGAGGGGGTGGTGTGTGCTATCCACCTCAAAATCAATATGTGTCGTCTGGGAGACGTCCCCGATCAGAATCAGTCAAAACCCGATCCATCCGACACGATTTAGTTGAGTTATCGTACTAACAAGAATAAATGCCGAACACAGCGATGACACACACACAGCAAAAACATTTTAAAAACAATTTTTTTTTGGTTTTTAGGTCGAAAAACGTAGAATAAACCCAAAAAAAATTATTGTTTTTTCACGTTTTCTTTACACGATTACATTACTTTTCCGCTTATAGTGGAGTGCGGAAAAGTAAAAAACCCTGATAAATGTGCCTTACGACAGAACACCACTGGGTTGTGTCAATAAATTATTAGATTCATGGCTATTAGATGAATATGGTTAGTGCTTATACCAACGCCTGCGGTAGTACAGATATAATACCAGACGATATAAACTCATTAAACTCGTCTTATTTTTGAAAATCAGAGATATACACGAAGTTACATGATACTACACGACATAAACAACATATTCCCCCTATTCACCACGTAAAAAGCGGTGAAACTAGCACAATTTACTATTATTAACGTGCAATGACTTACAATGACTCATTCATTGTATGTGATGTCAGAAACTTTCCTGAAACAGTTGTTACAACTTTTCGTTTATAAAAATCCTATTTTTTCCTTTCTACTAAATAACCTCAAAGAGATAAACATTTGTTTGTATGGATATCCAAGTGCACATTAGCACTTGGATATATAATTGAATATAATGTTGGGTATCTGAACTGGCTAGGAATACATAATATATATAATAAATGTCAAGCAACGACCGTACCAACGATCACTTGGATAGGCGATGGGCTGGCTCGACTATAAATGCTAGCGGCTTATATGCCACTTGATACGTAGAAATTACACAAACTTAGGTGAGGTTTGTCTAGAAGACAAAAGACATCATCCCTAGGATAGAATTTACAACCGGATCTCTCTTGTCTATTATTTATTAGGCAAGTAACAAATCCTTATTCTATTAGTACAGTGGGGGTTAGCTAAATTTCCAGGTTTGGAGTAATTAATCTTGTCTTATCGTTGACTACAAGTCTTGGTAGCGGAATTAGATTGACATTAAACCAGTGGCGGCTTGTGATGAAATGAAACGGGTGTTCTGCACAGGGCCGATCCTAGGGTATTGGCTGCCCGCGTGCAAATTTCAAACGTATCCAAACTAATCGCGCCGTAGGGGCCGTAAGAAAATTGCGCCGCAGGCGAAAATTTTCAAGGTCACGTTTTCCTGATACTTCAGAATTTTTATGTACAATCCGTTTATACAAAAATATGGACTTTCACAAGAACTTATATTTCTTTAGAGGTTCCTTTAAATACCGAAGCATTTTGTAGATGCTCGCTTAAAGTTACATCAAGCTCAGCAGAAAAATTTATCAAACCACGAAATATCCCCGGGTTTTTAGAGGTTTCAGCTTCGTCATGTCCTCGCAGCGCCAGTTCAAAGGCCCCACAAAACTTTATGCAGTTTATAATTTTTGACAAAACGTATCTCTTTTTTGTCACATTATCATTATGCTTTTACACATTTATCCAATAAGCTGAATCAAGCTTCGCTTTAATATTAGTTGTTCCTAATAAAGCTAATTCCATTGTATTATGTAGATGGCTTTTGGAGTTGTCGTACTTTTTAATTTTTTTAAGTTAAGTGTACCAAATCTGTCCCCCTACCTCCTTCCATGCTTTACCACCGCCAAAAAGTAAACAAAGAAAGCAAAATAACGCATTTTTTTTGTTGCACCCACAAATCCAATTGTTCTTCGAATAAATATCTCTATTAAATTGACGTTAGATTTTTTTCATATTAGTCATAAATAGCAAGTGACTATATACGAGTAAGAATAACAATGCTATAGAAAATGAACAATAAAAAAAATTATAAGTTACTTAAATTACTACTAATCGTTTAAAAAGTTTAGATACACAGAAAGTGACCTCAACCTACGCAATGACAAGTTACCCAAAGGCAGGGACGAACATATCTTTGCTTAGGGAAAAGCGTGAAATTGAAGTTGAAGTTTCTCACTTCGAAACTCTCCATTGGAACCTGAATATATTGATGACATACTGTACAAACTAATATACATAAATGTAACAAATCAAAATTATTAAGTACTTATATGTTAAGATTTATGGACGTATTGGTCTGGTACTTCTCAAGTCAAATCGGTTACATTTTATTATCTAGTCATAATAATTGGTGGCACATTACTAATACTATTAATTTCATTGTATATAGATTTTATCATGCAACGGTTATTAATTTGTATTTAGTTGATTTCCATTTTTAATCTAATTAATGTTTTAATTATTATTAGATATTATCTGGAACTTCTTCTAGATATCTTCCTTCCTTAATACTCCTAATTAATAAGAAAAACAGTTCCCCTATATGTTTGATTTATTGATTAATGTGATATACAGTAAACCAACATTCCATTTTTTATTTGTGCACAGATATATGTTCAATATATAAATATAACTTTCTTGTTCACTGGTTACAAACCCATTGTTATTTTTTTAATATAATCCTCAGTGGGTTTCTCTTTTATTATAATCATGAATGAATGATTTAATGTGGTTTAATTGCCCATAGCTTGATTTACCATTCAAATGCACATAAATAAGTCACTATATTTTTTGACTAAAACTTATCATAGAGAAATATCTACGCATAAATAATATTTCTGCCAGCACGATCGTCATTTACAAATATGGACGATGAACATAAGCATGATTATATACAGGGTGGGGCATTAGAACCTGATGATATTTAAAATGAAGTAAAGCTAAAAATATAATAGTTTTCATTCAGAATTTTCTATCGTGGCATAGGTAATTTCATGCTATTTTATTTTTGGAAAAGAACTTCTGTGAGATAAGCTCCATTATTGCCTACACATTGTTCTAATCAACATCGGATATTTCCTGTTGATCTCTGTATCATTGCGTGAGGAATCGGCGTAACCTTATCTTCGATTAGTTGATGCACCTCTTGAATATTGGAGAGTCGAGGAGAATACATCTTGCTGTCTTGAGTAACGCCATAATCAGTAATTACAAAATGTCAGATCGGGAAAAATGAGCTATGTCTGACATAAGCAGAAGATTTTCCACACCTTCGTCTGACAGAATTACAAGAAATTGTGCTGTAAAATTAATACGCTTAATAAAGTCGACTTTGCCTAGCTCCTGGACAACCATCATTTTATTGGAATCAAAGTGAAGATCTTCCTGCAAAATCCTGAGTTTCAGTAACGGATTCACTGTTAAAATGGATATGACCACTTCAGGTAGTTCCCGAAAAAATAATGAGTAAATCATCAGGTTCCCATGCCCCATTGTAATCAAGACATTTAAAGAAAAATATAAAATTCGATTTTGAGTTAATAGTAACATTCTTAAAAAAGGTTAATTTGATGATGACGTTCTAAAATAGAGGCTAAAGTTACCCGTTATTTAAAATCACAAGGATGTACCTTTTCTAGATGCTTTTTAAGGTGATGCAATAAAATGAAATTATAAAATAATTTTCCAGACTCTATAACTAATTGCACCAGTATATCCACCGTAATTCAATATTTCAATGTATTATATATGTACATATATACATATGACACTAAACAATTACACGGTAATGAGTTAAATCTTATATTTCATATTTAGAACTTAATTAGTCATTTTAATAGCTAGACAGGTGGTAATCACCGACTCAATTTGTGTATTCTATTAAACTATTGGGTAATAACTGACGTGTTACTACTGCCTTTGTATCGTTTATATAACACTACGATTTAGAACAAACTGTTAGTGAGTCGAGTCATGTTTTCGTTAACTATGATAGAGAAATCCATTTACAGTCATTATGCTGCATTTGGCTTAATGTGAAAATATAAAACATTTGATAATGCAATAATAAACCTGACTGAAAGTATGTATAGGGCATGTTTGAAATAATTAATATCCTGATCAACGACGGATATAATTGCTGTTGGGGTACTCATATGATTGTAAAGTAGTTGTATGTGAACCCTTTTTGGATTAAATTGTAATATCAGTTTTAAAACAAAAGGTTGAAATGAAAAGTTAAACATTTAAAGAAAAAAGTTGTTTATTACTTTTCCGCACTCCACTATACGCGGAAAAGTAATGTAATCGTGTAAAGAAAGAGTGAAAAAACAAATTTTTTTTTGGGTTTATTTTTCGTTTTCGACCTAAAAACCAAAAAAAAAAATGTTTTTTTAAAAATGTTTGCTGTGTACGGGTGTCGTTGGCATTTATTTTTATTAGCACGATAACTCAACTAAATCGTGTCGGTTCGATCGGGTTTTGACTGATCCTGATCGGGGACGTCTCCCATTGACACTTATCGATTTTGAGGTGGATAGAACACCTCATCACCTCATATGAGAAAGCACAATGGTGGACTATTTGAGAATTTTTTTTTTTAGCACGATCACTCAATTAAATCGTGTCGAATCGATCGCGTTTCGACTGATTTTGATTAGGGACGTTCACCAAACGACATCTATTGATTTTGAGGTGGATAGGACACACCCCACCCGGTCCATGAGTCATGAGAAAGCACGATGGTGGATTATTTGAGATTTTTTTTTGTTAGCACGATAACTCAACTAAATTGAATCGTATCGATCGGGTATTGACTGATTCTGATCGAGGACATCTCCCGGGCGACACCTATTAATTTTGAGGTGGATAGAACACACTCTACCATGTACATGGGTCATAAAAAAGTACAATGGTGGACTATTTGAGAAATTTTTTTTGTTAGCACCACCACTCAATTAAATCGTGTTGGATCGATCGGTTTTCGACTGATTCTGATTGGGGACGTCTACCAGACGACATCTATTGGTTTTGAGGTGGATAGGATACAACCCACTCTGTTCATAGGTCATGAGAAAGCACGATGGTGGACTATTTGAAGAAAGTAAAACTGTCGCATAAAATACATATTCTGCATTTATGTGTTGGTTTATTTTTTCTCGGTCACTCAATGTCGAGACAGAGATGTTCTACGCGCGGAAAAGTCCGTTTTAAGGTTTTAAAACTGTTTATCTTAACGAAGCTATTTATTTTTAATATTCAGCCATATCCGATCGTTTTACTTAACGGTACTTGAAACAAATATTGTTGTAAAGAAAACTAATTATAACAATTTCTTTTTTTTTAATTTAATGCAGAATGTAAAATATCCTCTGATAAAATATGCTAAGAAGTAAATTAGATACATTAAGTCGAAAGGAAGTAAATTACTTATATTTAGTATAAAAATTTTAAATATAATACACATTTTGTCCACGATTACTGTATCTAATTGTAAAATATTAAATAAGGAAGTAAATTACTATATAAATAGTGGAATGTAGGCTTTCACTATCATTTTACAATGGTTAAAGAAATCGTTACATATTAGCTTAGATATATATATATATCCTGTTAGCTTTGTGGGTTAATATCCTCATCAGACTCTCCGAGGACTAAAATTTTGGTTAGGGATTTCTTATAGAAAATAAATCCTTAATCAAAGTGTTTAATCCCTAATGAAAGTTAGGAACCTTCATTAGGGATTAAATACTTTGATTAGGGATCTATTTTCTATAAGGAGGAACAGAACTAACAAAACATGTTGAGAAGACGACTTAAGTAGACCTGAGGAATTAAGAAGCATTCCAAAGGTTCTGAAAAGGATAGATGTGCAAGAGAATATGGTCCATAAATAACAAGAACATGAGCAGGAGAAGATAGTAACATCAATGTTTCGATCTTTTCCAAAGATGATCAACGAATAAGCATACTCTGAAAATAATTGCACACAAACTCTGCGTGAGAGAATATCTGTCATGTGATGATAAAAGTTATCTAGAGGGTCTTTCAATAAGGACGTTCGATATTTAAACGTAAATAAAATACGCTGTGTATGAGATATCCACTAAATTCTTTTTTACTTGAAAGAATATTTTATGGGATTAAGTATGGAATATAGCGTCATTCAAATGGCACGCACAGCTTTGCTTGGTGGTACGTATTCGGAAGGTCCAATATTGGATGACTGTAACATAAATCTGGCTGAATTTGCTAGATGGCACTCGTTATGTTGACTTTGAGGATCAATTGTTTGCGGTTTATTCGCATAGACATGCGATTTAAGATAGACCCAAAGGAAAAAGTCTAAATGCGAGAAAACCATAGCCTCAAATCGCTCGTGCAGAATGTCCATTTTGGCATGCGCTGTGTGGTACGTAACGCCGTTCTTTGGCACCACATGTCGTTGGTATCCATGTCACTCAGTTTAGACAACAGGAAGTTACTTATCACCGATCTGTAGCCCTCGCCGTTGACGGTTATGGTAATGCCAGTTTCGTTTTGGGAGAAGTACGAACCGATGATTCCGCCAGACCAGAATCGGTAATAAACAGTGACTTTCTCCGGATGCATTTGGTGCTGGTGTATCTTATGTGGATTGGTATCGTCCTAAATTCTACAATTTTGTTTGTTCACATATCCATTCATCCAAAAATTGGCCTCGTAGCTAAAGACGATTTTTTTTTGGCGAAATTTAGGTAAATTTTCAGCTGTTCCAGAGCGCAATTAGTGAACACACGGCGTCTTCTATGGTCGTTTATCTTAAGTTCCTGGGTCACTTGGATTTTATACGGGTGCAGACCTAAGTCCCGACGCAAAATTCGCCAAGTTGATGTTGCAGAAAGGCCAAGTTCTTATGAACGACGGGAAATTAACTGCCTCAGGTTTTCCCGTACGCTCTCACGCACAGCAGCGATGTTTTCAGCAGACCTTGCATTTCGGTGATGTGCGGGTGTTAACTGATTGTTTATCAAACCGGTTGACTCGATTTCGGTCACCAAACATCGAATAATCGACACGGCGGGAAAGTTGTGTGCGGATAAAAATGACGTAATGCGCAGAACGTTTCTCGAACGGAACAGTGATTTTGAAAATAAAATTTGATGATTTGCACACGTTGTTGAACGCTATAAACTCCATGATGAATTACCATAGAATACTCAACGATTTACAATAAATTTGACAGGTGTTGCTTTAACAACGTGGTCGCTATAATCTAACAAATTTGGGTGTCTCTATTGAAAGACCATACACAAGTGAGGCCTATTGCATTATACATGTTAAGTTAAACAATTGTATAACTTTTTAAATGTTAGGAATTGAAAAATTCAAAAAATCTATCACCAATTTCATAGGTAACTGACAAGGGAGTGAGTTCTTAAGAAGTCATTTAGATTTACCAATTTAGGAACTGTGTTCATAATTAAGTACTAATTGAGTGTTTTTATGTGAATGTACAAATATAGAAAAAAATATATTAGCGACGGTTGATTGAGATTTGTAACGGGTCAATAATTATATATGTATTATATACTTCTTTGTTTAAAATAAATAACACAATATTATTTTATATAGATTTCCGGTAATAAGCTGGAGGAAAGAGGAAACTACACATCACATTACCAGATATTACAACGCTTTTACCAATTGAAATTAATTTTTTAGTATTGGAAATACATCAGTTAGAGTCCGAGTTGAGTTAAGTTTTTCGAAAGGTTAACTCATTTTTTGTTTGTAGAATATTGGTTTTCAATGTTCTTATTCCGTCGTTCTTATTTCCTTGTTTTATTATCTTCAAAGCAGTATTCGCTCCATCGAACAATTTTCTCTACAATTGTTTGCTGCCGACCAAAGCTAGAAGACCATCACGTTCCTTTATTCAGAAAACCTTTCGAGTTGCTTAAGATTGACAAAGCTGGAAAACCTTAATCAATCATCAGGTATATCTATTTAGAAATGAGTTAGGTATGTGACGGATATACTTAATACAGTCCTATATTAGAAAGATCAGTAATACAAAAAAAACTATCAATGTTTCGTAATTCTAGAATTGGCATTACGAGTACATATTGATGAGAGGAGATGATATGGTCAAAACTGAGTTTTGATTATTTTCTCATGATGCCAAATTGATTGGTGAAACGCGCTTCGAGTAACGTGTAATATTTCGGTGTTCTTAGCAAACTGGTCTTCTATTATTTGAAAAGACACTGGATTGCAGATTATAGAGTAGAAAGGATCATGGTAGAGTAAAGTGATAAAACCTTATGAGATTTATAAAATTTTTATAACACTGAGTTAGTTTTCGACAATACACCAAAACACTATACACTATACTCGACGCGCGTCTCGCCAACTAAGTTGGCATCAACTGGAGATGATTAGAACTGACTAGTTTTAATCATCTCCAGATGAAAAATTTGTGGAAAACTAAGTCAGTCTTATCTTCACACCAAATGTTTCAACCTACTCCAATATTAAAATTTTATAATCTACACGTTTTGTAAATATTTACTAAGTTTTTGAAATTGAAAGTTCAATACCATTTTCTTGACTATTATTCATTACCAACTATAAGACTGAGTAAATAAAGAATATCAGTCTATAGCCTATGTAAGATTTTACCTGAAAATATATTTATCTTTAAATATATCTTAAATAAATCTTGTAAACATCTATTAAATAGTGGAAATAATTATTATACGTTATTAATACCGTTCAAAGAAGAAGCTAGTAATTATTCTTGTTCTAGAGGATGTGGACTAGTCGCAGTGGCTATTGTGGTTATAGCATCTCTTACTGAAGTAATTATGAAGAATAAAACGCAACGCCTGAAAGAAAAAGATGCAGAGGGAATAGACAACAACCAAAATAATAATAATAATAATAACGTGGATGATAAGAAAACCGTGACTGGCAGTACTGAAATGGTTTTAAAACAGGACGATAATAATAAAAGGAAAAGCAATAATGGTAACTTTATTTAAAGGGTACACATCTTATAAAAAGTTTGCTTGTTGAACTATGTACATGTTGGATATCACCTTTCGGAAATGATCATGATAACCGAAAGTTAAGATCTAATATTTACATTGTTATATTTACTATTCATTAAAATTACACTTTAATTTTAAAATATAATTATTGATTATAAATTTTTAGGTATTCCATTGCGACTTTTACTTTCATTTTCTGCTGTAAATAATGGAGGCAAAATTCTATCTGTCGACACGGTATCACTTACGTCGATTAAATGTATTCATGGATTGAGATTCTTCTCCATAGGCTGGATTATATTAGTGCATACATACCTGGAAGTATTTGCTATATCGGATAATAAAACTTTAAGAGTATTGACGGAAAGGGGATTTATGTACCAGACTATTTCGAATGCAACATTTTCAGTGGACACATTTTTCTTTATTAGGTATGAGAGATCGCACAAAATTGACAAACGTCGTACGCAATTTTTAAATATTATGGTCTTCAAATGCTATTAAAAAGTGTGCATATGAATTTAGAAGTTTGAAGGTACTTTGAAAATACCAAAATATTAAACATTATATTGGTCAAAGGTGGCCATGACATGAATAACGCCTGCTTTAGCTTACGTTATTTTTTTGAGCTTTTGTAATCGTTTACGAAGTTACTTGCTATACTTACTGATATCAATAACGTGCAAATGTGTTATTATATCCAGAGATAATGACGATAAACTAAAAAAAATATTTTTTTATTAACAAAACGAATTTTTATTAACGAACAAAAAAATACGCGCCTTATCATGGCTATCAAAAGCATTTTGCAGAATTTCTACTGATATGATTGCACATTCTTCAACAACTTTTTCCAGATTTTGGAAATTACTACTTTGGAAGCTACACGATTAACCACGAATTAGCCACCATTCGCCAGAAGAACATTTTATTCAAAGACAGTACCTATGGCAATCATTTGTATTTTGTGCTCTATAGTAAAAACCACAATTCAAAAACTGCGTAAGATTTCAATAGCAAGAAAACTTAACTTGAGCTTCTTGATAAACTTTGGGAATCAAAAAGGGATTGATATACATGAACTATACTAGAGCTCCGACTTATTAAATCTATGACCATCCTTGACCAAGACAGTTTTTTATGTCTCAGTATTTTCTATATATAGGTATTTGAAAAGGCTTCAATAACTGAGAAGTATATTACGAACAATATCTTTTATAAACATTATTATTTTATTTCTCCTAAGAAGATTAATCCTCAAGATTAACATTAGCTAAAAAATTAAACACAGTTATATCAAGACACACTTCATGTTGAAATTGTTGAAAGGCTTGAAAAGATAATTCATTCCACATTCGATGTTTTATTTTGCTCAAATGATGGAGGTTTTATCTAGAATAACGTTTACTTATTTAAGCGTTTAACAAAGTGAAGAGGGTGAATTGTTCTTCGCATATCCAACAATAAGAGGTCATTTTTGAAGTTTTGAAAATATCACTTCTAAAGTTAATGACTGAATTTGTAGATCACTCATTATATCTGAAATATATACTAGATATCTTCATTTCTAGCAGAAAAATTACTTTTCATGAAAATAATTTGGAAACGACATATCTTACATAGTTCACAGGAATTGGTTTATATGGAACAAATTATAATGGGCCTGAAGAATTTATAACTTCCATAATACTGTATATGTCTATAAAAAAATGAACCTGATTTGTCTTCATTAGAAAAAATTATGTTAAAAATGTGAATACTTATAGAATAAATAAATCACGTTGACTCAAACATTTTAAGGAATAATTAAATATGTAAAGAACTTAAATTAAAACATAAAGAAGTAGGATATGAGTTTCGATGAATTGCAAAAAGTCTGTATCTGTTGATAAAAATATCTAATTTGTCCATTTATTAGTAATGGAATTAAGCAGTATGTTAAGCAATGTTTTACTGTAAAGACTCTCTACAAGATACTCTCACTTTTTAATTAAAATTTACAATCATATCAATATTGATCCAAATGAACGCTATTTGAAGACAGACATCACAGGCAACTATTTGAAAACAGACAGACAGAAGATAGAATCTCAGGATCTGTCGAATTTGTATTAAAATATTTCTCTTTCCAAGGCCTTCAAAGTGAATGAAGTGGCGGTACTCGATATGAGGGTGTATTGAAAATTATTAGATTATAGGTAATTTAACTGCCAAGGTGGTCTTCCTAGACATTACTCCTGCAAGGATAACAAACAATTAGTATATAAAATAGACAGTCTCTTCATATTCCAGATACTCGGTATATTATTTGTTTAGTACTTATTTCCTCGAATTAAAACAATATCTTAATTATATTTCGTCAATTATAGTGTGGCACAAAGTGATTCTATTTTGATTTATTATAAATATAATGAAAATTAAATGAAGAATGTTCTATAGAACTTTATTTATATCTCGAACAAATTATTCGTATCTTGTTTTATGCTGATTTTCTTCATTGTTTAGGTTATCAAAATGACTGCAAACAAAACCAAATAATGCATAAAATTCTCATGTCTTTTTAACTCGAGACAGTGTAGCATTTGGACAAATTTCTACTTAAGCTACTTTACACTAAATATTAGTGACATATAAGTCGGAAATCGAGAAAGGAACCACCTAGCCGCCAAGCCGTTATCAAAGTAGTTCCCGAATAGTAAAGCTATTACATAATCGCTCTAGGGAACAACTACTCTTCTCGGGCTAAAGCCCCACCAGGCATTGAATTATACCCAGAAGCGATCCTCGACCCCTTTCTCGTGTTTCTGCACGATAAGATAAGGTTTCAAAAAATAAAACCCGCCACAGGTAGGATTTGACATTTGTCCCGGATCGGAACCGAACGACATACAGCTGTTTGGAACTTGTTAGTTCTCATCAGTAACGTACACGGTACGCCGATTCCGGACAAATACCGAATGAACTTTATGGCGTATACATCTTTGTCGATACGATCTCTGTCAGTAACATATAAGTCGGAAATCGAGAAAATTTGCTATTCGGGAACTACTTTGATAACCGCTTGGTGGCTTGGTGGTTCCTTTCTCGATTTCCGACTTATATGTTACTGACAGAGATCGTATCGACAAATATGTATACGCCATAAAGTTTCATTCGGCATTTGTCCTGAATTGGCGTACCGTGTACGGCACTGATGAGAGCTAACAAGTTCGAAACAGCTGTATGTCGTTCGGTTCCGATCCGAGACAAATGTCGAATCCTACCTGTGGCGGGTTTTATTTTTTGGAAACTAAATATTAAATACGATAATGTGTAATATTTTAAGCATTTCCGTATTGAACTAACCGTTAACGTTTACTAGTTTAGTTAGGTACTTTATAAAAAGGTACAAACAATACAAAAAACATTTTACTATCATTCAAAGACTTAACAATTTAAACTTAAAGCTCTCTGTCGCTTTATATATAAAAAACCCCTCCTTCTGAAATTAGCTGTATCTTAGAATATTCGAAAGAAACCACTGTAATCAAGTGAAATTCTCTGAAAAATTTAGCATAATAAATTAACAGAGTGTCAAATAACAGACTGATTATAGTCCGGATCACTTTATATTATTTTACGTCGTTTAGAGTCCTTACAGTTTGTGGAATCTAAAAAAGAAAAAAATAAATAACATTGTACATGACAGATGACAACAAAAGTACTTATTGAAAGATAGTTTCCCGTAATGATGAGTTTACTGATATGATGTGCTATGTTTTTAACCCAAAATCAATATCCTTTGATTTTGAAATTGAGTTCCAAATTCTATCTACTAAAGCTAAAGTATTTTAAACTCTTTACTACCTTGACCTTCACAAGTATAATTCAATTAGTACATAAACCTATATCCATTTATTACAATAATATAAAACTCAAGAAAATTAAAATCAGTTTCTTAGCGAAAAAGAACAGAAAAATATTTTTTACATTGCACAAAGGGCACACTATGTGAGTTCTTGAAGAATTTATTTATTTAAGTACACTATCCAATTAGAATTACATGACAAAGACAACACTTAATGTATATAATGTAACATTTATCGTATAATATTTTTGTAAAGTTGATAGAAGAGGGGAACTATAGTGCAGCCCATATCACTTTAAAATTTGCACTATAAACCTTTTGAAGATGCTAAGTACTGTTTATTCCTATGTTTGTATACATTTCTGCTTATTTCAGTGGACTATTGGTAACTCTTACGTACTTCCGGACCGAATCCAAGAAGAATAAGTCGGAAAAGAAAGAAACAACCTGCGCAAGCGTTAAAACAAACACAGTCAAATTTTTAATAATGATAATGTATAGATTTTTCAGATTAACTCCAGTCTATCTATTTGTATTGGGCGTAAATGAAATAATCTTACGGTATATCCATAACACCTCTGTATTTTCTCCTGCCATTATTGATCATATCACTTGTGACAAATATTGGTGGAGGAATGCCTTGTACATTAATAATTTTTTTCCGCAACACGAATTCTGTATGCTGTGGTCATGGTACGTGGCTAACGACACCCAGTTCTATGTCATAACATCAATCATGTTGCTGGTGGCTGTAAGGTAAGTGGAAAAAGTAATCTTTTTTATAACGATATTAAACACTATATGCAACAAATTGGTTTTAATATGTCTGCACGGATGCATTCTTCTTGTTCTGACATATCTGAATATTTAACCTACCTTTTTTCACCTATCTTGAGGTGAAAATTTACAAAAAAATATTTTAATTGTGGAAAAGTAATATTCCTTGACCTATTTGTTAATTAAAAATGTTGAATGCAGATGTATTTGAGACAATTACTTGGTATCGGCTGGATTTTGCAGAGGACTGTGTATAACAAACTACAAACAAGTTATAATAATTCATATACTATGCAACACTTACTCAATTAGTATTAAGTATCCGTATTGCCTCAGCTAGGTGCAGGACATTCTTATATAGGGTGTCTCAGTCAGAACTATAGGATTTGAATTACGCGTTATTTGTATTCTGTCAAAGATAGGGTATCTATATTAAACGACTGTCGTCTACAAACCATACGACGTTAATATGTCGCGATTAACTGTCCAATAAAGAATATTTTGTGTACAATTGTTTTATGAAAGTGAGCGATTATTTGCAGTTGCAGTATTTGCATGTTACGTCGTATGGTTTGTAGATGACAGTCGTTAAATATTGACGCCCTATTTTTTGACGATACACAAATCGCGTGCAGTTCAAATCCCATAGTTCCAACTAAGGTATTCTATATAAACAAAACGGAATTGTTAGATCGGTGATGTGGGAATCGAACCCATGCTCAGATTACATCGATCCGACAATCTAGACCAGCTTCAAGGGATTAGCATTGTAATTTAATGCACTTGGAGATCTTTTGCGAGGCAATAGTGGTATAATTTACCCTCAAAAGCTCTGGCCATACATATGTACATCCATGGTAATCCAGATTCGAGTCTACAACCCGAAGTAGTCCTGTGAAAAACAAAAAACCGACCAATTCTTGCCATTTCTCGTTTTTTAACCAGATATGCCGGGGTAAATCATTAGACTACAGTATAATACACCACTTGGTCGACAGCCTACCATATTGTTTGATAAATAACTAATTTGAAAACCAAGCCAAGTAATTCCTGGGAGCAAAACGTGGAAAGACAATTACTGGACTTAATTGTCCAGTAATGTTTCCATTCATTCATTAAATACATCCAGCTGTGTTCAATGTTTTCCTTAGAAAGCTTTGTTAGTTTTCTTTGTTAATATTTTTTGTTATATTTTATACGTATTTTTTTAAACTATGTATACTACATATGTTGTCTTCCGTAACTTTGATCATCAGCAAATAATAATGTATTTACAAAATTGCTGTTGTTAATTTTATTCTAGAATTTTTTTTTGTTTTCCATTGCGTAACAATATTCTATGCATCAGTTAAACAAAGTAGACGATAAGCTACACTTTTGTCTAACCTACTATTAATTGTTATTTAACTGGTTCTTTCTCCTCTAGTACTTATTATTATTTCAGTATTTTAGTACAATTTAATCCAGGGCAAATTTAATAAAGAGTTTCGGATATTCGAATTTATCTATAGTGCTTCAAAATGTGTTATAATGTGTTTCATACTATACAGATTATAGTCCGTTCCCTTTACTTTTATTTGCCGAACTATTGTATCTAAAAGAAGAAAAAGGGCCACCTTCTTTTCTTCATTCTTGTCTTCATTTGTATACTAATATGACTCGTGCTGTTCGACTACATTTATACACCTCTTTCATTTTCTTTCATTTATTTAAGAACTTACCTCATTGTTTTGTAGTCTAAATTGAATACATTGATTTATTAATTCCTGGTGCTTTTTTGTCATCCGCTTTAGGGTTGTTTGTATTTCCTCTAATATTATGTTGTCACTTTGGAAGATATTTAGTTGTATATCTTCGAGTGGATGTTGTAATGATTTACTGTTCTCGTTTACAGATCTACAACATTAGGTTACAATTAAATAAAATTAAAAATAAATCATTTTAAAAAGCCAATCGTGAACACTACATGCAGATAAATTAAAATTTAGCGATCTGATATTCGAATAGTCCTAGAATTCATGTTAATGATCCTTATAAAAGTTAAAAAACAAATGTAGTATGTGGACTAAATCTTTTCATAAACTTTTGGGCACATTCGCTTTCATGAAGTATAATGAAACCATTTATTTTGTAACTGACATTCGTCATAATCGATTCAAGATGTGTACTGTACCCATAATATACATCAATTTGCGTTCTGCACGTGATGATCCTACTTTCCTAAACGAAGGTGGGTTGTGAAATGAGAACATTATATAAGTGAAATAGAATTAAAGTTTACTAAATGGAATTTAGTGTCCTTATTTTTAATTAATCTGCGGCGAAACAACACATAAAACAGCTGTGAATACAATTTGGTAATAACTCACTGATCTTATGTAACTAATAAAGTTTCTTATTCCATTAAATGAGCCATCATGTTGCATATCAACATAATGTATCAAAAACACGTCTATTTTCGTCAATGAATTTATGATGTTCAATTAAAACCACTTCAAATTAAACCAATGAAGGATTGTTGAGACATCAGATCCATCAGAGTTCCAGATAGATTTCTTTAGTGGATGCCAATGAACTTAATATTATTGCAAATGGAATATTTAAGTTTAAGAAAGATTAACTCATATTTTTCATTTATAACATTTTAATGCACTTCTATTGCAACAAAATTATCGCAGAAAAGGTTACATTAATTTCATATTGAGAAAACACAATAATCAGCAATAAAAACTGTTTTTGTTCCATCATAGGAAAATGCTGACCTACTAGCGACATATATATATTTCATCAAAAAGTGTACTTACCGTATCTAAATCACACCATTATAATTTCAGAGGCTCCAGACAGGTGATATTCGTAGCTGTGTCTATTGCCGTGCTGATGTTGGCGTCCTGGATAGCGACCTTTATAATAGCAATGAAATGGAACTATGTGGCAAGAGTTGAGGAACCGTTTGCATTGTTCGATCAACTTTACGATAAGCCATGGCTAAGGATAGGCCCGTACCTGATAGGAATAATGGCGGGTTACATGCTCTTCCGCATCGACTGTAAAATTTCGATGTCCCCATTTATAGTTACAGTCGGTTGGGCTTTATCCTTGGCCTGTCTAGGGAGCTTGGTTTATGGACTGGGTCGAGAGGGCCTCGTAGTGCCTGCCTCAGCGTTCTATGTAAGTTGCTCTAAATTTATATGGATATACCTATATATACATGTGTTGTGATGAGGGAATGTTTCATTTTCATATAATCCAATTACATTTAGCATGTTAAATTGGATAACACAGTTTAACACAATGGGTAATATACAACAAGTAAAACTTTCTACTTTACACTGAAAGAACAGTTATGTTTACCCACATTATTTTATTTTAACAAACATGTTTGATACTAATTTGGTTTTACTAATCACCTCTTATACCGTCTTTTATTTTACATGCCTCTAAGCAAAAAAACACTGAAATTTAGACAGAAGGGGAAGTAAGTTTAAAACCAGTGTCAGTTGCACTCCCATATTTAAAATGTTTAAATAGTATCCACTATTTTGTAATATATCCTTTTAAGACTTAAAAATTATGACAACTTTATTACTGCGACAATGTCATTCGTACTGTGGTCCGGGGCAGGGGCGGCTGGTGTATAGGTGCTGCAGAGCTGCAGAACTGCCAAAAACAAAAAACAGTGGTAGGTCATTGCCCGATATTGTTATTGAGACTGCAGGTGTTACCCACGGAAAAGCATATAAACGTCAATTTAATAGAGACGTTTATTCGAAGAACAATTGGATTTGTGGGTGCAACAAAAAAATGCGTTATTTTGTTTTCCTTGTTTACTTTTTGGCGGTGATAAAGCATGGACGGAGGTAGGGGTGATAGATTTGGTGCACTTAACTGAAAAAATAAAAAAGCACGACAACTCCAAAAGTCATCTACATAATACAATGGAATTAGCTTTATTAGGAACAACTAATATTAAAGCGCAGCTAGATTCAGCTTATTGTATAAATGTGCAAAAGTATAATGATAATGTGACAAAAAAGAGATACGTTTTGTCAAAAATTATAAACTGCATAAAGTTTTGTGGGGCCTTTGAACTGGCGCTGCGAGAACATGATGAAGCTGAAACCTCTCAAAACCTGGGGATATTTCGTGGTTTGATAAATTTTTCTGCTGAGCTTGATGTAACTTTAAGCGAGCATCTACAAAATGCTTCAGTATTTAAAGGAACCTCTAAAGAAATACAAAATGATCTTATACACTATATATTAAAAGTATGTCATGAAGAAATAATTAAAGAAATTAACAAACCTTCATTTTTGGCAGTTATGGCAGACGAAACAACTGATGTATCTACAAAAACGCAGTTAGTGGTAGTTTTAAGATATATTCTCGATGGTGAACCGATTGAACGTTTTTGGACATACCTGAAACCTACAAAATGTGACGCTGAAACTCCTTCGGAAAATATTTTAAGTGTTATAGACCCTCTAGTAGAAAATGCACCTTACAAGCCTTTTCTCTTAACCAAAGAATATGACGGCAAACATGAATGTTCTTCAAAAAGGTATTAAAATCCAAAAATTTTTCTTGTGAAAGTCTATATTCTTGTATAAACGAATTTTACATAAAAATTCTGAAGTATCAGGAAAACGCGTGACCTTGAAAAATTTCAAAATTATCGCCTGCGGCGCAATTTTTTTACGGCGCCAGTAGTTTGGATATGTTTGAAATTTGCATGCGGGCGCCCAATACCCTAGGATCGGCCCAATACAGAACACCCGTTTCATTTCATCATGAGCCACCACTGGTACGGGCTCTCGAACTAGGTCCATTATTAGGGTGTCATTGTATGTTTGGGTTCAAGTACCAAACTTTATTACTTCTTAATTTTGATACTATCACAGAAAATCTGTGATAGTAACAAAGTTAAGTGTTTTACTGTATCAAAGCAAAATAAATTAATTAAAAAAAATTACTTTTCTTACACGAAATGATACTTGATTACGCGCTAAAAATGCCTACTATTTTTGGTTAAACAAAAAACAATCTATTATCGAATTCTTGTAGGATATTTTGAAATGTCCTTAGTAATTAGCCTACATATGAGGACCCGTATGTCCTATTTCTGAGATCTTGAATATTCTAAAGCAGAATTTTTTATACAATTGTCTTCAAATAACCTTAGAGGATGAAATTCAGTGGGGTTATATCTGGAGATTTTGTCGGCCATTCCAGAGCGCCTCTTCTGATAATCTCTTTGCGGAGAAACGCTTGATCCAGCCACTGTCGAACATGTAATATGTAATATGGTATTGCACTATTTTGTTGGAAGCGTAAATTTCGTTCATCAAACAGAGGGGTTTCCTCTTCATCGCCTTCGCTTTCTAAGGACTGCGTTATGAGAGAGTCAATTTAATTTTTCACTAAATTTAAATACAACTCACCAGTTAAATTTTCTTCAATCAAAATTCCAGCCTAGACATTGATTCTTTTGAGGAAATACTTCATTGTTCTACGCATTATAATTATGTTTATTTACAAAGCCATTAGGAAAAGTGTTGATTTATCACTGAAATAAAGGCATTCTATCAAATTCCGGTTATCTTGAAATCATGCACGTCATCATTTTCTCACACAATTAAATTTTCCTTCTGTAGTTATCTTCGCCAAGTTGATAAAGAATGCTATAATTGTAAGGACATGCAACTTGTTTAGTTTTAAAAAGGTGCGCATGGAATCAAATGATATATGTATTTGGTAACTTAGATATTATTTGAATTGAAGTGGCAAGATCAATGACGACATGACTCATACATTATTATGATTATGTCTCATGGGGCTTATAGCAATGGGGCTAAAATATGGCTTAAGACCCTTTTCTGTACAGCTTCAGTAAGAGCTCTTGGCCACTCACACTTTGTTGCGCACAGGCCCAGTCTCTTGACACTTTTTAACGATGTCAAATATACATCACTGTCCTACATTTTTGTCATGGTCCCTTTCATTACCACCCGGGTTATTGCATGAGTACATCTATTTTCAGCCCCATAAATTAAAATAATTTCAGTTCTTTCTTATAAAGTATACATCATTATGAATCCTATCAACTGTGTAATACTACTTAACAAATAGCTTAAAATCACTAATATTTTTATAACACAAAGTTTCCAGATGGTAAGTTTTATAAACTATCGTGAGATGGAGTTTTGTTTATAATCTATCTGTAAAGTCCTTAAACATTAAGGATAAAACAAATTAAGCCAAAACAGCTATTTCCCCGGCTATATGTCGTCGATGGGCGCTGATTACGTGGCGAAATTTGCCGTATTTTTGTTCTAACATAGAACTAAAAAATCACAAGGAAGATGCAAAGCGAGTAGTGTAGTGTGACTTACCATTTGGAAATTCTGTGTTATAAGTGATTCCTAGTCATTACAAATGACAGTTTTATTTCGATTTGGATTGTTTCCGAAACCACCGAGAGATGGCGTATGGTTTACGTTCTATAGTTCTACTACTGTAGAACGTGATGCTGTCTATGAGATGTGAAGCCTCGTTTATCAAAGACATGCTCGCTTACACTACACTGACGAGACCCAAGATAGGTCGAAACCGGTCTGTAGTCAGCGGCATATGGAGATAGGAGACGCTTTGCATCATATCATTGTATATTTTAGTTCTATATAGAACAAAAATACGGCAAACTTCGTCACATAATTCAGCTCCCGTCGACGGCATATAGCCGGGGGAATAGTTGTTCTGCCTTAATTTGTTTTATCCTTAATGTTTAAGGAATTTACAGATGGATTGGAGTATAAACAAAAGTCCATCTCACGATAGTTTATAAAATCACTCATACCTGCAATAAATATTTTCAATGTTTAATTCTAGTTGTAACTAAGAAGGAATTGTGCGCTAAAATATAAATAATTGAAGAACTCACATAAACTCAGTTTTAATATCTCTGTCTCATCTCAGTTTTAATATTAACAGAAGACAAATTGTGAGTAAAAAAGTGAAAACAAACATAACACTTATCGGTGTGAAATTTGCGGCAATGATTTTATAAAACGGTTTCTCCTACTTTCATTAAACTCATAATAGAGTCCTTATAATATTCCATTAATGTATTTTGTGGTATAATGCGCCGGCTAATGTTAAAATGAAAGTATTGTACATTAAAATGATTCCATTCTGTACATTTCCATTGCGCTGAGTAACTGAATACAAATATATAATGGATATAATAATGGCATTAAAAATAGTTTTGAATTATTTCATATTCTCTCATATCAATTATCATTTAATCACTCTAGTTAAATTCCTCTTATTAATTTCATCTAATTATGTTAATATTTAATAACATGAGTGGATGGATTACTAAGAGACATTTCTTCTTAAGATATATCCTTATATGGGGTCATGATTCTATAAAAACAGGCCGAGGAATAGTCAGTTCAGTATTGCAAAGATAATAAAAGTATCTACACTAATGTCATTCGTACTATGATCCAGGATGATGGTCTGGGCTCAGTACTGGGATGAAATTACTTGCTTGGTTTCAACTACCACTGGGTAGAGATTGGCATTTTTTTCTGAGCAGATGTGTGCGTGTCCTCGCTTTTATGTGTAATCTTCTGTGCAGCGCGAAGCTGGAGTTTAATTTCAGTCTTTAAAAAAATAAAAAGTTACTCTACAGTGATACGAGATAAATTTTAGATATACATATATGTTAAGCATAAAAATCGACATTCAGTCTCCCAATGAAATATGCACGTATATTTTTCTTATAAGTTTGGATATTTCATATTGGAATGTAAATTTTTGGAAGCCACCTAACATAAAAATCTTCATATTAGGTGAACATCTTCATGACGGACCAGTGAACAATCGGTAGAACATATTAGGGTTTATGCACGATGGTTTAATGGTTTATTCACGATAGTTTGGTTTATGTTAGCAGGACTAATCATCAGTTTCTTGACAATACCTAGCAATACTTAGGAGACCACTCACTTGAATAAAAACAACACAAAGCTTCTGTATGTGGGAATATATTGTACCTCTTCTTCTTTTGTATCTGGCGATCATTTTTAAGTAGGAGTTTAAAGGGCTTGAGATGAATTTACTTAGAATGTATTTTTAATAGCTTATTTTTATAAACTAAATAATTGAGATAAAATGTTATGATTCATCATGCATATTGTCACTCGAAAAGAGACCTGTATGATCATCAGTCATGTTTATACCAAATTATGAGATATTCTTAAGTTAATATAGGTATACTCCAGTTGCATATTTTTTTCAATAACAATTGACCTTCTTTGTCATTGATAAACTTGATTAAAATAACTTTGCATTTTATAACTATATATATTATAATTAGCCAATTATAAAATTAAGTTCTCAAATATCCGGGGGTTAATTTACTCCCTTGGCGTGAATATAAACAACAAAATTCATCGCGCAAGATATAAATGTATATGATCTATTTATATGCGTTTATGTACTATATTTCCGAACTTTTATATTTTCTCACAGGTAAATCTTCTTTCGTCAGATACTTTTAATTGTATAATCTAGATAACGATAAACCAATATCGAATTTGCTGAAACAGAAACTAGCCGCATAACGATCAACCTGTTTGTACCCGTCTGTATCAAACGAATCTGGTGCGTTCGCGCAACATCTAATGTGTTGGTGGATAAAATCATATTCTCCGTCTTGATTCACTTTAGTCGAATCCTGGCCAAACTAAGCCTGTGTCGACGAATTTGCTCTGCAAAACCGTCACGTATGTGCATCTTAATTAGCAGGAGAACAGCAGATAAAGGAGTAGATCGTTTCTCGCTATCTTGCACTAGTTAAACAATATAAAATTATATTTATATCTCGTATGTTAGATTTATTTACATATGAGATAAATGTCATCAAAATTATTTTTTGTAAGAAAAAATGAATTTCTCTATTAGTTTGGATTTTTTTTACAAACATTTTTGATAGTTTGAAAATATAGACTTTTTCTATATATTTGCGTTGAAATTCTGCGATATACATATTTCGTCCTTACTGCTTTTATTCGCATTATTATGATTTTAACTAATCTATCGTATGTTTCAGTCGAAAGAATATATATTTTTTGATTTTCAGAAATTAATCGAAATTCGAAACTGTTTTAAGCATGGCCAGAATTTTTATGTTAGTGATTGGAAAAATTGCTAATCTTATTACATTAACTATGTACTTCTTTTAATAATCATTATTTCTTGTGGTATTTTTTTCTGCATACAAATTTCTTGATAATGGCGAATATAAATTTAATTTTTGGTAATAATCATATGTACGACATTTCAATTAAATAAACTTTTGTATTATTGGTTGCAAACTATTTACAATTAATAATTATTTACTAGAATTAGAAAATTATAGCTATTATATATTATTTCAGGAATGATTTAATACTATGATATTCTGTAAATATTATTGAGAAACAAATATACCGTTTTTTATGTACCTATATTTTAAACAGCAAATAAATACACTCAGGCAAACCAACTCATATTAAAAATGCATTCTTTAGTAAATAGAATATTTATTGAACGTTTATTAGGACTATTTGTTTATAGTTATGTGCAGTTTGTACAATTATGAAATGTTGGCTGAAATTTACCCGAAATATCAGTAACATTATTGCTGTTAACTGTTATTTCTTCTTTGACAACATTATTGCTCTTCTTAATTGATATCACTTTGTCTTTTTTTCTCTCTAAATATTATATCTACTATATCTACATTATTTATAAAAGATTCCTCTTTATATCTTTTGGTTTGAGGTTTTTCCAACCTTCATGTCCTGTGTCAACAACATTCTGTGTATTCATCTGCATTTAGAAAATTTAAAAATTTTTAAACAATTTCGCCGTCTGATGAACTTCCACTACTTACCTGCAACTTTCCCTTTTCGCTTATTTCAAAAATGTCTTCATTAAAAATTTTCTAGGTGGCATACAATGCCACCACACAATATTTTCAATACAATGGCATTTCTCACACATTTATCACACATGATCGACACAATTTCAACTGTCATTTATCACACATGATCTTGGTTTTTGAATATATTATTCAGTATTTTAATCAGACGCTTGGATCCCAAATCTTCATAATTTAAATTTAATATGCACCGGCAACACCAAATATTAATAAAACCTGAAAAGTAAAAACTTTTATAAAAACCCAGGTTATTTTAAAATCCTAAACGTACCTTATTTATTAAGAATATATATGATTTGGTGCTTGAGTAATATCAAGTTGCTTATTTGACGATATTTTTGAATTTTTTGGTTTATAGTCGTTACTTTGACGTTTCAGGGAAGCACGTAATTTCGAATATTTTGATATACCATTGTCTTCCTTTATACTAAGTGTTGCTCTCAGTATGGAGTAATTTGACCATAACGGAGATGACTTCAACTTTGTAGATAAATCGAAAAGTAATACCGTCATGACGTTTTCAGATCGGGAGGTTGTATCTATTTATACACAGCCGAATTTTTATTAATATATAAGCGAATTAATACTATTTCCCTGGATTTATTTGGCACTAAATTTAAAGCCAAATTTTTTTCAATTGCTACTCTGGTATTCTGGACACATGGACATCATCATCACTGTCCACTTTGAATGTTTTTTAACATTTTTTAGTACTTACAAATATTAACAATAAATAAACAGTGATTTCAAGGAAACGATTTTATAAGCAATTAGATTGTAATGAAGATATGTTATGCATTAGTAATACTTCCCTAATTTGTAATATTAATTCCGATTTCAGAAAAAAATAGTATGTGTACTTCGTAGTAGAAGCACATTCCCGGAATTCAATGATTAACGTCTCGGTCAACAATTTACATCATCATTCTGGAATGTACTACTTTTATTATTAGATACACAATGTACTATTCTTTATGAAACAATAACAGTGTTACATTAAACTATTCTTTATGAAACACATTTTAAACAATATTAAATAGAAATTGGTAACAAAAGTTATACATCTACAAAATGTTAGGATCAATTGTTATTTATATAAGATGTTTAACGAAAATCAATAGACTTTTAATGCTACGATTACTTTTTCGTGGTATTATAAAATATTATTGAAATTTTTCTTTAATAATCCTCATTTTTAAGAAATACTATATGTCTGGTTGTTTATTCGCATTTATATAGGATACATTAAAATAAATAAATTCAATTATTGTAATTTCTTCAAAAATTATTCCTCAGCAAAGAACAATTAATAAACAAAAACAACTCCACACATTAACAAAAGACTAACTAATACAAGATTAATAACCGAAAATTATCTCCCCTCGCATTTATCACAGTTTGACATCAGACTGACAGATTTAAAATAATTATATTGCGAATTAACATTTGAATTGGTTTGGTACCATTTGATAAAACTGGTTTTAGCTAAGCCAAACTTAGCGACAGATCGAGGTTTGGGTTTCTGCCTGGCTACTTAATTACGGTAACGAGTAAGCAAATCGCAATAATATTGCGTCGCCCCCTCGCTCATATTGAAGGCACTTCCGGAGCATGCCTCTAGAAGCTTCGGATCAAAAAACAAAAGTTACCACGTTGTTCGCAAGGGTCGATTTACTATACTGATTTTGTCAAAATGCCGAAATTCGAACGAAAAGCATTTCGTACATCGACGTAAAGATTTCGTGACACACACGAAAACAGCCGTTTAGTAAATAGAGATATCAGTTTCTGTCAAATACTCCTTAATTATTCAGGCAGTAGAAGAACGTGAATTGTCATGCATTTTATCCTGCATTAAAATAAAATCATCGCCAATAGCTGAAACGAAAGGTAAAACGTGGTTATAATGGATTTCCATGATATACCGATCAGCCGTCAAATGTTCTATAAAGACTAGATCTGTTTTTGCTTCTAGATATACTCCACCTTAAATCATTACAGATTCCCCACCGTAACTAACAGTCTGCTTGATGTTACACTGGGCATACTCTTCGCTAGGCTTTTGGTAGACTGTTAGTCTACTTTCTGTTATACTTACTGTAGAGACAAAAACGAATAACACTTTCATCTTAAGATAAATGTTATTTGATAAATTCCAGTCGCCCGCATCGGTGATTTGTCTTTAACTTTTGACTTGCTGCTTCGCAAGGTCTATGTAGGCTTTCCCGAAGACGGCTTCTTATGAGTTGGTTGATCGTTTACCTACCGTACACATTTGAAAAGTCCGATTCCAATTTTGTACTCTTAAAGCTTGTAAACTGTAATCTTAGAAAGCGATCTTGGTTGAAAGTTGTTATACTTCTCTTACCTTGTCCTGGTCTCAGTTGTTCTGAGCCAGTTTCTCGATATCTCGATAGATATTTCTGAAGTTTTTTCGATGAACAGTTTTCGATTAGAGAACTTTTTTATCCCTTCTTGCGTTGTACCTGTATGTTGGGTTATATTAGATTGACATCGGTCTTGCTCAAATACTTCTTTTGCATTGGCATATTTTTTAGGTGTTGCTATTAGCATTCATGAATTATAAAATAGATGATGGATGACATGAAGATATTGTCATAGACTCTTAATTGCTACATGTACAATTAAAATTTTCGTGAACTTATATGCTCTACCTAATACTTTTTGAGTTTATCCAGTTAAACCAAATATAGAGTATTGAATTGCCGAAGGATCTATAGTCTGTAAATAGACATTTATTGAAATTGATCAAACGTTAACGAAAACATGAGTATATGAATATCTATTTTTTACATATTCCAATATTTTTGTGCAACCATCAAGAACCATTAATAAAATAAAAGTCCATATATATTCTTCTAATTTAACTTTGTCAATGAAACCTATTTTATGTATGACTGAAATAAGATTGTACGTTACCATACTATTCTGCTGTTCATTGTTGAACTTACAACTTTTGAAAAGTTTGATTTTTAGTAATCCATTTTGTTTTTCAAATTTTCAATATAAATATATTTTATTTATATCCATTTTAAATGTCCAATTAACAAATTATACTACAATATGATGAAGAGTAGATTTTAAAAAAATAAAAAAGAAACACTAATACTCCAAGTATCTTCTTATAAAAATGAATCTTGGAATCAAGCGAGTCTGTAGATTACTTGGATAAAAATAATCTGTCTTCATATTTTTTTGCTCACATTTTCATGATTTCTGTATTGAGTTATTCGACTATGCCAGTACAGTCCTTTGCGATAAATGTATTAGTTATTCTAACTATTCTCCAAACTATTCCAACTATTTTTGTTATTTCTCCAAAAATATCGTAAATACTGTGGTCGAGTTTTATCATGTAGTATGGTTGCAAATCTATTTCTCTTATTGAATAACTTTTAACAGGTATGAGAATTTACTTGACATCTTCAGTATATACCTGAGAATTTGCTATTACTTATTGTTTTTAAAAAGAAGCTATTTTATTGAAATAGTATTCAAGCTAGTTAATTTTTTTTATCGCTGAGCATTTGTATACAGGTATCAGCTTATATAAAACATGCATCAGTTTAGTATATTTTCAACCAGTTTGTTTAGTGTTTTATCTTAGGATGAAATGCCAGCTACCTTCCTTTAGTTAGCCTTCACTTATTAAATAATTTTTCTTGCTTTTAGAGCTAGAATTTTGTTATTACTTTAAAATTGATATAGTGAATACCTAGACAGTAACAGTAAATATCTAGATATTTTAGGTAGATAGCGTTGTTTAAGAAATGCATGGAGAATGACGAAACGGGGTTATGTTCACAGTATTAAGACAGTGACTAGCATGTACAATTTACTGGCAATTAACTTATCAAAAGCAGGGCTAAGACTTACCAAATGTTCGCAGAAAGGTTTCAGTTTCTTTTGTTTCTTTTTTGTAACGTAAAGAATCTTCAATTTATATATTTTCTTTAACTAGGAAGTGTCTTCATATCGGTTTGACAACTAGGTATCATTAATAATATTCGGAAATTATTTAATTTACAGTCACATGCGTTTTATTTTGCATTATGTAAACAGTATACTGATACCCAAATAATAAAATAGTTTTACAATAATTAATTCCATTTCTTTGATTCTAGGATTTTTTTGATTTAGCGATTTTCTAAATGTAAAATAGGAGAGACAATATGGGAATATATGTAAAGAACTATTTTCTTTTCTTTGTAGGCCGCCTTGGGACACACCGCATGGGGGCTGTCGCTGGCGTGGATAACCGTTGCTTGCTGTGCGGGTTACGGTGGACCCCTAAATGCATTCCTTAGTTGCAAGCTCTTCCTGCCTTTCAGCCGGCTTACATATTGTGCTTACTTGATCCATCCCGTTATAATGTGCATTACCAGCTTTGCTCTCGATGGATCTCTTCATTTACATAACTATATGGTAGTAAGTACTTTGCATGAGATTTTATATTTAAGATGCCTTTTTAAGAACATAGGTCCATTAGAGAGGGCCGTCGTAAATTTAATTTTCTTTATTGATTTATATGCGGCATATGCATACGATAATCAATATCGACGTTGACTATATTTTATAAATGCAAGTCTGTAGTTCTTTATATATACGGGAACTATTCAAATCAAAAAAAAAGTATCATGTATATCATAAACAATAATATGTTTGAACTATTTTTGGTAGCTAGCATTGAGAATTGCAGAGCAAGATTTCTTCCTGTGGAATCATCAACGTAATACATCCCAATGGTGGTACATAATCGAAAATAATTAGGATCCTAAAAATTATAAGATTTAAAAACAACGTTACCTGCCTGCTAATAATAGAAGGACAAGTCCAAGTGACGCGAGGGACAATTAAATTGTCCTCGAGATATCTTCAACAATCTTTGCTATGGATATCACATTACTTAAGCTTAAGTGCCTAAATCTTTATTTCCATTTATTTTCGTAAAATGCTTACATTATATAGGTACTCATACATTTATTTGACTTTCCATACTCGTAAATACCGAGCGACGAGAAAATGTCACCTATTAGAAGTTCACAATTGGTATTTATTGATGGAACTCTGTATACATTGACTACTTTATGAGGTTCACTACTTTATAAACAAATATCGATAACATTTTGAATGAATACCCTCAAATAGTTTGTGTTTCCTTTAAGAATTAAAGTTAATGTGTGTCGCCACTGCATTACTGATTTTATATGTAAGCTTTTCTTGACAAGTATATTGTTTATAAGTCGATTATGCATGGCAAGGGTAACGCTAAGCTTCTTGAAAGCTTTCCAAGTCAGTTTTACTATGGTCACCACGATTTCCCGACATTTATTCAATTGAGCATGTAAGGTGGAAATACTGTTAAATCTATCCCACATCCAGAAACTTTCAAGACTCTTGGGTATGAGATTCAGTTTGATTGTAACGAGATGACACTAACTAACATTTTTATAGATTACGGGTATAATAAATAATATTTCAGCTCTATTTAGATAAACATTATCTGGAAAATGGTTTGATTTAGGAAGAAATATAAAATAGGAAAGATATATTGTTTAAGAATATGAATATAACTATTTTATTTTTAAATTTATTAAATGTGTCAAAAAGACGGCAGGTTTAATTTTTCAAATAGAATATTTCGTATATATTTCTCCTGTACATCGAGAACTTTCTAGGTTTTTTTTACTTTGAATTCTCCATTCATTTCTGAACAAATTTTGTTAATTGTGTCTTATATCTATCATGAAGTATTTTCGAGATATTTGCAGAAATATGTTAAGGGTAACAGTTTGGTATTGACGTAAGAATAACAATAATATAATACAAAAAATAATAACTCATACATCTTTAAAAGGTCTCGTGCACAATAAGTATTTATAAATTTTGAGGTTATTTTGTGTAAAGCATTCCTTATCTTATCATAAAGTTATTCTTTAAATTATCAATATCAGTTCGTTTCTAGGTGTATGCATTTTAATTTAAATGACGCCATATTTTGGAATTATTGGAAATGTTGGATTTCTTCCACGCGACTAAGAATAAAATTTATTAAGAAACATAAATATCCATCAGCAGTTAAGGTACCTTTTATTTAATATTTTTTTATCTCAAACCGTTTCCGAGATAATAGTTGTCTAAATAGAGCTGGAACATCCTGCATAATTAAACTGGTAGAAAGAGAGAAAGCAGTGGAGAAATTTAGTACGTAATCTAGATACAATTGGTTAAAAACATTTTAGTATTATTAGTTACCAGTTAAAAAAACATCCTAATTGCGCTATTTTTTTCAGTAATATGTTAATGCATAGAAAATGGGTTTTTTACATTGAAGTTCAATTAAACAATATAATTATAATGGCAAAACTGTCTTATGGAAAAAAGAAATATAAGTAATATTATTAAGATTTTTATTTTTTTGGTACTATATACGTATAATATAATATAGTAATATATTTCAGCACTTCTTAAATATATACATTCACATATTTTTCAATTGGTTAGGTGTTAACAAGTTCTGCAGTTTTTGATTCCTTAATTTGAAATATATAAATAAAAGACAATATTAATTTCTCAAAGTTATGTAGCTATTATATACCGATTTTATTCGAAAACAAAAACACGTTTGAACCCTGCAATTCCACATGGCAATCTCTGCACAGTATCACACTGATGTGTTACACGAATTCTCTACATTGGAGCTACATATCGGAATGGATCGCATAATAAAATATACATACCATTGCTATGTGCCACGTTCTGCGGTAAAGTCTCTTACTTTTTTCTTTTCAAGTCGTTTCTAGAATATGGCAAGTGTTTCTACGTATTTTCTATTCAAACGTTTCTGGGGATGACACTGAGAATAATACGATTGGAAAAATGTTTCTCATTACAATACTGATATGAACTATTACTAAGATGAAATTCATTTGTTTCCGAATGGGAAAGTATACATATTTTACAAAAGAAAATTTCAGATATAAACTGTTGACCATTCAACCATTAATATTGTAATTTTCTAGCAAAGTTTTGGAGTTAATTATATGTCCCAGTTCTTTTTTGTTTTTATTTTTGTGAGGCCGAAGTTTAGTTCAGAGTTACTCTTCCGCCTAATCCTCAGACAGTCACACGAAGATACACAGACACACGCAGTCAACTAATGTGGCAATCGAACCCACGCCTGATATACTCGTACTCTGAGCCGGAAATCTAGGTCAGCTCCAAGCGATTGGCATCATTACCCAGGACCATTCCAGGGAGACCTTCTGTGAGATAGTTATGGAAGGATTTACACTCAGACTTCGCCATATTTCTAACATCCATGTCATTTCGAAGTCGAATCGCAAGTTGAGTAATTCTTGTGAACAAAAAACCCGGCCAATTTTTTGCCGCCACTAGGTGTCGAACCCAAAATCCCAGCCTGGCAGGCTGGGATTAAATACCATTAAAATGATTTGATTAAAGATGGGGTTTCATAAATTTTTATTACAGAGAGCAGTAATCTGGTTTAGCTGTTTAGTTGAATGTTTTAAGGTGATTATCACATCGTCGATTAATGGACTTTGACATTTCCAGAGTTATATCGCCCTTTTCTTCTAAGGATATTGGAAGCCGTTCTATTGGTTCTCGATTGTTGACTATAAACTCAGTGATATAAATAAGTTTCGAATAAGAGCATAGTAGTATGGTGTATAGTGTACATCAGTACCATCCAATTCACTTTAATTCACAATCAGTTAAATTACATGTATACACAAACGTAAGCCTAAGACAAGGAGGGTTGAAAACTTTTTTCAGTGGTTATAACATATTCATTAAATTTCTGCACTAAGAATTTTATTTTAATTAATATCAAAATAAGGGAGCTTAAGAAATATATTTTCATAAACTAAAATAAATAATTAATCATTTAGTTTTCCACTGTAAATTAAAGACCAAATTACTGAGTTCCTCTAACCCCTCTTTCCTGCATATTTATCCTAGAAGGTTTTATAGATCTACCTACAAAATAAAAAGTCATAATATGTGAATAAATCGGCACACAAGAATTCAAATACAAATATTCATTGTTATAGTCATGATCTATCATGATAAATCGCCTTTTTACAAACGTACACATATAATATGCATAAAACAGCCGAGAAGAATACAGATGTCTCCAAAATAAGCAATCACATAAAGATACACTACGGTATTCCAGATAGAACTGTTTCTTTTAGCCGCCTGCATTGGAGATAATATTAGAAAAGGATATGCAACTAAATATATCTGTATCTTCACCGATGGCCGGGCAGTGAATTTTATGATACCAATTTCGATTAAATCTGATATGAGAATGCCTACAACAGCTCCTAGGCCAACCACAACAAAGTAAATTTAATGTGGGTGTCAAGACATAAGAAAACATTAGGTAATGAAATAGAGGATCCTTCTAGGTAATGAAATAGAATCCTTCTGATTTTCCTCTAGTCTAAGTCTAGAAAAAGATCCAAAGAAAGTTTTACGGATTTGAGCTTATATTTGACATGTCAAATTTATTGTGAATTATTTAGTAGCGCATAACAAATCACCATGGTTATAGCGTTTAACAACGTGTGTAAATCATCAAATTTTACTTTAAAAATCAGTGCTCCATTTGAAAGAAGTTCCGCGCATTACGTGATTTTTCCGTCTCGCCGAGTCGACTATTTGATGTTTGGTGGCTAAATTCGAGTCAACCGGTTTGATTAATAATCAGCCAACATCCGTACGTCACCAAAACGCGAGGTCTGCTAAAAAGACCGCTGTTTACAGCCAATTTCTCGTCGTTTACAAGAACTTGGCTTTTATGCGACTTCAACTTGGCGAATTTTGCATCGGGACTTGGGTCTGCACACTTATAAAATCAACTGACCTAGGAACCTAAGGTAAACGACTGGGCACTGGAGCAGTTGAAAGTTGACTCAGATTTCGCCAAAAAAATCATCTGTAGCGACGAGGCCCATTTCTGGATGAATGGATATGCAAATAAGCTAAATAGTCGGATTTGGGACGATACCAATCCACACGGGATACACCAGCACCAAATGCATCCCGAGAAAGTGAAAGTCACTGTTTGGTGCGGATTTTGATCTGGCGGAATCATTGCCATACTTCCATACTTCTTCCGAAACTGGCATTGTCATAACCGTTAACGGCGAGCGCTACAGATCGATGATAAACAACATCTTGTAGCCTAAACTGGATGATATGGATACCGACGACATCTGGTTCCAACAAGACGGCGCTACGTGCCACACAGCGCATGCCATGATGGACATTCTGCATGTGCGATTTGAGGGCGTGGTTATCTCGCGTAGCGGTGACTTGAACTGGCCACCGAGATCGTGTGATTTAACGCCTTTAAACTTCTTCCTTTGGGGCTATTTTAAATCACAGGTCTATCCGCATAAATTGCAAACAACTGATACCCTCAAAGTTAACATAACGAACACCATCCAGCAAATTCAGACAAATTTATGCGACAAAGTCATCGAAAATTGGACCTCCCGAATACGTGACACCAAGCAAAGCCGCGGCAGACATTTGAACGATGTTATATTCGATACTTAATGCCATAAAATATTCTTTCAAATAAAAAAAAAAAAAAAATTAGTGGATATCTCACACACAACTTGCTTTATTTACGTTTAAAAATCGAGCGTCCTTATTGAAAGACCCTTTATAACACTACTAATTAAATATTACCATATTAACACACGAATTCAACGTGAATTGTAAACATTGATATGCATTTATAGACAAATAAAACGGAATATTAAAACAACAAACAAACAAAAATAATTTTCTATTCTGGTCATTCTGGTTATTGATTAATACTTACTTTTGTTTCAGATTGTGATATTTAGTGGGAACTTGGTTTTGTCATTCATATGTGCCTTTGTCATATCCATAACATTTGAGGCTCCTGTGGTGAATTTATTAAAAATAATATTTGCGTGATTTTAGGTAGGTGTTTAAGGACTGCATTATAATGTTGAATTTTGAGTCTCAACAATATAAATATAATTGTAAATAATTAAAACAGCCAAACAGTTAAAACACTGCCACATTACTTGTTAATAAAGAATTATAAATTGCATGTATATAACGTAAGTTGAGTTAGATATATAATAATAAACGTATTTAGGTTTTATTTTCTATTCTACTTGAACCATGAAATCTTTTATTATGTGTATACACAAGTCTTCGTTTAAAATGTTTTGTCGACGAAGAACCAAAGAAATCATAAAATTGTATAAACACAAAATATAATAATAAACTATTTCCTAGACTATTTTGTTTTATTTACCTCCTATGCGAAAAAAATCTAAAAATAATAATGGAACATTTTTATTGTTGGCTATAAGACATATTACAGCAACATATAAATTAATAAATTTAAGAATGTTAGAATTTCAGTAATTGATGACTTAGCTTCTAATCCAAATTGATCCTAATTCATTATTATGTATTTTTGGTTAGATATGTATCTCAAAAAATTTGATCTATTTTTGATTTTATATTTGGATGACGACATAATTATCTGGATTATACGGTAAAAAATTAATATAATTATATATATATTTACTTAAAAATAAATAAATTACATATATTAAAAGTTACTCTAAAACTGAATTAAAATGTTCCTGGAAGCTCCAGATTAGTCTCTCACAAAACACTATTTACAAATAACACATACACTTCTCACTATAAGTACTTCAATGTCCTGGGAAGTCATTGTACACGTCATCAATTCTAGAACAAAAATAACACTATAAGAAAAAGTAAGCGTCAGTTACAGACATGCCATTAGAATCAGTCAAAAGTACACTAAAGTAGATTTCTAAATGGAAACACAAAGTATGATTACGGGATTTCCGTCAGAAAAAAATTCTGACACTTGGCTTTTTCAAGGAGGCACTACTTGAAAAGTATAATAATAAAAATATTAAAAACCATTGATTACTTCAAAAATCAAAAGGCCGATGTCACAATAAAATCCACATTAGAATAGATATTTGAAGCAGCTTCAAAATAAAGTGTTATTCTTACATTGTTGCCTTTCAATATAATTTTTAAAATGGTCCTGCGACGCCATCTTTGATGATTATATCTCTACCAATTTTTATTCCTTTAGGTTTGTCGTTCCAAAGTTAAAGGGCGAGGAGAAGGGAATTTAGTCGCGCACTGTATGCAACTAATGAAATTCATGGATCTTTTATGGATTTTCATATTTAAAACTTTAGAAAAAAAATTTGTAGAATATTTTTTCAACATTAAAAAAGTTTTAAAAAATAATTAAATTCATTTAGGCTTATACGCAATCTTAATCTACAGAAACATTGTGCATCGATTCAATAAAAATGGATATTGAAAAAATGCTTTAGAGGTAAATAATTCAATTTCCAATATTGCAATTTGGGCCATACTTGCTTATCTTAAAATTATTTTAAATAATGTGAGTTAATATACTACTATAATGCTAATATGGTATCAGACAAATAAAATTAATGAGTAAAAACATGTGTACGATGTTCTATTGTTCTAACAAAAGTTGTCGTCTATCTAAAAGCGTAATAAATAATTTCATTGCATATCTATCTGCTACTAGTAGTACTCAAAGTGTTGGTTCCTAATTTGTAAGAAAAAAAGATATCCCAATATCTTGTAGTTGATTGGAATTTGCAACACAAATGTTCATACGAGTAAATGTAATTTACATGTTTCTCTTCATTATCGTGATACAAAACTCGTGAATATGAATATGAATTTGTGATATTAATATGAAAATAGGAATATACGGTTGAGGAAATGGATGTGTATTTGTGATTTTTCTTTTTTGGAGAGTCATGGATAAGGCACTAGTCACTAGTCGCTTAAGGATAGACATTTTTTAACTTTGCTTTAAAGCCCATTAATGACTTATATTGTACAATAAAGAACGAAATGTTTTGCAGAATATCCTGAAATGTTTTAACAAAGGGATTAAATATGAAAGGATTTTTGGTAAATTTAATATTCAAAAAATAACGAAAAAAAAAATTCAATTAGGTTTATTAAAAAATATTTTAGGGCAAGATAATATGCTGAAATGACTTCATTGTTAAAATATATTTTTTTTGGGACATTGCTATTTGGACGACCTTTGCTTACCTTAAAACTTAAAACAAAAGAACTTGTTATGTATATGCTTTACATGTGTTATATATGTATGTATGTTAACTGTAAGTTAAATACAGTTATAGTTAAATTAACTGTTATATTTAATATTGTTAATAAGTAACATTTGGGTAATAGCTACATGAACATGTCATATCAAAATAAAAGATTCTATCAGAGTTCAGATCGTGAATGTACCTACCAATTTATTATATTGAGCATAGCAAACACACAAAGGTTAATTAACTGTTAAATGGCTGAAGCAGAAACTGGAAGCGCCTGATTCATTTCGGAATATTCCTCGTATTCTTCTTCGACTTCCTCATAATCGTCTACGATCTCTTCAGCTGGCTCTTCGACATCGAAATCTGTGTGAACTTGAGGAGGTGGGGATGGTCGACTCACCTCCTAGAATTAGTAAAACCAACACCCATGCAGTTAGTGACACAAAACAAGACACAATTAATTATAATACTACAAGTCGAATTTAAGAACTATCAACATCGGGAAATTAATAAAGCTTATTAATCCAACAAAAAACATTGAGGTAATATGCAATATTTTTATTTATGTTGTCAGGGGGTCTATTTTCGATTTTGAATTTATCTAAGAGGAATATCAAAGAAATTATTGAAGAATTAATTATCAATAAATATTTTTAATTGTAAGTGTAATTATGGAAGTAGTCACCTCTTTGATTTAGGGATAGAGAATGGCAACATTATGAAAGTTTATTGACATTTAATATTTATACATACATTATATATACTTTATTTTAGTTTTATAACTTATATAATAATGAGTTAAGGTGAATCTTATAACTGAACTGAACTTGTAACTCAAACATATTATGAATAGTGAAATGGTTTGAAAATAAATCACAGACGATAGGTCTCCCTCCATCCATCCATCCATCACCTATTTGATGTCTATCATTTAGACACCACAATAGTGAAAACCCAAAGAGATTCAATATTTCCGCTATTTCATTGTCGATTCTGACAACGTTGAGCTGACCTCAAGGCAAATTATTAATTGAGTGAAATTGCAAGAAGGTTTGCATCTATTTGGAAGGTTTTAACATACAAGCTAATTATTGTGGGTTAACAACTATACTATTGACTTAAAGCGAGTGATGTTTTAACGATAAATTAACATCGATTATAACGAGATAATATATAATAAGATTTAATACACATACCTTTGGTGGTCGCCATCCACATCCTGGCAACGGTAAGCCATCTGTTCCCAAAGGACATGGAGCATCTAATCCTGGAACTCCTTGATCCCCTTTATCACCTTTATCGCCCTTTCTTCCTCTCTTGCCGATAGGGCCCTTAAATTTGTTTTACTGCCTATTTAATCATCTTTAAAAAGTTATGAAGGATATGAATATATGTAGTTTGAAAGTAAGAAGTATATCGATTAAGTTTCATAAAAATATGTAGAAAATGTTTTATATTTTTTCGTAACTGAATTATAAAGTCTTGTTGATGTAAATATGGATAAATATATTAAACGTATGGATTTCCTTTCCGATTAATTTTTGAACATGTGTAAGTCCTTCAAGGTGTTGTTGGAGTGATACCCAGACGAGATAGGGTGTAATAGTAATTAACTAAGACACTATACTTTTATTCATTCTTAATCAATACGGGATAGTCTCTCATGAGAGAATCCTGAGAAGGTCTATCAGTCTACAAAAGACCGACACCGTTGTATTTGTAACTTTTTTTTGAAGGATCAGTACAAGTCATGGATCATCATTAGACCCTTATCAACTAAGGTATTAGACCCTTAAGTATATAAATATTTTTTCTCGTCTAATGAAAGGTTCATATAGCAGCATAACTTTAATTTAGTAATCCGAATAATATAAAATATGTCACTTCTCTAGATGCTTAAATGTATTTATTCTGAAACGTTTTATAACAGTAAAGGTATTAAACTGATAAGTTTAATACCTTAAAAATGAGGAGATAAAACTGAAAAAAACTAGTGGGATGAGATGACTTTTTAGGTAATCTCAAAATTTCATTTTAGGAATTTGACTTATTGGCACCTAATTAATTTAGTTCTTGGACTATATAATGTTTATTTAATGGATTCTAGGTCCGTATTATTAGGGAAATATATATTCTGTATGACATTTTATAATTTCAAATACATTCTTCTGTGGAACCACTATATAGAGAGATATGTGATAAATTTATGCAATGCAAATCTTGACTGATATTTAAATAGCGATCATATCATGCCACGATAATTAATTGGCTGGGCAAATATATATAAAAAAATGTTAAATTTAGTCCATAGAGTTCATTTGAGACTCTGAGAGTAGCTGGCATCAAGAGACATGGTTAGAACTTGCTAGGCAACTTGGTGAGTATGATCAATTATCATCTATAGAGGTACCGTTAGTTTTAGTTAGTATTTGTAGAAAACTAAAAAGGATTTGTATGTATTATCACGTTTTAGTGCACTTATATACATATGCATATTGCCATTACAATTTTATAGTCCTCAACCCTCAACTAGAAATGTTTCCGATTCCAATTTTACCCATGTAAGAAATTATTGTATAAGACAAGGGTATTTTATAGCACAAAGGAAGATATAGATTATATTGTCATTACTTAAATCGAAAAATTATAATTAAATTTAATGATTTCCGACGTTCACGTATTTCATGTAAAATTTTAGAAGTGTTTGTCTACACCAAAGGCTTGCACATATATTTATTATTTTATAAAAATATGTGTGAAGCAATTATATTATCTATATTTTCATAATCATGGCTCGTGTATTATCCAGGACAACAGCAGAATCTCTAACAAATAATTTCACATGTATGTCAGCATGTGAAATGATTTGTTTATATTCCCTGATTTGATCTAATATGGTAAAATGTATATATTTACTGATAACTATAATATACGTATATAATAACAAAGATGTACAATATAACTAACAACATATGTTTAAAATGTTTAGTGGTAGTGCGTTGCTTGCTTTCCTTTTATTGTCGGCTGTGTCGTGGGCAACTACCATGAACTGTCTCTCGCCCCTAGGGACAAGCGTTTGTATGTAACACTTGAAACGCGACACATTTCGAAGGTATTTCATGAGTTCTGTTTACTAGGTGTAGATTGTACAACTAAATATCAAATTCAAAGAATGCAGAACACTGGACTCTTGACTGTAAGTCTGAGATAGTTTAATCACATTTAAAAACAATTTCGACAGTGGAACTGGTTAGATATGGACAATAGCTTGAAAATATAACTATTTTTATTTGTATATAAATTGCTATCGGCATCAACACCTGGTTATTTTAAAAATAAAATGTTATCAAGGAAGCAAGTAGTAGTAAGACACAACCACAAAAATTGCCATGCCAGCGCGCCATATAGCAACATTTATATAGGCGTTCTTTTAAAATGTTTTGTTTTCTACACTATTATTGAAGATCATTTCAAGATATTAAATATGAAAAAATTTAAATCCGACATAAAATAACAGTCGTTAGGAAGTAAAATTAGTGAATTGTTTTGTTTTGGAATGTATAAATTTGTGAATGGCTATTAGAATTAATGGATTCTAAAACGTAAAGGATAAGTGTAAGGTATAGCCCGTATAGCATATGGTCAAAGACATGACTGTCAATGAAATGTAATAATTTAAATTAATAACGTCCTCATAAATTTTAATTTTCATTTTTATTATTATTACACCATATGTGGAATTATGATTTCTTACTCTGCCTTATTTTATTTTGTGATTCATATTAAACTTATTTTCAAAACAAGTTATGATCGGTTTTATTTAGATCATCTTTATTGTCGTAACAGTAAACTCTGCTTAATTTCTCTTAATCCTGAAGTTCGTGAAATATTTTATAATAGTTTAATTTAAAACAATATTTAAGTCAAACTACTTGCTTTCAAACACATTTTTAATACCCTTATGAATACAAACATTATAGAGGGACATATATACATATCCTAATTATAACTTTGCAAAATTATGAAATTCGATGTATGATGAATAATGTTGATGACAAATGTAGGAAGCAACATATCGTAGATAATCATATAATATGATTAAGTGTGTCAAAATGTCAAAAACAAGCTCTAACTTAAGCAATAGCAAATTGAAGAGATGAGGAAAGGGTGCAATTATTATAAAGTTAATTACTCTATGTATACTATAAAAGGATGCTTTACTTAATTAATTAAATTAAGAAGTTAATGGAACAGAAAACATCATGCAAATAGGATTAACTAATATAAGCTTGAAAATGTGCATTGTGTATATATGTAGCTGAATGATGCTTATCAATATAAAATAATATATGTGTCCTCTTAATTGCCTTCAATGTCTTTGGACCATATGAAGATATAACGGACCCATTATTTAAAAACTTATTTACAGGTAATCAAAGCTAACTAGTTGTAGGTGAATTATTTAGGTTATTTGTTACATTTATTAAAGCTTTATGATTTGTGCAAAAGTATCAAGAATGATTGTCAAACCATTTTGTGTTCATCTACACAGTAACTCCATCAATTATCGATATTAACTCTGTTATTAAGATTGTAAAAGGAATTAAAGCAGGAACGTTATGCATGTTAAGGTATTCCAATTGTATTATATTATATGCTGTTATTGAGGATACTGTATACTTATGGAGTATACTGTAGAAATACTCGCTACAAATGCTATATAATATACTATTCATTTCATCGCTATTTGCCAAATAAAAAACTATCTTATCTTGCCGATAAACGGAACACTCTACCTCAGCCTAGCCATAACAATAAGCCACTGTATGTTTTGAGATTTTTTATTTGGCATATAGCGATAAAATAAACTATACTTACTACAGATATTAATATCGGTATCAAATATTTCGAATAAAATAAAGGTTGATATACTTACAGCTTCTCCTTTGCCCCCTTTATCGCCTTTTGGTCCCTATAAGGAAAACAATATGTGATTTAATATATATTTAAAAAAAATAACATAGTTAGAAAGCCATGCGTTAATAAGATAACTTCTACTTGTACATCAAAAGCACGAATTGAGATGTTAATGTGTTAGTACCTCTTGCCCAGGAATTCCATCTGTACCCTAAAATAAATTAAAACAATTAGTATTAATTAGTAAATTCAAGAATAATTAAGGCGCGTATATGGAAAATATTTCAATAATAAAAAAATATATGAGGTAACCTCTGACAAAAAACTTTTTAGTGACAATTCAGCTCAGTCAGTGAAGTATGTCTAATGAAATTAAACTTTAATAGAGGTTGGCGAGATAAGAGAAAATCCAATAAAAGTATCTGTGCAACAATATTAGAACCAAAATATTAGGATTATTTACTTTACCATACTGCTGTACATTCAGCAATTCTGAATAAAAATTTTACAGACTTAAGGTTATATTGAAAACCGAATAAAGGCCGTAATATAATTTATTATCTTGTCAAAGTATTAATAAGTCTTGCAAGATTTTCTAGCTAATTTAATTCATTACAGGTTGTAAAATGTTCTTAGCAATTATTTACCAAAAAAATTTAATCTGATCAAATTCTAAATCCATACCCTTTAACAAACAACATTGTGATTCATAATTTGGTTATTGAATTATTTTTTTTAAAAACACTGAAATATTTTAACCATATTTTTTAAGAAGACTGACTGATTGAAGAATCTTATTTTATCCAGATCTTATGTTTCAGCTATATCACCACAGTATTTGCTCTAATCTCCACTGTTTTATAAAAATGAATTCCTTAAAGTTTGCTAAGTACAACGGTACCCCATATTAGGGTTTCCTACTCACCGTTTATAAGATCCATGGTTTTAAACCTCTAAATCAATCCTTTTGGATTTTTTCTTGTCGGTCGACTTATCATCGTGTTTATTAAAAAAAAAATCAAATAATTTACAAGGTCAGAAGCAGTGCATTCGAATCGAAATGGAAAATATTAACTAGGTAATTTTCGGGCGTTCAATAATAAATGTTAATACATGTATCGACCAATATCAGATTCGTAATGGAGGACATTTTGCACAACTTTAGCATCTCTGTCAATTTGCTTTATTTGTATTATTCGCAAAAAGACCTTCTATCTTATAAATGGTAAATAAGAAACCCCTGAAATAGAAATTTCGGGCGCTCATCTACTTTGGAAGTTTTTATTTTTGTTAAAATAGGGGGGAGTTGCAATAAAATAAATGATGACGTTTAGTTTTGACGTGTTTTTAAAATTCTCTATTATATATAATCGTATCTGACGTTCTCTATTGAAAGTAAATTATACGAGAATAATTCTATTGGATAATTTACCTCTGCCGAGGTTTTCATATGTATGTGCTTGACAAAAAGTTTTTTCGGTGAATGAGGTGTTATGGACATTCAACTATAGTTACTTTGCTTTTTATAAGGCCGATTGTGTAAAATTTTATAATATACTATAAGAGTAATGAGAAATATTTATTAAAATAATTGTTCTTTAGCTTCTTGGATAAAACTACGTTTTCCTAAATTATGGTGTAAATATTTATCGATTTTAGGTAAGTAAGAGTGTGAAATACTTTCAAGAATATTTTATGCTTAGACTATTAATATAAAAAATAAGTATGTACATATGATATATTAATAGTAGGTCAATTAGTCAGTAGGTGTTATCTATTTACCTAGTAGTGTGTTGGAAAAGAAAACTACAAAATATTTAAGAATGAATAACACTTACCGGTAGACCTGGATCTCCCCTTTCACCTTTGCTGCCCGGTTCTCCTTGAGCACCCTACCAAAGAATTTGATTAGTGTCTAGTTACAACAGTAATGTTATACTAAAATCAACGAAAACAGATAAAATGAGTAGTGCTTATTTTCTGTACTGGAATTATTTAAATTTCAGTGTTGTGTGTACTGTTTTTAAACAGAATTTGTTAAAAATAATATTCTTAGACTAACTATTGATGGTAAATCAGACTACAAATCTATACCAATTACAGGAGATATTTATTATGCTATATATAACATTAGAACTATCTATTGTAAACTTTTGATATTTTATGTAGACTGTATATATTAAGTATCATTGTTTCGATTTAAGATAAGAAAGTTGGTAGTAAAATTGGAATATATTATTATATAATAAATTTCAAACTTATCCCTATTAATAAAAGCAAATCATCGGGAAAAATCAAGAAAATCAAACTTAATTTAACTGACAACGAGCAAATAGAATTTAAGTTTGATAGAAGTAGAATAATTTCCTCGAGAATAATTTCGGACTTCATTTTAATATTAACTTTGTTTATATTTTATATAAACCTACAATAATAAACTTTATACTTTAATTATTAGATCAAGTGACTATGAGGAGAATTTTGTCATCATGAGGAAAAAGTGAAGAAAATGCAATAGAAAAATGAAATTAATTACAATTCATAGAACAGTAATTCAAAGTATTGTAAACAAGTTTTAAAGTTCTTATTCCACTTATTTATATATGTATATAGGCAACATCATATAAAAGTTAAATTAAAGCATCGGAATTAATTTTTTGCCAATTTATAATGACTTCAAATATATTATTTTTCAAATAATCAAACGGTGTAAGGTTCAAATCTAGATCGTATATGCTACTACCGAATCTACTCGCGGTTACTTATCCACCATCTAGAAAACATCTATAAAAATAACAAGCTACATGATTACAAATATGGAGAGCAATGTATGTACAAATCAGGATAGTGTGTACAAATAAAAATGGTTTTCTTTCGGTTAATTTTATTTTCATATTCTGAGAGTGATTATGCGTTTACCGGTGAAATTACTTATTACAAAAATGGCAGCAGTAATACCACTCACCTTCATTCCATCAAGTCCAGGTGGACCCTGTTGAAGAAAAATATGTAAAAGACATTACATTGTGAGCGAGGAATTAATAAAATAATGAGAAAGATGAAAGCCATATGCCAAAGTAGCAATGCTTAAAATATCTGTAACAAACTGTTCCATACAATTATATCATGCTGTCACAACTTTCCTAGAATGCCCAATACAATAGTCATTTAATAATTAACAGTCAGTAATAGTTTGGAGATTTCTATGCATTATAAATTAAGAGAGGTCTAAAAATGCAGCAAGTGTTAAATATTGTTAGTTATTAGTAAAGTAAGTAGTGTTTGTATATGGATGTTAATAACCAATTAAACAATTAATTAGGCTAGTTTACATTTGGCTGCAATTAATATAATTTGTATTACTTGTGTATATAAATTGAAAATAAATACAGACTAAACATTTGATATTATAGAAAAAATTACAAGTCAGATTAAAATCTTGAATACAGCTGTAGATGGATTAGAAAGCAAAATAATACATTTTCATATTTTTAAAATGTTTTGTGCACATTTATTTCAATATTTCTGTTTAAATATTTATAAAAAAAAAATTACATAAAGTAATTATATAAAACATTACAATAACGACATCATTTTAATAGTATTTGACAGTTATCAAATAATAATAGTAAAACAATAAAAATATTAAGAAATAATATAAAATAAAATGTGTTTTTCCATGTTTGCACTTAATATAAACATTTATGCGTAACTACTACCTATTTAAATACAACGCTTCTCAATTTATTTGTATAGTACAACCATTTAAGTAATGCATAACCTATGTTAATGAATGTAGGCAGTGAAATTTATATTAATTTAACATTTGTGTGCGTAATTTTAATTAATAAATAACATACCCGTGGCCATTGTAGACTGCTAATTTTTTGTTATTTCAGCTCGACTGGTTAAATAATTTGTTGTTGAAACCTCATCCAGAGCCGATATTCCATTGGTTAATAAATAGTAATTATATAGTTTACTTTGTGGTATTCATTTGCTGAATTCATGGGTAATATAAATAATTATTTCACGGCTTGTTTTAAATGCAATGCCATTTAAAGTGTATATTAAAATATAAAACTATAATTAAGTCACAACAATGTAATTGTTTTAATTTAAATGTGTTATAAATATATGCAAGATGGACTAAACATTAAAATAAAAATTGTTGCTTATATAATAATTACCTCACACTTTTTAAATCTAATCAAATGATTTTTACATCGTTCAGTAAATAACATATACATATGTCGATCAACTTTGCAAGAAATTTCAAATTCTGAAGTTGTTTGGTTCTTGTTTTGATAGATAGCAAGTTAATGCAATGATGAAAGTAAATGATGTGTAGACATTGAGGTCCTATAAAGGAATGGTTATAGTAGTTTATTAAATGGAATTATGAAATAGATATATTCGATAGAATTGAACCTTTTTTACGTATCAACAAACTTGAGTATTATTGGGTACTGTATAGAGCATACGTTACTTAATTATACGTTACTTTCCATTAATTGTAAATAAAACTGAATTACTTCTGCGTTATGGCTGTATTATTAATGAAAATATTTGACCTTAGAAGAACTGGCAGACCTAAAACTATATTATGTAAGTCTAGAGCCCGGATCTGAATAATAGGTACATTACGTAAGTATTATGGACGGATCTGTACTTAGATAAAAATGTACATACTCGTAGAAATAATATATAACATATTTAAAATTTAAGGTACAATAATAAATAAGGTCGTTATGATCTGTTTTAAAACGTTCAGATGTTAAAATCTCGACAAAAACAAAAGCGTTAATTTGTCATATAGAACTTGGCTTCAATAAATTACTTCTACTTCTTGTGTTGAAGAAAAATGTTAACGTATTTTCTATGATTCCCGTACTCGTAAATATTATTTTCTGATTGTTGTTCCTGATTTCAGATATTGTTCTTGCAAACAGGGGGAGTCGGGAGGAACGGACCAAACTCCAGCAGTGTATTGTACGCATGAAAATAATGTAAAAAAACTCAAATGTTGTTATTCGATTTTTATTTGTTATCAAGTTATAGCATAATTAAAAATAAACAAAATTGCATACATTAACGTTTTGGTAATCATACCGTTATAAATGTTCAAAAATACCGCCATTCACCTATAAATATTTTTTGCTTCTTCTATGAAGGGCGCCTGTAGCTCTTCTGATTGAGTTATGTCTTTGTTTAAGATCGGCTGCAGTATTTCGAATACGTTGAATTAATGCATCCAGAGTGTCCAATTTTACTTTATACACTTCATCTTTGAACCAGCTCCATAAACAATAATCTAGTGCTGTGAGATGGAAGCCAATATGACCAACGCCCTGGAAACCCTTCGTCCAAATGTTCCTGGACTTGACGAGCGAAATGTGCAGGAGCTTCATCGTATATTTGCATTCTGATGTTTAAACGAACATCCTCTAGTAGTTCGTGTAATTCATTTTGTAAAAAATTTAAGTAGTTGTCTCCTGTGAGGCGATTCTCCAAAATGAAAAGGCCAATTAAATAACCATCGACCATACCACACCACACGTTTACCGAGAACTTACATATGTTGAAAGTTACTTTCGACTGTTGCGTAGGGACTTTCATATGACCATACATGACAGTTGTGAGTATTATCAATGCCGTCACGGGTACATGTTGCTTGTAGGTGCTGTACTCTCTGTACATGGTATGGATGCAACCGTTGCCGATATTCTTCAACAGCAGCTCTAGCATTCCCATTACAAAAACCATAAACAAACCCCACATTTGCATATTCTAAATTTGAATACGTACATTTTGTAATGCTTATACTAGATAAACATTTTTAATTGCGCTATAACTTGAAAACAAATAAAAATCGGATAACAATAGTTCAGTTTTTTTACATTATTTTCACGCGTACAATAATTCCTGGAGATTGGTCCGTTCCTCCCGACTCGCCCTGTATATGCAGGAATAATATAATATAATGCATATGCTTTATAATTTTTAGATATACTTTTCCACTGTATTTGCACCATAGTTTATTATCATTAAACTAGCTTTGGTAAGTCTATCATCCAAGTTTATATTTTTGTTTACTTCCATACTTATATTAACATAATTATAATATGAATTGTGCTATATAGTTGCCGATGCACAAATGCACAAAACAAATTTCCATTATAGTATAAAATATGAAATGGTTCTTTGGTTAAAATATTTTAGATGGCATTATCTTAGATTAAAACAGTTAAAAGCACAGTTAAATTCGTAAATGAGCATATTTGCATGAAATATTTATTAAATCCATCCCTGGATTCTATTCAGATCTGGGCTCTATACATATTTATTACATTGCCGCTAAATGCATATGTGATTATATCGCATTCATTTACATTATTTTTGAATATTTGCAGCAAAATTGAAGTCAAAATGAATAAAATGAAAGAGCATATTGTCATAAAATACCTGTACAATACAATACGTTGTTTTATTGATTGCGCGTAATGTAAAGCTGTTGTCAGTGATGAATATCACAATACTCCTATTAATTCAAAGCGACTATATAGTATTTAATTTTATTTTAGCTCGGTACGTTAACTATTATGTATATAAGGCTTTAAATATTTAGAAAAACCTATATAATTAATTGATGTTCAATTTTAAATACTAATATAGAAAAAAAATAAACCGATAGCGTAAAAACATTATAAAATATTTTCTATATATACTAGACACAAAAATTAAGCCCTAGATGTAAAAAAATCCTAAATTTTTAGCTGATCTTCAAAAGGCTTTAACTTGAAGAAGAATAATTTAAAAAATACTCAGAGTAATTTAAAAAAGCAAATTGAAGCTCCAAGTTTCTAGTTTTCAGATCTATCATCAGTAATTTTTGAGTAATCATAAGAAAATCATCGGAGAAAATTCCAAATCTTTGCATGTCTTTCAAAAGGTCCTCGGACTTCAATAATTTTTTTTCTGTGATTTTATCATTACGCTTTTTTAGACAATTTGATCCTCTTTAATTTGAGTTATCGTCGTTCAGTCAGTTTTGACTTTGGTAATTAACTACTCGGGAAATAATGATCGCACAGAAAATTCACATAGGGTTTTATGAACTAAAGTATTCTTTCTATTTCAGACTGATGATTGAAAGAGGGAAGAAATTGCGTATTTAGGTATACTCCCTTAACTTGGCGTAACTTTGCAAATAATAGATAGACTAACGATGTTGAATCTTTATATTCAATCTCAAAGTATTCCAAGGAAACCAAAATTTCTGCGATTTTTTTATTGTGTGTTATTTTATACACAAATGATTGAATTTGTGGTTTTTACTAAAAATCAATTTAAGGATGGAGTTTTCAATTTTTATTCATTTTTTGAGATTGAAAATGTTTTTAACAATAATTCATATATTTTTATTAAAGAATGTTAATTATTATAAGCAAAAAAATGAAAAAAAGTCAAAACCGACTTTTTGGCTTTGAACGACGATAACTCAGCTAAAAATAAACGCGTAAGGCTTTTAGACCACTCAAATTAAAGAGAATAAAGTAATCTAAAAAAGCGTTATGATGAAATCAGTGAAAAAAAATTCATGAAGTTCGTGGACTTCTTGAAAGGCAAGCAAGGCAAGGCAAAACTTGAAAATTGTTTTCGATGATTCTCTCATGATTACCTAAAAACTTCTGACGATAAAAAATTTTAACTAAAGATCTAAAAACCGGTAACTTGGAGATTCAATTTGCATTTCTTAAATTTCTCTGTGACTATTTTTCTCCAAGTTACAGCCCTAGGAAAGAATCACCTAAAAATTTAGGATTGTTTTACATTCCTTAATTTTTGTGCCTATGTATTTCTAAACACTATGTATGTATGTATACGTAAAGAAATATATGTTTACGAAATTTTAAAATTTGTGTTTTGTGGGTTTTAAATTGAAATATTTAAATCAGAGTAATTTGGACAACAGTACGTTATTACAAAAAGTATCAGTACGTTGAGACATACTTTTACTATCTGACTGTATTGATATTAATCGAAAATCTTGGGCTTTTAGCATTCATATTTTTTTTCTAATCTATAATTTTATAATATGATTTTCTTTTGTGTTTCGATATACGCATATTTAGAATTTTTTCTATCTCCAGAATATAACAGAGAAATTGTCATATATTTAACTTAGTTTTAATTAAATCACATGTATCATGTCAAATGATAGGACAGTGACCTGTTTTATGTTTACTAATTCCATTTGAATCTTCGATTGGTTTTGGATATTTCAAACTATGAAATTTATATTTGGCTATGACGTTAGCATGCAGATATTTCCTTACCCACACAATAACAATAAGTATAAGTATAATTTATACATATTTTGTCTTTTGATTTTTTGGAAATCATAAGATATAGGGTGATAAAGCAGGGAAGAGTCTATAAATTAAAGCGTGTCTTGTAATAATTACAGCACATGCACATACATTTATTTCCGTACATGTCGATAATAATACATCAAGCTTACATTGCTACTTATTAAAATTAAAAATATTTTACAATTTTTAGGTTTTACAAACCCTATTCTAAAATCAGTCACGTAATTTTAAACTGTATATTTTATTACAATATCTAGCCTACTATAAGACACCTATAAAAATGTAACATTTATATTACAACACTGTCATTTCTTAATAACTTACGCGCTAATGGTTTTGCAAAATGTATTCCTTTTTACAAATATAATAAATAGTAATGGCGTTATATATTTATATAAAAATTTAAATTTACTGACTACTTAATACACCTCTTGGTATCTGAACTGACTTAAGATGCCTCAAGGGAGTGTTAAGTACTAATTATGGACGTAAAAATGGTTTGTTAAGAGGTATGCCTCTGGCATTAAGTTTGAGATAGCTACAACAAATCACCGAATATTACAAATTCAACCTTTGCAAGTTCAGTCTCTACGTGTTAAATTGAATATTTTAATCAGCGTATTCGCCAATATCCTTCTACTTAACATCTAAGAACGATGACTATATCCCTGAACTTAAGTGGATATTATTTTGCTAGAAAAATTAATTATATTGTTACCAAAAAGATATCTAACAAAGAGTAAATACATATTAATATTTAATGAGAAACATATAGTATTTAATTAAAATAATAAATTTACTGCTCATGTAAAATAAATTTGTCATTTGCCATTATAAAATATGGAGATATTTATTGTAAATGGTTTAGAAAATGCATATTGCTTATATGTACATTAGAAGACTATAGATAGAGCTTAGATGATGTTTATATAGATTTTAACGTTTTTTAATAACTCTTTACTGGCGCATTCGCCATTTTCTAGATAGTACATTTGCAAATAATATCTGTTAATTAGTAACAAAATACCTATACGATAAGTATCCCAATAATCAATTTTTAAATAATCGACGGCGGTGGCTCAGAATATTTTCTTAACTGGCGCATTCGCCATTTCTTAGATAGTCTATTTACAAATTGTATCAATTGGTTACAATAAAAAATCTATGATAAGCATAATCAATTTTTAAATAACTGATGGAGGTGTCATCGCTATTTCAATGGGTATGGATATATTGTATTCGAGTTATTTAAATATATTTTTGATTTATTCTTCCTCTAATTCCACGACTATAATGCACAAGTTGTACATAACTGGGATAATTGATGGTTGGGTAGCAAGAAGTGAAGCTAAAGACATTTAGATGACATTGACAACCCGGTCATTCCTCCATAATTCCTTTTGTTTGCTAGGTTACTAATTTAGGTATTTTAAAAATTATTAATATATTTTATAATTTGAAGGCAATCATTATGGGCATATAACAGACCAGATTAACATACTCGTATATTGAAATACAATCAGAAAAGAGTCAATTTAAATATTACTAGAGGTAAGTATACAATATTAGATCTCAATTGTAGATTGCACCTGAACAATTCCAGCTCTGAAATATTACACAGAATTATTAAAATATAACACCTCATGATTTGGCTGTCTAAAATTTTTGAGTATTAAATGTATTATTTGTCCTTGTAAAGATTTGTAGAAGAGTTACTTTTAGTAGCATTCCGACACTCACATATCGTGACTGGCGCCTCCGCCATTTTATAGACAGTTCATTTGCAAATATCTGTTAATTAGTAGCAATAAAAATCTATATAATAAGTATTCGAATAACCACTTTTTAAATACCAGTCGGAGGTGTCACCGTCATTTTAATGTGTATGGATATTTTGTTTTATTACTGTTTATTTAAGTATTTTTTTCTTATATTCTTTGTGACTCTCTATTCCATAATATCATACATGAAAATTATACATGGACGGGAAAATTAATGGTTATAAAGTAAGAAGAGAAGCCACGTACTTTTAAATGACATTGACACCTCCGCCATTTACTTAAAAATGTTGCTACGTTAGTGTATTAGGTATTTTAAAAGTAAATAGTATATCATTTTAAGGGCAGAACATAATTATAGACATAAATACACCAGTTTTGTCGGTCAAGAAATTTAAAGTCTATTGAAATACAGCCAGAGGAATACAGCAGAGAGAAAAGAGCCAATTTAATTATTACTAGATATATAAAATATTAGATTTCAATTATTGATTGCAATTGAATTACAGCTGTGAAATCCTAAGAATTATTAAATTATGAAACTTTACGATTTGGCTGTGCAAAAAATTTAATAATTAAAATGTATGTTTTTTTAAAGATTTGTAGAAGAGAGTTACTTTTAATACAATAATTAATGTTTAAGAACAACATAAATTAAAATCAAATTTAAGAACACCGTTGAAAAATATTTTCACAAAAATTAAATCGCATATACAAAAATAGACTTGAAATAAATAACTAAGACCCAATTAGTTAAGGTATAACAGAAATATATGAAACACTTGAGGCATATTTAAAGGTTATGCATTTTATTTCTTAAATTAATTAAAATGATGAATTAATGATGAAACTCATTCATATACAGATGTATATTTCATATATAAGAACTCTTATATTCAGAACGTTTAAAACAAGTATAAATACAAATATCAAAACCGAAACTGTGTAAACATGAACCCTGAGAATTAATAATACTATATAACTGTATATAGTATTGATAAATACTGATTGAGAGATCCTAATACAGCGTGCATTCTAATTTAATGATATTATAAAATAGAGTATACAATAAGCCTAGAATACAGTAAATATCCATAAAGCAACTTATGGTAAATATTAATTAAGAGTAATAATAGTAAACGGTGAGCATCAGATGACAGAAAACAATAGATCTTGTCAATACCAAAGTCTGCAGTTGTGACGTGATGAACGGATAATTTGCTAGATTATAATTAATACTAATTGCATTCAATTCTTATTTATGTGCTCATGTTAAAATTAACGTTAATAATAATCAACTTTACTGCCAAAGATAATAAAATAGTTTCATAAAATTTCTCTGACACAGGTAACTATTATACAAAAATTATATAGATTACTTACTACTTACTTCTTTATATTTATGTCCATAGTTTTGTTGTTTGAGTTCAATTATTATTGTATTTTAAGCATTATTGTTTAAGTTTTAATACATGATGCAATAATGTCAAATCTATACGGTTAATGGAGCGAGGGATATTGTTTTCTGATATAGAAATTCTACAATGTATATATACTCTATTTATATACATATTCTATTTATATAACTTATCTACTATATTTACTGAACATATGGGTGAATTTAAAAATTTAGCGAATAAGTACATATATATCTAACCACTTACTAGAAAGTTCAAGTTTTAATAGATGAACACGTTTTTTGTAATGTCGCGTCGTCCTACAATAGTGATATAAAGAAATCTGTTATGAAATGCAATAGATATGACATTGTGTTCGGAATCGTAGATTGCATGCAAATGTGATAGATATTGACAATACTGTGTATAAGGTCACAGTATTTTAATATTTGCATTTCAAGAGATAATTTCCATATTTTTAAAATAAATCCAAGAATTGTTATATAATATTTTAATAAATTCAACAATAAATAATTATTGCTTGAAACGTCGCGTCGACAAGTGTAAAATTTTGACTGCAATTTAATTCTTAATCGATGAAATTCTCTTGAAAAACAATGTTTTTAACAAATTGTTTTCCATCAGATGTTCTAAATCATGAAAGTCACTTCAGTTATATATAAAAAACATAGAACAGTTACTGTGTGTATTACAGTAACTGTTCTATGTTTCTTAGTAAGGTTACCCTTACTTTACCCTTAAAGGATTTTAACAAATCGTATTCCCTCTATCAAAAAAAGTGCACGATTGCAAGAAAATATTTTAAAAGAAAGGGTGCAACGAACGTTACTATGCATGTGTGGTACAAGAAAATGAGTCACAAAGGATGATGTGTCAGCAACAGGGTATCGCTATATATTTTAGCGCCCGAGTGAATATAAAAACAACCGCCCCTATTTCCTACAATGCTCCGGGTATAGAATTATAAATTTTCCCTTAACCATTCATATCAGTAACACATATATCAAAAATTCACCAACTGTTGTCTGTGAGATAGTAAAGTTGCACGCTTGAATTAATATTTCTGGTTTGATAATTGTTAAAATATATATACTTTTAAGTGGTAAATATAATGGATGATGGATACAAATTGAGCAGGATTATTGATTTCAGCTGTTATAAATTGCAAATAAATACTTTACATTTCTTTTACAATCTTTAACATTTAATACTTTACTAAAAACAGTAAGTAACTATTAGATAGGAAGTTTGGTAAAGTAGCGAATATGTAGGTTGTGTGACTTAAAATAGTAAAGTTTCTTGATAATTCCCCATAATAATAAAAAAACCAACCAATATAGCCCATCACATTTAACCAATTATTATGTCATGATGAAGACGACCTTTTTGATTTGAAAGGAATCAATAACCGTCGATAGTAAGTCACCCCAAATAAGGGACATAAGTTGAATTGAGTGTTTATAATATCAATATAATATAATATATTTTAAATATGATAAATTATATTTTGCTCCTATTTGTATCGTATTGATTATAGCTATTTAAAATTAGAAATATAGAAATTAGAAATTCTGGAAAAGCAAATTATGAAATACTTCAAATTCGATTGAGGATGTTAAGTGGTACTTGAAACGTTTATCAAGAGCAGTGATGGTAATTTCGATATATAGTAAAATACTGTGTTCTTTCTTCTTTTAAATTTATGCTATAATAAATTAATATATAAATAGATTACCAGAAATAGAGAAAGAGTCTAACTACATATACCGGTAATATTTTGATGATATCAACAATAATCATTTAAATATAAGAAAAATAAATAACGATCTCTAAAATATATCGAATTAGATGAAAAAGTATTCACAGAATCTTCCACATAAAGTATTTAAATAGTTACTAAATAAATTATATAAATACGACTACGTAAAACAAATATCAACATGAACAGTTTCCCTTCTCATTTATGAGAATATACTCTTTGAAACCTTCTATTAATATGTATGCATAATTGTGATGGTAATTTTTACTGTCATGTCGAAATCATAAATTAAATCTAATAGTTAATTAATATACACCATGATGTTGACACAAAGACTTCCGGCAAGTGGTATTGTTCTCAACATTTTTCATTTATGTTCTGTTCAATAATTATCTACTATTTGCTATATATATATATATATATATATATATATATATATATATATATATATATATATATATATATATATATATATATATATATATATATATATATATATATATAGTGCTGTATTAATTGTTTTTAATAACACTGTAAGTGAATTATTAGAACAGTGTTGCAATTTTCAATATTTATAAGACATGATATAGCTTTCTTAATTTTTCCAATTTAAATAGGTAATACTGAACTTACAAATTTGGTTGCACACAAAAGTAAAAACTACTAAAATTCTATTCTATAAAAATATTTTCCACAAAAAAAAAGAATTTTCAAAAAGTAAATGCTTCAAAAGAAATTCTAATTTACGTTAGGCGTTTTATAAAGATACTTTGCTTTAGAAATTGGTGTTGATTTGTTGTAACCATCTATATCTGCAACAACAGCATTAACATTATCTATGTATAATAATAAATAGTAAAATAGCAATAAATACAGCTTGATATCTAGATACAAAGATGATATAAAACATATTTGTCAATTTAGAATATATTCAGTTTTGCTTTATATTCGAATTTTGAGGCCGAACAATTTCAAGCTTTAACCCTCGAAGGTGTTAATTCTCCGACGGTCGATTTTCTTCTTTCTATCACCAGCTGTCCTCCTAAACCATTCGTAAATTGATTCTTGATAAAATATGTTTGGCAGAGAAATCAGAAAATTGCGTCGAAAAACAATCCAATGGAACTCAATCACTTAACAAAAATTTGTTGTTATTTTGAAGCCCAGAAATGTTAATAAAAATGTTAATTTGTTAAGTCACTGCATTGTTCGGTAAACGCTGTTTAGGCCTAGTTATAGTATGTTTTCCTTACCATTGGCCCTTGTTTTCCATAGTCACCTGGTCGACCACTTTCACCTCTTAAACCCATAGGACCCTGTAGGACATTTTAGTTAGTTAATTATCAGATGATTAAAAATATAATTATGTTTAAAAATATTAAATGGCTTTACTGAACCGGGTTTAAAGGACGTGTATTTCTCGTATTAAAGGTTCAAATTTCAGTATGTTGTCGTTATGAGGACGCTGATCAAGAGTATCAATGGTTACGAAGCTTAAAAATCATATTCTTTTCATCTAGATCAGTTTAAATGACCGTATATCATTACGCGGTCAAATTGACTTTTTCCCATTAAATCGGAATGCTCGAGTCCGGATTTATTTATTTACGAGTACATATGAGTAGTTTTTACTCTTTTGTGTCATTTATATGTTTGAGCCTTCCTGATAATATAGATCACAAGCAGAACGTTGCATTCTGGATATGCGACAAAGTAATAATAATTTTCCCGTAATAGCGGCAGCATAATAATACTGAGCATAGCCGGAACATATTCCAGATGTTTCATCCCAGAGAAGAAAACCGTTAATTGCAAAACTTTGATTAAACACGACTACACGTTAAAGTTGTATTATTTTCATTATTGCCCACATTCATTTCTTTGGATATCGAGAACAGAAATCTAAATAATGCACGAGGGGCACTATTTACATTTTGAGCCTTGGCAATACTAAGTGTTGTCAGACGCCATCTGACGTTTTCAATGAAATGTTTGACATTTTTGACCTTAACCTTCTTCAGAACATTTTATCATTTAAGCGCGATTCGTGTTATTTACAGTGATTTGAAAATTGTATCTCTAATTGTACCAACTTACTTCCACTTTTGGCGATAAAGCCCTATTCTTTGCCAATGTGAAATGCTGGTATAACAAGTTTAATCGTGACCACCGTTCGTTTATCGACGAAGTCGTGACGGTTGCCCGAAATCAGTTTTTGTGCCAGAAAATATTGATGGAATGCAAAAATTGATAACGCAAGATCATCATGTGATATACTGTGAGATTGAGGCAACCTTAGGCATTAGTTCGACTAGCATATATAAAATATTGCATCTATTGTATTGTATCGTATCATTTAGCTGTAAAAGAGGTTTTTTCTGGTTGGATCCCACATAATTTGAAAAAATCTCAAAAAGATACTCAAGATACTCGTGTCGATCAGTGCAAACAATTGCTAAATACAATGGCCATATGTATATAACATTTTAATAGGTGACGAATCATGGATATATGTGTATGAGCCGAAAAGTAAATAGCAGTCGACGGTATGGGTGTTTCAAGATGAACCATATCCAACAAAAGTTGTTTGCGCTCGAAGAACTTCGAAACAAGTGGTGGCCTGTTTTCTCGGAGAAACTGGTCATGTGGCAACGGTGTCTTTAGAGGAACCTAAAATAGTCAATTTTCAATGGTACACAATCATTTGTTTGCCGAAAGTCTTCGGTGAAATAAGAAAACAAACAAGCGCCGTCGGATCATTCTTCATCATGAAAATGCCAGCTCTCACACATCTTGTCTAACAACCGAATGTTTAAACACACAAAAAATTGAATTTATGGGTCATCCACCGTACACTCCTGATTTGACAACCAATGACGTGTTTTTGTTTCCGAACGTCAAAAATAAATTACATGGACAACGACTTTCGTAGGCAGAAGAAGCCGTTGATGCATTCAAAAACCATGTTTTGGAGATGTCTCAAGCGTAATGGAAAAAATGTTTTGATACATGATCCGAACGCATGCAAAAGTATATAGATCATGAAGGAGAATATTTTGAAAACCGATGAAGTAATTTTCAATGAAAAACGAATGTTTTATTTCATTAGAGCTTTATTTATACAAAATATAAATAGTGCTCTATGACATAAACCTTCATGATGGCTATAAACAGAAGGTTAGTTTGTTACGTTTGAAATTATCGTGGAAGGCTCTAACAGATGCTTCATCTGGGCCATGACGATAACAAAAAACAAATTGCAATTAGTAGACGTAATGCTCTTGATGTGCCAAACATATGTAGACATCGATAACGATACTAGAACTTGCTTTAATTGTAACCAACATATTAAAAAGGAAATAGCAGCAGTTCAAGTAGATCCTGATAACTTGAATGCAAATGTGAACATCATAGATGAAGGAAATGCTGTACTATTATTATAGGTATGCATCATGCGCGGGAACGTGAATCAAGCACCCCGTACGTGAGAGGCAAGGGGACTCACGTGAATCAAACACCTCATACTTGAGAGGTAAGGGGATTTACATGAAACAAACACCCCGAAGAGATCAGATCTTCACTACGTGCCCGTCGTTGGTTCTGGGTAATGCTAAAAGAGATAACTCAAAAAATTAATTATATGGTTACTAATATAATATAAGACAAGTCTTGATAGTAGTTCCAGTTACGAGTTTTTGCCAGTCATTCTTTATTAATACACCAAGAATCGACTCTACTTAAGTAGACTCGATTTGACAACATACTGATACACAGTCTTTTTAAACTGCCCTAGATGAAAAATAATAATATTTAAGCTTCGTGACCAGTGCGACTTTTAATCAGCGTCCTCAGAACTACAACATACTGAAATTTGAATGAAATTTGTCGTGAGCCACTTCGAATAAGAAATGTGCGGGGCCCTTTAATATCAATCGAAACTGATGTAAGAAGCATGTAAAGATTTTACAGGTCTATTGTAACTGGAGTGCACTGAATCTGTAAGAATATATCGGTACCTGAGAGGTAAATAATTGTATCTCCATATTATATTTAAACAAAACGTAAACAGCTAAATTTATATAATTTAGAAATTTAGCCTTATTAGAACGTATCTTAGTTGACAGATTACTATTAGATTTAGTTTTATTTTCTATCGAACACATTGGGTAAAAAATTACACGACATTTGGGTATTCCTAATACTGCAACATTCAAAAAATGTTTCACTTGGTGGACGCATGAGGTATTCTTACACTTCAGTGATTACGTTTTATTATACAATGCTTTAAAAATATTGTGTATCTTAACAATTTTTACGGCCTTGCTAACGGTTACTTAGAAGTGCAGGAGACTTAAGATCTTGGAACTTTTACTATATCTTCAGAACTAATAGGAATAATAAATAAGGAAGTTAAGATTGGTAATATATTAATGTTAATTTATTCCTCGATTTCTTATTGCGCTTTAACGGGTTAGACTAGTAGACATAAATTTCACTCAAAATGTTGACCATAAATATTATAAGCGGTTCTAGATCAAATACCTTCTAACGTTCTACGTTTTTTGAGATCTGAAATATGTTCCTTATTTACAAATGTAAGAAATATTAACTTCATTACTAAATTTTAATAACAATCCAAGTTGTGTTTAATATGTTTAATAATGGTTCATTGTTTATGTATGTTCTTACTTTATAGAAATCAATAGCTGAGAGCTTTTCTATTAGTTTTATGAAATACTTACAGGTAAACCCATTGGTCCTGGATCTCCTTTTGAACCCTTTTCTCCCTAAAAATTAAGTAACGTTTTAGTCTACATGAGATACTATCATATTTATAATATAATATAGTTTACATATAAAGAGATACATGGGAAAATTTATAATTTAAGATTTAGAAAAAATATATATTATCAATACAGATTATTTCTCTACTGAATATTGTGACTATATCTAGGGCTACAATTTTGTAGCAAAGAATTTTAAGAATTTATTAACGAAATAATATATTTAGAAACTTGAATGAAACTTTTAAAAATATCTTGTATGGTGCAAGAACTATAAAAACGAGTCAAATAGAATATATAATAGATAATGTGGTCCAACTGTCATCCAGATAGGAGGGACCGTATTAAATTTGACTTGAATTAACACTTTTCGTTAGTTAATATTTATCGAAATGGGCTGGTCCAATGTTTTTGAAGGGTTGTAACTTGGAGAAAAATAGTCGTAGAGCAATTTTAAAAAAGAAAATTGAAGCTCCAAGTTTCTAGTTTTCAGATGTCGAGTTCAATTTCTTACCATCAGCAGTTTTTGAGTAGTAATAAGGAAGCCATCGGAAAAGCAATTTCCAAATTTTGCTTGCCTTTCAAAAGGTGTACGGACTTCAATATATTTCTTTCCAGTAATTTAATCATAATGCTTTTTTGAATAGTTTTATCATCTTTAATTTTAGTGGTATAAGAGCCTTGTATGATGATTTTTCGTTGCGTTATCGTCGTTTAAAACAAAAAAGACAGTTTTGACTTTCTTTTGAAAAACATTTTATTCATTGTGTTCTTACAATAATTAACAAAAAAAACAATTTCAATCTCAAAAAATGAATAAAAAATGAAAAATTCGTCTTTAAATTGATTTTTAGCAAAAACGACAAATTCAATAATTCCGAACACGATGAAAAAAATAAAAATCGCAGCGCTTTGAAAATTTCAGGGTATTTTGGATATTAGTATTATTAAGTGGTATTAAACATTTCTTAGCACTATCGGATTATTATTTCCAGATTTGATGAGGGGAATGTCATTTACGTATTAATATTTAAATATAAAATTAAGTTCAGATTATTAATTATCTCTCCCTTAGGTAAAGGTAATAAACGTAAACTCTACTTAAGGCAATGCAATTCCCATATAACATCAGTTTTATTATATTAAGCCCTTTACAAGGGTTCATATAACATCAAAAATAAAACGAATCCTTGTAAATTTCGGAAATGTACTATAAATTTTTTATAAACTTTATCTATGAGGCTACTTACTAATACTATGCCTTACCGGTTCTCCCTTTATTCCATCCATTCCTCGATCACCTTTAATTCCCGGAGGTCCTTGCAAACCTGGTGTTCCTGCAGGACCCGGAGGTCCAGGCGGTCCCATGACCTATTAAAGATTTGTAATTAAATGTGAATTATTCTAAAATTAATAATGAATAAGTTTCATGATTACGATGTATTTACGCTTTACATAGGTAAATATGTGCTTTTCTCGTATTTATTATAGCTTACCACTTCGCCAGCAGTTATTTCTCCGGTACCGTCTCCCTGGAACAGTATAAAAAAATAAAAAAAAGATAAAGTTGTAAAAAAGTTCTTTGACATATTAGTAAAGCGGAGTCTTAGTTTACTGACAGAGAGTATAAAATATTTACCTGTCGTCGTCTCAGCTTTTTGTACTTCTATCCGTTGAAAGCCATTCCGGAAAAAGAAAAATAAGCATTAGAATATTTTAAGATCCAGAGAAAATAGCTTACTGCATCAGGTATCAGTCGAGGTGGATTTTAGAATTACATCAATATTATATAAGTAAAAAACAAGCAGGAAAAGTAAAATATTAGTTGAGGGAAATAACGGCAGTAATAATAAAAATGTTTAATATAATATCCTTATAATTAAAAATAAAGATTTAATTTTAAATAATATATATTTATAAAAAGAAAGTAGTTTACTTATTAACAAATATGTATACATAACAAAATCTGTTTTTAATTTGAAAAACATCTGCTATGAATATTATCAGTTTGCCATGAAAAGTAGTTGTAATTATGAAAATAAATATATTATACCGGTGCTTTATTGCATATATGACGCTTTTTTTCTTGAAGCTCTTTTAGTTCATTAATTTACGTTTTTAAGTTACACAATGTAATGGTTATATATATTTTAACCCTTTAATATAAATATTTGAAGATTGTAAATTGAAGACACTGCAATATTTGTGAACGATTTTAGACTAATGGTGAACAACAATTCACTTAAAACTATTGGCTATAAGCTCATAGGACTGTTGAATATTGAATAACATAGTAAATATACCCATTTATGTAATTAACTGAGGAAATCCCAACAAAGCTTACAAGGACATAATTATTATAGCCAGTTATGTTGTTAGCAAGCAAAAAACATACTTGTTTTTGGGGATTGGGTAGCATCAAGTGCAGAAAAAAGAAGAGTTTATCCCTAAACAAGATTAATTAAGGAAACCTCAAAAAGAAAACTACAAAGATACACCAGAGTCAGCTGGCTATTGTTACCAAATGGACGACATCATTGTTTTTGAGGATTAAGGTGGATTAAGCGCAGAAAATGGAAGTCATATCACTAAACAAAATGGGCCCAGGTCTACAGCGATCAATGAATAACGAGCAGTAGGTTCTGATCGATCGTAACTTGCTCATTCTCAACCACAGCCCAAACTTTACTCAAAAATATCTAATATTTGATGTGATATGACGTCACTAACTGTGAATAATTCTGCATTGCACTCACATGGCCGGTATTTAAATTTGTGTGATACTTCTGATTTGAAGAATCCTAACGAAAGCAAGGATATTTTAATATAGTCAATACAATTAATCAATTCAATACATACATCATATGTGAGTGGTAAATAATTAATAACAGAATATATGACTTCAACGTTGATTCGACGATTCAACTCTCGTTGCCACAACTTATTTCGACAAATATGTTCCTTCAAGGTTGTGGCTATACTGTCATATGCCAACAGGTTCATACCTTCACAGATTTTATGAATATAAGAGATATAAAAATAATATTTTAACTTTATGGTTTAACATACGAGTATGTACATGACAATGTGAAACTACTCTGGATTTTGCTGCTTGCTGCTTCAATAAAATCCGTCGTGGCCAAAAGGACACTAATAAAGATCAAGGTGATCCACCAAATGTGGTGACGGTATATGACAATCTTCAAGAGCAACCAAGAGATTAGGTGATAGAAATTTTTCTTCAATTGAAAATTTTTACTGAAACTGTATAACGTAGTTTTCAACCAACCACTCAATATGAATCAGTTATTGAGTAGAAGTGTGTGCTGTATTTTTACGGAAACCACGTAAAATAGAACGTTGTTAAGAAAGCCTCCACTATTTATGACAAACATATTTGGTGAACGAATGTTCAGTATTTTTGTACTGACTTTTCAACCGAGACTAAACCTATTTCGGTTAGTGACTGACGAATAACTACCATAAAACTCCCATCAAAAAATAGTGGAGCATGTTCATTATCGCGAGGATTTTCTAACTGACGAGGTATACGCTTACAAGGACACAGAAAAACATCAGCAACGTCATTCTTCTCCTTAACAAGGCTGTAAAAGTCTCACATAGTATCAGAGTATTTTATGTAGAATTGTATTTTCATTTGGAATTAACCGTCTCAGATGTTAGCCCTCAGATCACACTGTTGGCTTGGTTTAAAATATTGATTGTGGCTATAAGTTCTCAAATTAGATAGCTTTTCGTGACACATTACAGGTTGAAATTCAAAGTGGGATTATGATGGCCAACGAAATGTTTGAGGAGGAAATGTTGACCGACACATTTTTTTCTAACCTCATGGTTCCACGAGATAACTATTATTTAAGTCCTGGGCCAAATTATGTAAACTAAAAATGGCAAGTATAAAAAATAAAATGATGACAACTGTATTTATAATAGGCATCTAAACTGAGAAACCAGTTATTTTGAAATACATACACATAGTTAATAGTGAAAAAGATACAGCATTTCAGCATGTGCGATATCGTAGAAGCAGAATGTCATCCATAAAATCATATTTCACATAAACGTTTTCATATAAGTACATTTACTAGTTCTTTTATTGTACCTACGATGTTCTTTGTACGTTAGTACTGAATACTTACCGATTCACCCTTTTCGCCCTTTTCTCCTTTCTGGCCAGGATAACCCGGCGGGCCAGGTAGTCCGGGTGGTCCCATTAAGCCTGGAGGACCAATGTCACCATATTCTCCCTTTTCACCTTTAGGACCGATTAATCCCTAGTAAGGTGCAGAGAATATTTCTTGTTAGAGGTAAAGGATAACGAATTATCGTTATGGTATACTTACGGGTAGACCGGGAGGACCTTGCGGACCAGGTTCACCATTTACTCCAGATACACCAGGTGCGCCCATTAGGCCAATGTCACCTTTAGGTCCTTTAAATATTAATGAGTTTAAAAACATAATAAGGACATATAGTGAATATAACATTAATATTTGTATGTTTCTTAATCTTAATTATTATACAAAACATACATAACAAGTGTTTAAAGAATATATAGGTACAATAAATAATGTGGATATTTTTTACAAAAAAATACATAGTTTCTATGAACATGGGTTGAATGTTGCAACGTGTGAGATAGATACAGGGGCTAAAGTATTATAAAGTACTATATTTTTTTAACTTTTTAGAAACATATCTAAAACGACTTCAGCAATATGGACCACCTTTAAAAGTAATTTTGACATTGAAAAGCATTTAAAATAGTTTATTACATATAAATGCAAACAGCTTCACCAGGAGTATAAATAGAGGTTACTACTATGATGATCCTGAAAAAAATTTACGACACTGACCCTTACTTTATAATAGCATAAATATGTAGACAGTTAAACGCCTAGAAAATGTTACTTACGTTACTTTAGGTGATTTTCTTATGTAAGGTGACAAATATGTATATTTAAAATGACTTTAGTTTGTAAATTATTTATTTTTTAAAATGTACTTAAGTACTATAGCGGAAAAAGTCAAAAACACCTACCAGCAGCATTATAGGTATTCAGTATATATAGAGCAAATATATCGTTCTAGCAAAATACAAAATTTTTTTCGCATACCGGAAAATGTTATTTGAATTTATGTTAAAAGTTCTTCCATTGTTTGTATTGAAGTTTTGTTCGCAAAAAATATTAAAAAGTTACAGATAAAATTGCAATGAAATTAGGCTGAGGTATCGAGGTGGCCATACTACTGGATGACCATGATCAGTTAATATATTGACGATCATATTTTCGAGAGGCACTGTCCAAAATTTGCAATAAAATGCAGACCGGTTCCCCATTTTGCTGCACCTTCACTTGATTTTTCAGTAACAGAAGTCAATAGTTACAGCAAATTACTTCTTAGGAAATTAAAATACGATAATTAACAAAATACGTCATCTAATCTATTTAGTAGAACAACAGGGACAATTATTTCATTTTTATTAACAAAACCAAAGCTTCTGGTTGATTTTATAATTATGTCTACACAGTTTTCGATTGAGGATATTGATCATGATAAATTTTTATTTCCAATTTTGTGCTTTATCATTAACTAATAGAATGCTAATACTAATTTATAAAAGGCATTTGGAAATGGCTCGATAATTTATGTATGAATATTAAAAAGACGCAACAATCACTATAACAACTATATATAAATGTATACTTATATTTTAAAAATTGAGAATGTAATATGGACTGTATAAAATTAAAAGTTATGAACCTAAAATATAAAAATTTTATAAACGCATAAGAAAAATGCATGTAGTCCAGAAAAGAAGTATTTATATAACTAATATTGTAAATCGCTATATTTTTGTACTAATTTATGTTAAGTTTAATATTTATCGAGCTCCTTACACTTCATAAAAATTGAATTTATCTTCTCAATCAAGTCGAAATTGATAAATTAATGAGAGATAATTGCCTTTAAGAACTCAATCGCATATACATAACACATAACTGCCATCAAAAAGTAAAATAGGGAGTATTGTAGATTTTACGAAATTATTACATTGACAAATTACATACAAATGCAATCATTACGTACGTCTCTGCTAAAATTGAAAAAACTTATTAAATAGGTATTAAGATATGTACTATTTTAATTAATTGTCACAATATAAAGTTAATTGAAATAACTACAGTCATTTTAAAATATTTAGAAATATTAAATATTAAAAAATTGACATATATCTCAGAAGCGATAATTAAAATCATATTGATAATGGCTATTTATTTTATTTTTTGATTATGAATCTTCTGATTTCGTTTATACGTAAGTTACAACACAAAATGTAAAGGAACAATTTTATATTATTTGTATCAACAAACTGTAAGTAGACCATTGAAAATGTGCAATAAAATTATAAAATTTTCATATTTTTATTCGCATATTACGACGAAAGCTTAAGGAAAATTAGGAAATTCGACGACAAATTTTAATTTATGAAAAATTTAAATAGTAAAATATTTACATTAGTTTTTAAATTATAGGATTTTTTTAAATCATTATATTTTTATTAAATTTTTAATTTATTATACACTGAAGAGCCACCATTGAAGACAATCTGGATTATTAATAACTAAAAATCGCCAGATGGTAAAACCTTTTGATTTCATTTGTTGATTGTCATCTGACCTCGGGGAATTTCGTATATACAGTTCTTTTCATTGATCGGGAATAAATAAGGCGTAATAAATCTCGTGTGGAATAATTTCTCTTGACGTGGAGTTCATGCTCGCGTACGTTAACATTATTTACGAAATTAGATCTATACGCAAAATTCGAAAGATTTGAAAAACACATTTTGACATTAAAATGTAAAAACTAAAATAAATTTTTAATCGGTTATTGGATTATTTAAATACTGATTAAAACATATTACATGAGGCACAATTGTAGCATATAAATTTAAAATGGTTTATAAATTTAAAGAACAGCAGTAACATATGTAACTATAATTAAAAACGATCCATACATAATAATTGTGTGATAATTAATAATTGGGGAAATTATCACCTTTTTGTATTGCATTCTGCTATTAAGTTAAGTCATGTGAATTAAGTAAAAGCAATTTTATTATGAAATATATACATTTCATAATGTAATGTACTGATAGATTATTCTTCCAGTTCGCTCGAAATAAGTACCTGGAAAGCCTGTAAAACCCCTATCGCCCCTTTCACCTATAGGACCTGGTTCACCTGCGTCACCTTTTTCGCCGGGAGGACCCTTTGATAATGCATCACCATCTTGACCCTACACATACCAAACCACATCGTTAGACATAGCTTCATAGCTTCTTACTTAACCTCCCCGAATATATTAAAAATTGTTAAATTTATAACAACAAATAATTTAACCGAACATTTATCATGCCTAAAAATAATAATTACCTACTACATATATTTACATATCTATGTTTACGATACACTGCCCAAATAATTATATATTAATAAATAAACGGTTAGCTATTTATTGAGTTAGCCTACATAGCTCCTGGGATTAGGTATATACCATAAATTAACGCGTGTAAACTTATTTTGCATTGTTTCTTAATTTAATAGATATTATTTATCTGATTTTCTTTGGGATATATTTCAGACATATTTTTAAGTATTTAAGTATTTTCATTCCGTTTTTGGGATTAGGCTAATGTATGAAAGAGAAATTCATATTATTTATTTCTTACTTGACATCATGATAAAACAAATGACGTTTTATCACGATTTAAGAATTATCACTGAATATCATTTACAGTCAACATCTCTTTTATTTGAAGCTAAAGAAATCGTGAGGGACCAAAACCATCTTAAACTGTATCAATAAACCTTGTTGGTTACAGACTTAAAATCTGTTTTTATATATATTTCTACACCCTCAACACTTTTTATTAAATCTTAAAAGTAGTGCTATAACTCTTTACTATATAAACTAATTATTCTCTTCATTTTGAACATAGAAAAGTATATTAGACTATACTTTATATTTCTAATTACATTTATCCATAGAAGAAAGCAATATTTTTAAATAAGCATTAGTATTGTTATGTCCAAAATATTATGTTTCAAAAGAATAAGCCCCCAGCTCACCTTTTTGTATTCCCTGAAACTGATTTTCATTATAAATAATACTGGTATTCCATATTTTACAAGTTAAGTAACTAATGATTATTTTAAAATGAAAAACACGTACTTTATATAGGAAAGTAAAGATCCTCGTTGCCACTAGTAACGTGATATTGAAATTATAACAAATATTCGAAATTGTCTCCATACAAGCCTCAAAACACCATGATACATTCAGCTCGAATAATAGCTAGTGTGATCTCATGAATTCTGTCTTTTAGGTCGTCCGAATTCAAAAGTTGAATTTGATACCCAAGATTTGATACCCAAAAGAAGAAATTTAATGGCGTAAGATCTAAGGGGGTCTTCCAGGCCTCATAATTAGGCCCTTATGACCAATCCATATATCTTAGAATCACTGTACTGAAATACTCAGTGACGACGTGTATTATGGGGAAGGGCACCATGTTGTCGCCAAATCATTAAATTAAGTGTCTCCAAACGAATGCAATATAGGAGAATCCAGGTATATTTGTGGTATTAAAATATCTTTATAAAAGTGTGCCCTAATTAAGTAACCAATGAATAAATCAAACTATTTAGAACCCGTATTCTGAATCCAATAGGAGTATTCATTTGACTAACAATATTTATGATAACAACATTTTCGAAGCGGTTCTCATTACTTCAACAAATAATTTGATTTAAGAAAGTTTTAGATCCTCTTGAATTAAAACTGGAATTAGAGCGAAACACTACTATTATCGACTTAAATCAGTGTGTAGCAATCTGTGTACTAAATTGAGTTCGAAAGGGTGATACTTGCGTTCTTTTAATATCATATGAAAAGTGTTTTTACTCATCTTAATGTCTTCAGCTGCTGCTTGAAGAAGAATTTGCAGATTTATGCCATCGAATGCCAGAACAGTTATTGCAGTTTCCTTAGTTCTACTTGATCGTCTATGTTCTTCATAATTCAAAGTAATAAATAATTTAATACGTATTTTCTTTTATATATTTAACAAAGTTATCTAAGAAGAATGATTATTGATTATATTCAGAGAAGCGTTCTTGGTATAATCGGGTTGATTCGCGGGAATTCTTCCTATAGTCTTCATAGGCGAACAATATATCAACGTACTCATTTGCATTAAGTAATATTTCTATGTCACCATTAAGTCACATAAATTAGACAGAATAACCAGAGTACATACAACAATTGAACAATTTTACATTCGTACTGTACATTAATGTTCTTATCTATGGAACATTGCACATGAAATATTAGGCATGTTATAAGTACTTCCGTGCAGAATGAAAGGGAATTAATTGTCAGTACAAAAAAACTAAGGATGAACCTTTTCTCACTCCAGTACAAAAAAGTGGGGATGGTTTCTTAGGGGTTGAAAAACAAGATGGTTTCATCATTCATTTCAAAAGTTCATCATCGGAAATTTTTTTTTGTATGGTTTAAAATAGTTTTGGTTCATGTTTTTCCCTTTTCAAATAACGGAGGTATTAACTGTAAAAGGCATTCTGGGACATCTTATGCATACATTTTATGTTTTTAAATACATTTAACCAATTATAGGTTGAATATATGTATTTTCTTGATAACACATGAATAAATATTACATTTTTCCTTTTTTGGTTAAAATTCTTTTAATATCACAGGCTAAATCGCTAGCATCTAGATAATTATTTTGGTAGTGTAAATGCGATAAAATTAAATTAAAGTTAAATAAATACTTACGAAATTAAAGCGGCTTCGAAAAGACGATAAAAAGTGATCATAAAATAGTGATTAATATGTTAATCAGCAAATTACGTTAGTGCAGTGTACGAGGAAGGCTACAAAAGTACCACATAAGTATAAAAACTACTGAAACTGAAAGTAAATAACATTAAGTCAAACAGCTATAAAACTAAAGTATAAATATCTTAAAGTAAACTATGATAGAAATTGTTGTATTACAATAAAATACTGGAACGTAAAAATTACAGAAGTACAAATAAATAATAATAAAAAAACTTTTTTACATATGTAACGAGTATCTCTATATAAAACGAAATCATTATTAAGAAAAGCTTTTTTCATGGTGATTAATTTGCTCTCGACGGTAATCTCTAGTATAATAAATGATTCAAAGTGAAAACGCAAAGTATACATTTTATTCCAAAATAATAGGGAGCCCACTATTTATTTAATTGGGATCAGGTATACATACAGTTTAAGTTTTCTTATTGCGGAGAAAGATAACGAGGTATATTATATCACATTTGATTTAAATACCCCATTTCTCAATGACAGACCATATGTATGTAAGTTTTGTACTAGTAATAAATAATTTTCGCTAGCTATACATAGTGTTTGGTTCATAGATCATTTAAAAAAAAATTAAATGTATTTTAATTTGTTTATATCTTAGTTTCAATATCACCTAGTTCCACAAAACAAATAAACAAAAGAAAACAGAAGTTAAAGTTATGAGTATGCAGTATGCGTGTATTATATAGAATTATGAAACATTTTTGGGATTTCTTTGTCGACTTAACAAAAAGTTAAATGTTAGTCAATTATGCAATCTCAATAACCGTATTGGTGATAATACCAAGTTTAGACGTTCTGAAATATAATTATAATACTAACTTTTTGAGATTAAATCAGACAATCCATTCAATTTTCCTTTTCATTATTGAATCAAGACCATCCAGACAACAGGAGACAGCTAAATAATGTTAAGTTAAATTGATTATTAATTAATTGTGGAAGATTTCTTTAAACAAATTATTAGTTCTTATTAAGAAATTTTATACACCAAAGAAAGATGTTAGAGCAGAAATTTGTAACAATTAAATTGTTGGATAACTTTTTTGGTGGAACGTTGACAGGAGAGACTGGATATTTCCAGAAGTAGAATTAATTCTACAATTAAATAGAATATTTTTAGTTGATTAGAACCATTACGGTGTAAATAGATCTCTTTGGTTATAAAAGGAGGACCCCCTTCTCATTATTTACAGGAAATGCGTATCTATATGAGGCAGTATTTCCAAAATGGCTAGAGTGAAAAAAAAGTCTTTACGATTGGTTCTCTTTTCGCGGCTTACTAAGAGAATACTTAAATAATAGATGTCTACAGATGTCTACTTAATACATTATACTATAGATATCTACTTAGTATAGTTTTAGATGTCCACAGATGTCTACTACAGATATTTACACAAACATACCACAAAAGTTTCAATGTTTGAGTTGTAAGGTATGAGTTGTCGTTAAGAAGCATTTTTTTTTCAAAGAAATCGAGAACACATTTAACACCTCAGAATAATTTACTGTATTGGTCTTCTATAATGTAATGGATATCCTTTTATGTGGATCTATGTTCAAGCAATAAAAATAATGTTTAATGATATTCTTTACAACGTAACGTTTTTGTATAGGTAACCAAATACCCAAACAGAAAATTTAAAAGTATATAATCTTCCATTATTTAGGGTTTGGTGGTATATATTAAAATATCTAAACTTGACATCATCGTCAATATTGCCATTGAATGCAATATCAACATAAAAAATATTATACTATCTTTACGAAGGCATATATGTCCATGAAAAAATTAGAATTTTCAAAATTATATTGAATTGTATTCTATATTATTATATTCAACTTCTATTAATGCAATAATAATTATTAAGAAGAAAATAGTAGTAATAATAATAATGATAAAAGAAGAGGCCAGTTTCCATGAACATGGAAAGATTACACATTTCTCGACGTATCTTGGTTGACGAAATGAGCGTTGAGAAACGCATAATCTTTTGGTATTCGTAGAATGGTAGTTCCATGTTATTGTTACTGTATCCAACTTTAATATGTAGTTTAAAATAAAATGAACAGTATGCAATAATAATTTAATCAAATTAATATGTTACAATGCTGTAAAACGCAAATTTGTACATGCGCATACAACGGAAAATAAAAAAGTAAGGCAAAATGAAATATAGACAAAGCTTATCGTGCCATTCAGATCATTGGTGCTTCTGCTAATACTAACCATGCAACAAACTTAGTATACAAAAGTATAGAGAATAAATTCCATGCATATTCACAAGTTTCCCTTATATGAAGCTATGCAATGAAGTGTAGTTTGGTTAGATAGTTCAACAATGTCATGAAACGTTAATTTTGTTATTTCTGTTTGATCCAACGTGAAAAGAACACCCCCAAATAAAAAAGGTGAAAACACTACTACGTTAACAGAGTCATGACATCGTATGTCAAGGACAGCATAGTTAATACATTACCCTCTTGCCCCGCCGGCCACGGGCGCCCTTCTCACCGGGCGAACCAGGTGGTCCTATAGGTCCGGGATCTCCTTTCTCACCTTTATAAAATAAGTAAATTAACTTGAGGGACTGATGTTATTTATTCTGAACGTCTAAACTGGACAAAGTTAAGAAATTTAAAGAAAATATAGGGTCTCATCCCTTTACACCTAATGTTTTAAATATATTATATTGACTAATAGAAAAATATCTAATATATCGTTTTATATATTATAAGGACTCAAAACTAATAAAACACAAAAGGGTGGAAATAGTTCTTATATATATATATATATATATATATATATATATATATATATATATATATATATATATATATATATATATATATATATATATATATATATATAGTCGTCTTTTGATTAACTAATCTCTGATATAGTTTGGAAAAGTAAATGTAAAATGGTATCAGAATACGACATTTCTAATACTTACTTTCTAATAGTCAGACAAAAAAGTACGTGAATAATAACCTAAACCTTTATTCATATTATATTAGATACGTATACTTTACTTGAACAATGGGAAACATTAAGTTAATACATGGTTGAAAGAAATGAAGTATTAAAAATCTGAAATTTATATTCCCTTTAAGTAATACGTGCAATATAAATAAGTATATATGTGGATTTTTCAGGAACTATTTTTAAGTACATACAAAATTCAAGTACTTTATTTATGAAAATTATTTCTAAATCATAATACATTTTCTAATATTCACATTCACCTTAAGTAGAAGTTCGTAGAAGTGAACTTCACCTTCACTTTGGAAAGTATTCGTCTTGAATATTATAAGCAGCACATATTTTTTACATACGTTACGATAATAATTATTTTAGGATGAGTTTAGGTTAGATAAAAAAATCTTTGATTTGAAACTAACTATTTAATTGAAACTAACTGAAGATATTTGGATTTTATTCAAGATGACCATAACATTTATTTTATTACTTCATTAATAACTTTATAGCCAGATGAGAAGAAACCTGATCGTCCAAGAAACGAGGTTTTCTTTCAACAACATGGTGTACCTCTCCATTGTACATCACCCGTCCTCGCTTATTTAGAAGAGATATTTCCGAATTGTTTGATAGTGAGAAGGGGACCGATTGAGAGGCCAACAAGTCATCAGATTTGACATAGCTAGATTAAATTGTAGGGGGATACTTAAAAACAAAGTATACGTTACAAGGCCGGAGAAGTTATTGACAAAGTCCAAAAAGAATTTGTTAATCATATTGGCTACTGTTAGGCGACCAATGGTGCATAATTTGAACATTTTATTTGGTTAATTTCTTAAGCAATCGGCATTGAATTTGATATTTTGAAATTACAAAATTCATGTTTTTTTTCATCTAACCTATAATCACGCTACTATAATTATTACCCTAACGTATGTTTGGTGATAGCAAGGATAAAAGTGCTTATGCCTCGACCGGGAATCGAACCCGGCTCTCCCAATTTCCGGTTGAGTGCTCTGACCGCTGAGCTATCGAGGCACACTCATTATCCCTGCTAATGCGCCAATTTTAATGCGTCACTACAGTACTCCCTCCCTAGAGACATGGTTTTGTCTCGATACAATTTAACGGAATGTGACCGCGTTCGCCATTCTTACGAACCGTTGTTCGGTAACCCCCGGGACTATAGGGCGATGGATAGGACGGGAACCGAATCCGCGAATTTGAGATGTAAGGGAGGTTGCATGTACTGGAATGACGAATCACATCACGTCGGGGTCACCACTTTGGTGATAGCAAGGATAAAAGTGCTTTTTGCCTCGACCGGGAATCGAACCCGGCTCTCCCAATTTCCGGTTAGTTGCTCTGACCGCTGAGCTATCGAGGCACACTCATTATCCTTGCTAATGCGCCAAATTTAATGCATCACTACATATGTAAAACAATATGATCTTTTATATTCCGCAATAAAAAAGGGGGTTAAATTAAAAATGAAATTTGACGCATCAGGGAGTTCTTCTCAAACGTTATTCCTTGAACTTTTAACGTATCTATTCATTACTTTACGAAAATACTGTATATACATTTGTCGTAATCAGAAATTCCATAAGAATGGTTGGTTGAACAGACAGAAGTGAATGGTGACTTTACAAAGAAAATCATCTTCAGCGACGAGGCACACTTTCACCTCAGTGGATTCGTTAACAAGCAGAATTGCCGCATTTGGGCAAATGAGAATCCACGAGTGATTGTTGAAAAGCCGATGCATCCACAAAGAGTGACTGTTTGGTGCGTATAGGCTGGCGGCATCATCGAGCCGTACTTCTTCGAGAATGAGGTCGGCCAAGCAGTTACCGTGAATAGTGTTTGCTTTCGCGAGATGATAACGGACTTCTTGTGGCCAGAAATTGAGGATACGGACCTGAACGATATGTGGTTCCAATAGGATGGTGCTACTTGCCACACAGCCAACGAAACCCGATTACTACAGACCCGATTTCAGCATATCGGGTCTGTAGGAAATGTGAAAACACCTATGCATGCTCGCCTAGTTCGTTCTGCGGAAAACATTGCTGTTGTTCGCGATAGTGTAGCAGAATAGCCGTCAACCTCGACTCGTCGTCGTGCCCAACAATTGAACATCTCACGAACATCACTGATGCGAATTTTGAATAGAGATTAGAATTTACACGCTTACAAGGTTCAGTTGACTCTAGAGCATTCTTACGAACCGTTGTTCGGTAACCCCCGGGACTATAGGGCGATGGATAGGACGGGAACCGAATCCGCGAATTTGAGATGTAAGGGAGGTTGCATATACTGGAATGATGAATCACATCACGTCGGGGTCACCACTTTGGCGATAGCAAGGATAAAAGTGCTTTTTGCCTCGACCGGGAATCGAACCCGGCTCTCCCAATTTCCGGTTAGTTGCTCTGACCGCTGAGCTATCGAGGCACACTCATTATCCCTGCTAATGCGCCAATTTTAATGCGTCACTACAGTACTCCCTCCCTAGAGACATGGTTTTGTCTCGATACAATTTAACGGAATGTGACCGCGTTCGCCATTCTTACGAACCGTTGTTCGGTAACCCCCGGGACTATAGGGCGATGGATAGGACGGGAACCGAATCCGCGAATTTGAGATGTAAGGGAGGTTGCATGTACTGGAATCACGAATCACATCACGTCGGGGTCACCACTTTGGTGATAGCAGGGATAAAAGTGCTTTTTGCCTCGACCGGGAATCGAACCCGGCTCTCCCAATTTCCGGTTAGTTGCTCTGACCGCTGAGCTATCGAGGCACACTCATTATCCTTGCTAATGCGCCAAATTTAATGCGTCACTACATATGTAAAACAATATGATCTTTTATATTCCGTAATATAAAAGGGAGTTAAATTAAAAATGAAATTTGACGCATCAGGGAGTTTTTCTCAAACGTTATTCCTTGAAATTTTAACGTATCTATTCAATACTTTACGAAAATACTGTATATACATTTGTCGTAATCAGAAATTCCATAAGTAGAAACTGCTTTAAATTCTGTTTGATTCTGTGTAATTCTGTTTTTTATTCTTTTCTTTTCTATTTTTCTCTATATGATATGCTTAAATATTATGTACGATTATACATATTTGTAGTTTTAACATAGTTTTAACATATACACAACTATACAGAAAAAATAGTAAATCAAATAAGAACTTGGGAAGAATTAAATAGTACTTGTAGTACAATAAAAAAAAACTCGTAATTATCACAAATAATGCAATGAATTTCATTTATCTTCGTGAAATGTATTACATCCCGTTTCAGTCGAAAAATTAAAACAAAAAATGCGCGCCGAAAATATTAGTCAGTAAATATTCGCGTTATTGACTTACATCAAATTGGTTTGCATTCGCAATAACGTCAATCTTTCTGAACGATATGCGTTGAAAAACTATTGGTGCTAAAAATCCACAGAGCAAATCTAATAAATGTAGCAGAATCGAATATAGTACCATCTATGTAAAATATAGAATTTCTTTTTTAAAATCTGTTCTAAATAAGTAAAGACGTGTAATTATATCGGTTACACTTTGTATTGGTTTAGGTGAAATTAGAAAATTTAAATCTTCAATATAATTATTCGATGAATTATAGATAAAATATAATTACAATAATACAATAATACGCATTAAGGTACTAAGATGGTATTTAGTTAACGTTGAAAATGACAAAATAGTTTGCATATGGAACTAAAATAAAACTACTAATTCTTGCTGAATATCACCGATATTATTTTGTAAAGAAAAAGTGTTTTCACTAAACGCGTTAAAGAAGGTGCAATTGGCTGAAAGTATAGTTTATTTCATTGCTATTTTCCAAATAAAAAATCTCAAAACATAATAACCTTGGCTTGTTTTTATGGCTAGGCTCTTCCGTTTATCGGCAAGATAAGAGAGTATTTTATTTGGCAAATAGCGATGAAATGAATAGTACGTCAGTGAACAGACAAATTTCTGCCAAGTGATTACAAGATATAAGAAAACTTATTCGTCGAGATGATGCTTCGAGATGATTGAAGTGTTAAAAGAATACAGAAGATTAAGAATTGAATGTTTATTTCTCTTTATATGATTTCCGCTTATATGACTTTATTTCCGTATATTTTATATGGCGACACTACTAGATATTACGACATTATAAATAGAAAATTTAATGATTAGTAATTTCGACGATATTAATTGTTATTAAAATGTTATAACAAAATATGAGTAAAAGAAAAAGAGGTAATACTCAAATTCTTACACGTAAACAAGTGTATTAAAACACGTATTCTGCTGAGAAGATTTGGTGACGTAACTAAAATAATTAGAGTCACGACTTTAAGATTTTGAAAATTGCTTGCAGGTTAGATTTGCCAGTTGCTGTTTAATTTTGCTGTCTACTAATGGAAACACCATTTCATTCAGTTACAGTTTAGACACTTATTTGTAATTCATCAATTACTTACTCAAATAATATTAAATAATTAGGTTAAATAAATGCATGAATCATTAAGAATTATAAGCGTCTCTCAATATACAAGCCGGAATTAACTAAATTATTTCGGCAAAGTATTATGACAAAACATACCACGTGTCTCATTTAAAATGAAGACTTCTGGATATTTTCGTCATTTTTTGAAATTCAGATTTGAATTTTGGCATAATCTTAGTCCTATATAAGACACATTTCCAGGTAACTAACTTAAATTTAAGTGATAAACTGAGACAATGGCAGCCCTCCAAATGGGGTCCATTCCTGATATTTTATTTACACGTTAAAGATATCAAAACTGTTCGAAGTATTTGGGAGAATAAATAATTAAAGATACAATTTGAAGACAATACGAGTTTATTGATACTCTGTATAACAACTAAATTACGTACAAAGAAATTAAGATGTGTATTCTAACGTATAATCTTTCAGACTAACTTGCTAAATAGACTATTTTTATTTCAACGACATTTGAACAGTTAAACATTCGATATTGAGTTACCCGAACTCATAAATGCTGACCTAATGTTTATGTTTAATTTCAGGCACCGCATGAAGACTATTTTTAAACCTAAAATAATTATTGTTGAATGTAATATTCCAACACCCCCTCGCAACTATAATTATTTTTCAATCAGTCAACCAGACCACCCTTGGTACTTAAATGTTCTAGCTTTACTTTATTTAGCGGCTTGGTTAACATATCAGCTATCATTTTTTCAGTCGGACAATACTCGAATACAATAACCTGATTTTCATACAATTCTTTTAAAAAATGATACTTTGTATCAATATGCTTCGTTCGATTGCTAAATTTATGGTTTGCTAGCTGCTTTAAACAGCTTTGATTATCTTCGTACATAACCACATTCGGTTCTAAATTCGTAAACTCCTTTATCGCCTGCTTTAACCAGATTGCCTCTTGGCATCCTTCGGCCAGTGCTATGTATTCAGCTTCGGTCGATGATAGTGATACGCAACTCTGCTTTCTGCATCCCCAATTAATAGGTGCACCTCGAAACATAAATATGTATCCACTATTTGACTTTCTATCCTCTTTATTTTCCGCCCAATCGGCGTCTAGATGTTTTATTATTAGTTTTTGATTCCATGCCTCTGTTAACAATATTCGAAGAGTTGCTTGCCGCACTACAGGTGCAAACACTTCATCGTAATCCACACCGAATTTATGACTAAAACCTCTCGCTACCAATCGTGCCTTGTACTTGTTCGAGATCTTATCTTCACCTGTCTTTAGCTTAAACACCCATTTACATGATATGATGTTTTTGTCTTCCGGTGTAAGTACTAAATCCCATACTTCGTTATTCTTCAAAGATTTCATTTCTTCTTCAATAGCTTTCCTCCATTTTTCGCTATCACTGCTGGCAAGAGCTTCTTTAAATGTTTTAGGTTCTATTTCCCGAAGTTCAGCTAACTTTGCTGTGTAGCGCTCAGGTGGGACTCCTTTATTTATTCTATTTGATCTACGATCACCTCCGTGCTCTATATAGAACTCTTCACTTGGTTGATAGCTGTTATCGCTGCCACAAGATTGTTCTGTACCTGAACTTTCATATACATTAAATTCCTCCGTAGCTTCTTCTAGTTCTTCAGTTTTTTCGAAATCTGCGGCCTCATGTCTCCCAGTGTCATTTGGCTCCGTTCTTTCTTGCTCCTTTTTGAACTCAATAGTCACTTCTTCATCTTTTATCTTTTTTTCTTTAACACGAATATTTCTTTCAGGAAATATCGCACTACGGCTAATTTTTATACGCCCTGTATCTAAATCTAACAATCTATATGCTTTAGATTCATCAGAATATCCTACGAAAATTAGTGATTCTGCCTTTTTATCAAATTTATTTTTAATTTGTTCCTTTGGAATATGACTATACACTTTAGATCCAAATATTTGCAAATTCGACACATCAGGTTTGACTTTATGCCACAACTCAAACGGTGTTTTCTGTTTTAACTGAGTAGGTAGTCGATTTTGCAGATAATTGGCTGTAACAACTGCTTCCCCCCAAAATTTCTTTGGTAAATTCGCATCGATTAACATGCACCTAGCCATTTCGACTAGCGACCTGTTCTTTCTCTCTGCAACACCGTTTTGCTCTGGAGAGTACCCCGCCGTGTACTGTATCTTTATGCCCTTACCGCTTAAATATTCCCTTAACGCATTATTTACGTACTCGTCACCCCTATCTGACCTAATAACCTTTGGTACCCTGCCTGACTGATTACTCATTAACTCGATAAACTCTTTAATATATTTTTCAGTTTCATTCTTATGTTTCAGTAAATACACAGTTGTGTATCTTGAGAAATCGTCTATTAAAGTAAGAATGTACCGTTTACCCCCTGGAGTAACAGTCTTCATGGGACCGCAAACATCTGTATGTATTAGTCAAGTATATTAAATGTGTTGCTTTGAGAAAATTTCGGGAAACTCTTACGAATAATTTTACCTTTTACACAGCAGTTGCAAGTTTCTCTAATCCTACAATCCTTAATATTAATCCCGATTGCCATTTTTCTTTCCATCAAGCACTTGACTGCTTCTATGTCCCTGTGCCCAAAACGTCGATGCCACGTATGCTGACAGTTGCTGGAGTGTTCATTCACGATGCTCAGTGCCTGTTCTACAGTTGACAGCTTGTACAAGTCGGGCGCCGGCCTTGCACTCGCAATCACTTTTCCGCCTGAGACAATTTTACAGTTATTGTTGTCGAACTGCACGTTATACCCCGCACTAGTTAACTTTTTCACAGAAAGTAAATTTGAATCTAAGTCCGGCACATACAACACGTCGTCGATTTTTAGCTTATTCACTCCCGCACTATTCGCGCACTTGATGAGTCCTGTTCCTATACCCTGAACCTTGGAGTGTTGCCCTTTCTCCGCTAACCTCACAACGCCTTTTCTGCTACCGTCAAATTGGGTATAAAATTCTTTGTAGTTTACCATGTGACTCGAAGCTCCTGAATCCACATACCACGAAGCAGAATCCCTGTTTACGTCAGTTGAACTTGAATTTACCATAAGACACGCATCATCACTGTCACCAGTATTAATTTCAGTAACTTTATTGGCCTTTTCTCTTTTAAACGCTTTATACTTGAAACAGTCCCGTTTAAAATGACCTTTCCTGTTGCAAAAGTAACATTGCTTTACATCTGTACTTGCAGTTTTGCAGTACAGATCAGCAAGTACTTGGGAGAATAAATAATTAAAGATACAATTTGAAGACAATACGAGTTTATTGATACTCTGTATAACAACTAAATTACGTAAAAAGAAATTAAGATGTGTATTCTAACGTATAATCTTTCAGACTAACTTGCTAAATAGACTATTTTTATTTCAACGACATTTGAACAGTTAAACATTCGATATTGAGTTACCCGAACTCATAAATGCTGACCTAATGTTTATGTTTAATTTCAGGCACCGCATAAAGACTATTTTTAAACCTAAAATAATTATTGTTGAATGTAATATTCCAACAAAAACAAGTTATTAGAAAAAGTTGTTCAGAATCCAAGTTTGAGCCCCAACGCCAAATTTTTTTCAATAATTTTCCGCAAAGTCCACACACATTTACAATTTTTGTTTTTAATTTAATAGGATGTCATGGAAATGGAAAAAATATTGAACATAAGTGTCTATTTGACGAAAAGTACATCTGAAAAAAAAAACAAAGAATTAACTTTTGGTAATTGAAATATGTAAAAAAGAACAACAGTTTAAAATAATAATCAGTTTCTTAGATAATTATTCATTATACATAAATTGAAATTCTACCTAATGCGGACTTCAGTATTTAGAGTCTTGAGAAGATACCATCCCATTAGTCGTGGCTTCATCAGTAAACAAAATTTGATGTAGAAAATTTCGGTCGTCTAAAAAATATCCCTGGGCTCAATAGCAATATTCTAATCTTCTATTTTCAATCACGTCCTTTCAAAGTATGTAGAAGTTTTGGTTTAGAAGGTTTGATTTTATGACGAAGCATCTTCTAATTTTCTCCTTGTCGATATTCAGTTGAGACCCTAAATTTCGTAGACTTACTCTTGGATTCGCTTGATTCGCTGCTAAGATCACGTTATCTTCAGGATGTGGATATTTTTGACGAGGTTGGTTGAGATCTTTTAATAACAGTGGCAGTTTCATCTTCGGTTAAATTCTGCGGCTACTTCTTTGCTACTTACTACGAGCCCCATCACCAAATAATCTTATTATTCCCATTTTTTCTCATGCAGACGCATTTTACGATTGTAAACTAGAACTTTATACAATATAACTCAAAGTGTTGTCAGATTGACATTTAATTAAATCATAGTTATTGCTTTCTTGGTATCCTATTAAGTTGAAAACCAAAATTGTACCCGTGCGAAAAATTATTGAAAAAACTGAAAATGCGAATATCGTAATGAAATTTAATGTTAGGGCTCAAACTTAGATTCTGAACAACTGTTTTTAATAACTCTCTTTTTTGTCTCAATATCTTCAAGGCGAAGCAAAATATTGGGAAGGGGCCCCATTTGGGAGGCTGCCGTTGTCTCAATTTATAACTTAAATCTAAGTTGGCACCTCGAAATGTATATACTATATAGGGCTACAACTATGCTGAAGCTCAAATCTGGATTTCAAAAAATAACAAAAATATCCGTGTACCTTCATATTAAACGAGACAAACGGTGGGTAATTTTAATTCTACGTGAATAAAATTAAAGCTCTCTAATGTCTTACCTTATAAGCATGAATGATGTAGAACACAATTACCAAATCAATTAAAAGTTTATGTTTTTATTAAAAATATCGTACCTGGTGGTCCTGGAGGGCCAGGAGGTCCTTCAATAATACCCGTCGGGAACTGATCTCCTGTTAACGTCGTTGTCAAACCTCGTTCGCCTTTGTCCCCTTTATCGCCCTGAAATAAGTGTAAACATATGATATTTATTGAAATATGGTTTCATATTAGTATTACTATTAGTTAAGGTGATATTGTTAGTGTCGTACTACAGTGAACCATTGTTATGATGCTGAAAGAGCTGTTAAAATTCTATACACCGAAGAAAATAAAATACGTATGAGCGTTCGTCGTTAAATAAGATACATCCCCAAATAAAATGCTCTAAAAGTGTTGATACACCAAATCTATCCCATTTCATGCACAAAGAGCTATCAAGAAGAATAATAGGTTGTAGAAGGGAATCCCATATCGACTTACTGGTGGCCCTCGATCGCCGTTAGTGCCGTTTCTACCAGGGATGCCCTATTAGAAAAATAACTGTGCTTACTACGCAGCATTTTCGATACAGACAAGTATTTCATTTTAAAAGGAACAAAAAATATCTCACAGGCAAACCCATGTGTCCTGGCAATCCGGGGTATCCTCGAACTCCCAGCAGTCCAATCGGTCCTCTGTCACCCTAAATATGAAAAGTTTTCTGTTTATGGGGTGTTTATAGTTAGACCGATGTTTGTAATTTTAAATCCTTTACTATTCGTAGAATTTTTGATGATTTATTTTGATACAGAATTTTTATATTACATTAAAACAAATACCAACATTTTGGAAAATAATAAAGCAAATGAAAAATATTAAAACAGTGTTCAATTCTGTATGAGATATGAGGAACAAAATGAGGTAATACTGTAAGAACTATCCGAATTACTGTAGAATTTTATCAACTACTAAGTAAATTATTGCTAAATAAAACTCTTAACAATAACAACTGACATACCAATGCCCCAAATTTGGCAAGAATGTTCAGAAAAAGTAGTGTATTACATTATTACAAACGTTTGTAAACCTAAAAAAACATATACATATAATAATTAGAAATATAAGTAGTAAAAATATTGTAATAATTAACTTCTAGTGACAATGTAGTATTTTTAGTAACAAATTTAAGAAAATCGCGTTTTTATATTCCAGGCATATCTAATAACAAAACAACGATATGAAAATAATTATGGAATTTGTTTAGAAAATGAAAATACACTTGTCCTTAAGTCTCCATGTTCTAATATTAGATAAAGCAATACAGTGTAGTGTATTTAAATTTCTACTTTTATAACCATGCATCGAACATAATAAATGTTCTTATTTTAATAGTTAAGTAATGTTTTGACCTATGAAATACATTACACGTATACAATTTTAATTTCTCGCGAATTACAGATTCGAGCATCTTGAATATTGAATATTGTCCTCATATTAGGAGTTTGGTATAAGAAAATTACTTGAAATTGTAGGGGTTTATTCAGTTTGTTGATACTTTTGTTAAATATTGATATATTCGATAAGATACATATATTAATAATATACATATGTTATAACGAGAGCACTTTCATTCCAAAATTGATGATTTGCAACGTTTATAACAAATTCGGTTTATTAAAACCATAGATTTTATAGATACAGTCGATTATGAGTACAGTAGGTAGGAAGATGCTTGTTATTTTTGGTTGATGCCTAGAACAAAAATGAAAATAGCCGAAAATTCATCATATTTTACCATTTGGAGGAAAAGAGGCCTAATTAAAGGATCCAATATCTCCAAATTAGAAATAATTCGAAAACTGATCAACACGGAAGTCGATCAAGTATTACTTGCGTCGGTTAAACATAAAAGAAGCCAAAATTTACCCATAAGTGGGCGAAAATTCCAATATTAACAAAAAGCAGAAAATTTTCCAAATTAGAATCATTTAATAATAAAGGAAGTTTATTTAAAAGGCTGCATAGACCGATTTAAGAAGAGACATTATATTTCTTCGAGAAAAATTCATAGAGAGTTGCAAGTACATCTACAGAAACAACAAAGGACTGTCTGGATAAGATTTGGACTTAAATACGGACATGTCATTCCAATAGTCAGGTTTTCAATGATGTTAGAACGGTCATTTTTATAAACTTGTTTTTATTGACAATAATTTCAAAAAGAATATATTATGAAGGCAAAAAAGTAAAAAAGAATCACGGTTTGTATGTGTCAATATGACAAACACAAAAAATAGGAAGTGTAAAGTGTTACCTCTTAATTACACAGCCAATAACGTATGGGTAACATCTCATATTTTTCAGAAAAAATAAGAAGTTGGGATCCTGATTTACAGAAACGAAAAGAGAAAAATAATCCTTATGATTTAATCCTTATGATTGATGATTGTCCTGCACATATTACAATTGATAATCTACACCCTATAAAATTAGTTGCTCTTCCTCCCAATACAACAGCAGCTTAACAAAATATGTAAAATGGTTAATATGCCTATATTAACTATAATTATTATAAGGCTTGAAAATTATTTTTTTAATAAGTGTAGTATTAAAAAAATACTACAAACTATTCCAAGACTACAACAATGCAATATGTTTATTTATATTTATTCTTGTTTATTAATACCAGTCTATGTGAAATTAATTTAAAAGTAATATACTTTTAAAATAATTTTCAGAGCTCTGGTGTTCATTCAATAGATATATTATTTAAAAACGTATTTTGAATCCTATTCATGCATGTGTTGTGTTATAAACGTATATTAGAATTACTCATCATAAATATTTGAATGGGTATCTCCATTCTAATATTTATAAGTTGTTATAACCGGACCTATTAAGAAACGCTTGTAGCGAGTGTCCACACTCGTATAGCTAACACATTTGCTCAACACCAACCCAATCATTATAAGCAGCCCTCACGGCATTAAAAACTTAAAATTATAATATTCAGATAAATAAAGAAATGCGTTTGCCTAAGAAAAAAATATGTTAAATAATTTTAAAGTTATATGAAAATAATAACGCAGAAAACCTAGGATGAATTTAGCAGGCGTATATGTTTGCATATAGGATCAGAAGCTTATACAAAATATACAAGTATTAACTTCAAAGAGGCCCCCAAAAATGTGCCCTATTTAAAACATGCAGATTAAAGCGGCACCTTCAAGATACCATTTTGCAGGCTAATGATCGTTATAATTGTTTTAAATGATTTAATTGCTGATGAAAGTTACAACATGAAAAATATGAATCTTGAAACCGATTCTTTAATATTTGCTAAACTGTTAAAATGAATTGATGAAGGATGAATAAGTATAATCTTCATGGAATTACAAATGGTATTAAATACAACTATGAACTTGTTATAGTCCGATTGTATTAACTCAATTAAGACGTTATCATGAAGTTAATTCTTCCAGGTTAAGCCATTATCATCGTGAAATTCTCTGATCATCCTGTTAACTTCATCAGAAGAAATCTAATTACTTAGTCTTTAGATTTTTTCTGAAGGAGCTGATAGGATGATCAAGGAAATATCAAGATCAACAGGAAGAATTTAGTTCTTTAGACCACGTCCAGATTCTACGAAGAACTTATTACCTTTGGTCCAATAAGACCATCAATTCCTGGTGGACCCATCGGTCCCATCGGTCCAGGTTCGCCTCTCTCTCCAGCTGGGCCTGGTTCTCCTGGCATACCCTGTCTTCCATCGTGTCCTGGCATTCCCTCAGGGCCTGGTGGTCCAGGTGGACCAGGGGGACCCGGTTCTCCAGGTTCACCCTAAGATATTAAAACAAATTGATTACACATTGTTTAAATAGAGTTTAATAGAGTTTAAATAAGTGTATTACTTTATCCTCCAGGTTGTATTTATCTGAACTGATTGCAAATGATATTTTTATAGAATAACTAATGGGAATGAAGAAAAAATGTAAAGTCGTAAATAATTTAAATATGTCTATAATTATTTCAGTGGAAGTTAGATGATTATAGAATAGTATTTTGAACGGGGAATAGTATGTTGACATACTATTTGACATGTACGGTTTTAATGAAAGCAGTACGAAATTAATTTCAAGTATTATCAAATATAAGCAGTTACAGTTTTTACTATTTGGTTATTTCCCGATTATGTTTCTTTCAACTATAATCTCTAACTAAAAAATCACTAATGTCTAATCTAAATTAAAGAGAAACAAATACTAACGTTATGTTGTTTATTTTCAAATATAATCAATATAATTTTGAATATATTTTGTGTTCAATAAAGCAACAATTACATAAAGAAAACTCTTCCTAAAACACTATAGAATAGGAAAACTTCCTTTCCTTAATGGATAAAACAGTAATGATATTGATTTTACAGAGTACGTGAACGCAATTAAACTTTGGTCAATTCATAAGACCAGCTGTAATCAACTTGCCACAACCTGTAGATTAAAATTACTTTACTGTTCTAAACTATCATTAAAACACCAACTACAAACTTCTACATCTACGTTTGGGGGCAAACAAAGCTACTAAATACTGAAACAGTTCACTAACAACTATTAACGGTGCCACATCACGAAACACACTACTTATAGTTTAAACTCAAACTTACTTTAGAACAGATCATCAGGTATGAATATTGACGAGGCTAATGTATTTGAGTTATCGTAATGGGGATATATGAATATTAAAATGTTATGGTTATTTAATCAATAGGTATTGGAAACAATATAATTTTTGGAATACAGAAATACTTGTGAAACATGTCCGTATTTGAAATGAAATATACTACGAATAGCTCGATCATAAACATTTGTTGGTTTATATAGACTGTCTCAGTTGGAACTATATGATTGGAACTGTGCGTATTTGTGTTTTGCCAAAGATAGGGCATCGATATTTAATGACTGTCATCTACAAACCATACCACATCAACATTCTGCGATTAACAGATCTAGAGCGAATAGTTTGTGTACAACTGATTTATGAAAGTGAGCGATCACTTACAGTTACATTAAGAAAAATTTGCACAAAATTTGGACAAAATGAAGCGCCTACAGAGTTAATAGTTAGCAACTTAAACTAGAAAATTAAGGAGAGATGGGTTCTGTTATTGATAAGGCAACACCAATACGTCGTCGCCGTGGTCGCTCAGAGAAAAATATTGCTGGAGTGAGAGAAAGTGTATAGAAGTATCCAAACACATCAATTCGACATCGTGCACAACAATTAAATCTGTCAAGAGCCACCACGCATCGGCTCTTAAAAAAACATTTGCATCTGTTAACATACAAAATTCAGATGACACAACAATTAAAATCTATAGACCATTGACAACGTCGTACATTTGTGAATTGAGTGTTAGAAAAGAAATAAGGCGATGCTGATTGTTGCAACAACATTTTGTTCACCGATGAAGCACACTTTCATCTTGACGGATATGGTATATGGTATAGTAATTAATTGAACTATAGGCGTACTTCTTTGGAAAATAAAGCTGGTAATAATAAAGCTATCATAAGCGTGTTGACGTCATATGGTTTGTAGATGACTGTCTTTAAATATCGGCACCCTATATTTGGCAGAAAACAATTGGCGCGCAATTCAAATCCTATAGTTCGAACTGAGACACCCTATATTTTATATGCACAGTATTTCCAAATAATAGAAAATTGTACAAAGTCTGTAAACAAAAATTACCAATAGGGAGTAAAAAAATTCAAGCGACTAGATGTTGCATGATTTCTTTACTTCTTCAATAAAATTTGATGAAAACTTAAAGTGTTATAAAATTTATTAGTAATCTCCAATTTATATAGAGGATTCCAGAAGTGAAGAAGTAACGTGATCGAAAGTAGATGTTTGAAACCGGAATAGCCTTTATTTGGTTTATTATTAAGTTGTTGATGATTATGAAATTATATTAGCTTTTAACCTCTGATATTGTGTAATAATTCTGTTATAAACATAACACTTTCTTATTATCTTTCTTAATTATAATCGTAAAGGATGCAATTTTTTAACACATTATTATATTATCTCATGTCAATTAAATTTAGATGATATTTCTCTCGTCAAATTCATTTTTTAAAACTACATAATTTCAAATTAGTTAAATTTAAATTAAAAGTTTATTAAAATACATTATTAAATGGTTATGAATATTACGTGAAACATTATCATCACGATGTATATTAGGACACGTGTAGAAAAAATAAGTTCTTAAATCGTAATAAACATTTATTCATTTCATGGATTAATATATATGTAAATATTTTGAATTTATCAATATCAGTGTACTATAAACAGTTTTATTTAATATCAAAGTTTATCGCTAATGGAATTTTGTTTCTGATGGAGTTTTGGTTTCTTCACAAATATTGTTTTTAATAAATATTAATAAATATGTTTATTAACTAACGACTTATTATGGTGATATATTGCTGTTTTTTTTTTAATTTTAAAAAGTAATAAATATCTTATCGTATTACCACTTTACCATGTTAGAATTTATTATTTTATTTAATTTAAAATTTGATTTATTTTTTCCCAGATGAAAGATCTGTGGATATGATCACAGAATATTTACTATTTTATTTGATTTAAAATTTTATTTCAGATAACAGTTCTGTGAATTTGATCAGTGTTATATTTATTTTAAACTGACACGAGGTGATAAAATTCTGGAATATGTTTTCTTAAAGAAATCCACTCAGGACCATATTGGTTTCCTAATAATTTTAATTTATTTGACTATACACTTCTAAAACATCCTGTATATTGGTTGCTGTCATGATTATATGTTATACTGTTAGACATTAGTGGAAGGCTGCATGTGCAAACATAGTTAGAAATATAAAATAAAACCAGATCGTTGGAATGTATGATTAAGATTTTAATTTATGTTTCCTATATGTACAGCAAATGATGTAAAACCGTAGGGGGTGAACGATACATGACCCTAAATGGCAGCAAAACTGAAATAATAGATGGAGATATAGCAGAGATGTGCAAGTGGAATATTATGAGGTGATGAGAAATGTTACCAGATATTTTCTATTAAATCACACATTGAAAATTGTTTATTTTACAGATAGTATGTTATAACTCGTCTTTCCTTTTTCATAGTTATAACGCTCATACATCAATATAAGTATGGAGATTATATTTTTACACATTCTAAATAATTATTGTAACTATTTCACGTGGAGGCTGCGTCAATTCACTAAGAATGTACCAATTAATGTTGTAAATGTAACATTTTAAAATCTGTTGACTTTAGGTTAAAGAGGAGCAGTGGATTTAATGCTTAGGTATCTTTACCTAGTACAATTATGTTCCATATTCGCTTTGAAGTCTATAAACTGAACTTGCTAAACTAAATCTGATCTAAATTATAACTGTCCTAATATCGATACCAGCCGTGGTAATTATATATTTATGGCTATTGATATCTTCCGCAACTACTTACATACAAGAAAAAATATTACGATATGCAGAGAATATTTCTTCTTTACAGCAAACCAAATATCGTTATACCATGCTCAATAACATATATTAGTGCAGGATAGCATAATATTGTATTTAAGTAATTTTAATTACAGTGCTTTATCAGAACAAAATGACCTCCTTTTTGTGAAGTATGCTCAAAGGTTATATAAAGAAATTCGAAAAAATTAAACCCTCATGACCAAATATAATAATAATAACCAGAAATATCAAAAGTTATACTATTAATGCAACAGACACTTATCAAAATCCACAGCAATTATGAGGAGTAAGAACTGAAGTTTTATATTTTTGACATTCGTGCCAGATATTTAAAAAAATCACGAAGCTTCAGTATGCAAATAGGTCAACTAAATTCTTAGAATACTAAAACTTCTTTGAATGCAATTGGAGTAGAATTTATAGATTTTATAAGGGTCATTGAATAAATAACTCCTAAATAGAAAAGAATACAATGCAGCTACATACTTTTTGTTTACTGATAGTAAAATGTTTAGATTACATCTTCTAGATTCATTATCAGACTAGAGATCACAACTATTTTGATCTTGATATTAGTGTTTCTGCTAATACTGTTTGATATTTCAGTACGATAATATAAAAATATTGATATTCGATTATTTTGTATAGCATTTAACGAGGCTTATACAATATTTCGTTAAAGTTACGTATCTATTCTATATCCTAAGGAATAGAGAAATAACTGTGGTAATAAAGTGATAGAATAACAATGGTGAGGATATAAAAAGATTAATTAAAATAAACGAATGAAAGAGTAGTGAAAACGATGAAAAAGTATGTGCTTTTTCATCTTCTTATATTTTTATTATTTTGTCATAATGTTAATTAAAAGAATATGGGTATCTTTATTAAAAGAATGTGGGTATCCAAGTTGATAGGTAAGACACATCCTTCAAGCTTCATTTGTTCATACTAACTGTACCTATTTTTTAATACATTGTGCTAGATATCGTTGTTGTGGTATTTTACGCTTTAAAATTACTTGAGCAAATTATTTTCCTTGAAACGTATTTTGAAGAGTTGCTATCTTCATAAATAAAAATAAAATACTTTGTTATATTTTACAACTTAAAACCTTTATCGCCAACTAAATTCGGGAAAATATTACTTTAGTTGCCATATCATATCTTTATATTAAATTTGGTTGATCTTTAGTAAAATCAGTAGTTCAAACCTAAAAAACGTTCAGGCTCTTACAAAATAAGAAGTATTTCTTTAAATCGAATCGAAGTAATTGAAGTACACGAAGAAATTGTTAAATTAAGTAAAAATTGATTTGCTTCTAAAATATTTATGGCCCAAGTAATTACCATATTAAAAATGATTTTGCTAACGTGTTTTACTAACTATTAAAAAATCATCTTGTTAATATTTCATTTATCTCCTTAGATTGATATATTTCTTAAAAATCAATTCGTACAATATTAAAATGAATGTGAATATGTGGTATTAATAAAATGCTTCGTGTAAAGTAATCAATATTGAAAATTCGGTAATTAAGTAAATATGAGAACATTCTTATTGAAAACGTATAATCCCCGAATATGATTAACGAGTTTGGTATTAATTTGCAAGTATTAATTCCGTTGTATATTTTGTTTTGTAAATAATGAAATTTAAGATATCTAATAACGATATATTCTCCGTGAAATCATCTGGTAACATAGAAATGAAAATAAAATCGCGAAGGAGGATTAAAAACTCACTTTGAGTGTGATGATAGTTTCCCCGGAAATGTTATGGCCCCTTTCCTGTAGCCCCTAAAAATTACACTAATTGTGAGTACAGCACTACAACAGCGAAACAATAAAGTGCCTATGTTGTTAAAAACACATAAAGGTATGGTGCCCACAACTGCTACATGCTAGAAAAACACCGATTTAAATTTGAAGGAAGAAAGTACATACACATACATTTATCATAAAATATTTTTTGATCTAATTTCGTATTTCCATAAAAAATAATCGTTTTTAAAAATATATGTGTACGTACCAGTTGAGACATACAAAAATATAAACAAAATAAAGACACTAAAAAGTGCATGAATAAGTACTAGTCTATGTACATGTATGCTAAATAATACAGATCACAAATTGACGATGTGCTGTCGAAGATCTGGCTCACCTTGACAGCAACAATCTCAGCGTATCCCAGGGTTCCACCGCGAAGCGTTGTAACTGATCTCTTCAAACCCTGAAATATTATTAAGACAAGTTCAATAACCCCCAGTGATAAATTAGGCAACGATGTTAGGTAGTGTATATGGTTTACTGTTAACAATAGATCTACCGATAAACCTATGTCTACCAAAGTAATTATTCATTTGAAATTGACAAATTACTATAACATTTTTGGTACATTTAATATTATATTCATTAAGTGCAATATTTTATATTATAAAGGCAAAATTATCCCAAATATTGCGTTTTATTGTTATTAACTTCATATTATTCGATTTTAAATGAATATAACATTGACTATGCTTAATACTTCATCCTAAACATCGCCCTGTTACTATATTATAGGTATAATTTTAGTAAAACTACCCGCAATTGACAAAATAACTAACAAGAAACACAATAAACAATATAAATCAAATATATGTAAATTCACAATTTTAGCACATCTTGATGATGGGGCTATATTTGGATGAATTTGTAATCTTACAACATTCTATGCAACCAAAACAAAACTACAGGTTCTCCGTCATCCAGCGTCACACAATCTACTTACCCTTCCGGGCAGCTAAATGAAATAGAAATGAAATTGAAAACAAAGCTGTTTGTATACAAGTCTATATAATGTTATGTTGTTTTGAATTATATGTTGGAAACTGTTGTAAAATGATTTATGAACAACTTACTTTAACAGCTTGTAAGACATCAATTCCTGCACTGCCCACTTGTCCTTTCTGCCCTTTTTCCCCAGGTCGTCCCTGAAACCAGTACAAATGCAGTTTTATTATTACTCATTGATGCAATCAGGTGCAATAACTTACGGGTTCTCCTTTTGGACCATCTAGGCCAATTGGACCCTAGTAAAATAATTATATTAGAGTAACATATATTGAGTAATGTATATATACTGTTTGTTAGAATATTCTAAGATGTGTGTGAATGAAATGAAAGTTAAACAAACTAAAAAGCCTAATATTAATTGGTTATTGTTATTTATTTCTAAATTAATCTACTAAACAGAAGAAGCTACATTTGTTAGCATAGTTTTAATATTCTCAATAAGTTGAGTAACTGTTGTGGAAGACGCATATTTCGCATATATAATACAATTACAGAGTTGAAAAACCAGCAACTAAAGTCCAGACTTGCTAGTGTTTACCCTTTCTAGGATATTAAAATGAATGTAGTGTTCAATAAATAATATAAGATTCGTTTTTGAGTCAGTACGTCATAGGATGATACCATACAATGTTTCCTTTGGATTCTGGTCAATACATAAAAAAATTACACGAAAGTACCTCACGATTTTCAGGTTACAAGTTAGGATCTGATGGGATAAAGTGGACATCGGATTCAGATTTAACCTACTAAGAAATATAAGGTTGAAGTAGTCTAGTCAATAGTATTCCATATACCTCCTTTTTGTGAGCAGTAGTTGTCAAGAAACTGTTTATTACCTTATAGAAATACTTTCAAAGATGTAGTAAGTTAGAATTATATTATCATAGATAATACTGATGATGATCATATTATAATGCACTTGACTATTGACTAAAAATATTATTGATACTTACTATAAAACAAGACCCCCTTCATAATCCTCGATATATTTTTCTCCTCGATATATATTAAAGTGTATATAAACAATCTACAGGCTTTTAATTGATAGTGTAAAGTTAGGAAAACTCCTGAATAATTTACTGTACTGAGATGCTATGTGATTATAAATCTTGTCTTACTAAATTATGCATATGTCTTTTAGTAATATGGAGTGTAACCAATAATTTCTTTAATTAATTGTAATTACAACGAATTAATTGTAATAATTCAGAGATTATCTTCGGCAATTTGATAATCATTGGTTTATAATGTTTATATACTTGGGTTAAGACTTACTACTTTATAACATGGTTCAGTTGAAAACTATAAATACTTTACGATAATGAGGATAGTAAGTCTGGAAGAACTAAGTGGATGCCTGGTGAACATGAATTTGGAGGAAATAAGTAGGTAAATACAGATTAAATCATACTTAAGAAATTAAAGATGTCAATCAACGCCTTCATAGAGTATCAGGGAGTACAAAGTCTAATAAAACTCATTCTGACTGGAACCTCATTGCATGTTGGAATTTTGATTGAACTTTCTGAAATTAACCAAGATCATTATGGAAAAAATTATCTTTAATTAAACAATTTTCATTATCTGTGGTAACTTTCAGTATGATAACTTGGTAAATTTATAAAATAGGACTACGAAGTTGATATCCCTAGTACTTTTACAATCACTCGTAGTATTGTGTAAATTTCCAAGCCTTCAAACAATATTATAGAAATACTTCTCGAAATATATAAATAGTAGTTAATAACTTATTTTACAAAAGGACGAATCCGCCATATTTAGTAAGGTCGGTAATGTCTTGTTTACGATGAGTTAATTTCATACATGTTCGAAATATAGTCCAAGTCAAGATCAGAAACAAGTTCTTGTTATATTAATGTTGGGTATGAGATTCTATAAAGTAGTGATTATATTCATTTTTGCAGGTTCTTCGGATAATTCCTACGAGTCTAAATAATCTAGAATGTCTGGATTGTAGGTCGGATTTTTAACAATTTTTGAATCAAATTAATTTGACAAGGAGATTATGTTCCTCATTAAAAATGCTACTGTATGTACGTAGTTAATGAAATTTTAGTTTTTCGGAGAATGTGCCGGAAACTAGAACCTCAATTCATGGTTTACTTGAACCCAATACATATACAGTAATAAAAAATAAAAACTAATAAGGCTTTAACTACAAAAAATATATCTTTTATACTGTAGTACTTGTGAGTTAAGTAAATGTTGGCAGTTGTTGTAATTGGAAACGCATTTTATATTTAAATTGAAGTAACATTTAGGCAATTATTGGAATACGTTTATAAATATGATTAATAAAATATGCAAGTTTATTAAAACCATATTTTACGGTTTAAGATAATGAGGCTATTTTCCTCATATGTAAAATATATTACAGTTACGAATAATTTATAATTTGTATACACTTTAAAAATAAATATTATTTAGAAAACCAATAAAAATGCCGTTGCAAAACGGCCCACAAATATTTAATCTTGCATATTCAATCCCTAACAATACAATGTATGTTCACGAACATTATTCTGATAATGATAAATTTTATTTATTTGAGTTTTATGAAGCTCATTAAATAATGTTCACTATGTATGACGATTTGACTGTCCCCCACAACAGTTTCAATTAAATATTAGTAGTTTCCGTTACGATAGCATTGAAAGGTCGACACTTCCCATACCACCACCACATTGATTTAATAGAACAAATTAAAATAAACAAACCGGAAATCCCGGAAATCCGCGCACCCCTGTCGGACCCTGCAACAGATTGTATGATTTCCGTAAGGTCTCAGATTTGCTTGAGATTGGTTCAGATTAACGTTAATTTCTAATTACATATTTTCATCGTTCAGTCCAGATCTAATTTGGTCTTGATTTCCTAAGTAAAGACTAATGCGATCACCGTTTGCGCGTAATTGACATTCGTCATTATGATTCGGCATAAATGCGCACATAGATCTTTAGAATTAGAAGTCTTATCGCACCCCTTTAAATTCATTACTTTTATAACTCCATAAGGAATTATTTATGAATTGCATAATTAAATTAGTAAAAAAAATATTTATCAAATATTATTCAAAAACCTTCTACATGTATTGGAAAGTAAGAATTGTCATTGTAATATATATATATATATATATATATATATATATATATATATATATATATATATATATATATATATATATAGTGTGTCCCAGAAATTATCCTTAACTAATCTTACCAACTATAATTTACTGTAATTTTTTGCTACTATATATCATACTAAATATTTCATTTAGACTTCTAAAAAAATATTTATTTTCTAAACCATTACTTTCGATCTTAATAGATAGGTAGAAAATTAAATCTTGTAAAACATAGGTGCAGGTCATCGATTCAATGGTACACCTTATATTTTATACAGGATATTTGAATAGGGTTTAATTGAACTGAGTTAGTTACTTAAATAAGTAATACATGGTATATTACTGACATACGATGATGATGAAAACTATAAACTAAATTATAGACAAATTATCAAAATTATCACCGGTAGTCTCTACACAAGCTTCGGGAGGCAGCCGCCAGACTCAAGAGCGGAAAGGCGCCGGGACCAGACGGCATATATGCGGAGCTGGTGAAGATGGCGGTGAAGGAGCACTCGGTAGCGGTGCTGGATGCGATAAATCTGGCGGTAAGGGAGGAGGGCATCCACCGGGAATGGAAAAAGGCCAGGTAGGTGTTTCTGAAGAAGGAGGGGGTAGGCGGCCGGATGACCCGTCGGAATCTCGCCCGGTATGTCTGTTATGAAGTTATTGGAATACCTTTTGTTGGAGATGTTGAAGGAGGCGATTGACCGGGCGGGGGGTCTATCCGACGCTCAGTTCGGCTTCCGTAAAGGGAGGCCCACGATAGACGCGATGGAAGACCTGACGCGGACAGCGGAGGAGGCTATGGACCGGAGGAGGGTGACAGTCATCGTCACCCTCGACGTGAGGAACACGTTCAACACGGCGGCATAGAGGTTTATTATGGACGCGGCTACGAACATAGGAGCACCTCCGTGGCTGCTGAGGGTCCTATCCAGTTACCTCACGGACAGGGAGATCACATGGGAGGCGGAGAGTCGGTCCTGGAGAAGGAGCATGACATGTGGCGTTCTACAGGGATCCGTACTGGGTCCTACTCTGTGGAACATCATGTTCGACGGCGTCCTCAGAATAACATTGCTGGAGGGAGTAAGGATGGTTGCGTATGCGGAAGATCTCGCACTGGTGGTGTTGGCCGTTTCTGTGGCCGACATGGTGAATATGGCCAACGCAATGATCTAGATGGTTGGGGGAGTGGTTGGAAGGGAGAAAACTGAGGCTCCAACTGGCGGAGGAGAAAACTGAGACAGTGGTGATCACGAGGAGAAGGAACCTTACATTGGTAGAGCTTAGGGTGGAGGGGACGTGCGTCAGGTTCTCGAAGGTAATAAAATACCTGGGGGTCTGGCTGTACGGGAAGCTCATATTCCAAGAATATGTGCGGAGGACGGTGGCGAAGACGGAGAAGACGGCTGGGGCATTGGAGCGTCTCATGGCGAATACGCGTGGCCCACGCGCGTCGAATCGGAGGATCCTCGCGTCCGTCGTTCACTCGGTGGTTCTGTACGCGGTGCCGGTGTGGGGGAAGTCGCTAATCAGGGAGTGTGCCAGGGTCCTGATCTGCAGGACACAGAGGCGGATGGAACGTATGGAGAGGCGGATGTGTCGAGGGAGGCGGCGCTGGTGATTGCGGGGATCCCTCTCTTGACCCTTTTAGCCAGGGAAAGGATCGATGCGCGTGAGGGCATGAGTAGGCGGGAGGCCAGAACATGGCTGTTTGTTGCGTGGCAAATGCAGTGGGATGGTTCTCCAAAAGGGAGATGGACCCATAGGGTGATCTCGAATGTGAGGGTGGAGAGGTAGAGAGAACGCATGGAGAGGTAGGGTTCTATCTCACGCAGGCGCTGTCGGGACATGGATGCTTTGGGCAGTATCTGCGGGGGATAGAGAAGGCGGATGGAGACGAATGTATTGTGGAGAAAGGAACGACCTCGAGCACACGTTGCTCAGGTGTCCGAGGTGGTTGGATGAGAGGGAGGAGTGTTTGGTGTGGGCGGGATAGTCGGAGAGTGTGAGGAAGCTCGTACGCGGGATGGTGGAGTAATGGTGGGATGGAGACAGAAAGAAGAGGAGGAGCGTGAGCTTGGCCCGAACCCCTAATCGTGGAAACGGAGAGGGGACGTAGGGCGAAGAAGAATGGTAATTTTAAACATCGTGCAGAAGATTGACCCCTACCTCGAGGAGATGCAGGAGCGGTGCCGAGGTAGATGGAACACTGATTCTGGGAGGTCTCTTGTCTGGTCAGTGCAAGCGCCGGCTATCGTAAAATATAACGTTCTAAAATATATCAATGTAATATTTTTTATTGTAGAGAAGTAGAGAAGAAATATATTTTTCAGCATCAGAAATCAATTTAAAATATTAATAATTATATATTTCTATATTCATAATAAGAAGAATTAAATAGAATAACAAAATCTAGGGATTAATAAAAAAAGTTGGGACTGGTTTTTTGTATATTGCAATAATCAGCTAGGTTAAAAACGTCCATAAAAGGTTTGTGATGTAAATAAATTGGTTTTTCAGTTCACATTTACATATTTCAAATAGCGCAGATATCATTTGTAACAGAAATTCTCGGACATTCTACATGTAATATTGGAACAAAATATACCTTTCTATTAATATTACGAATGAATAAACAACCAAAAAAATAATATGGCTACTGGTAGCACATTGATTGTTGTCATCATGAAACTGTTTTCGCACTGTATCATTGTGTATGAAATTATCCAGATTGCAAAGTAACGTATTACAGTAAGAATACTGAAACTACAGATACCTAATATAATTTCGGAATGTCTGATGCATAAAAATGTATAGAATATAAGTTAAATTTAATTTGAACAGTATTTAAAAGCACTTCTTTATCTAAGTACATATTTTATTATTAAGAATTTGGAATGTGGGGAAAATTATTTATTTATTTTATTTTCTATGTATGTATTGCATCTTGAATATAGTGTCTGTAGCAAAAGTTTGATATCGTCAGGGAATTTCATATGAATATTTCATAATTTACACAAGAACTAAAATAAAAAAAAATCATAATTACTGAAGGTGAAACTGCTGACAAAAATAAGAGTGATGTTGATCTTAAATAATTTAGATAGTTGAATTAAATTGATTCATGATCTTAAATAATTTCAAAATGGTACTTTAACGCGGTGATCTATTTCACAACGAAAATTATAAATTATATACAACTAAACAAATAATTTAGGGTGAAGGAGGCGAACGGAATCTAACAAACGACACTAAATAAGAAAATAAGATAATACTAAACTAAGGACAAAGCAGTTTCCCTTTATAAAGATCAAATCATTGTCAAGAAACTTTACTTTGCGAGACATTTATCTTCTTGTTTATTTAAAGTTTTACTTTGCAAGACCTGGGTTATGGTGTATCATGGCGTGTTGGAGATTGGTATTGTTTGAATATTCTAAACTGTAACAGATTATATAAAGATATACATTCATGCCACCAAGAGCACCACCACAATGTAGGCAATACTGAATTTATGTTTGAGTAAATTATGCTCTTCGTTAATAGAGAGCGCGATAGTTCTGAAGTCAAGGATAAAATTCATTCTGACAATTAAATAATTATTGACTATTGACTTCAGGGACAATAACAACAGTGTTCCATTACATTATTTCTTGATGGTACATTAACAACAACTTATCTTATGATATAAAATCCAGAATTGAAAGACATTAACACTTATATTAGATAACATATGTTTGTTTTATGAAATACACAATTTTGTATTATTTTTATGGACTATGTAGTATTTATTTATTTTTCTAAAAATAAACAAATATAAATACATTTGAGGTATATATAAAAATTTATTCACTTGTGTATTTGCTATGGTGTAATTTACTATTCCTGCGTCTTTCAAAACACTACAAATAAATATTCGCGAAACGAATGCAGTGTGGTGACAGAAAGAATATTCCATGCAGAAAACATCTTGTTGGCCCCTATATATACATACTTTATTTACTCTACAGTGGTTCGGTGAATTTTAGATTTATCACAAGAGAAATGAAAGATGTACAAGTATTGTATAATAAGAAGGTTTCCACAGAAAGTAAAGGAACTTCTATAAAAAATATTTTTATTGTAAACAAATAATTGTTTACACGTATCTACAGGACATGAATTTTTCACATCATAGCAACAATATAATTATTCTGAGATGTATATATCATGAAAAGTAAACAATTTTGTAACTGGGAATCAGTAAATGATAACAATCGGTATATTATTCTACATATTTTCGCTGAGTAAAAAAACGACTAGTCTGTTCCCCAAGAAAATCTTTTGATTATTTACCACTTAAGCAACTAAAAGACAAGTTTTGTTATAAGATTAATCTACCATTTAAGTATTGTAACGGACTTACTCGATAATATATGTATATGTATATATAGTTCAATTACTCTCGGTTACCAATTACTGCTTGATATTCTTTACATGCCTCCACAAATGTTCAACCAAAGATTTTCAAATGGAATTAAATTGAAAACAGGAGTACAGTACATTGATGTTCATAAACCTTTACACAATTTCCATTGGATTGAAATCGGTAGAATGTGAGGGTAATCGCACGTATTGACTTCATTTTTTTCTTTTTCATTTCGTACATAGGCGACTTCGATGATTAAGATCGTTCTCTTCCTGACGCATTTGATCGCGGCTTCCCTTACCAAATCATTTCATTGGAGACATTAACAACTCTTTTTGGTACATCTACAACATTTTTGGGCTATTAAATTTTCTAAAAATAATTCCAAACAGACAAATTCACGCTTACGAAACATCGTGAAGCATGAATTTTCATAGGGTGTCGAATAGTGCATTGGATTACGCGTTTTCTGAAGGAGTCCAAGCACATCCATGCTTAGAAGGAAGCTTTGTCATCGACATTTGTCTACGGTCTAAATTTTCTTGTACCCATCCTCTTCATCGATCTCGTTGATTATCGGTTATGAATTAGGTTTCACTTGTGTGCTCTGTCCCTATACATTATTTTTAACAACTTGTATTCTATACTGTTGAGCCTTATAATCTTTTAATGACAATTTATTTTTTCCTATGTAGGATAGTGTCGGATTTTATTGTAAGGACTGGAACTGGCCTTCTTCCTCATTCTATTACTGTTGGCTTTAAATTGCAACCAAGAAGACCATCGACATTTTGTGTTAACAAATACTGTTTAACTCATATACCGATAAACTGTTTAGATTTTTTTGAAAGCCTTGTAGCAGCTATAATTGATAATTATGGTATGTGTGGGTGATTCACTAAGAATACTGTTTCATACATGTTAATGTAAATAAACACTCATTTTACCTAACATGGATTCGCTTAGGTAGTTTATGGAATACTAAAACAAATTTAGAACTACGTAGTATTTGAAACACATGGTTTTACACAGACAACAATTTTTAAGTGAAACATTATCAAGTAAGATATTACGTGTGGACTTTCTCTTGTGGAATAGAGTGTACATTTAGAAATATCTCCAATATCGTAAATCAATGAAAACAGTGTATATAAAAAGCATTAATACTAAGATACTTCTGGAAATAATTCAATTAATATGACATCTAATATAATCATTTGTTCATTGTTATTAAGGTTTTTAAATATAGACACAGAAATTGACTATCTCTTGACTACCTTTCTTCTAGCTAAGCTAGGCAAATAACCGAAGAAATAAATAATGTCTGTTGAGATTCTGAATAGTTCCTTAGATCGTTGTTAATGCAACTAGATCGTCTGTTTCACGTTTATTATAGTCCAATTAAAATTATTATCTTATTGCCTTTAAATCTACTTATTTATATCTACTGTATTTATAAGGACCAAACTAAAGAGTTTGGTCCTTATAAATACGTTTTAAAAGGCGTCGACGTCTATAACATATGTAAAAAGTCAAGCAACAGTTACTGTAGTGATTTTACTGGATGATTCTGAATTCAGTCTACTTGATCAACTAATCTATAATTTATAATGTTTTAGCTATCAGTGGACATGCAGACACTGTATAAACTTGGATCAATTTTATGTAGGGGACATACTATATATAAGTTTACATTTATTTGTTAGGGAAGTATAATATATTTCCTTCACTATTATTCGTCTTATTGTTTAACTTTATTTGTTTATTATACATTTGATTATTTGCATTGCTTTAAAAAGAATAAAGATATCGAACCTCCTTATAACATATATCGACCTTAATATAACAGTGAAAAATATTCATCTTTTATCCTCTCTAAAGTGTATCATCTTATATTAACACACATTTACAGATTGGCTTTTAGGTATAGCAAAAGAGGTGCGGTAAGTTGTGTATTCTAATAACGGAATTTAATCGGGGGTGATAAATTGCCTAAATCAGTGATCCATTAGTCTGTGCGAGAATAAAAACTATGACGTTAGAACTTATTGGTCTGGACAGGGTAGACGCAGGGTGAAACATGCAAATGATGTATGCAGTTACTGTATTACTGGATTTGTTATGGTGACGTAATAGGTCAGTGATATCATCAGGTCGCCACCTTGGGTACGTTATGTAAAAAGGAGCATGGCATGTGCAGGCTAGTTTGCTTTCAATTTTTAATTATCCTGTGTCGAATCCATATAGAATACTGATTGATTTAGAATACAAGAGATCGATAGTTTGACTCGAAGTGCATGCAGACAAATATGTGCAGCTAGTAATGCACATGATAGATAAAGTAGTTTGTGTAATATGAAAGATACATATTTAGATTATTAGTTGTATCCTTTCATGCGCTCAAACTCATGTGCCATTATGTATAGCACGATGTTAATATTCACATTGTTATTAAATATTTCTTTGAAATACGTCAACCTAATTTTTCTAAAGACATTGACTATTGTCAATGTTGTCCTTGAGCTGTAACATTTATCATTTTATTTAAACTGTAACCTCCTCTTTCTTAACATAAATGAATTACTTAAAGTTTTTCGAATACACCAGTACCTCATACTAACCGTTTATACGAGAGAGGGTGTTTTTGAGAAAAATACAAATGAAGTAAAAAATTAAGTAAAAACAATATATTTTTACAGAAACTTTAAAGTTGTTCAATATGTCATCCATTAACGGTCTGACATTAACTGTTGATGTTCAATAATTTCCACGGTGACATTTTTCATTTATATCTAAATTTATTGCTTAGATATCCTGGATTTATTAGATTTGGTATATTATTCACGTGATAATTTATAGTTGGATTAATGTACGTATAGATATTGTATTCCGCACTTCAGTAATTACATCCAGTTCATTCGATAAATAAATAAAATATTTCGTATTCTATTCCTCCTTCATATTCTTTATTACTCTTAGTATTTATTATATTGCCGCGTTACAATACTACAGGAAACTCTAGGACGAAGAAGAAACTAAATTACTTGGTTTATTAAAAGATACTCGCGATTTTAGGTAATCCTACAAGAAGAAATCCAAGGAGTGAAATGAGGTGAACGCGGTGGGAATTAAGTTAATCCTTGTCACCCTATTCGACCCGTGATCAACATCGAATTGAGGAGGAGGTCCGCCTAGTGTGGCGAACATAACCATTCCCATTGTTTAAATAACGAATTGTTAAAGATATAATTAAGTTGAAAAGTGCAAATTCTAAACATCTAGGAGCAGTAACATTTTCTTCAAATAAGTAAGGTCCTAAAAACGTAATGATAATTCCTAGTTAAACATTCACTTTACTTCAACTCCGGTAAACCTTCTCTATGTGATTTTTGAATCCAATGAGGATTCCCTTAGATTCCTGATGAATTATCGTTTCATTCAAGGAAAAAGTTGTTTCGTCAGAACAAGCAGCAAACTTTAAAAAACTTTACAAATTTTGTCGAAGTATATTTTTTTTTTATATTGTTTTTTTTGTGTAATTTTCTGTATTTATTTTTACTAATTTTCGAAATGTGGGATGGTGGAAATAATTAAACCTAATTTTCTGAAAAACAAACGATTAAAATATTCTTGAATTTCATGAAATACGTTTAATGTAGTATTTTCATTGACTTGACGGCTGTCCTCGCAAGGCAAATCGTTTGCATTTGCAGTTTTAAAATTTTTTTAACTACACGTATCCACGTGTTTGTAGACAATGAAATAAGCAGTCTATCATGATATTAAACAACTATATCCTTATGGGATCCTTTTCGTTTTTGGTCACAAGCTAATTTCACTTACATATGTTTTCAATTTTAGTAGATCAAATTATCATCAAATCAAATGGTTGAAAAAATATTTATTAAAAATTTCTATCAGATCTTTGATACGAGATACCTCTGTAACTGTAAAACAGTTTTATAATTTAAAATAGTTTTAATTTCAACACCCTTCATGTTTTAAATGATAGATAATAAATCATTGAGATGGAGTACCGTTGCATTTGGTAGACTATAAGGAATTAATTCCTACTAAACAACAAAATGGGTTCATAACTCAAACACAACCTGAAAAAAAAAAATAAACGAAAGTCAATGTTTTTTTTAAAGTAAAGTTGACGTGTATCAGAGCTTTTCAAAAAATCATCAAATAACAAAATTATTAAATATAGGGCGAAACTTCATCATTATCCTGTACAATGATGTACTGGTCTTGGTAAATTTTTTCACTTAATGCTTTAGAAATATCTGTTAACATATTTAGCTTGTTAGTTTCCTTCATATCGTATAGAAATTTTACGATACCGTTATAAATATCTTACTTGTTATACACATCCCATATTTAGGTTATCTATAGTTAGAAATATTTCACAGATATAGAAAAAGAACTATAAAATCTCGCAGTATATCTCAATCTCTCTGAAATATTAATTTCATTGAATTGTATCCTTCTGACTTGAAATGAATAAGAAAAAACAGTATCTATCTAGTTATATCTAATATAAATTTAAAGTTTTGCCTTTAATACTATATATTTTTTATTTAATACGATTTATAATATTTAAAATATTTTTCTCATTAAACATTCATATACTATATCACTAAATATACAAAAGAATACTTTATTAAGCGACACATTTTATTAATTTTGCCAACTACTATTCATTGAAGTTTTAAAAAAATGTGATAGTAATCATATGTACTCATCACATGGCTGTGTACTGAAACACTATGTTTCAGTACACACCCGGATGACATAATACAAATAACTTTAAATCGATCAGGTGCCAATTTACTTACGATAGTACTTATACTTTGTATTATTATCTATTACATACTATTACTTTTCTATATTTTGAAGATAATGCTCCTGAGATCGAGTGATTGACTCCTATTTTAGTATAATTTATTAAAATTATTTAACTGTTTAAATAATAGCTAGTGTTTAGTATTTGTGAATTTCATAAGTTGTTTCTGAAGTTAAAAGTATTTTATACATGTATGTTTAAAACCTATTTATAGCACTCCTTAAACTCTACTGTGGTAACGAAGAATACATATTTTTCCCACGTTTATTTACACCTCTAAAGGCAAATCCATTTTCTTGAGCTGACTGTTTTTATCATGAAAAGCAACAATAAATTAATAAATTCCCTGTTAATTTGCGTATTAATAATGTATTAACTATAATCTATTATCTAAGAATTAATAATTATTAATAATGTTTCTAAACTATTATTTTAGTATTGATTTGTATTAAAACAATTCATCACTCTGTAGTAATTACAATGGAATTGAGACCCTGGATATAGCATACTTTTTGATTTTTCACCATATACATTCAGTATGATTTAGTGGTATTTTTTATATAAAAAAATGAACTATCCACCTTCAAAGAATTATTGCCGTTTAATCAATTTTCAATTACACCAGGCTGATCCCGTAACTGCATACCGAGATTTCAAACTTATTAGGAATCATCAATGCAAGTATACCGGACTATGCTTGACGATTTTAGAATGTTTGATGAGTCCTGTACCAAGCCGGCATGAGCAATACATGCAGATATTGTCAAAACACCATCTTCCTTCCAGCCAACAAAGACACATCTAATATTCACAATGCGCCAGACACTGTCCGATGTACGTACGGATGATTCCTAATAGGGATGAAATCGCGATATGTAGTTCCGGGACCAGCCTGCCATAAGATAGAATTAATTAGATAGTAATAATTCTTTTAATTACCCCCTCACGTAATGCAACGTGAAAACTTGCGTTAGACGAAGTGATCTGTATTAGAAATGTGAAGCAGCATGACTTCCCAAAGGTAACTTGCTTGTTACACCTTGCCCAAAATGTGAACTATCTATATTATTTTTAAAACTTTCTATTTTACTTTGCATTTTAATAATGCTAAAGTTTCTTCATTATATATATATATATATATATATATATATATATATATATATATATATATATATATATATATATATATATATATATATATATATATATATATATATATATATATATATATATATATATGCCATAAAATATGACAAATAATATCTAATACTTAGCCAGTTAGCAAAATAATATAATTTAAATAGAAATTAACTAATTAATCTATGTAAAAAAATCCTCGAAAAATTAAAAACAGAAATACAAAACTAACTAATAATAATTATATACCCCCCTTTCTGGTCTATTAAAGCCTTTTAAATAACTTTTTATATTTATAATTTCTACGCCCTAAAAATATACACATAATGTGATTAATATTTAGGAATTTAATTTAGTTCTTATCTGTATCTTTACATAGACTTTTACTTAGTATTTTACGATATTTGGGAAATACTTCTACGATTAATAATTCTCTAAATTACAGAAAATAACATTAAAATAAACTGGCCAGATACAAAGTTATATGTATATATCAAAATTACACATAGATCATATATTTACCTTCAGTAATTTTCTAAAAAAATGTGGGTGTGATTGTCATTATAACATAGTATTACACAAATTGTGCTATTACACGTATAAATTACAAAACGCGTTTGTTTTCACTGAAGCCTACCAGCCTGCATATTTCAATGCTCCTGACGTGAATACAACAAATGAGTTAAATAACGCCTAGCGCCTATTGCTAATGTACCCATGTGTGTGTACTGTGAAGCTACATTCAAAACCACCATTTCTCTCTTACCCTGTAGCCCATTTCTCCTTTTTGACCCTTGTCACCCTGTAATGATTAATTATTACTGATGGCAGCATAACACATCAACGGTTTCATTAAATAGTCTAAATAAGTATTCACCGGCATATTATCTTATCAAATACTAACAACTGCATTTTCAGTGTACATAAATATGAACTCATAACATTTTAAATAGCGTTGACTGTCTGTTTTCTGCACCAGCTTTGGGTCAGGGTCCCCGGCATCACCCGGCGTGAAAAAGAGAAGAGAACAAGATGTTGAAAGTGAGGAACTAAAGCACAGTCAACGCTTGTCATCAATAGATTATATTTTAAAAATTCAGAGTATTTAATAACTAAAAAAAAAACTACTTCATGATACATTAAAATTACAAAATTAAAATAAATAGAGGCATGTGGAGATAACCAAAACAGGAAGAGACGAGAAAGTTGATGAAGATGTTGATGAAGAAATATAGAAATAAAGAAACAGTGGAATAGAAACAGAAAGTGTTATTTGGTATAGGACGCCTTTTGATTTGTTGTCGAGAACAAATTGGTATTTGGTACAAAATAGCCGTTTTATATTTAACTGTTCAATAAACTCTGAATCAAGGAAATCATGTTTACTGTAAACAACTAAAAAATACATCGGAAAATGATAAATATGAATACATTGCTTATTAAGACCTGTTAATTACTTTTATTTTGCAATAATATGTTCAATATATATTTCTATTAAAAGTTATTATGTATAAAAGAGAAATAAATTTAAAACCTCTAGTACATTTGTTTTGTAAAGTTCAAATATTTTTATACTATTCATGTTTTTCCAGGAAATTTTGATAAAACATGTTATTAATTTCCCGGGAAGAATCTAGTATATAATTTATGTAATTGTACAATGTTTGTATTGCTATTAATTTATCATATTTTAATTTAGTTGTTAGTATTTGATGTTGACAATAAAATGAATTCTGTTATAAACTACTATAATTATTGGAAATAGCGAACTATGTAATATGTCATTTATAATTTTTATACCAATTAATATTAGTTGTGATATTGAACTTGTTTTACGAATGATAAACATATGAAATTAATTTAAAAAATAATATTAAAAAAAATACCGGAAAGCCGTTCTTGCCCGGTGTGCCAGGGGACCCCTAGGGAGAAATGAAAAGAGAAAATAATCAGTGTGCTTTGTAGAAAACATCTATATGTAATATGCAATAAAAATTATTCGCTTATATAATGAGGAAAAAAATTATATCAAATAATTTATATAAACAAGAAAAAATAATAAAATAAAATTTTTGCAAAAAAATTTACCAGTCATTATAAAGCGAATTAACTGATAATGGTAACGTTAAGTAATCATATTCGGTAGTCTTTAATAACACTGATGTGGGAATCCTTTTATTGCAATAATAACATTTTGTTAACTAAGAAATTTTAACTATCGTAAAGAAAACAACAATTTCTGATACCGTATTTTGATAAAATAATGCCCAGTTAATGAAATAATTCTGGTAGAGGGAAGAATTTATAAGCATTCTTTCAAAGGGATATTCATTAACTTTTACTAGTTATTTGTAATTATTCAGAATTCAATTATATATATAAAATGATTAAATATTATTCCAAATAATATTAGATAATATAGAATAATGCAAATCACTTTATAATACGCTAGTTGTCATGCAGATATAAATTGTAGATAATACAGGAACTCTATTATAACTTTGAATAATATTTTTTTTAAATCACATAGAAAAATGTAAAGTATTTAGAAGAAATTAATCGAGGAAGCCGTTACTCTGTGGTAGCTCATAATTCACAACGGAAATTAGTAAAAACAACTACTACGTTCTTATACCACTATATTTTCACAGAAACGTGACTGCAGTTTCGACAATTATGTCATTTTCAAACATTCTTAGTTGAACCATCGTTTGAAAATGACATAATTGTCGAAACTGCAGTCACGCTTCTGTGAAAATATAGTGGTATAAAAACGTAGTAGTTGTATTTACTCATTTCCGTTGTAAAGTATTTAGTTTGAACTATGATATTTTATTAGATGAATAAATTAATTAATGAATTATACTATTAAATACGATAGAAACTACTACTAATCATAGAAAAATACAATCAGTGGTAGAATTAATGAAAAAAATTGAATCATCAATTAGAATTAACAATTACATATAATAATATGGATATATTTCAAATTCCTCACCATAGGTACAACTTTATGTTTTACTTGTCTTATGTTTCTTTGGATTTCGGTCAATTAAATAAATAAAAAAGCTCTTAATCTCTTATATGTATGTTCGTAAAAAAAAGACGACCTGCATATATGAAGTATTATACATAAAAAACTATTAATTAGATAGTAACTCTAAAACATAAAATTTCTGCTGAACAATAGTATTACTTGCACTTTACATACACGTTTGCTTTAAATGTAGGTTTAATGTGTGCGTGTTCCCAGCCCTTCCTAGTGTATGTATTAAAAGACTGCTGAAAATGTTACAACGTAACCATTATAAATAAAAGTATTTTAATTATTTAGTGTTGTACTTACCACAGGGCCAGGCTCACCCGCATCACCTTTTTTTCCCTTTCGTCCTCGTTTTCCTGCTGGGCCCGGAGGTCCTGGCGGTCCAGGGGGACCTGAAATTAAACCCCTTTTATTACGATATTAAGAGGCCGTTGTGCGAATTGTTGAAATGTTTGCAACGGAATAGGTTTTTACCGTGAGTGCATAATTGCATAAAACTAAGGGAATTATTTCCTTTTTATGCTTTTCTCGGCTTATTCTCTACTCGCTTTAATGGATCAAATCAAGAAGTGTATGCTTATAAATATGGAAGAACACGAAATTTTATTGTGAAGGTATATTTTATATATTTAATTATACAGGGTTGGATTACAAACAGTTTTAATAAAAGTTGTTGTAGATGTCTTGCGATTTAATACATGTTAAAAGTTTCAGGAGTTTTGAATGACCTATTTACTGAATCGTTACTCAAATTCGTCCTGCTAACTCTTCTAACGATTTATATACGTATCGTTATCCTTAATTTATTTTAAATGATGTCAAAAATATACAAGGACATTTAAATCTGGTGAAAACAATGACCATCCAATATATCCTCCTGGATCTAGCCGACCATCTCTACGGGGGGGTTTTATTTATTTATTATTGTGCATTTACTTAAAAATAAAATAAAAACGTTAATGGACTAACTTGGTGTTACAAATCAATTTATTGACGAAGCAATTTATTCTAGAAGTGGCTTTTATCGATTGACCTTCATTGATGTAATATGAAAAATTTCTTTACACTGAACTCACTTTTGATAAATTATTAACAGAAGAAATTTTAAAAATTATGTTTCAAAGGTATGATTAATTAATAAATTTTTTTGGGAGACATTTTACTTCCACCTTGGAAGCGTAGAAGAAATGTAATGTTCTTTATAATAAACATCTACTGCTTATGATACCGAGTATATCCTACAGTATAGACCAATTACACAGGCCTACAAATTTCTACATTTTGGAAATTGATTTGAGTTTGATAAGTGATTATAAGTGAGTTATTTACGCTGATTTCATATCTACCTTCCATTTTTGCCCCTCACGTGGGGTTTTTGATCAACTGAATAATCGGAGTAAATTATAAACTAAAGGAAAAATTACATTTTCATAAAAATTATATTTAATAAACATTAAAACACATAGTAAAAAGCAACAGCATAAATAGTTTTTAGTCTTTATTTTCTTTTTTTTTTAACAAAAACCTTCGTCTTGATGGAACCTTTTACCTTGCTTCTCACTAAAAAGACCAAAATTTTCTGGAAAGTAGTCCAGATGAGCATGCCGAAAATGAATTATATGCCAAGTTGCTTAAACTTATCCAGCTTTTAAACCTATCCAACCTTATCCAAATTTTGTTGACAATTTCCTCATACTGCGGATGTTTACAATTTCCTAAAAAATTACATTTGTAAAGCATCTCCAAGATTCTTTTTCAATTTCTGTCATTGTTTCTTCAAACTGTTGGTCCTGCATTAATTTTCCTATTTGTGATCCTATGAAAATGCCTTCCTTTAATTTTGTTGGAAGAGCAAATGCTGGATTCTTTAAGAGCTGAAAATTGGCCACATAAGTACTTCAAACAATTCCCATTTTTATCTATAGTTTTTACATATTGCCTCATTAATCTTAATTTAATATATAATAATAAGTGGCGGCAAAAGATTTTTTTGCGGATTAACCAAATTTGTATAAATAACGTTTCTTGAACCAAGTATTAAGTTTATATATAACACAATATATATTTCGTGTATTTTTACAACTTCTAGGCATTTTTAAAATAAAATAAAAACACACGACCCGATGTCACGAGTAAACGTACACATATTGAAAACGTACTCCAGCGACTATGTAAATACGCGAATAGTATAAAACCGGAAAATCCCCACTAGCCAACTCTGTTTCGGTAAATCTCCCCCACCTGTGTGTACGTTTCAAACTGATTAAACACAGGGGCGCCGCAAAGATTGAGACAAAATATAATTTTATAGAACCTCGGCTTTAAAAACTACAAATTATTGTACATTCACAAATACTGGTGCGTGATGGAAACAAAAAAATATGTAGTGTTTATGTAGTTCATGGTAACTAAGCCCAAAAAGTCAAAAACTGCCCGATCAAAAAATTTTTTTTGGCCTGTGTTATTAAAGCGGCCCTCTATTTGTGTCGTATTTGTGAATCGATATAGGTATAAATAATTCGATTTAGTTTTGCTGTAGTCTTTCACCAGGTGTTGTTTTGTTTGTTCATTGTGGCTCGGTAAATATATAATAATTCGCTTCTGTAACTTTCGTGTAACGTATATATGTCAAAATATAGTGTACATCAGTAGCAACACGCGACTATTTACGCACAATTTGAGAAGGTTTATGTGACAAACTTTTCATTTAAAATATGATGGGTTTAAAATAATAAATTGGCCTATACGAAAAATTAATGTATAAAGCATGCAAACAGCGTAATATAAATTAAGAAAGAGCTTACCGAATTTATCTGCGATTTGAATTCTGTTATATAAATAAGGAATTACTTCGTTAGTTCTGGAACCTGGAAATTGCTCGGTTGAAGTAAGGACATTTACTGCTTATCAAGAATAGGGAAAAATCTCTATCGGACCGCCCACGAGGTGCGCAGTACATAGCCTGGTCTAAGTAAATAGCTTAATGCTGCCCCCATTGTTTCTTATACGCATGCATAGAGAACGCGAGAGACTTAAAGCTAATATTAAATCCCAAATATATAATAAAAAACTGTGGTTAGCTTTGGACGAGACAAATTATTCTAAAATCATTCTGTGGCTAACGCTGTAGTACACATAGTCCACCTCGATCGTTATCTATATATTAACCAGTTAGTAAAATATTAGAAAAATAAATTAGCAAAGCAATTCAGCACTTGATAGTAACTAGAGTACAAAAATTTTGTGTGTGTGTGTGTGTGTGTGTGTGTGTGTGTTTGGTTGGGGGCGGGGTGTGCGTGTGTGCGTGCGTGCGGGTGTGGGCGTGCGTGTGTGTATGTGTGTGCGTGTGTGTGTGCATGTGTGTGTGTGTGTGTGTGTCATCGTTGTCGTTGTCGTCGTCAGCATTAATAAAATTTCTTGTTATCACGATAACTCAACTAAATCGTGTCGGATCGATCGGGTTTTGACTGATTCTGATCAGGGACGTCTCCCAGACGCCACCTATTTATTTTGAAGTGGATAGAACATACTCTGCCATGTCCATGGGTCATGAGGAAGCACGATGGTGGACTATTTGAAAAAAGTAAAACTGTCGCATAAAACGCATATTCTGCATTTATGTGTTGGTTTATTTTTTCTCAGCCACTTAATTTCGAGAAAGAGATATTCTACGTGCGGAAAAGTCCGTTTTAAGGTTTTAATATTATTTATCTTATATATAATTTGTATGATGTTTACCATACACAGTATTTATTATTTCCAAGCTTTTTAAGAATACATATAAAATAAACGCTTTATAAAAATACTTTTCCTAAAATTGACACTCTGTTATAGCATTATAAAGAATTTTTCAGAGAGAATTAGTTCAGAGATAATTAAGGGATAATTTTTGACGAACATCTCACCAATAAAATTACTCTTATTTTCATAACGTTGTGGAACTAAATTAACCGAAATAATTTTCATCCACTTTTTGAGAAGAAACAATTCTTAATGTAGATGTTATAAAGTGACGACGTAATACACAAAACACAAAATTGAGCAATAATAAGTTTATGGAAATTCCGCCAAGTACGAGAGGGTCGCTCTTGCGTTCTTTATTATCTCCCCTTTGAAGAAGGGTTCTACGAAATGACCCTCTATATTCTTGTGAAAAAGATGTTATCCGAATGATGTTATTATATAAGCAAATAACGACCTAACCTTTGTTGAATTTGTAACGATATTTTAATTGAATATATATGTAAACCCATCTACCATAACTTAGATATTTATTTGGAAATCTAGACTAAAATAGATTACCATTATCTTTTAAAATTGTAGTGAATAAATTATATTACTGCAAACTATATATAATAAATGATTCAATTTCTCACATTTGGAGTTATTATATCAACAACATTCTAACATACACTGTCATGTTGTTGTCGAACAGTCCGAGTTTCATAAATTTTATTATAATTTCTTCTGCCGTTAAATAATCAATATCAAATTTGTATATTTATGGAAACATTATTAATGAAGTTGGTATATATTACTTTTATATCTGAACTTACTGGCTACGAAACCCTTATGCATTATATTTTACACTTTAAAAACGTAGTAACTTTTTGCTGTGAATCTCTTAATTGTTTAGAAAAAAGAATAGTCCAGGTAATGGAGGCCATTTGTCTCCTTATAATATAATTTCCTATAACCTAAACATACAACATATATTAGGTTGGGATACTTGAACTGAACTTTGAAGATTATTTACCAACATACGTTGTTAAATTGTCATACGTTGGTGTTGTCATACGTTGTTACCTCCTCAAACTGCCAAATTTTTAACTAATCTAACTTCTAAGAAAAAATAATATAACAACCTGCTGTTAATGTATCATCGAAGAGACGTGTTGATTATGGTCGATTACGAATGCAGCTACGGAAAACTCTTGCTACAATTCGAGAACCAGATGAATATCGGGAGAAAATAACACAGAAATTAATGAATAAATAAATTAATAAATTGATTAATGAATAATGGACAAAGTGTTACTTAAAGCACATATACTTGTACATTGTTGTTAAGTGTAATTGATATGATTATATCAAAAGAGTATATGAGCTAAAAAATTTAAGAATTTTTGCATCAAGCATATCACCTGTTGATACTTCTATGAAAATGACTATCTTCTGTTTTCGACGTCTTCTCTATTTCCTGTAAATTTTATTTTCAGTTTATACGTTCTTCTAATATGACTCCACCGATATAATTGGTAACAAATTAGTCACAAGGAATAATGATGTTTTATAACGATTACAACAATAACAACGCTTACAAGGCAGTAACATTATCACCTCCTATATGTGCTTGTTGATTTAAATAGATCACCTCTCAGCTATTCTGTCGCGCCAACGCATTACCTTTTATAAGATTTATTAAAATAGAGCTTACATTTTAATTGTTCATTATATTACAGTTTCTGTTGCTGAACATGCAAGGCACTATCGGCTTTATAGTTAATTGGCTCATTATTATGGAATTTTATAAATATAATAATTACGTCGAGATTTTTTGTTTTTAGATATGTGTAAAAATGTGAAAGGTAAAGTAATGATTTTCTTTCATAATAACATAAAATGGAAGGTAATAATCGATTACGTACAATATGATTTCATTTTATGTAAAGTAAATTATTTGTATTAGTTTTAGGGCAATATACATTGTACACAATTTGAAACAACACGGATAGTCACCACTATCTCAGTTATTATTTTTTTATATACTATTTTGATGAAGAAAAAAAAGTATACAAAACATGGATGTGTTGTTATTTTGTCTAATTTGCTCTGCATCGCCACCTAAGAACAATCAACGTCTAATTGCTTTAGAGTCCAACAGCAAATGAATAAAACGAGAAATATTATGAATTGTTGTGAGATGATCTGAAAATAGTAGATAACATTTCTTTTACTTAATTAAAAACAGAATAAGGAAATATATTTCATGCTCAGATATGGGAGAAATCAAATAGTAATATGAAAATCAATTAAGTTAAGAAATCTATTTCTAATACATACATATTTTATATATTTTCCGTGGTTGCGCAGAATCTGTAAGAGATAACTATTATCACTTTTTCCTAAAAATGAGAATAGCATAAACTGAATCCTTTTGAGCTACAGATGGATTAACAATGGTTGTCAACATATATGTAACCCTACATCCTTCTATTCACACTAGATATGGTAAAATGGTTTAAACATTTTATGTGCCAGATTTAGGATATAATTTATTTTATATGGAACACCCATGGGCATATGGGCGTTCCTTTTTCCAAAAATTAAAAGAAGTGAAAAGGTTTTCCAAGTACGTGAAAAATATGGTTCTTTAACAATAAGTTTAACAAGATGATAGATTATGGAAACAAAAATTATTTTAACAACAAAATGATGTTCTATACTATTCCTAACAATTTAGATTACATTAATCGTGTTTAAAATCAATTATTGCTTTAAAGTATTTACTGGACTTTATCTAAATATAATCTTTATCGAAAAAAGTCACGCCGGCGATGTATTTCTAAGATCACATTAGAAAGGAAAAGGAAGATATGTAAAAATAAAAGAATTAGAATTGATTTTCATGAATATGTGCTTATGATATAACTACAAAACTATAGACGTTTTAGCTGTGAGTTTACGAAATTAAGTAATGAAAACGTTAATTTCCCTTCGTATGAAACTCCCCTCTTTGCTATATCCGCTCTGTCAATATGTATTCATAAACGCAATGCTCTTGAACTAAACAAGCACATCGTAATCGAGTAATAATGATGAGATGATACAATTGGTAGAGTGAGGGTGCATATATAACCGTTTTACGCATTTTGCTTGTGGCTAGTATAAACAGGACTCTCGGCATCCACAAGCGAGACGACATTTCGCTGTTTGCTTAAAATAATAACTCCATATTTGAACAAACTGCGCTCTATTAATGCACAATGTGCAGAGAAATAAGATATTTATATTTTTTTCGGCTCTTGTGACTAAATAGTGAATGATATAACGATTCTCTCTCTATATACTACCTGAACTAAATGAAATCGTAATTTGAGTTTTGAACTTGAAGTCTTGAACTGATTTTCTCATTTAAAATCTAGAAAGTCAATGTAAATGAAAATCTCTTATCATCTCTTACTTCTCTAATGTGACGACTATAATTACCTTGTATATAATAAAATAGAAAAAGAATTGTATGGTGAGTGTAAATTCATTAAAATCCTTATAAAAACGGTAGCACAAATGTCGTTAATTAAACACAATTTTACTTTTTACATGATTCAGAAAACGAGAGTATTTTTGGTTGTGATAGTTGAAAGTACATTTCTCTGTATGCAACGCATTTAATCTAATTTTATGGCATGTTGGAAACATATATATGACGTTACTCTATTCACCGAGGATTCACTAGGCTTCACAATAATTTATGTATAAACAGGATATATTGTTAACATAAGATTAGCTTGAATCATCTTCAGATGATGCCAACTTTATTAGCGAAGCACGCGTCGAGTGTCGTGGATAGTGTTTTGGTGCTTTGTGGAAAACTACGTCAGTATTATTAAATGGAACATATAATCCTGATGAAGAAATTTGATTTGAAAAGGTCACTAATTATCAGATAATCCGAATTAGTTTAAGAACTCATTACTTAATATACAAGAAATTTTTGAAGTAAAATTTCATGACCCAATCTTCTAAATGCTTTAGAAAAATCAGTATACATACATATATAAAACATTGTGTTGAACATAGATTCAGCAATTTATTAAGATCATTTTGAATTTGTTAGTGTAATAGATTCCCTCGGCAAACTAAGTTATTTAATTGTGATTTTACTTCAAGTATTAAAATAAATTATGATAGAAAGTATAAATGCAAGGATACATATAAATGCGCCGAATATTGATATCAATTGCTCTTCATTTATATACAAGAGTACTATAACGTAAGTTAAATTAAATAAAGTGATTATTGATTAACAGAGACAGTTAATGGTAATTAAATTAAGCGGTTTAATTACGCGTGGTTTACGTTTTAACCATAACCAACATAATAGGGAAATTCTTGTAAAACATTATTTCAGGAATCATTCATTTATTTAATTTCATTAAAATAAACTTTAGATTTTACTTTAGATCTTACTTTAGATCTAAAATTTCAAAGAAAATAATTTGGGGTTAGGTCTGGAAATTTAGCTGGCTATTCTACTAAACTATGTTTATCGATGCATTTGTTTATGATACTTTTTTGTTTTATTCGTGATAATTTTTTTGAGCTAATTTCATGCTATTTGTGAATAATATGTTGGTGTGCCTTCTAACTGAAATTATATCGTGTTTCTCGATACGTTATAGTTCTTACCATATAAATATAGTATTGCAAGTTTTAAAATAGTTAATTGAAAATAGCTCCAAATAATTTTCGTCCATTTAATACACCTTTAATACGTTATGGACATATAATTGTAGCAGCGACAATTTTAATCCTAAGTTTTTAACCCTTCAGTATAAGATAAGCAGGATATATGATACCAGAATATCCTACATTCTGATTCATAGTTATTCATATCAGGATATATATATATATATATATATATATATATATATATATATATATATATATATATATATATATATATATATATATATATATATATATATATATATATATATAACAAATGTGGGTACTGTTATAGCTGATTTTGTAAAATTTCTGTCAAAACTTACGTCGCGTCGTACTTGCTTTATTGGTACTTTTATCAAAATAAACCGAAATATCTCGGAAGTGATAAACAGAAGACCTCTAGTATGGGGTATCGTATTTGAAAAACTTCATGGAATTGATTTTTGTTAAAAAGAGGGGGTCGGAATTCACAAAGTACTATGATGGCGTTATAACATAACTCAAATATATAATACATTAATAATATATACACTCTACTATAATATATACTCTAATCTATTTTATATAAATATAAAATTAATCAATATCTTTTAAAAAATTAAGTTGCCGTGATCCAATAATGTAAATAACAAAATTATTATAACTGTGTGAAACTTTTATCATTGCACTATATTTTCCTGACATTTTATAGTTAAACAGAACAAGCTACTTAGCTTGAAAAAGAAAATAAATTAGGTACAATAAATAATTCATCTGAATACATTAGCTAGGTATTTCTGTCAGACATATAGACAGGGGCGGCTGGTGTATAGGTGCTGCAGAGCTGCAGAACTGCCAAATAAATTAGATATTTGTATATTTTCGCGACATAATAATTACTAAAATTTATTAATAAAATAATTTGGTTAGTTGGTGCAGCTAACCAAATTATTGCGTTAAAAGTCGCATTCTGCCCATATCCTCTATTGAGTAGTAGACCAGATGAATTATCTGGGCCTCACGGTCCAGTGAGCTGTATTTTTTCCAGCTAAGGCAACATCAGTGAATATTTACTCCTTCCTACTCCTCGGGCGGGCGTAAATCGTACCTATTTCGGTATTTCGTGTTAATTTGAGATTTTACATACTGTTTTGTGAATTTGTGTAGTGATTTATTGTACTAATTATTAATATTTATACACTGTGATAGTGACAATGGATTTAGTTTATAATTTAGTTCATGTGAAGCGATTTTTTAAATACTCTAATGAAGAAAAAATTGATTTAAAAAACAATAGTAGGTCATTGCCCGATATTGTTATTGAGACTGTAGGTGTTAGCCACGGAAAAACATATAAACGTCAATTTAATAGAGACATTTATTCGAAAAACAATTGGATTTGTGGGTGCAACAAAAAAAATGCGTTATTTTGTTTTCCTTGTTTACTTTTTGGCGGTGATAAAGCATGGACGGAGGTAGGGGTGACAGATTTTGTGCACTTAACTGAAAAAATAAAAAAGCACGACAACTCCAAAAGCCATCTACATAATACAATGGAATTAGCTTTATTAGGAACAACTAATATTAAAGCGCAGCTAGATTCAGCTTATTGGATAAATGTGCAAAAGCATAATGATAATGTGACAAAAAAGAGATACGTTTTGTCAAAAATTATAAACTGCATAAAGTTTTGTGGGGCCTTTGAACTGGCGCTGTGAGGACATGACGAAGCTGAAACCTCTCAAAACCCGGGGATATTTCGTGGTTTGATAAATTTTTCTGCTGAGCTTGATGTAACTTTAAGCGAGCATCTACAAAATGCTTCGGTATTTAAAGGAACCTCTAAAGAAATACAAAATGATCTTTTAGACTGTATATTAAAAGGATGTCATGAAGAAATAATTAAAGAAATTAACAAACCTTCATTTTTGGCAGTTATGGCAGACGAAACAACTGATGTATCTGCAAAAACTCAGTCAGTGGTAGTTTTAAGATATATTCTCGATGGTGAACCGATTGAACGTTTTCGGACATACCTGAAACCTACAAGATGTGACGCTGACACTCTTTCGGAAAATATTTTAAGTGTTATAGACCCTTTAGTAGAAAATTCACCTTACAAGCCATTTCTATTAACCAAAGAATATGACGGCAAACATGAATGTTCTTCAAAAAGGTATTAAATTCTAAAAATTTTTCTTGTGAAAGTCTATATTTTTGTATAAACGGATTTTACATAAAAATTCTGTAGTATCAGGAAAACGCGTGACCTTGAAAATTTTCAAAATTTTCGTCTGCGGCGCAATTTTTTTGCGGCTCCTACGGCGCCAGTAGTTTGGATATGTTTGAAATTTGCACGCAGGCGGCCAATACCCTAGGATCGGCCCTGTGCAGAACACCCGTTTCATTTCATCACGAGCCGCCACTGCATATAGATGTAGACACTGAACGTCAAGTGACAATAACGAAATGGTAAATTAAGCAGCTAAGAGCCTAACGAGTACCTAAAGATAAAAAATTAGAGAACGAAACACCATTCCGATATGCATATGGAGTGGTGTAAGCCGATCATAATATAATAATAATAAGTTTTCCATATTTACTTTGCTGTTAATCGAATCTTTAGTAAAGGGGAATATGTAAATATGTAAATAGTATGTATAAAACGAGTTATTCGCATGGCTGTGGGCATGAATGAGAACGACGAACAAAAGGATCATCAATGAATGTAGCTAGCGAAAACAAAAGGTCACGAACAAGTTTTAATAACCAGTGCTCAATGGAAGAATGTTGCAGATGCACATTTCTTAACTGCTCACTAATGAGTTCGTTGAGGATGGACAGTCATAAATCCTCAATGCGCGTGTATAAGAAGTAATTGATTGCGCTGGTGTAGGGTAGTTCAGATGTCGAACATAGACAATTTACATGTACATATAATGTTATTCTTGAGAGTAGTTGCATGCTTGAATATTGCGTATTTATGTATAGTGTACATACAGTGAGAGTCAAAAGTGAATACGCGGTGTATACCTGTCCGCTATAAAAGGAAATAAATAATTCTCTTTAAACACAAAACAAAAATATGTATTCATAAAGAACCATAAGAACTATTGAGTACGATATTCTGCAATTGTAAGATAGACTGTCGCGCAAACTGTGAATGTAGAAATATGGGATTGTAATGCTCTACTATGGAGAAAATGAATTCGTTCCCGAGATCCTTAAAGTTTTAGAGTCGAATGCGATGGATAACGAGGAATTGAACTTGTTCGATCAGAAGAAGAAGACGACAATGAACAAGAGGATTCTTGAGCCATATATCAGCTGGTCATAATATTCAAAGATACCCAGGATAAAAAAATTATCTTGCATTTTACCTCAAATATAATACGAAAACATATGGAATATTTTGTTATTTGCTATTATAAAACTTACTTCCTACTTATAAAAATAAAAAAAAATTCAATGTTACTGTTTTACTTAACACTATCATTGAAATTTCTTGTTATTCATTCCTTATAAATTATATATAGGTAATTATTTTTCATAATTGAATACACTTCTCCATTGTATAAATAATGGTAATTTAATAATAATAATAATGACAATAAGAGCAATATTTGTATTAAATAATTAACTTGGTAAAGTAAATTATATATATAGTTCAGTATTTTACAATAGCATTACTATATATATATAGCTTGTCAAGAATAAGAGAAAGTGTAAGATTCTCTATCGAGAGAAGTTTTACAATAACTTCTAAAGTCATATGACGCATAGGGCACTAGATACTAAAAGAACGATTTTTGTGACCTTTGACTATTAATATCTTGACTCGTAAACACGCGATTATATGAAACTTTTGAGCAAGCCTTTGGAAAGTCAAAATAAAGGTTTGTGCAAATATTTAAATTTCTGATTCTCATTTAGAGGTTTACCCATTATTTCACCTTATATGACTCTACTATTATAAAATAAGATCATAAAGACTCGTCTTCTATAAATCCGCTAATTTATGCATACAATTTTCAGCATAACCTTTGAAATTATTTCAAGTTCTAATACACAACTTAAACGAGCAAAGAGAACAAAATGAGGTTGAAATTTTCCTTACAGAATGAGATTTCAATAGCCTTCATCATCGATTTTAATAAAACAACTTTCAGGAACATAAATTCTTCCCAATAACTTGGCCGTTGTCAGTATGAAAGCACGTAATAATAAATGAAGTACAATGAACGTGTAGTAGGCGGGGTAGATTTACGCCTATCAGCCGTTTCCAACGTCTTACAAAACCTGTGCAAGTGTGCAATACAGACTGCACCGTACGGAATAGACCACTCGAAACCTGCCACAAACAAATTGTTACCAGATTTTATAGGGTTCTTTTATTGTATCAAGTTAGCTCCTTCGCGTATTATATATTTGCTTCGGAGGAAGTTTACTGAAAATAAATAAAGCGATTGTTTGATTTAGTTGTTGAATTCCTGAAATCGGATGATATATTGTTGTACTTATATAGGGGTAGATGTTTATGATATGTGTGAGAAGTAACTCTTATAATCATGTTGTTATAATAGCTAACTTACATATTCATTTTAGGCTATGAACGTCTAACCATAAAAAATACATATATTGACGGTATTGAATGTAAACGTTAAGATGGTTCTATTGGGACTAATTATGAAAATATTTAAAAATGTTGAAGTTCAGGAAGATGTAGAGAAAGTTTTTGCCATGTTAAAGTCCATAATTCAGTGAACATTAGTGAAACAGTTTTGCTACCATATTTACGCATGATTGCGTATATGTGATTATAACTTACTAATTGTCTTGTTTAATATATAAACTAAACAAATTCCATATACTTTCTTATATTTATGAAAAACTAATTAGACGTTGCAATGTTCATGATTTGGATACACGTAATCGGGATATGTATACTCTGCTTAACCATAGTTCTGCTCAATTTAAAAGGGGTTTTGTTATAACACAATCAAAGTATATTTGCTTTTTTTAAATTCACTCCAAATATTCACGCATTCCGAAAATAAATTAAAAACTGGATAATTTCCAAATTTGTTTAATTTTAATACGCACTAATATTAAAATAATTATTCACACCATGCATAATTTTTACTGACATTTGTAATTGTTTTGTATTCTTTACTTTTGTTAGTACGATGAGGTAGGGAATTTTTATATGTTGAGGATTATTATTCTGAACATACTCCATTTCCTAGAAGTACTCACGAGTACGGTCCTGAATATGAATAAATGTATGTTAGTCGAAAATATGTAATGTCATCATTAACGATCTTGATGTGGGAATCTATTAGTAGTTCTTTTATAAGGCGATGTAAATATTATCTGAAGAAATCAACATGGGAAGAGGGTAGAACACCAGACAGAAACTATTTTGTAAAAAACAAAATGAAGTAGGCTGCTAGTTGGAATTAGAAGATGAAACACAAATGCCAATAGATAAAACTATTATGGAAGGAGATTATTTTTGTACTTAGAAGTATGAGGGACCTAGATTATCTTATATATAAAAACTATCTTATATATAAAAAAATAATATAATCGAGTTTATAGATATGGAAATCTAATTTCAGAAATCGTAATAAACTTTAATTTAGTGTGTGCCTACAAGCCACGAAACATTACTGATTACTTATAAATTACTCTTCTTAGATGAATGAACGTATTTAGAATAGTTATTAATAATACATATGTATTCTAATGTCAAATAAAAAGTTATTACACATAATTACCACGATGGAACAGGATGTCTATTTAATTTTCAAAATTACAAAGTCACCTGTCGAAATTATAAAGTAAGATGTTGTCTATATTGTGTTGTCTATTATTTTTACACAATATTGATATGTGAAATGCCCTGATTCAGCCCTGATATAATTTTCTTGTTGGCGAAGTAATTAACCAGTAAGCGATCTTGGTCATTATTTACAGTGCCTAACATTAGCGCATTCGCCATTTATTAGATTAATTGTTAGAGAACTAATGCGAGCAAACGGAAAGCGACGAATTAATTCAGATAACTATACATGCGCATATAACTCTCCATATACAGGGTGGAAACTGAAATAAATTATGTAACCTGAATATGGATTATTTCACTAAAAAATCCGGAAATAGGTCGATTTTTGATTTTGGTTGCCCACACTCATGGGATAATAACATTTACTTTTCTGCAATTTGAGGGACGTAACAACCCTCAACGTTTTGTTCAAATGTAAAGGTATCTGCTGTTAAATATAATTTGAAAGGTCACAGCGTGGGAAATACAACGTACACCTCGTTTTCCAAAATTTTCAAATTATTACCTGTACCTTTCACCATTCCTGATTATCTTCAATTCTTCATCTAGAATTTCAATAGGAACAGCTTTCGTTAGGTAAGATGTTTTACGGTCAATGTAAAATCATAATTAACATATAAAAAGTAACACTAGTAATACTAATACAAAGAAAAAAGACGAGGTAAAATTGCCCTTAGTTTATTTCATCGCTATTTGCGAAATGAAAAATCTCAAAACATACCGTGGCTTGTTTTTATGGATAGGCTTAGGTAGACTGTTCCGTGTGTCGACAAGATAAGAGAGTTTTTTATTTGGAAAATAGCGATGAAGTGAATAGTACAAATTTCTTTAAAATGAGTTTATGTAAGGCTACAAAAAAAACATTGATTATTATAATAACTTTTTTATTTTTTCTTATGGAAATAATTTGATGAATGTAGAAAACAAGGTGAACGTTGTATTCGTCTCGATATGGTTTTTGAAATCATGTATCATTCTGCATACTTTTACATTTAAAAAGAAGAGTTTGGGGCGATTAACAAGTAAATCTCATGTGTGGTTAAAGTTAAAATTTAATCAGCCACCACTAGATTCTTTAATATGCCATAATTCAAGAAAATACTTCAATCAAAAAAAATATCTTGAACTGAATATTGTTAAAATTCATTTTAATAAAAACATTTTCTTATTTTTATATACTTGTTATTGTGCTGAATGAATCTAACGGCACCGATTTTTAAGTTAAAAAAAAATCAGAAAATACACAATTCCTGGGTGTATTTCATTTTCGTGGGTGGGCGTGTATACAAATAATTTAATTGTATATTAATCTAACTATGGTTTCTATAAAACATATGTAATAGTTCGGCATTTTTACTTGCTTATATCAATAATTTATCACAGAAACCGTAGCAATGTAACTAACACACTAACTGCGAAATAGTAACGTAACTCACACTTACATTACTTTTACATATCAGACGTACGTTTAGTTTAGTGATATGTATTATAAATCCTTGTTCTTATATAAAAAAAAACGTAAATTTGTGGAGTAAAATAATTGGTAGGCAATATTTTGCTAAGACACGCTCAAACAAGATAGGACATTATATACAACTTATTTTCTTAAAAAGTAAGACTCTATACTCTGTCAAACACGCATATATATGCAGTGTCTCTGTTCTATTTTAAATAACTAAGATTTCATAAATGCAAATTATCTAAGCTTTGTAATTTAGGGAAATATTTGAAACATCCTCAACATATACTTTAAAAGTGATGTAAACTGTATATAAAGTATATGTACTATTCATTACATCGCTATTTGCCAAATAAAAAACTATCTTATATTGCCGATAAACGGAAGAATCGGCCTGAGCATAGCCATAAAAAGAAGCCAAGGTTATGTTTCGAGATTTTTTAAATAGCGATGAAATAAATATATATATATATATATATATATATATATATATATATATATATATATATATATATATATATATATAAAGTATTTACATATTTTATTGAAATAAAAAATGTAATAAAATAAAGAGTTCCCATTAAAAATAAGTAAAATTAAGTTGTTCCTGGTAGCAATATTCACTGTTAAGTCAGCACCGTATAATGAAATTGAGAATACCATTATGCGATTATTATTCAATATCGTATGCAACTTGTTGTTAAGCAATATTAAATTTAAATAATTTTACCGGGTAGTATCACTAACACGTTATCAGTAATACTTAGAATTGACGATAACGAATATTATTCTGGTCGTGCAAAGAGTTAAGTTACAGCAAAGTCGCAATTTAATGAATCCTGCCCCCAGAGAATTATTACTTATGTATTCTCAAAGAGAATAATTTTTGGAATGAAGAAAAAACACAGTTTTCTAAACAGATAATTTCGGAAAATATTATTAAAACATGTTCTAGTTTAGGTAAAATAACAATTTTGCTTTAAAATAAACAGTTTTAAAACCTTAAAATGGACTTTTCCGCATGTAGAACATCTCTATCTCGCAATTGAGTGACCGAGAAAAAATAAACCAACACATAAATGCTGAATATCTGTTTTATGCGACAGTTTTACTTTTTTCAAATAGTCCACCCTCGTGCTTTCTCATGACCACTGAACAGGGTGGGGTGTGTTCTATCCACCTCAAAATCAATAGATGTCGTTTGGTATACGTCCCTAATTAGAATCAGTTGAAACCCAATCGATCCAACACAATTTAATTGAGTGATCGTGTTAACAAAAAAAAATCTCAAATAGTCCACCATTGTGCTTTCTCATGACCCATGAACATGGTAGAATGTATTCTATCCACCTCAAAATCAATAGGTGTCGTCTGGGAGACGTATCCGATCAGAAACTGTCAAAACCCGATCGATTCGACATGATTTAGTTGAGTTATCGTATTAACAAAACAAATTTCTCAAATAGTCCACCATCGTGCTCTCATGACTCATGGATAGGGTGGGGTGTATCCTATCCACCTCAAAATCAATAGGTGTCATCTGGGAGACGTCGCCTATCAGGATCAGTCAAAACCCAATCGATCCGACATGATTTAGTTGAGTTATCGTGCTAACAAGAAATTTTAACTATAACGATGACACACATACAGCAAAAAATTTTTAAAAACCAATTATTTTGGTTTCTAAACCAAAAAACGAAAAATAAACCCAAAAAAAATTTTGTTTTTTCACTTTTTCTTTAGACGATTACATTACTTTTCTGCTAGTATAGTATAACATTCTATAGATACTTTTTGATGTTAAGAGATAAAGACGTTTCAGTAAGCGGATTCGATTACCAGCAAAGTACATATTGTACAGATTAAGTCACTAAGTCAAAAGATACAGTAATACGTGGCTGAATACATTTTAAGTGGCATCATGACATACGGCCGTTGAAGATAATCACATATCAGGCGAAAACTTATAGTCTTAACTGGAGCTAATGGATCTAGGTCAGGTAGAGCTAAAAAATAATACTGAGAAGTTGACCTGATCCCATAGCAAGTTTCTATAGCTGACCAATCAAGTCAATTTATGTTGTTGGACCCACAATGTAGGTTTAGAAAAAATGTCCCTGAAATAAAAATGCAAATAATTATATGAGTGTATTTGTATACACTCATATAATTATATACAGTAAACAATAAATTGTATCCTTACATAGTCCTTGAGCATTTTAATTATTATGTTACTACAAAAGTCGCATAAATAGCATGATGTTAAGAAATGGGTTTTATGAAATGTCTGCTTTAGAAGTAAGTGAAGACAATTATTGAAGAAATTGTACATTGTGTAATTTTTTTCTACATTTTTAAGTATTTAAATTTCAACTGGATAATATTTACTTGATACAGCTTTAATACTATTTGGAAACGTTCCCAGTTAATTGTCTGTAACTAATAGCAATACTCTTTGAAAATCGATAATTTTAGAGAAAACATGCAAGAAGTTTCTTTCTTTGTTTAAAAGCACCTCAAGTTTTTAGATTTAAATTCTAACAGTATATTAATAGAAAAGTTTAAAAAAATTATACGAGATTTTATGAAGTCTCCTAGCCGAGAGCTTGAAGGGAGTTGATTTATAGTTGTTTAATTTAGTGTTATATAGTTGTTATAATATTTTTATTTATTTATTTTTTTTAAGCATTTTCAAAACATTCATAAACAACCATTTTTAGGAATTTCAATTTCAATATATTTCCAAAACTATTGTCCAAAGTATTTTCCTGACCCATGTATATAGGAATGCTTTATGTTATTTTTAAAAGTTCTATCATTAGTGATTTACATAATTCGGGATATCCTGAATAGTGAGTAAGAATTTTAAACAGTGATGACTAGTGAAATGGTGACTATATTTGTGCCTAGGATATGACAATCTTATAATTTTGAATATAAAATATACCCATTTATAACATTCTCTTATGTCTAAAAGAAATCCAAATATAAATGAAATAAAATGTTTCACACATAATAAAATATTACACCTAAATCAGTGGATCTTTCTGGTTCAGAAAATATTTAGTTCTGAAGTCTATAGTCCTGAATTGTTCTATTTGATTATTATGGATACAACATTATATTATTAAGAGACAATTTTTTATTTATATATCAATTGATGATACGAGTAAAAGGTGTTATGTAACACATAAGAAATATTAAGAAATTCGAATCCATACATCTGTTGTAAATTTTATAATTTACAACAGATAAATGTTAATGTCGATAATAGTAAATTCTATCAACAAAGTCTATTAACTTCAAGGTGCTCAACTTGCAGCGTTTTAAGTAGATTCCTCGATTTTTGTATATAACACTTTCATCCATTTGTATTTTCAATTGCGAACTGTATCTGAATTATATTGTGATATTATAGTTCTGTAAAAATTGGCTATTGGGAAGTAGTTTTAACTTATCAGCATATAATAGGCAATTTACGGTAATGAGTCACGATATCCTCACGATTAATGGATATGTTAAATACAACTGGTTCTAAGTTGTACTGTAATTATCTGAATAATAAGTACAACTAATTTATAATTGTTCTTTATTTTTATAAAAACTATAGCATTCATTAATTAGATTTTCCAGAACTTTGTTAATGCAGTGATATTTTGAGAATTAAAATATAACAATATGCCCATAAAGTTATACTTTTTATTTCTTAAAAACTGGTGAATTGTTTAATATAACTGGTGTACAATTAAATATAATGTATATCTAATGTTATTGTTTCAGGATTATTCTAAAAATATGTTCAGGGAAGTACACATAGCTTTTTGAAACACAAGTGGATAATGTAGAATTAATATTTGATGCAAGTTGTTATATGCTATACCAATACCACAAATCTGCTTGTTCTAGCCATACCGCAGAACTGACTGCAGTCAGTTTTATACAACGTACTATAAAACTTTTATTAAAAAAGAAATTTAGATATATCATAAGGATAAGGTAAACATTTATCTCCGATTATTGTAACGAAAATAGGATGTTAGCAAAACAGGATGGTGTACCTAAATTCTTTTCACGATTAATGTGAAGATGTTCTGTAATGTTAAATTTTTTTACAAAATAAAGCAAAAACACTAATAAATTGAGAGCAATAGAGATGAATTAGTTCCTGATCATAAAGAGATAGTTCAATATGCTCCAAACTGATAAAAGTCAAACTGAAGCTGCATTTATTACTTAGCTTGCTGCATGACAGAAAATAATAGATATTAAACTAAATAAATTGTTATTTCTTAACGTTAGTCAACCAAAAATAACCGTTTGATAATAGCGACATTTTGCTGTATTTATTGATTATGTCATAATTATTTTTTAATATTGACCATATTGAATAAACAATAATTGTGTTTTAGTGATTATTTAAATTACGTTTTTGTAATAATTGTTTATATGTAAAAATTGTGGGTGAAAAACATTCCATCATTCTGTATTAAATTCTTTGAATTTCTCATTCGTCTTGAAGGAAAGACATTTAAAATACAAATGGCGTTTGGTCCATTTTTTATTTGAAAGACTCAAAGGAAGAGCTAACGGCAGATGTTTGTAAGAAATGACTTACGGTTATAAAATATTTATCTTTATCGTCAATAAACCATATAAAACTGTAATAAATATGAAGGAAAGTAGAATTTATGTAAATTGCGAAATAAATCAAACCGGAATAAAACGATGTATAGAAGCAAAATAAAGGTTAATAAACACAGAATGTTTTTCAGGCAACCATATCTTCGCGGCATGGTCGTATACCGTATTCATTAAGACCGCAACTGACAGGTAAATGCTATTATATATATTTTCACTTACGCAATTCAAAGTAATATAATATCAGCGAAACATTAATGATGATTGCCGGGCACGTTTAACATCAAAGTTCGTGATTAGCATTTTAAAGCCTCTTCACCAGAGGCGTAGTAATATTTACGACAATAATATAGTATGAAGGAAACCGACGTATTATATTTGTGAAGTTATTAGAGGTATTTTAAGTATTAGGCCGGCCATACACGTAACGACTTATCGTACGATAATTCGTCCTACGATCAATCGTTCGATGAAATCCGCACAGTTTCTACACTCATACACGTTTCTATTTACCGCTCCCATTTTCCACGAACGATCCCTTCAGTCCACAATAAATCATAGTACAAGAGGTTTGCCCTGTACAAGTCATCAGTCGATGTTCCTGACCTTTTTGATGCTTCATATCTCTTCTGCTCTTTACGATAGTACATTCTCAGATTATTAATTTTTTTAATTACTGATTGCTTTGTTGTCTGAGGCTCCAATTCCTTCAATTTCATCAGCAAGTTTTCATAAGAAGTATCTTTCAGTAAACGGTCGTCATAGTCCTTGTTTTCCACACGCCATAGGCAAGGTAATGATTTGTATATATCAATAAACTCTTCAGTATATTGATTGCGCTTTTGCATTTTCATTTCTACAATTCAAAATACAAAAGATTAACAAGAAGACTCAAAAGCTGAAAAAAAAATGAATAATTCGAAGTACCTATGCGTTCGTACAAAACCACTTTTCAAGCTGACCTCTACCTGAAATCGGAGCAGATATCGTAGGGTCCGGCACAAACGCTACGATAAGGACATCTGTGCAGTTCATTGCAATTGATTTTTCATTCCGTTTCGATGGCTTGCGCAAGCCAGAAGATCGGGCGATTTAGTTAGCATACATACTTCGATTTGTCGTACGTTTTCACTGAACGAGTTAGATCGTACGATAAATCGTTACGTGTATGGCTGGCCTTAGGTTGTAGATGATATTGAAAGTAATGTTATATTAAATATATTTAATAGTATTCGTATTTCACTATCCATATTACTGAAGCAAGACGCAATTTTATCACAAACTAGGCACATAGCAACGACATTATTTATACTTCTGTAAGATTCTGTAACCCTTAAGTTGAACGCTGAATTTAACATCCCTAAGAAGAAACCGTTGTCGAAAATTTAGTGCTGTGAAAAGTATATATTCACCTTTAACTTGGACTACGTTATGAGTAAAACTCAGAACTGAATATAATTTTATGAATATATTGGAGCAGCATATTACGTGAAATCAGTGTTTTATATTACGAGATTCTAGGATTTAATGTATTGGTGAATAACAGAGATTTATGAAAGAAGGGGTCTGTAATGTGTGAAAAATTATAAACTCACTGGTGTTTTCATACTTTATTTGGACTGATAGTTGGTCCATTTACTCGTATTTTTCATTATACTTAATAAATATTCGTACTATATACTTTATTAAATTGGTTAAAGTTGATTTTCAAATTCTGCATTTTCAAAGCTGCATTGCAGGCAGCTACAATTCAACGCTTCAGTTCACCAACACATTCAATTGAAAGCTTTGCTGGATTGTATACTGCTCTTGCCATAATGTTAAGATCAAGACTACTGACTATAGCATATGGTCAATTCCATACTGTTGAAAGCAGCTTTTTGTGGATCTTGCAGAATGAATAGGCGCATTATCTTGTTGAAATATTGCACCATTATCTTCAGTAAGGGTTCAAAATACTAACACGTAATTTTCTAACAGGTTTTGATAAGCAGTCGCATTCATTCTGCCATTTACAAATGTCAGATGGCTTTTCATACCCTCTTTGAAAATCGCACACACCAATTGTTTAAGGTTTCGTTGACATTATTTTTCGCTCCTTTCGTAAATCATGCCAATTATAGCTAAACCCACTCGGTCCAATCAAATTATTTTTTTTTCGTCGCTAAAGATTACATGGTCCCAAAATATTTTCTTGTAATATACTTCTCTGCAAATTTTACTCTAGCCTTTATGTGTTGCTGATTAAGTGCAGGTTTATTTAAACATTTTTTGAATTAGAAAGTACCGACTTCGCCACCAATTTTCTTATGAGACAGGGACCACAGTCTGACATAAAATGACGAATAATCTGAGAGGATGACGCTCCTGTAGTTGATAATTCCCTCAGAATAGCATTCTTTGTCGTCGCTGAAAATTTAGACGGTCGCCCCGAGCTCTCTTCTTTACCATAATTTACGACTACAAATTTAAGAATTTTTGTACAACACTTTGTGAACGATTAATAATTGTGGCGACCTATCGCTGTTTCCACAACTCCGTAAATTGATTATTCGTTGTTTTTCCAAATCATTCAATTCTTTACCATGCGGAATAATAATAAAAAATAACATAAATAATACAAACGTTCTAAGCTAGTAACACTTTAAAAATCACTTAAATATATTATATATTAAATTAAAATATATATTATAAAAATAAATAAATTTATTATATTTTAAACTATTTAAATCAAACTGAGTTTATTCTTATTCACACATAGGCGGCAGGAATTCTTGCCAAATGCGCAGTAATAACCAGTAAGCACGTTATAGTTCGAGAGTAATAGCGCTATTTATTTATTAGTAGCCTGTTCTATTAGATAGATATATGTTAAGGAATCTTTCTTGCACGAGGTATAATAAATACCATTAACTATGAACTTGAATCTAAAGGGTGGTCCAACCATAATGCACGATGTTAATTGTGAGTCACACCTTAACGTCAAGTTTTTTGCCCAACTTAATTTGACATTTCTTTGTTTCGGTGTTTGATAAATTCAACCATTGAGAGGTACACAATTGAGCAGCGCGTTAAGATTGTCGAAGCCTTTTACGAAAATGGGCGTTCAAATCAAAATGTATTTCGTGCACTCCGTGACTTTTTTGGTCAGCATAATCGACCAAGTGTGTCCACAATCGGGAGAATTGTGCGCAAATTTCAGCAAATCGGGTCCGTAGGAAATGTGAAAACACCTGTGCATGCTCGCCCAGTTCGTTCTACGGAAAACATTGCTGTTGTTCGCGATAGTGTAGCAGAAGAGCCGTCAACCTCGACTCGTCGTCGTGCCCAACAATTGAACATCTCACGAACATCACTGATGTGAATTTTGAATAAAGATTTGAATTTATACGTTTACAAGGTTCAATTGACTCAAGAGCTGAAGCCTACTGACCATTTCAAGCGTCGTCAATACGCCGAATGGTTGGTTGAACAGACAGAAGTGAATGGTGACTTTACAAAGAAAATCATCTTCAGCGACGAGGCACACTTTCACCTCAGTGGATTCGTTAACAAGCAGAATTGCCGCATTTGGGCAAATGAGAATCCATGAGTGATTGTTGAAAAGCCGAGGCATCCACAAAGAGTGACTGTTTGGTGCGGTTTATGGGCTGGCGGCGTCATCAGGCCGTACTTCTTCGAAAATGAGGTCGGCCAAGCAGTTACCGTGAATGGTGTTCATTATCGCGAGATGATAACGGACTTCTTGTGGCTAGAAATTGAGGATATGAACCTGGACGATATGTGGCTCCAACAGAATGGTGCCACTTGCCACACAGCCAACAAAACAATGGCACTTTTGCGCGAGAAATTCAATGGCCGTGTTATCTCATGTCGTGGCGATGTTAATTGGCCGCCACGATCATGTGATTTGACACCGTTGGACTTCTTTCTTTGGGGATATTTAAAAGAAAAAGTGTACGTCAATAAGCCAAGAACAATTCAAGAGCTAAAGGATGAGATAATTCGGCACATTAACGACATTGAACCTCAATTATGTCTCAGAGTCATTGAAAATATGGATTATCGGATAGAGGTATGCCACCGAAGCCGTGGCGAGCATTTGGCCGATATTTTGTTTCACACATAATTGTCATAGATCCTTCTATCATAATAAGAAATATTAAGATAATTAATTCTCTGAAAACTTTTTGTTTTATTTACAATTAACATTGTGCGTTTTGGTTGGACAACCTTTTATATTTTTTCACGGGACTGTATTTCCACCTTCCACCGTACAGTCTATCAAACATGTCAAACTGATCTAACAATAATAATAAATAATAATAACTCTATTACTTATAAAGGTACACATCTTACAGCAAGATGCTTATTAATATCCATATGCAGTCTGCTATATACAACAAAAAACAAAAGAAAAAATACAAATAATAAACTAATAAATTATGTAAATATATAATAATTATATAGGAAAGCACGAATAGGTGTATTGAAGAGATGACATTAGAAGATAAAAATGGAAAATATTATATCCAAGGGGTAGAAAATATAGAAAATAATTAATGATATTAGAAGCAGAAGGTTAATTTTAAAAACAAATTATGTATTAAACTATTTAAAATTATTTCATATGGAACTACGAATTCTGAGTTTAAACTGTATTCAACTTCAACTTAAAAGTTAGATTTGGTTGAATAAGATAAAATAAATAATTTAAGAAAATTGGATTGATATAACTAGGTTATATGAAAATGATGTTTTAAATATTTATTTACGATGTTAGGGGATTATAAGCAATTTTTTGCGTATATCAACTTTGTGAATATATGTTATACCTGTAGAACATTATGGGGGTCTGTAATTCATTATTTCATAAAATATGCCATTCATAAGCCTTGTTTTAATTCTTCACTTAGAACTAACCAGAATTTATTTGCAATTAGGGATTTATTTGCAATCAATGTAGAAGTCCACATTCTTTAAACTAAGTTAGTTAGTTTACAAAAGTTACACCGAGTTAGTTCAAAGCTGTTACAAAACTAAAACTTCCAGTTTAAGAAAGTACACATACGGGAATCATGGTACAAATTTATAAATAAACAGCATATAATCTATTATAACCTTATTTATTTTAATTTAATATCATCTGTATAAGGTTTGTTTATATTTATTTTTTTATATTTGTATTGTTTTGTATATTTGTTAAAATTATTATTTACGACAATGGCACATTAGTTTAATCTTCATGTATAGCTGAAATAATTTTTTTGTTCCAAAGTAGAAAAGCGCATGTGGGAACTAACAGATTCTAGATTAGTTTCTGCTCTTAAGCAAGAATTGTTTGAACTCTCCCAGGACCATCAGAAACGTATTTTAAAATATACCAAAACACAAGATTTACGAGTATATATCTAAATAAGTATTGAAAAAGCTAAAATGACATTTGCAAAGAACAGACGCGTAAGACATTCTAGAACTGATTCAAGCCGGAACAAAAACAGTTATAATATTCTGAAATTATATATATTAATCTGCTTAGCATCTTCTAATATAATTATGTGTTCTAACGGTAACTGATTATTACAACCTATGTGTTTAATAAATTCATACAAGTAGGTGTATATACTTTTCAATAAACTAAAATAATAACTACAGTATGATAACAAAAACGTCACATCCTTGCTAGTGTTCTAATTAAATAAATGGCACTTAGTATGCGATTGGGCTGAAAAAATAAAACTTGTCTTATGGGTACTAGAAAGCTTTAGGTAATTATTAACATACCAGATTAAAAATAAAAATTGGCTGTATATAAAAATTTAAAAATAAGATAAGTAGTTGTAAAATTATCATATTGAATATTCTACAATATGCGAAGGTATATACAATATGTAAAATAATGCGAAGTTTTTAATTCAAAAATTAAAAGAACAATTTTCATGAAAAAAAAAAAGAAGTTTTCAAGAGAGACAATATTCATTCATTTGTATATAGACAAAAGATGTCCAGTTTATAAATCGGTATTAGCTATCATGATATAATACGTAGTAATAAATTTTCTGAGCAGAATATACAAAATAAATTATTACCCTCTTCAAAAATATACGTATATATGAAATGTTGTCCGATGTTGAGACGAAACACGAAGATCACATAAATAACTTTTCAACCTACTGTTGTAAATATCCACATATTCGCAATATACAAGTATTTTACAATATTTATGATCAGGTAAAATTGTAATATTTTACGATTTATGTCACTAGGGTGACTTGATGCATTATTGTTAATTTTCCAGTGACAAACAGAAATTAGTTGGATGTGACTTGTGGTTTTATATGAATTGGGTGTTGACAACAACAGTTACATTATTCTTGTACGTATCATGATACAAATAAATTTACATCAGCGCTGAAACCACAGTTTCACAATGACATACAACTGAGATATTTCTCTAATTCATTCCTAACTTTTTTTGTTATAAAAACTGATTAAATATGTAGGCTCTTTATAAATACTGAAACCCAGTTAAATAAACCTACAAAATAATTATAACTGCAGAAATCATTTGTAAACTACAGAATATATTTATAAAACAATTTATTACTAGAAATATGGAAGTAATGTTGAATTACTTCACCATGAACCTTTCTTGTTGGAATATAGTTTAACAGTATCATAAATGAAATTCACGTTATTCACTATTTTGTTATTAAACGATTTATTGAAAGAGTCTGAAATAGTTAAGCTTATGGCATTGACTGACGATTATTTCTTAAAATTTCCTCCATTACCAAACTGATATTAGACCTGCATGTATGTAAATACTTTGTATTGAACATGCAATAATATGCGGGATGATATTTTCCAGTTGGGTTCAAATTTGTTGCTTTAGGTTCATTATTTTATTTGGCCTATTGAAATCAACACACGATTTTAAGTAATGTCACCTTTTGTCCCATCTGCAAAGAGGAGGGCCACAGGGCAGATCCGGCTAAGTGCCGTAGGCTAGGCGCTGAAGAGCGAAAGAAGAAAGGAGAGGGATCGCCGGAACATTCAGGCTCATCCAGGTTAACCTAAATAGGTGCCGGGCGGCCCAGGACTTGCTCTGGGCGACGATGAGGGAAGAGAGGGCGGATGTGGCCATTATTAGTGAGCCCAATATCAAGATGACCCGGGGGAAGGGGTGGCACGTCACGAGGGAGATAGATGCCGTCATTAGGGTGGTGAACACAGGGCTTGTCGTCGCTGGTTCGGGCCATGGTCCTGGATACGTGTGGACTAAGATAGGCGGGGTCATCCTGTGCAGCTGCTATTTTTCTCCAAACGGAAGGCTAGAGGAACTTCGGGCTTCGCTGGATAGTTTGGAGGAATTGGTGGCAGGTGTGGATGGCGACTGCATAATCGCAGGCGACTTCAACGCTAGAGCTCCCGAATGGGACGGAGGAGCCTCAAATGCCAGGGGGGATCTGGTACTGGAGTGGCTAGCGAGGCTAAATCTGGCAGTGCTGAATCGAGGGCCACAGCCAACGTTCGAAAGGGGGAGATGGACGTCGAACCCGGACGTAACGTTCGCAACGGCGGGTGCAGCAGAAAAAGTGGTGCGATGGAGTATCTCTGATAAGGAAACACTCAGCGACCACAAATACATCCTATTTGAGGTCGGGGATGGTGCGGGTTAGACGCTTAGCGTGACCAGGAACAGAGGCTGGAAGGTGAACAGCTGGGACAGGGCTAGTTTCTGTGGAGTCATGGACGACCAAAGAGAAAATGGGAGGATTGGGGATCCCAAATCTTTGGTTGAAAGCGTCACGAGGGCGTGTGACGCATCCATGGCCAGAAAAGGGAGAAGCAGGCAGAAGAATTTATCCCCGAGGATATATTGGTGGACAGAGGAGATCTCTGCCCAAAGGAAGAAGTGCGTCGCTGCACGAAGGCAATATATCACGGACAGGGCCAGAACAACCTGGAACGTTAATGAGCAGGGAGAGGTGGAGGTAGCGTACAAGGCTGAAAAGAAAAAGCTGAGGAATGCTATCAAGGCAGAGAAGAGGAGAAAGTGGGATGAGTTGTGCGCCGACCTAGATAGAAATGTCTGGGGTAACGGGTACAAACTTGTGGTGAACAGCCACCAACAGGAGGTTCCTCTAGAAAAGATGAGAGAGAACGCGCTCTTCCCCGAGAAACCGGTGGAAGAATGGGAGCGCCAACCAGGAGCAATTTTTGATCCCCTCACGGAGGAAGAACTGCTAAGGGCTTGTGTCAAGATCAAAAATGGCAAGGTGCCTGGTCCGCACGGTATTACCCCTGAGATCCTGAAGGCCGTGGTAGAGCAATATCCTGCGGAGGTGCTGCGACTCATGAACGATGTCATGAGGAGCGGTGATTTCCCCGATGTATGGAAGATGGCCAGGCTTGTTCGAATCCTCAAGGAAAACAAGCCGATGGAGGACCCCACATCTTTCAGACCGATATGTCTGATCGATGTGCTCGGGAAACTCTTGGAACATCTCATCGTAGGGAGACTCCTAGGGGAGCTGGAGAGAAAGGGAGGCCTGGCGGAGAACCAGTACGGGTTCAGGGCAGGGAGATCTACGGTAGATGCTGTCATGGTCATAAAAACCATTGCACAGGAGGTGTGGGAGTCCAAGAACCTGTGTGCGTTGATCACTTTGGACGTGAAAAACGCGTTCAATTCAGCCTCATGGGTAAGGATCATGGGGAGACTGCGGGAGCTAGAAATAGCACCGTATGTTGTAAACATAATCGCTAGCTACCTGTCTTGCAGGGGCTTGATATTGCTGGCCAGGGACGGTAGTGACAGGAGGGGAATCTCATGTGGAGTGCCACAGGGGCCGGTGATGATGTTGCGGTAGTCGTTACCGGAAGAAGTGGTGTCGACGTGAGGGAAAACGCCAACCTCACTGTCGAGAGGATCAGAAGATGGATTGAGGATAGGGAACTGACTCTGGCTTTGGACAAAACGGAGGCAGTCCTCCTGACAAGGAGGAGAAAGCTTCCGTACATCACGTTTCGAGTAGGGAATACCGAAGTCATGCCGAAGCAGAGTATTAAGTACCTGGGAGTCTGGATTGATAGTTCCCTCTCGTTTAGGGAACATATCAAACAGACGTTAGAAAAAGCTGACAAAACTGTTTCGGCCCTTAGTCGTTTGCTGCCAAACATTAAGGGTCCCAGGGCAGCAAAGAGGAGAGTCCTCAGCGGGGTGGTGCAGTCGATTTTACTGTATGCCGCCCTGATGTGAGTAGATATATTGAGAAGGGGCAAGTGGAAGAGGGAGCTCACCAAAGTCCAGAGAAGAGCAGCGCTAAGGGTCTGTAGTGCATACAGGACCGTATCGGCAGCGGCAACGCTGGTGATAGCCTGTATACCACCCATTGACCTTCTAGCAAAGGAGAGACGGGAGGTGTACGGAGGAGCTGACAGAGGTGCAGCAAGGGAGAGCCTATGGGAACATTGGCAGGAGAGATGGGAGGCGGAGCCTCGAGGGAGATGGACGTAGGTGCTAATCCCGAACATAAGGCCATGGTGCAAAAGGGCACATGGCGATGTCGGGTATTATTTAACCCAGGTCCTTACTGGGTACGGCTGTTTCGCGCATTACCTATTGGATATAGGCAAACGTGAGAGCAGAGAGTGCTGGTCCTGTGAAGAGGTCGACGATGCGGGCCACACAGTGTTCAGCTGTAAAAGGTGGATAGGAGAAAGGAGAGCTGCGGAGCAAAAGACAGGACATGTTATCACTGTAGATAACATGATCCCAATCATGCTCGAGAGCAGAGAAAGATGGACAGTGGTGGAGCAGATGGTAACGGCCATCGTGAAGGAAGAAGAGAAGGAGGAAAGGGCAGTGGGGAATGAATAAGTATCCTGATTGATGTGCCACAGGGAAGTAAAGCGAGAGCGGTTCCTCTTCGGCATTATATTGATAGGATAGCGGGGGGTTCTTAGTCGGTAGGCGTATACGAATCCGACACTACCTGGCCAAACAATAACAGAACACCAGAGGCCAGGTGTCTTTTGAAGATTTTCCCCTCGAGGAAAAAACCCACAAAATTAATGCAATGAGATTAAATCAAGTGAACGTGGATGCCATTCAGTTAATTCCTCGTCACTTTAACCTTTTTGCCAAGGAAAACGTCATCAAGAAATTACCATGTATCAAATCGGAAAAGAAAGGATCTCTTCTGACCAACTAAAATTTTCTTATCAAATTCTTTGGTAGGAAAATTATCATTCTCATTGCTTGGATAAAAAAGTCAAAAGGATAAAATTGTAAATATTTAGCTGAAGTAAAACTTTCTTTAAAGGACAAAAACGACTCAATTCATTATTCCACAAATAGACCCTTAAATCATTATTCCACAAATAGACCCTTTCCTATTAGTCCACAAATTTACTTTACCTTGACAATGCGATTCTTGAATTCAGCGAGGATTTTCTTAAAACCAGTATCGACAGTTATGATGATATACTATTACATTCAAGGAAAAAGTCGTTTCGTTAGAAAAACTACAAACGTTAACAAGTTAGGATTTTTGTTAAAACAAAACACGAGATTTTAGCTAAGTACCATGTCTTCCTTAAACTTTAAAAAAAGCGATTTTCCTTAAACTTTTGTAGTAAATATACTTTATGAGGGTGGTACCTTTTGTTTTTATCCAACTGTGGAGAAATGGACATAATTATTTAAACCCATTTGACTAGTAGATGTGTAACAGTATTCTTCAAAATCAAACAATAGGTTTAATTCAGAGCTTTCACTGGCTTGAGATATGTCTTATAAAGGTAAAGATCTGTCTTATAAATTAAGGTAAATATTTACCTTACCAGTATCTGAACACTTTTGAACTGATCTATTTACTATCGATCTTGAAATGGATGGTCTATCAGGATTCTCTTATTCAAGAAACTAACTATCTTCCTCCCGAGGTCTTAATCTGTCACCATATCCAATCATTATTAATTCTTAAATGTTCTCTAGTTCAGTTAAGAGGTAATTTTTATTCACAATTTTTTTTCTTATTAAATATGTTACATTTTCATTAGTTTAGGTTATAACCAGATTCTTGATTAGACATACCTCTATAGTCGCAAAACATTGTTATTTTTCAAGATAACCGTATTTTAAAATTTTACGTTTAACATATTCTTTCTTATAAACTAAATAAGAAACTCTAATATGGGTTACCTTTCTATTGAAACATTTTAAGGAATATATTTGTTATAAAAGGAGAAGAAAACAATTTAAAAACATTATGATAACATCATAACTCAAACACAAAAACTAAAAAAAAAAACAATTTGTACATCGTCTACAGATTGAAGGTTAACCTGTTTCTGAGTTTTTCTCAAGATAACCGTATTTTAAAATTTCAGTTTAACATATTCTTGCTTATAAACTAAATAAGAAACTCTAATATGGGTTACCTTTCTATTGAAACATTTTAAGGAATATATTTGTTACAAAAGGAGAAGAAAACAATTTAAAAACATTATGATAACATCATAACTCATAACACAAAAACTAAAAAAAAAACAATTTGTACATCGTTTACAGATTGAAGGTTAGCCTGTTTCTGAGTTTTTCAAAATATCATTTAATAACAAAATCATCAATATTGTGTAATTTCTTTACCATGCTGTATATGTTTTTTGTCATATACAAGTAAAGGTCATAATAAGTAACGTCAGCTTTAACTTCAGTATGTATGAATTTAAAACAAACACGCAAATATAAGCGTATATAATATAAATCAGTAGAGTATAAGGAAGGCAGTTTTAATTTATTTCTTAATCCATATTAAATTTAATTCAGTGCCTAATTATGTTTGAGGTTAATAACATTTGAAGTAAATTGAAATATATTTGTAAAATATTTTATCAGAGAAATGCGCTGACGTACTTGGGTAGATTTTGTGTCCTAATAATTTCACTTCGCATGAATAATTTAGTGGCTTTCTCGATAAATTAAAAAAGTATTTCAGACCATCTAAATTATAAATTGCTTTGTGTGCTGTATTTAATACAATATACTGCTTTCGCAGAATGGATAATAATGTATTGTAGAATTACAATATGATCAAAGGAAGTAATGATAAATCATTTGAAAGAAAGTTTAAAACTTAATAATTAAAATAATTAATATGGCATATCAATTCTGTTACAGATTTCTTATAGAAAATTACACAAGAATTCTTCTATTGAGAAATGTATTGTATGTAGTGGTATTACGGATATTAATATTTCGGATGCTTCTTAATCGTTTTAGCTTATATACAATTTCTTTGAAAAATTTTATAATAATAAGTTAATTATAGGTTTGCTTAAATCTATTGAAAAAATGCCTGCTGAACCACGTATACGTTGTGTTAAAATATAGTTTTTGTGGGGGTTCAGCAGGCTTTTCAAAGTGGATAGTTGCTCATCGCATGGCGTCGCCAGCAAATTTGCGTTCTTTACTTTGTTCAGCCTTAGTAGCGGATATGGTTTAGTCTTATCATAATATCATATTATACATATCTATCTCTGTAGAGGAGATATGTTGGATCAGTTATAGTCAGCTATTAACATGAAGAGAATGAAATTGGAAGAATAAAGAGGACTCGATTATTCAAATAATATTACTGTAGGTTATTTGAAACATCCTAAGAAGATAAATAAACATTTATCTTACTGTTACATTATTTATTATAGAATATACTGAAATGTACAAAGTCATGCTCAAGTTTCTTGATCATTTAGAGAATACCATCCAGATTTATTTTTGACTAGCCAATGTATAATTAATATTGAGGTGTGATATTTGGAACTGCATAGTCAACGACAATCCATTACTGAAATGATGAACGTGTTAATTTACAATTATCCACGTAATTACTTAATCGAGATAATATAGTGATAACAATCAGTGATGATAGTAGACGATAATTATACTGAACATATTAAATAAATAGAAGATTTGTGACAAGAAGAAGTATTTGGCTAGATGAAAGATATAAATCGATAGAGAATGATCTGGATTTGAAAAAGTGAGGCAATGATGGAATTTTTTATATATAACCAGAATTGGTTCAAACAGATAGTTTTGTTTAGGTCGGTAGTACGTTCGTTCATTGTTTCGTTGAGTTTCTTTAGATGCAGACAACTCACTACTGACACCATTAGTGATTGAATAATACACATAATATTAATCAACAATAGTCTTGTAGGTATCTACATAATATTAATTTCTTCAAGAAATTCTACTTATACGCACATCAAGCAATGCTATGGAATCAATGAGACTGCTATAAATATTTGTATGTAATTATATATATATATATATATATATATATATATATATATATATATATATATATATATATATATATATATATATATATATATATATATATATATATGAATATTTGTTCATATTCATTCAATTATGTAGTTGGCAATATGTTGTAATATAATACATTATTATATTTGATTTGAAAATATTTTACGATTAAGAAATACAACCGACCAACCTATGTTAATGATTAGATATGAATATAAGCAAATTAAGGCCTGGGTATGTAAAACTATTACTATTATTAAATTTTTGTTTCTTTTAATACCGAGCTTTTTGTTATATTCCAAATATAAATGCATTAAAGTCCTATCCAAATGAGCTTTGATATGAAGAAATGGCATCCATTGTATATACAAACTATAAAGGTGGTTGTATGTAATGCTTTGAACTAAGATCAAGTCTGCTGAAATGTGTCAGAAATGAGGCTCAAGTGTTTTAAGAATATTTTTGGATATTCTGGATATCGAAGGTACAAAATATATTTCTGTTAAATTTTTTTAAATAGTATCTCGTACAACTTTACCTCTGGAAACAGCAAATACTTAAAATAACACTACTAAATCGATAACGAAGTCAAGTTATCGGAATCTATGTTACATGGTAATAATACTCATTTGTAGTATTGCTAATTTTGCGAAAATTGGTAAAATGGCGTTTCTCAGGAATTCGCTAAGAATAATTGACTAGATGACGTATACTGTTAGTCGATTATAAATTCATAGTATAGACATGATCTAGACGCCATAACACTAAAGCTAGTCATAGTTTAGAAGGACGGACTCTAGTCATAAGAATTTAAATTACAAGATAATGGTACTTTCTGCAACTTTACAAATGTTCTAAGCGATCCATTAAGAATAATTGCTTATTTTCAATGTATACTAATAATATAGAAACAATCCAGACCTCCTGATCTTGACAGTAGGTTCAACAAATCTTCGAAAAAACAAAAAAACATAAAAATCGCTTAAATATGTAGCAGTAAATATTTAACAATAAAGAGCCATGATGAATTTATATTTTTTCAGAAAATTAATAAAAGATGATCCAATTCTATAAATTCACATTTTAAGAACACTATAATAATGTTTTCATATTTTAGAAGCCAATAAAAAGACCCAAATATGTTTTGGAAAATAAAATCGAGAAGTATCTTCAAAAAAATGAATATTTCATTTACTTATCCAATTTTACAAGTAAACGCATTAAATTATGGACACGGAGATGCAAATTGTATGTACATACATACCATACCTACACACATTCAAATGAATAATCATTATAAATAAGGAATACATTTCTTCACTGTGGCTTTCCCTATTAACTTATTCTGATTGGCTGTCATCGGTTTATATCCATACCAAACCACCTACGCTCAATCAAGAAGGGAAGAAGGAATATTGAAAGAATAAGAGGATTTAAATATCAGACTTTTCCAATACTGTTCACACAAATGCTTGTGAAAGCAGGCATAACGAACGCGATATCCAACCTAAAATGAACCGACAGCTTGGATTTGCAACGTTGTATGCATGTACAGGGTGGAGCAGAGTGACAAGGACTTAATATGTATGCAAAGTAGGGGAGTATTGCGCTAAGTCCGCCTGATAGAACGTCACCAACGAATTGTATAAAGTGCATAATGGTAATGTTTAGGTGTATATCGACTTGACATTTACTGCATGAATGGATTATTTAAATTAGAAATACTGATTCATGATGGAAAATCTTTCAGCGAATAGTTTAGTTCCTTTCAAATATGAAATTACTGAAACTAGAACAAATATTTGCTAGATAAATACCTGATATTTTAATATACAAAGTAAGTGTAGCCTAATATAATTAGGCTACATTCTTTCAAATAACCCGCCACTAAGTGGCGCGCCATGAGAGTATGGCAATTTTAACATATGAGGGTAGTTGTCCTGCAAAACGATGTGAAGCACGAACTGTAGATTTATTTGTGTAATTTGTAATTTTTAAGAAAATAAAAATCTATTATTCCAACTAAAAACAATATTATACTTCATTGCCTTATTGCCACCACAATGACTGATAAGAAAAATCTAGAAATATTGAGACTTAAAAGAGATACATACAAAAGTTTTACAGCTGATTCAACTTCGGAGGTTAGTATACATGTATGGAGTTGTATTTAATAAGAAAAATGACATATTTTAAATATATAATGGCATTTTCTATAATTTAAAATTAATATTTTATTCGGGGTGCATTTTGCGGGACAATCTTTTTTCTGGAGGTGGGCGTGGATAAAAATTCCCCCATCATTTCAGGGATATTCTCCGAGGATCTGATGGACACATACATCATAATATTAGTTTCAAGTTGGAGTTTTGAGGTTGATACAGGTGACCAGCGAAATTACAGACTATACCCTCAAATGGCAAAGATATATGAGCCAAAACCAGCAATTGCAGATAAGCAAACTAACTATATCTTGGAAATCTAGTAACTACTACTTGATTCTGGTATCAATTTATATGTTATAATAGGAAACCTGATGGGTTATTGTCGGCCATATCAACGTACTCATGTAGAGGACTGTTTTGATAGTCCCATGAGATGAAACTGTTAAACATATTTTACAAAGCTGTATTGTACTCTAAGTAAAATGAGTTATATAACTATTGGCTGGAAGATATCGATTTACGTTGGCTACTACCGACTACCATCATCACTCTTCAATACTTCCAAGAAGCGAGATGGCAATGAAGTCGGTGTTATTGATAAAATGCCGGCTTTGATGAAGATACTAAAGTGGGATCGACATGATGGTTTGAATGCATGTGACCTCTATTTAACCTTGGAACCTGAATCTGATGTTAATTGTAACATAGGATAATTATTTCATATTTAAAGTAACATGGTTCTTATGTATCCGATGTAAAAACATGTTTTACCATCGTTTTAGTAAACGAATCAATGACATAAGTAAAATTAATTCTGCGCTATAATGTTTTGTTTCATAACCTTCAATTATGCTATTTTAATACCCAGCTGACTACTGTGTCCTTTTATATACATATCAATATTGCTATATTTTTAAGTAAAAAATAATGTAATTAACAAAATTTTAGACTACCTACAGTACTGCAGAAGTAATATAAATATATCTAGTTCCTGTATTCCGAGAATTAAATGGTGGAATAGTGAAAAATTGAAAATCAAGATAGGAGAGGATCAAGATTATAAATAAGATAGGATATGTGAAATCCTAATAATTGAGATGCTGCATTCTGTTTATATACTTAGTAGATTGTTCATGTTCTTATTGTTAAATGAAAATAAATTGACAACATAATTACTGCTACACCGGCCGGGCCGTAACAGCATTTGTTATTCCACTTGTGTATACCTACTTCGCTGTTTTGTTATTCCTCCTTGTCACACTTTTATTGTATATCAGATATGTTACTACTAAATAAAATATATATTTTTTAAATCTAACCATGTAATATTTAATATATACAGGTTGTATATAATATCATCTATTCGTTTAGTCGGCCCTCTCATATATACTATTTGTAAATATTATTTGTATTATTTGTTTAATTTAGTGTTAAAATTTAAGTTACCCTACACATAGAAGGTGGAAATTTTAATTAGGATAAATTCTTAACTTGAATATTGAGAATTTAAATAAAAAATCCTGAAACAGGTCAATTTTTGATGTCGATTTCCTGCACTTAAGGGATAATGGGATTTGTGTGATTATTGATGATGATAATGAAATATGTGTTAGGATGTTGGATACCGAACTTGAAAGACCACCTGCATAAGCAGGGATAATTGATATGGATAATAGGTAAATAACGGGACTTTTTTTGATATCTGGATACGTTGGCTTGCCCAGGATTCGCACGATATTTAAAGCTGCCTTTCCACGCTTGCCAAGGCTCGACAAGCGTCCACAAACACAAGCGTGTAAGGAGGGTGTTTGGCTTGGCTTGCGTGAGCTTGTGGACGCTTGTCTCCGATCCGGTCTAGTGTCGGTTTTTGGACACAGATCAAAGGGCGCTTGCGGCAAGCGCTTGCGACGCATTCACACGTTGGTGTTGGTATGCATTTAGTTGCAGTTGTGATCTCGTGGCGAGCGCATGTCTAGCTAGTTCTTTGTGTGGCTTTAGCTTTCTCTAGCTCTCTTATCATCCACCATCTTCGTGGTCGTCGAGCTTTCCTTGTTTTTGTTTTACTTTGCTTGTATTTCAAATAAAAGTACGTTAAACCAAACGCAATAGCCGATACAAGTTCGGTGTCCACCATGCTTGGGTGTATGTAGCACACTGACGCATTCACAAGCATGTAAACGACTTCCAAATGCCAAGCGAGATCTGTGAATGCTTGGGGCTTGCAGACGTTCGCCAAGGCTTGGCAAGCATGGAAAGGCAGCTTTACTGTCGGTAGTTGATATGATTCTCTTCCTGTCAACACCTGCGATCCAGCTTGGTCGCACTAAACTATGTGCATGGGCGGCACTCGCACATGGGCGTAGGGTATGATACAGGGAATGGGATGGCAGGTAGGAAGGAACATAGTTCGGTACGGAACAGGATTTAGTTATCTTAATTTTAGGGGATTCAAATATAAGAATATATCGAGTAACATAATTTGAAAAATCGCATAGACAAGAATATCACACTCATTTTGCATTAAAAATTTTTCAAATTATTATCTGTAAAGATAAAAAAAACGTATTCCTTATATTAATGATCATTAAATCGCAATAAACGTTCAAAATGGGGACCGGTTCAACCTATTCACATATCCACCAATGACCTATCCACCAATGACCCATCCACCTATTTGGAAATATTTCGTTTAAATATTGATGGAGTTAAACAGTTACGGCATATTTGAGTGGAGCTACGATTATACATATTTTGTTGAAACCATATTCTGGTATTTAGTAAATTTGAATCTAATTCATCGAGAGAGAAAGAGAGTCGACAAAGATAGAGCCAAATCTTGGAAATTTAGATATGCTGGTGTTGGAATATTACATTCAACAATAATTATTTTAGGTTTAAAAATAGTCTTCATGCGGTGCCTGAAATTAAACATAAACATTAGGTCAGCATTTATGAGTTCGGGTAACTCAATATCGAATGTTTAACTGTTCTAATGTCGTTGAAATAAAAATTGATTATTTAGCAAGTCAGTCTGAAAGATTATACGTTAGAATACACATCTTAATTTCTTTGTACGTAATTTAGTTGTTATACAGGGTATCAATAAACTCGTATTGTCCTCAAATTGTATCTTTAATTATTTATTCTCCCAAGTACTTCGAACAGGTTATGGGCCCAGGTGCGTCGCGTAAGCTCACTTGTAAGGGAGAATAATTAAAAGGTACATCGCGAGTGATAACTATTGTTGTATAGACAACTGGAAAATGGCGGAAAGTGCTAAGTATAACATCGAAAAGTTGAACGGGCAAAACTACCAGTCCTGGAACTATTTAGTGAAAATGTTATTAATAAATGCGGATTTATGGGATGTAGTTTCGACTGAATTACTAACACCGGAGGAACGAAACGGCACCTGGCAGAAGAAAAATGACAAGGCCTTATCAACCATAGCCTTACTTGTCGATGTTAGTCAACTAGTGCATATCAGAAATAAGGAATACGCGCATGATGCGTGGGAAGCACTAAAGGAGTATCATCAAAAATCGAGTTTATCTAGCATGGTTTTTCTGTTAAAGCAAATTTGCAGGCTATCGCTAGATGAGAATGGTGATATGGAAGCACACATAAGTTCATTCTTGGAATTATTGAATAAACTGGCCGCTTTAGGGGAAGAAATTAAGGACAGGTTTGCGGCAGGCATTTTGCTGGGAAGTCTTCCAGACTCATACAGTTTTTTAATCACAGCGCTGGAAAGTAAGTCATCGAGTGAATTCACGCTTGAATTCGTAAAAAGTAAATTAATCGATGAGTACAGGAGGCGTCAAGGAGCTTTGAAAAGTCAAAACGAGTCAGCCATGAAATCAGTATATAATAAAAGGATCCAAAGTAATCAAACTGCAAGTACAGATGTAAAGCAATGTTACTTTTGCAACAGGAAAGGTCATTTTAAACGGGACTGTTTCAAGTATAAAGCGTTTAAAAGAGAAAAGGCCAATAAAGTTACTGAAATTAATACTGGTGACAGTGATGAAGCGTGTCTTATGGTAAATTCAAGTTCAACTGACGTAAACAGGGATTCTGCTTCGTGGTATGTGGATTCAGGAGCTTCGAGTCACATGGTAAACTACAAAGAATTTTATACCCAATTTGACGGTAGCAGAAAAGGCGTTGTGAGGTTAGCGGAGAAAGGGCAACACTCCAAGGTTCAGGGTATAGGAACAGGATTCATCAAGTGCGCAAATAGTGCGGGAGTGAATAAGCTAAAAATCGACGACGTGTTGTATGTGCCGGACTTATATTCAAATTTACTTTCTGTGAAAAAGTTAACTAGTGCGGGGTATAACGTGCAGTTCGACAACAATAACTGTAAAATTGTCTCAGGCGGAAAAGTGATTGCGAGTGCGAGGCCGGCGCCCGACTTGTACAAGCTGTCAACTGTAGAACAGGCACTGAGCATCGTGAATGAACACTCCAGCAACTGTCAGCATACGTGGCATCGACGTTTTGGGCACAGGGACATAGAAGCAGTCAAGCGCTTGATGGAAATAAAAATGGCAATCGGGATTAATATTAAGGATTGTAGGATTAGGGAAACTTGCAACTGCTGTGTAAAAGGTAAAATTATTCGTAAGAGTTTCCCGAAATTTTCTCAAAGTAACACATTTAATATACTTGACTTAATACATACAGATGTTTGCGGTCCCATGAAGACTGTTACTCCAGGGGGTAAACGGTACATTCTTACTTTAATAGACGATTTCTCAAGATACATAACTGTGTATTTACTGAAACATAAGAATGAAACTGAAAAATATATTAAAGAGTTTATCGAGTTAATGAGTAATCAGTCAGGCAGGGTACCAAAGGTTATTAGGTCAGATAGGGGTGGCGAGTACGTAAATAATGCGTTAAGGGAATATTTAAGCGGTAAGGGCATAAAGATACAGTACACGGCGGGGTACTCTCCAGAGCAAAACGGTGTTGCAGAGAGAAAGAACAGGTCGCTAGTCGAAATGGCTAGGTGCATGTTAATCGATGCGAATTTACCAAAGAAATTTTGGGGGGAAGCAGTTGTTACAGCCAATTATCTGCAAAATCGACTACCTACTCAGTTAAAACAGAAAACACCGTTTGAGTTGTGGCATAAAGTCAAACCTGATGTGTCGAATTTGCAAATATTTGGATCTAAAGTGTATAGTCATATTCCAAAGGAACAAATTAAAAATAAATTTGATAAAAAGGCAGAATCACTAATTTTCGTAGGATATTCTGATGAATCTAAAGCATATAGATTGTTAGATTTAGATACAGGGCGTATAAAAATTAGCCGTAGTGTGGTATTTCCTGAAAGAAATATTCGTGTTAAAGGAAAAAAGATAAAAGATGAAGAAGTGACTATTGAGTTCAAAAAGGAGCAAGAAAGAACGGAGCCAAAGGACACTGGGAGACATGAGGCCGCAGATTTCGAAAAAACTGAAGAACTAGAAGAAGCTACGGAGGAATTTAATGTATATGAAAGTTCAGGTACAGAACAATCTTGTGGCAGCGATAACAGCTATCAACCAAGTGAAGAGTTCTATATAGAGCACGGAGGTGATCGTAGATCAAATAGAATAAATAAAGGAGTCCCACCTAAGCGCTACACAGCAAAGTTAGCTGAACTTCGGGAAATAGAACCTAAAACATTTAAAGAAGCTCTTGCCAGCAGTGATAGCGAAAAATGGAGGAAAGCTATTGAAGAAGAAATGAAATCTTTGAAGAATAACGAAGTATGGGATTTAGTACTTACACCGGAAGACAAAAACATCATATCTTGTAAATGGGTGTTTAAGCTAAAGACAGGTGAAGATAAGATCTCGAACAAGTACAAGGCACGATTGGTAGCGAGAGGTTTTAGTCAGAAATTCGGTGTGGATTACGATGAAGTGTTTGCGCCTGTAGTGCGGCAAGCAACTCTTCGAATATTGTTAACAGAGGCATGGAATCAAAAACTAATAATAAAACATCTAGACGCCGATTGGGCGGAAAATAAAGAGGATAGAAAGTCAAATAGTGGATACATATTTATGTTTCGGGGTGCACCTATTAATTGGGGATGCAGAAAGCAGAGTTGCGTATCACTATCATCGACCGAAGCTGAATACATAGCACTGGCCGAAGGATGCCAAGAGGCAATCTGGTTAAAGCAGGCGATAAAGGAGTTTACGTATTTAGAACCGAAAGTGGTTATGTACGAAGATAATCAAAGCTGTTTAAAGCAGCTAGCAAACGATAAATTTAGCAATCGAACGAAGCATATTGATATAAAGTATCATTTTTTAAAAGAATTGTATGAAAATCAGGTTATTGTATTCGAGTATTGTCCGACTGAAAAAATGATAGCTGATATGTTAACCAAGCCGCTAAATAAAGTAAAGCTAGAACATTTAAGTACTAAGGGTGGTCTGGTTGACTGATTGAAAAATAATTATAGTTACGAGGGGGTGTTGGAATATTACATTCAACAATAATTATTTTAGGTTTAAAAATAGTCTTCATGCGGTGCCTGAAATTAAACATAAACATTAGGTCAGCATTTATGAGTTCGGGTAACTCAATATCGAATGTTTAACTGTTCAAATGTCGTTGAAATAAAAATTGATTATTTAGCAAGTCAGTCTGAAAGATTATACGTTAGAATACACATCTTAATTTCTTTGTACGTAATTTAGTTGTTATACAGGGTATCAATAAACTCGTATTGTCCTCAAATTGTATCTTTAATTATTTATTCTCCCAAGTACTTCGAACAGCTGGACGATAAATATTATTATTGTAATACAAAATTGTTGTCCAAGAACCTTGCCAACTATTATTCCAACCCACACATTTACTTCTTATGAGCATTGGGTGTGAATTTATGAAGTTTATAGTTAAAATTATTCTGATTATAAAATTACAGTTATTTATTTTAAATATAATTATCGAAATAGAGACGAATTATTTTGTAGCATGTATATTTATTTAATTTTATTTCAATTAGGTTTCGAACTGACCAAAATGTAAAGAAAATCTTTGAACTGATTTATTGATTCCATTTTTAGCACGGGTATAGTAAATTTTTTTATGCCACATTAACGTATGTAAATGTATGTATCAATTTCTATAATAAATTTGCAATCAGCTATTCTAGTAAGTGACTGCTGGTAACATACAATATTGTCATTAGCTTGCAAGCATAATTAATGCATGTGTAATAAATGTATTATTTTCCGTCGCCATTAATTATGTCCCCAATGTAAAATACATATTGTTTATTGCATAATTTATATATAACAAATAATATGCAAATACGCCCTACGTAAACTAGTGAAATTATGTTTTTTAAAGTAAAACTCATTATTGTTTATCTAGCTGCTAATAACAGAGCCCCAATCGAATTAATTAACGTAACGTAATTGAATTACATGTTTTGGAGGAAAAGTTAATTAATTTTGATATTTAGTATATCACTCTTGTTCAAGTATATCACTTGCTCGATTACATAGAAGTTGATATTAAAAGTACAGTAAATATAGTAATTTTGATATTGCATGGTATCCTTGTAGATATTGAAAATTACGTGTAGGTCATTATGGAGATCAAGAAAGGTCTTCAAAGTCTTCATGCTTTTTCTTTTTCGTTTTGAATTAAGAAATATTTAAAATACTACAAATTTTCATAAGTGTATTTTTCATAAATGTATAATATTAATAGATTACTTATAATCAGTAATATGCAGTATACCTGCAGTATACCTGCTATAAGTACGTAAGTACACATTACCCCAAATATGCACCTCGATGATTTTGACAGCAACATGCAGGTCAGGTAATTTGTATGATATACATTTAGAGACGATTAAGTTAATTTAATTGTTTTAACTGACGTATCTATGTCGATGTCCAGCTATCTTGTTACATCAATGCAGTATAAAATGTTCCCTTTTATACTATATTTAATTTATTCGATAGATGCTCAGCGCCATTGAAGTTATTATTTTAATATATGTGAGAAACAAATGATTACAAAAACCAAATTAGTATTCAAACGGGATTTGAAATTTCAAAAAATCTATTCACCAAAGTAGTTAGTAGGGCTATAGAAAAAAGGTAATAATTTTCTAATTATAATAGGCTGCATTTTATACTGAACAAATAAATTTATGACTAAGGTTACGATGATTTTATTGTAAAATGAAAAACACAAAAACACGTCTTCTTATTAGACGTAGACTGTTCTTTCAGCGTAAAAGAGAGTGAAGAATCAATTAATCAAAATGAAATTATATTGTAAAGTAACTAATTATAACTTTTTGGCGATAGCAAGGATAAAAGTGCATTTTGCCTCGACCGGGAATCGAACCCGGCTCTCCTAATTTCCGGTTAGTTGCTCTGACTGCTGAGCTATCGAGGCACACTCATTATCCCTGCTAATGCGCCAGTTTAATGCGTCACTACAGTACTCCCTCCCTAGAGACATGGTTTGTCTCGATACAATTTTACGGAATGTGACCGCGTTCGCGATTCTTACGAACCGTTGTTCGGTAACCCCCGGACTATAGGGCGATGAATAGGACGGGAATCGAATCCGCGAATTTGAGATGTAAGGGATGTTGGATGTACTGGAGCGAATCACATCACGTCGGGGACACCACTTTGGCGATAGCAAGGATAAAGAGTGCTTATGCCTTGACCGGGAATCGAACCCGGGTCTCCCAATTTCCAGTTGGTTGCTCTGACCGCTGAGCTATCGAGGCACACTCATTATCCTTGCTAATGTGCCAATCTTAACGCGTCGCTACAGTACTCCCTTAGAAACATGGTTTGTCTCGATACAATTAACGGAATGTGACCGCGTTCGCCATTCTTACGAACCGTTGTTCGGTAACCCCTGGGACTATAGGGCGATGGATAGGACGGGAATCGAATCCGCGAATTTGAGATGTAAGGGAGGTTGCATATACTGGAATGAATCACATCACGTCGGGGTCACCACTTTGACGATAGCAAGGATAAAGAATGCATTTTGCCTCGACCGGGAATCGAACCCGGCTCTCCCAATTTCCGGTTAGTTGCTCTGACCGCTGAGCTATCGAGGCACACTCATTATCCCTGCTAATGCCCACTACAACTTGATTCTTTTACAATTAAAACTATAAGTAATATCTCACGCGTATAAACAGACTGTTTAAATTATTTTTCTTAAATTTTAGAATACACTATAATACCACTCTTGGATAGCTCAAAAGAATTTTGATATGACAGGAATATACATATCTGCCTAATAAACGAGATACAACTATGAGATATACACCATTACGATAATTAAATTTATCATCTTGCTCTGGAGACTTGGGAGTTATATTATACCGTTTTTGTCAATTGATATCCCTTTATATCTTGTTTTGCGCATATTTTGCGTTTTGACCGAGTAATTAATTGTACTTAAGAAAACGATAAACGAGTGAAAATATGTACATATAATAATAAGGCGTATAATAATAATTATTATTATACGCCTAACATTTTATATTTTTTTACTAGTAAAAATATGCGATTGATGCTATATAGTTGTATCATAGAGGCTTTAAGAAAGAACTTATGGAATCCAGGATTTTATAATACGAGCATATTATTAACTCAGCCACGTACGAATTCTTTGGAATTTAATGTTCTTCAGAAAGCACGAAATTAAAAATACCAGTTGACAATAAAAAGAGCAAGGCGACTTAATGGAGCCTGTAAACCGTTTTGTATAACTTCTATTATTGGTACACTAAGATTATGTTATTTTAATGATTTATTTATAAAATAGTTAATAATTATGTTGTTTATATGATTAAATTAACGAGCGCTCTTTATTTCTATAATAGATTATAATATTTCATTATAACATTTGCCTTAATTTTACTACAACATTTTAGCATTAGTCATATGAAATAAAATAAATTGAAGCATAAAGAAAAATAAATATTAGCATAAAAATAAAGTAAACTCGTTGGAGGCAGTAAACATTTATCTACATAAGACGCCAATAAATCATATCCTAATTACTTTGAAATATATATGATTGACTCTTAATCAAATAAGATTACGGTTACTTTGAATAGCTGTAGGCTTTGAAGTGTACATATTACGATGCATGTATTAAATTTTCGACGTCGTCAGAATTATGCAAGTGTTTCTATTAGAGCTGACCCCGGGAGTAAGTAGAATTATGAAAAACTGGATATACATACATTGAATTACCTTAACCTTTCGTCGAGCGCAGTCTGAATCCATACACATTCGGGTGTAACCCATCTGAGAGATGCCATATCAAATCTTACATAATTTAGATTTTAATGAGGTGGAGACTCAATTAAACACTTACTTTAATTAATACTAATTTAATTTACATAAAGGAACTCATTTCATATTGTAAAATAATAAAGTTGAAATATTTTTATAGGAGAACCAGTTTTTGACAAGTTTTTTCTGTTTTAAGGACAAAATACACACAATTTAGTATTGAACAATATTTTGAATACAGAAAATAAACCACCTATTTTTTTCATGTAAAGTCATGAAGTTATATATAAAAACATTCTGAAAGTGAATTACAAAGAAAAGTTATAAGTAACTGCCTACTTTAAGTTAAAGAGTCATAAATCCTCTTCATCATTTTAACATGTTCCAAACAAAAATAAACACATTGTTGGTAACGATGTGTAGTTTAAACCACTAATTTAACACCCAAATGTGTTACTTTATTGAGTAAAAAAGCTAGAATAAGGAAGTGTGAGATCCCACAAAATATTATTAATTTAAATAATAAAAGAAATCTAACAAAACATAAAAGTGAAAATAATAACGTAATCGGGCGCAATGCATCTGACAGATCCGGGCGGCCCATACAAGAACAGTAATGCACTAAAAAAAAAAGTCGACATCATATCGAGAAGAGTAGTTTGGAGCTAGGAGACTATGAGGGAGTTAATATTCACAATACACACGAAAGGGCAAAGAAAAAAGTGGCCGCCGGATCTCGCAGATCGGCTGCGCCCAACGGAAGGTTAAAGTTACCCATCAAGTCTGTTAATGAATCCGAATTGGAGATCCAACTTTATTACATAATTCAATTCATAAATAATTAATGTTGTCCTTTTCAACAACAAAATGGTTGCGTTGTCTCGGTTTGGGTATAATCTAATTTCTAATGCTACGGGCCTTAGGGGCCGTGAGCGAAATATATTAGTTATGTATGAATAATTTCAAAACGGGATAGTGGAATAGCAAACAGCCCTCTGGTGGTATAAGTTTTGGTCAAATTATGTAGAATATTAACTATTAGTAAAAAAAAAGGCATAAACGGTAGCCGAGTATAAAAATACTAAAATACTGTTTTTGATTATTTAATCATTTAAAGTGACATGCTATGTCGGCCAACAATATACTATTTTGTATTCATTTATATCCAAAATGCACAATGAGTATACAGCGTTCTTCAAAAAGAGATGCGTTAAAGTCATTATATGGGATATTTTAGTATTATAGATTTTATTTAAAACTTTAGAGTGACATTGGGCTTTGCCTTACGATTAAATTACATTAAACGAAATTTTGTTAAAAGTTTACGGTGTCACTATGTTTCTTAATTATCGCAAGTTTAATTCAATTAACATTAATTTTAATGCCTCAAAATATTTAGTCAAGCTCTTGGCACTTCGCTTTTGTATATCATTTTAATGCATAAGGGCGATAATTGTGTATCAAAAATATATGCATTGCTCGCTTTGTTGATATTACAAATATAGAACTGCTCGTTAATTGTACAAAGCCTGAATCTTCGATGCACTTCTAAGGAAAGATTTTTATATTATGATATAAATAATTTAATATTTAGTATCTGAACACGCTAATTTCTCCATGAAAGTCAATTTAAATCACGCCCACAAAATTGACTAATCATTACACGAAATAAAAATAATTTGGAAAACACTTTATAGGTATGTTATAATACTTTAATAATATTGCGAAAAACTCAAAAATACCGCGTGATATCATAACCCTGGTACGGAATGTTTTTATGCTTTTAAGGATTCTAAATTTTACGTATAAATATTATTATCATCTAAAGCGAGTTTTAGAAATCAGGAGAATGTTCAAAAGTCTATTGAATAATCTTAATGGCAATAATGATATTTATTTAACTAACATCACACAGCTTGAGCTGAAAGAAAAGGTTCTTAAAGCGTCTCACGAATTCCGAATATCATTTGAGAAAAAATACAATATTACTTTCAACTATTCTTACTGCATTAAGTTGTTTTTTACTTTATGCGAAACAACAGTAGTATACAGTTTATATACCAGAATCTGCTATTTACACAAATCCTTTATGCAGATTCAAAACAATTATATTTTACGTATCAAACTGATAAACCATTACAGATTCCACAGGAAGTTGTATCCAATAATCCGTGGTTGTAATTTCATTCATTTATAAAGCGGGAGAATTTAAACCTAATTGTATTAAATTGGCCGTAAAATTAAATTGAACCAATACTGAAACAAAAAGTTAATCGATAGAGAACGAGCGTATAAAAATCTTAAACAGAGATCTGAATCGCAGTTTCACTTGAGGAGATTTATTCTAAGCTGTCAGTTAGTAAGCTTTGAAAAATGTATGAAAAGATATATTTAAAGAATATACAGTAAACGTATGGAATTAATCTTACTCTTTTTTTTTTCACGAACGATTTAGATAGAGCAATAGATAGTTCTACAATTTTAATGAAGTTAAAATATTTATAAAATACGATGTTACTACATAAAAATATTAAGTATAGTCAGTACAGTGTATAATAAAGTTTCTCTATTAATATATAGGTTATTTCTCTGTATTATATTCTATTAATACACATATTGCTTTCTGGAAATAATAGGTTATTTCTCCCATACTTGCGTATATATAAAAGTGGCCGTACTACATTTAAAGTACTCAATGCACTATTAATGTTGATGTGGGTAGTAGTGTGAGTATTCCACATTATGTAAGAATCTACAAAAACTAACAACATTCCATTAATGAGAGTGATCACCGCAGTTGTATAAAAGCTGATGCGCTACTCGGATCCACTATTCACAAAGAATTAACAGTAACAGTACAAGATTGGCTGGAGAAATGTTGTGATACCAGGATAGTCAGTAGCGAAGGCTGAGGTAGTCTATACAGTGTGAATTTTCTAGAAGAATGAAAAGATTGCAATCTTCATCATTTGAAATTTTCGTCCAACTGCAAATTCCCGCTTTAAACGTACAACGCAATTTAATAGAACAACCTAATGTGTAAAAATTGAGTATGTGAATGTCCTACATTTTCACATGCGTCCAACACAAAATTGATGCACTTTTCCAGAATTTCTGAGTGTTTCCATAACAACGAATCCGTGGAAAGAGACCAAGTCTAATATTGGTTAGCGATTAGAGACTAATCTCCACAAATACCTCATTGATAAATAACAAAATGTAAGCCTAAGTCAATCGCCTCTATGGATTCTGATGGCGGTGCATTTGGTATCTCTATGGTGAAGAGATAAATGTGTCAGCAAGGTGATATTTTGTGGTTCCGACGAACATGATGCAGAAGTTGAGTCATGTTCTTCTTCTTGATGATAATACTAGGCTCCATAAATCATATCGAGTTAGAATTTTTCCTTCAGAATCTTATATTTACTTATTCTGCAGATATTAGTCCCTCTGATTATGTCGAAATGGTGCTTAGGGTCACGTGATAGCTTCTTTTCTTTTTCACATTTTTATTTCTCTAACCAAGTGTCAGAGAGAGAGAGAGAGAGAGACCAATTAATTGCAAGAAATGTAATAGTTTTTATTTAAAAATGGAAGAAAAGAATAAAAGGTAAAATTAGCGGCCTTAATAAGCATATAAAATGTTCGTATTAGAACAGCTTATTTTGAAATTATCTAAGTGACCTGAATACCCATCGCATCTTGTACAAACGTAATATAATTATACTCGTATATACTGATGAGATAAGTATCTTCTTTCCTTATTGTCACATATTATAAGCAATGCTCTATTAATGTCTTCCTAGAAATAATTTTATCAGTAAATTATTACAATTTATTAGAAGGTAAACTGAAACTGAATAAATATGCAGTAAACATCATTATCGTTTTAACGCGTAGTTTTTAAGCTACCGAGGATACAACTCATGTACTATAAGAGACAGGCAATAGTAATTGAATAAATTTACTGCATTTAGGGTCATTCTAATTACCAAATATGGATGTTCATTTATACGATTTAAAATTCCTGCTAGTTTATAGTTTAAAATTAAGGATATAGCAGAGGTAATTTTAACTCATCTCGATAATCGTTTACAGAGCCTAAAGAAATAAAACGGAGGTCAGGCTTAAAACTAGATGGTATAAATTATGAAGTAGGTTCTCGTAACAAGTAATGTAATTACGTAGTAGTATATTTTCACTTGTTAACTATTCTTGGATTCTTAATTATTGTGACATGATGTGGCATCATATGTTTCTGAAATAATCCGAAAACTGATACTTCTCGTTTCACCTACCTAGTGATTTGCTTCGTCGTTCATCCTCGATATCGCCTCTTCGTGATGTATGTATTCTGCCACTGCTGACTTATCTCCACACTTCAGACTGACATTTCTTCGATGATTTTCAACTCAGGATTGGATGTTACGCAATATTTGACCCGTATAATATTTTTCACATTCACTTTGACACGGGGCTATGTAATTTTTTCCATATTTGTTGTATTTCAGCTCGATTACTTATTTTGTTCTTAGATACAACTTTTGTAGCTATATAAGGTACCCATATTTCACGTAAGGTAATTTATAAAGATTTATGAAAAATAAATATATAGGAATTTCTAAGGGTAGTTAATAACCAAAATCATCACCTATCGAAAATACTATTTTGGTTTTACTTTATAATTCATTTTATGGTTTACGTCTTTAGTATGTATATTACCCAATATTTTAAGTATCCTTTTCTTGGAACTAATGTCTTGATAAATGAAGTTTGTCACACAATCTCAACTTATATAGGGTGTCTTAGTTGGAATTATAGGATTTAAATTGCGCGCCATTTGTGTACTGTCAAAGATAGGACGTCAATACTTGACAACTGTCATCTACAAACCATACGACGTTAACATGTCGCGATTAACAGTCCAACAACGTTTACGCACAACTATTTTATGAAAGTGAGCAATCATTTACAGTTGCATTAAGAAACATTCGCACAAAATTAGGACAAAATGAAGCTAGTAATGCTATTGCAGTAAATGGGGAACGCTAGCATGACATGCTAAACAATTTATTTTTCCACCAAATTGATGATTTAGATTTGAACAACGTGATTTCAGTAAGACGGTGCAACATGTTATACAGCACGTGCAACCGCAACACTGTTGCACACCAAATTTCCTGATCATGTTGTCTCGTGGAATGCTGACATCAATTGGAGTGCAATATTATGTGATTTAATATCACTGGATTTTTTTCTTTGGGGTTATTATTTTGAGGTAAAGGGAAAAAATGTACGCCACCCAGCCAGCAACAATCAGTGGCCTCAAAGCAAACATTCAACGTGTTATTCGGAAAATAGAGTCAGTTTTATGTGCCATTATTATGAACACTTTTGCTAATTGAATGACATCATGCCAGATGAGTCGAGGCGGCCATATGAACGATATTTTTTTCCATTTTTAGCCGGATCGTCTCTATTTTATGTTGAAGAATAAAAAAAATATCATTAGTTTTATTCACAAATTACATCCTATAGTTCCAAATGAGACACCTAGATATGTTGACGTCGTATGGTTTTTAAATGGTAGTCGTTAAATATTGACGCGTTATCTTTAATATAACACAAATGGCGCACAATTCAAATCCTATAGTTCAACTGAGGCACCCTATATATGTATTTTGATGCATTTCATAATACTCATTAAAAGATATTTGGTATATAGTGGTTAAAAAAATGTGGGGTAAGTCATTATGTTTCATAATATTCATTCCAAGATAAATGGTATAGAGTGATTAGAAAAAGTTGTGGTGTAAAAAAATATATGTTTGGGGCTACAAGTATTGTTGAAAATAGACAAAAAATGTTTTTTATGTATTCCGGGTAGATAAATTTCTAATCAAGTTGAAAAAGTTAGCAAACGTTAGAAAATGTTAGCAAAATTTATCATATATTAATGGTAAGGGGACTAAGGACAGTATTCTGGATAACTTTTCGACTAAAATTAGTATCAGTATCGGTTGTCAGTATCCGTACAACGTAAGCCATGGGCGAATCCAGCATAATAACAATAACCGTGCTGATATACTTATATAAAGATATGTCAAACAATACGTTTAATATATTACTTAACATATTGAGCTTTTAATTCCCGATTTTGTAATATCCGAAACAATAGGAGCGATATATGTCACTGAGCACACAATACGGCACACTAATAATGTTTAGAGTTCCAGTAGATTAGCATAATTTGTTCTAAATATTCAGGAGTGAAACATTGACGACTATCTCGAAATCCATTTATATGTGGAAAAAACATTTCAACCCCTACAAACATAATGGAAGAATACTTAACATATGAAGTATGATGGTTTATGAACATTTATATATGAAGTTTTTCAATAGGGCATCTGTATGTTGTGTTGAGAACAGTCTACCTCCTTACATACGAGGAGGTTCACAATACCACACAGTAAACTGTTACGTGATACTATATTGACTGCTATGGCATTTTATTTGTTTAGATGCAATGTGAGGCATAACTGAGAAAACTATGTGCTGTTATAATAACTTCAAATACTTTTCAGCAGTTAATACATTATCAAAAAAAAATCTTTCACTTTATCTGAGCAATTTATATCCACATTTTAATTTTATCTGAAAACTACGTGTATCCTTCTATCGTATAATGATAGTAATTTTGTTAATTTAATTACATATTTGAACAAAAGGTAGTACCGTCGGGGAAATTTTGGCCGAAACAACCTGGTTTGAAAATTAGGGATAATTATTACATTGTTGTGTTATTAACAATACAAAATCTTGGAAAGAATGGAATAATTCTCAAAGAAGGTCACGTCAAGTAACGTAAAAACAACAATAAAATTTAGAAACAGCAAAATTGAAAAAATGGAAATATGTACACGCAATTAAAAATTGTATTAATACATTTCTCCAAACAGTTATGTAACCAATCACAAAATATAATGCATAAATTATCCAGTCATGCGTACCCGTATATCATTAGATAAGCGTATTGCTAATTAAAAAAAAAATCATATCATAACTCCAACAGTAATCTCGTCAACAAAATATGTTTTTCAACAAAAATGTACAGCGAAATAGCAAGATCGACTTGTCCGAGCATTTCTCTCCTACTTGTTCAGTAACGATTTTATCTAATTTGTTATTTGTACCCTTACGCACTCACCGGATACATAAGTCAAGCGTTCATTTATCTTTCACATAGAGTAGGGGAAATACGAGTAAATGTCCTTTATATTATAGTTACTGTAAACGGGCAAATACTTGTGGTATACTTATTTTCCATATCTGCTACATTCCATTACCCCACAATGCTTTTAAAGGTCGCAATATAAGATACACTCACAAAATTTACATTAAATGCAAATGCTATCTGCTATCTGAACTTGTATAGCAGCAATCAGACGCAGGGTGTGTCATCGGGACTGCTTTCGGACCGGCAAACTGCACCTTCCTTTGCGACGCCTTTTACTTGACGACATATAAGAGGAGTTGCCCTAAAACGAGGCCCGCGACAGTCGCTTTGATCTAGCATCGCCGATAAATTCAACATCGCTCGGCGAATTGTGCCAGCCAGATTGGATTTCTGACGGACCACAGAAAATTTGTCAACGTAATTGCTTGCATAGCTTTTATGAATTGGCCTTGTCAAAGTTAGACGTATTTACACTTCGTAGTTAATATTAACACATATCAATCAGTCAATACTACTATAGTCGGTAGGTATGTAAAACGTAATAAATTATAAAATATTTATTGCCAGCGATAATTAATAAATGGATAACTTTGATATCTTAGAGGATTCTGAAGTTAAAATAGGGCTATGGCATAGTAGACGAAAAATTATTGAAATTCTAAGAATAGACATTTGATATGTAGAACTGGTATATATTAAAATACACACTCGGCCTCTCTGAATTATATATATATATATATATATATATATATATATATATATATATATATATATATATATATATATATATATATATATATATATACGTTAGGTATTCAGTATCATTCTCCAAATTATATATAGCTTCCCATACTTTGACCACAGTAATTATTTACCTGTTATTTAATGACTTATTTCAGTAGATATAAAATTCCTTAAGTCATCGTTACTTGATTTATTGTTTAATTATGTATTATCAAACAATGGTAGTTGTGTGTATCGATTATGACAATTTCTTAAGTGTGAGCCTTGTTGTATCTGTTACTCCGTGATGGTGGTATGATATTCAATTGCAGTTCTTAAACGTTGCTAAGCGTATTTCATCATTTGTGATGACGTTATTGTTGGTTTTTATTTAGTTAGTAATTTGGGTAAATTTAACGGAATACTAAACTGGTTCCAATATTCAAAACCGTCGACGTTTTTCTAAGTCCAGTCTCGTGTCGTTCTAGTTCTAGTTTTTCCTACTAAATTTTACTCGATATAGTTCGCCTGCAGCCTTTGAAGTGGGTTCTGATTCGATGGTACTAACTATTAATTTTCCTCTATTGCTCCATACAGTGTTACCGTGTATTTTTATTCACGATGCACATTATATATAGTAGAATATATTGTAGATATGTTTCTGTGTTTGAGGCATTTTCTACATCATTCGGAAGGTTGTCTCCATTTGTTCAAGTAAGTGTTTCTCTGCTTTACTAGCAGAGCTTTAGTTACTTGTTTTGGCAAGTTACTTCACGTAAGTGTAAGCCATCTATGATGGCTTGTCGGTTCAAAGAAGGTACGTACTATCAAGTGAAAATAAGTACTTAATTTTGTTAGCATGTTTCCTTCAGGTATTTGTGGCACAAACTTTTGAAGGATGATGGTAAGAAGTTTACACACTGCGACACTCTGCAGCTTTGACAACTGTTTTGTAATATCCCTCAAACGTCTAAGCTTTCTATTCACATCTAGATTTAAAATAAGTTTTTTTAATTCTTTTTTATTTTACTAGGTTCGCGTATATTCATCAGACAAACAAGACCGAAAAGTAAGTGAGAACTCGTTTTAATCTGATATGGTACTAGATAAAATGAAGAATATAAACAAATAAATTGTTGCTAAATCTGACTGTATTGTATCAGAACCAAAATGTTTACAGGAAAAATGAATCGATCATCACAAGTTGATCTAACTTTTTTTCTCTTTTTTATTTTTGCCGATAAAGTGGAATTATTAAATGATACTTATATGGGTTAATAATAAATGATGGAATGAAGTCATGATAATTAAAATGAATCTAAATTCGTTACCATCCCGTCCAGATCGGACAAACCTTAACGAAACCACGTGGTGTCCGTATACGGCTCTGTATAATTATTATATTAAAACAGTGTGATTAATACTATTACCACTAATGATCTGAAGCGGCAGTGCGAAGACATCAATACGTTTTTTATCGCGGAGAGCTTACGAAGCGTGGGACTCCTTGAATATATATCAAGAAGAAATCCCACAGCTGACCAAACTGGGATAGAAAAGAAACAAATATGCTCGTTATTTTGTGTTACCTTTTATAGCCGGTCGTTACACATCGGACTATTAAAAAACAGTTCCACAAAGCTTTTAATTTAAAGACAACAATAGTATTGTTTTTTAGATGTTCAACTTGTGGTCCGATGGGGAGACATAAATACTTTTAACTTGTTAAAACAATGGGTTATAAATTATTGCAGCAAATTTACTTGAGAAATGGGGGTTTTTTGCTCTTGCTGTCTGACTAGTGTATTATATATATATATATATATATATATATATATATATATATATATATATATATATATATATATATATATATATATACATCGTGACATGGAATAGTGTACATCTGGATGTGAAGAGCAGATTATTACAACCAATCTGAAATTATTCATAATCATGTGCATTTAAGAAACAAAAAGAGCAAAAAGTATTGTATGGTCGCTTGGAAAGAAGTGGAGGTCTATTTTTATTTCTATTCATATTCTCGAGTTATGGTAAAAATGGTATTGTATTTTACATGGTGTCGAACATGAACAACATTGTTTTTTAATACTGAAGGTTTCCCGTTTTATAAGGGACGTTTACATCAATGGAATGTAATTCAAAGATATGAAAATTAAATAATAATTTCTTCTCCCTCACGAGGAATTCAAGAGGAATTAAATAATATTTCCTCTTGAATGCATAATGCAAGTATTGCAGTTATAGAATGTCATTTAATTTAAAATTATGATAGCGAACACAAAGATGTTTTAAAAACTGTTCAATTTGGTTTTTCAACACTTGTAAATTTATTCTTCACGAATGTAAATCACCTCTTATATTTTTGATAAAAGTGATAAGTTATTTAAATGCAATCGTTCCAAAACCATCTAAGTCTTCTCTTCATCAAATCACATGATCGTAAAATATTATTACAGATCAAAATTAGTATATGTTAGTAATAAAAATTGACAAAAATAATGTCTAGAACTATTTTACTTCACAACAGTAACTACTAAAGATATAAATAATATTTATTAAGTATAAAATCTATGGATATGGATTCGAAATTGGTTAATTTAGAGATGGTGTAACTGTGTTGACTTAAAATGTTGTCATTTATAACAATAAAACGAACTTTTATCTATTGGATGATATGTTTTAATGGTTCGGAGAAATCTAGAAACATTTTCATGTAAAGCCTTACAAAAAATATAGAATATTAAATATTAGCAATCTACGATTTATAAAAATTCTTAATTATACCAAAATACTTAAGAATTATGAGCATTCCATTCGAAGATATATAGACAAATATTCTATTTTTCTATTAAAACAGTCAAGGTTTCGACTAGGATATAGTTGCACAGCAGCCTTGGTAAATATAACTGATGATATTGTTACAGCTTGTAATGAAATTCAAAGCAGTCAGTTTATTAAATTCTTTCATGCTAGCGTTCTCCAAGAATAGTTAATATAAATTTTATATTCGTTAATTATTCTAAATATGTAATTTTCTCTATTATATTTAGTTTACAATTATTTTCTGATACTTCGGCTTATATGACTAATAATAAGTGATATATTATTGATATAAATGTATGAAAAATGGAATATAAAATAACAATTGTAATTACTTGTTGTCAGTATGGTTGAAGGCCAGTTTCTCTTAAATTAGGGTAACTATTAGGAGGGGTCCTAGCAATGACTCATCTTTTGACCTTTTTCACTTAGTTTATATACAAATAATACAACATCGTATTTTAATAAATAATCAAATCACATTTATATGCAGATGATATTCAGTTGTATTATTCATTGTATTCTAATAACTAGTTTAATATTAAACAGTAAATATAATTAATAGTGTAATTGAATTTTATTAATATAATAAGCTATAATATTAATAATTATCCATTGAAATTTTGAGAAAACTGTTCGATTTGGTTTTTCTACACTTGCATTAAAAATTCACCTTTCACGAATGTAAATCGCCTCTTATATTTTTGATCAAGGTGATAAGTTACTCAAGTCCCATGGCCCCAAAAGCATCTAACTGTAAGTCTTCTCTACATTAAATTACATGACGGCAAAATATTATTACAGACCAAAATTAGTACATTTTAATAATCAAAATTGTCAAAAAAGTTCTAGAACCATTTCACTTCACAACAGTGACTACTAAAGTTACAAATAATATCATATTGTCGATATAATATAATATAATATCATAAAGTTCAATATTGCCATTTATAATAATAACATGAGCTTTTACCTATTGGATGGTATTTTTTAAGATTTCGGAAAAATCTACACAAACTTTCATGTAAAGCTGTACAAAAAAATATACAATATTAAATATTAGCAATCTACGATTTATAAAAATTCTTCGTGGTCCCAAAATACTTAAAATTATGAGTAAGTATTCCATTCGAAAATATATAGATAAATAATATATTTTTCTATTAACACAGTTAGGGTTTCCACTAGGATATAGCTGTACAGCAGCCCCGTTAAATATAACTGATGATATTGTTACAGCTTGTAATGAAACTCAAAGCAGTACGTTTATTAAAGTGTTCACCCTAGTGTTCTCCAAGAATATATATTTTACATTTCGCTAATTATTGAAATGTAATCAAGTCTATAAATATCTACTGATGTAACTGGTTCCAATTGGTAGAAACATCCAAAAGGTCGATGAAAGAAAAAAAGGATTTGTTGTTATCTACGGCAAAGACCCATTCATAGACCTCTGTTATTTGGTTTATATAATGAGTTCGAATTATAATGTCTAAATGCGACCAAATTGGTATCATTTTTCTTGAGAATTATACGGGAATGTCAAACGACGTAATTGAAATGCTACTTTCAGCGCTACCCTTTAATATTTTAAAGTTTCAGTGGTGTTTTTAAAAATTATGACGTCATTGTTATATTTTTTTAAATGGAAAACTCCATTTTTATGTACGTCATTTGGAAGATCTATTTTTTATGTATAGTAAAATCAAACAAGGGATTGGTTACCCAAGAATTTTTGTGAGTGAATTTTATTACATAAGAATGTGAAGCGAATTTCTGAAATAAACAAGGAATAAAGGACATTGTAACAACGTAATCGAAATAAAACAAAATGGAAAGTGTACAGAGGAAATTTATTCACAATCTTGACGAAGGTGCGATGAACACTTTTTGAACATTAAGTGTAACTTAATTTTGTTTTAAATTTAATAGATCACTACACTTACATTTGCTGAATCTTATGTAAGCAATTCCTTATTTTACTTTACTTTGCGTAAAAAATAATTCTTTCTAATGTTATAATAAAAAATGTAGCCTTTCAAATAGAACATCGACAACATCATTACTTTTAAAACACTAAAAAAATTAAATACCAAAAAAATTAAAGAATAGCTCTCAAAGTGATATTTCAACTATACCCTTTGCAATATCCGTATGATAAAAAAATAGTACCAATGTTATCGAATTTATAAGTTACTCTTCGGACTCACTGTATACAAATTATATTCTATTTTAACAACTCTAAATCAAATCTATAAGCAGACGATGTGCAGCTGAATTATTCATTTTATCATAAAAATTTGAATAGTCTAGTTAAATATTCTTAATGTCATAAACTTCAAATTAATCCGCTGAAATTTCATTTATGGTTTTCAGTAAAGACGAGTCATATTGAATAAAAAATTAAATTAGAATGGACAGTTGACGTAACAGTTTAAATAAACACTTTTATTAATCAATGCCATTAGTATCTGTGTAATAAAATAAAATATCGCACATTCACATACATAAATTGAGATTTCAATTATGTTCAAATATTTAACCAAAAAAACATTAATACAGTATATTATTTAAATACTGCTTAAATTTATTACTCTGCAAAATGTATTCACTATACAAATGTTTAGTACAAGACATTAACTGTTTATTAATTATTCGAAGGCGTTACATTTCGCTGTACAAAACGGTAAAAATGAATTTCTATTTCTTATATCATAGTCTATTGCATAGGTGAGAAATACAATTTATATTCCCCATCCTTTTTAAATAAAAGACAAAATAAAGCAGGAACTAACAGAGGGCGAAAGCAGTTAGCCTCCTGAAGCTTAAATTTTTTAAACTATTACTGTACCGTTTTATTATATTTCTAACTTATTACTTAGGCAACATGTTTTTTGTGTTTCTTATTTGGTCGAACAGAGGCATATATTTTTGTGTATGAAATTTTTTGGACTTTTTGTACCGACTTTTTGTTTGACGGACCCTGTATATTACAAAATATTATGGATATATTGTATCTACTTTCGAATTAAATTGATGCGGGTTAACTACTTTTATTACTTACTTTATTTCCTGTTTTATTAATTAATTGGAAGACATAGTTTCCATTCAATAATATAAACGTTGTTGCCTTCGGATTAAAAAAAACTGGAGAAAAACATGGATTCTTTTTGGGACATAATATGTAGTAACCATTATCGTCTCGTAACGTATTAAAACGTAATTATTAAACAGAGAATCTTTGAAGTATTCCTTTCTAAATGTCAATTATCTCTATAAATATCATAAAGTTTCTAACTCATATACCTCATTTTTAACATAGAATACAGGGAAATATTAGTAACAATATAAATAAAACCTCAATGAAAATAATAAGCATGATATATTAAGTTCTATTTATTTAAATGTGGCTGATATTTTAAATAATGCATTATATTAATATACCACAGAAATAAGTCCTAAATAAGTCCTTTCTCATAACTGGTTATGAGAAATAAAAAATTTTCGAAACGTCTCCATCACCAGTTAAGATATAGAAAATCGTGAAAAAAATACCATCACAGAAATCGAGCTTAGTACAACTAAATAGCAGGAAGCACTCTTCTTATTAATTATAAACTAAAATGGTAAATTGTTTGGTATCTAAATGTGAGCGAAAAATTTCTATTTTACTAATGATCTATATCGGTTCCATTAAACATAATATTTCCATTGGAAAAATTCGTATTGATACATCGATTAAATAGTCGCAAAAGAAAATTTGCTCGACTTTTCTGGGGTGAAAATTTTCCACAAAATGGTACTATCGCACGTAGCATGACTAACAGAATTCAGATATATAAGAATATAATAGTGTTCCATTTAAAATATATGTTATAGCCTTTTGCAGTAGAACCGGAAATGCTAATAGAATAATGTCTTTAATATGCATCGATTGATATTTACATGTTATTGCAATTCTTAAAAATTGGAAGTATTCTCTTAAAATACAATAAAATTATGGGGGTGACACTAATATTATTTACACCCGATATTTTGTTTAACGATTGTATTACTAAATAGCAACATGAAATATTCAAATGAAAATAACTTACCATTTGCTATACTCGTATATGTATGACAGCTATCACAATTTTCACTGTACTAGGGCATAATGTATAAGAACTCTAACTTATCTATTAAACTACACTATTAAACACAAATACATACTAAACACAACGTAAACGACTGAATAGATTCAATTCTCGTGCTAAACTGATAACATTTCCTCGATTTAACTTTTTCTCAGTTTTTTTTATCTGAATTATTTACCTGGACCCTCTTGTCTTAATCAATTGGTATATCGTTTTCTTATCAAATACATGTTTTTGCTAAAAAAAACTCAGCAACAAAAGCCAACTGGCAAATGTATGGCATTGGATATTAATTATGACAATAAAAAATGTTGATTAATATAAAAATAGGTTGCGAAAGAAGTTCTAAATTGTCATCAATGTTGGCGATGAATTACACGAATATTTATTTCCTATGAACTCGTAACTTCGTTAGTCTGAATACGTATATCTTCAAACTCGATAGCCTTCTACTGTAATTTAAAAATGTTTATAAAAGTATATAATCAATTGAATATAAAATGGTTTATCAAAATAAACCATTAAATTATTTAATAAAATATGCGTAACCCCTGAAGAGTAAATACGAAGTCATGAAAAGGAAAAGGAATTATTTCATAATTATCCATTAAGTCAAATATAAGTAAAACTCAAGGTTGCAAGAAATGACACCGAAAAGCTAGATTATGTTGGCAATTACTTAATTTTTTAGGAATCAATTTAGTAAATGGAGTAGAAATAATGATAATCTGCAAAATGCAAATGAATTATTTTTGTTCTTTAGATACCAGAATACACTTGGGAAAGTGTCCGTAATATAAACCTTAGGCCAGAAGAACTTCATTTCAAGAATTTGCATAATTAAAAATGCAAGACGCTGACGGCACCCTTATAATTGGCTTAATAATATTCTACTGCGGTGTTTGTAGTCTCATCATATCATCTCTTTTGACCTAAAACAAGTAGTAATTGTATACTATAACCATTTTTGTCGGACGAACAATATTATAAAGAACTGGGTTGACAAAATTATTTACTCGACATTTCAATAAATAAAGTCCATTACCAGAGATCTAATTAAATAAAATTTAATTGGATACCTGGTAAATAGAAAAATTACACTATTATTCTTTAACTTGAGTTTCTATAGTATAAAATATGTAGAGTATTAACGGAATATCAATGTATAACGTAAAAATATAAGGTATAAATTTTTAGCGTCTTTAGCTATTATACGGAGTGGACAATGTTTTATACACATACATAATAAAATATATTAAGAACTGGACTTATCATTCCCAATTCTTTAATAAAAATAAAATAAAAAAAATTAACACTAATTTTTTGATAGATTTTGATATCTGCCTTGTTTGTAGAATTAGAGAAGACCTTTTTACATATGTACTTTCTTTGGTAGACCATATATATATATATATATATATATATATATATATATATATATATATATATATATATATATATATATATATATATATATATGGTACATGTAAAATGCATGTAATCGATTTTACATAGCTATTAGTAATTTTCAATTTATAATAATCACAATTCCTTTAATATAACTCATAATTGACTGTCGTCAAAAATAGATATTTCTCTTTAGAATTTGAGAACTGACTGACATATTATAAATTATTGAAATAAATAATTTTTCTAATTGACACTTAACTAGGATTTGCGTTTATTTCTTTATTGAAATGAAAAACTGCATTGCATGAAAAACCACGAATATTAATTTACATTTTCACAATTTATCGCATATGGATTGGATAATAAACTAAAAATACAAACTTGTATATAAGTAAGTACACAAATAAGACAGATTTTAGGGTTCTTTTTTCTAGTCTTCTAGTTATTGTGGTTATTTATAATAATATAAAATTTTACTCACATTATACTTTAAGAATATGCAGACAAAATAACGGAATACGGTTAATTTATAAAATAAATTAACTATATTTGTCACATTATAAAATGTATTTTAACACCTCGAAATTATAATTTTAGTGTAACAAATTGTGTATTCAAAATAATATTAAATAACGAAATATTAAATATAACATAAAACAAAGTATTTAACTAGTAAACTAAATATGTAAATTGTTAATCTAAAGATATAGTTAGTTATTATTATAATAATGTGACCTAAAAGCCATATACTCGTAATTATGAAGATAAACAAACATCTTTCTAAGCACTTATAGCAATGAATGTTGTTAAACATTAAAACTGATAATGATCTAAATTGAAATAGTGATTGACTAATTAACAAACAAGTATTAAGATTCATTAGTAATATGTGTATAGATAGATTTCATTTATTCTAAAGTTAATTATTATCGTTACAATATGTAAAAAAGCAGTACCGTGTTGTGGAAGTAATTTAACTATTTCATTCCTTAAAGCGACGAATTGAGTAGAAATTGTTTCTAGATGATTATTTTGAGAATATATTATACATGCAAGTATATAAACACAATTAAGAACTAAAAAATATTTCTCGAGTAAACATTACAATATACATTTTAGGTTCATTTTAATTTTACGCATATTTTTAGGCATATTTAAGTGGATCACAAAGGTTGATAAAATACTGAAATATGCACCCTGACTGGTGCATTCAAATATTATTATAATGCAGTACAACGGGAATATAGCTTTTGTAATGACTATTCCGCATGGTTTAAATGTTGTGTGTAAGCAAGTAGAAATATTATGGTGTATTTCCATATACACTGGGGAACAGTCAATTTGTTGCCAATAATTTAAGAGTCGACTTTGAGTACATTGATTGGCTCCAGTTTCTGAAGTAAACATACACGATAAACATTAATGCAAAGTAAGAAAAACAATAAAATAAGCAAAATCCCTTGTTCTCAATTTTTTTATATATCAAATCTAACAAGAAAATAAAGAATAATTTGCAAAATTATGAAATAAAAATGCAGAAATTGGAACTGCGCGTTACCTATGCATTAATATAGAGCTTAATAGAGCTATCAAAAGGCTTTATAAGGGCTCAAAAATTTGTCTACGTACACAAATCTTAATATCAACACTTCTAACTATTGTGACTATTATCCCTAATGATTTATGCGCTATAAAGAAAATGTATAAGTTTGTGGATAATATAGGGTGTCTTAGTTGGAACTATAGATTTGAATAGCGTGCCATTTGTGTTCTGTCAAATATAGGGCGTCAATATTTAGCGATTGTCATCTACAAACTATACTATGTTAACATGCCGCGATTAAGAGTTCAACAACGAATAGTTTGTGTACAACTGTTTTACTGCGAAAAATTCGCATAAAATTATCTCAAAATGAAACATCTATGTAGTTAACAATGTGTAGCTTAATCAAAACAATTCAAAGGTTCTGTGTATACAATATAAAGACAATACCAATAAGTCTTCGTCGTCGTCAGTCAGATGAAAGTATTGCTCCAGTGAAAGATCTGCATTTGTCAGCATACAACATTCAGTTGACACAATAATTAAAAGTTACACACCATTTACATTTCTTAATTGGGTGTTAGAAAGGTAATGCTGGTTTTTGCAATAAAATTATGTTTAGCTATGAAGCACATTTTCATCTTGATGGATACGTCAACAAACAAAATTGTCGAATTTGGGGTGCTGAAAATCCACATGCCGTTTATGAAAAATAAATGCATCCACAGAGATGCACTTATTTTGAGGTGGAGGAGTAATTGGACCATACTTCTTTGAACATGAAGCTGGCAATGCTATCACAGTAAATGGGAAACGCTATCGTGACATGTTAAACAAATTATTTTTTTCACCAAATAGATGATTTGGATTTGAATAACATGTGGCTTCAGCAAGACGGTATAATGTGTCATACAGCACGTGCAACCATAACTCTGTTGCATGCCAAATTTCCTGACCATGTTATCTCACGGAATGCTACATCAATTGGCCTGCGAAATCATGTGATTTAACACCATTGAACTTTTTTTTATTTGGGAGTTATGTCATGGTAAAAGTATACCATTCAGCCAGAAACAATAAATGACATCAAAGCAAACATTAAACGTGTTATCCGAGAAATACAGCCAGTTTTATGTGCCCGCGTTATGGAAAATTTTGCTAAACGAATGACATAATGCCAGATGAGTTCAGGCGGCCATATGAACGATATTTTTTTCTGTTTGTGGCCGTATAGTCTCCATTTTATCCCGAAAAATAAAAAATCTCAGTTTGTCAAATATTATTAGTTTTATTCAAAAATCACAACATATAATTGCCTAGATGAGGCACCATGTATTATACTACGCATTGCTTCTATGATAAATTTATTCCTCTAATATAATTTATCCCAGACTGACATCGATATCTCTTATTTACTGTTATTAATCTTTTAGTAAACGTTCTAAATAATTAAAAAACTGCCTCCATAACTCCATTTAATAAAATCTACCTATTAAAGAAAATTTAACAAGTACACCTTGTTCAAATCGACATATCATTTAGATACTTTAATTATGGTACCAGCTGACTAATGTTCGTCAATTCTATATAATAACTCAGAGAAATGTCCTCGAAACCTCATCCTATTATAATAAATCAGTAAAATGAATTAGACACTAGGTATTTGAAAATTACACGGAATTATTACGTCGGAGTGGTATCATAGGATAATTCTTGAGGTATCATCACAGGAAGCCGAATTATTTGTTAATGGATTACCGGTGTTTGTATTATAACTGACTTTTATTTGCTTCGCTTTCAGCACACAGGTTGTGTTGCAGGTGGCTTGCTTTAGTGTTTGGTTACCGAGAAGGTATATTACAAATAAATGTGCAAAGTAAAAGGTAAATAGTTGCCTTTGAGTATGCGTGTAACGATAACAATATATTGGGAATGCACCACTTAGTGCCTTATCGAATACATAGGCCAAATATATATATATATATATATATATATATATATTGTGTTTTGAGTAGTGTTTGTGAGATTGGATATATTTTAATGAAACAGGCCATATGATCATATAGAGTGTCTCAGTTGGAACTATAGGGTTTGAATTGCCCGCCATTTATGTTCTGTCAAAGATAGGGCGTCAATATTTAACGAATTTCATCCACAAACTATACGACGTCAACTTACCTGCTTGTCTTATTTGGAACTGTAGGATGTGATTTGTGAATAAAACTAATAATATTTGATAAATTGAGGTTTTCTATTTTTCAACATAAAATGGAGACGATAGGGGTACAAACGGAAAATCGAATCTCTTCTGAATTCTTTTTCCTGAACAGCATGTGGATTTTCAGCACCTCGCATTCGATGAAAACACATGATGAAGTACATGAAAATGTGCTTCATCGTTGAACAAAATTTGGTTGTAAAAATCAGCATTACCTTCTTTCTTTTTTAACATCCATTTAACAAATTTACGATGTTGTAAATGGTCTGTAACTTTTAATTGTTGTGTCAACTGAGTTTTTCAACTGACCTACTGACTGAATCCAATGCGTGGTGGTTCTTGACAGATTTAATTGTTGTGCACGGGGACGTCGAATAGATGTATTTGGATACTCCCGTACACTTTCTCTCACTGTAGCAATATTTTCATCCGATCGACCACGACGATGTCTCTTCATATTTCTTGATTAAGTTACGAACTATTAACTCTGTAGGCGCTTCATTTTATCCTAAGTTTGTGGGAATTTTTCTTAATGTAACTGTACACGATCGCTCACTTTCACAAAATATTTGTACACAAACTATTCGTTGTTGAAATGTTAATCGCATCATGTTGACGTCGTATGGTTTCTAGATGACAGTCGTTATTTATTGACGCCCTATCTTCCATAGAACACAAATGATGCGCAATTATTCAAATCCTACAGTTCTAACTGAGGCACTTTATACCATATACTCGTAGACATCCAACTGCTATTAAAATATATCGACATTTTAATTTTCAGTATTAATGAAAGATATATTATCTATATATGTATACATATTATTGTATTGAATCAAAGATAGAACCGCTAAAGTAGTAAATTTTACGCTAACCAGGCGCACTTAATGCAATTTGGTATATATTTTTTAATAAATATGTATGGCGTTAACACAGTTAACAGATAACAGTTCTTTTAAAATTGTTTAAAAACGAACGCTGCAACTTTCATCTGCATTCACCTTGAATAATCTCGAGCTATACCATTTCCATTGGCGCAGCAACTTAGAGGAAACGTTGCAGATAATAAATAAAATGACTTATTGTAATGTTCCTATATACATATTTGGATACGTATGTATGTATATATAGTAACATCAATTCATTTTAATTAATTGTTGGGTAGCAGGCGGAAATATTTGAATTTATACAAATAATAAAAAATATCTATAGCTGATCCAAATAAATAAACAAGAAAAAATAATATCACAAAAAACACTTTCTTTAGCTTGTTTGTGATAGTAAATAATAGTAAATAATAGAATTGATTTAGTGAAGTTTAATAAATCACTTTTTTTCTTTTAATATTCTATAAGTCTTTCAAATCGCATATGAATCAAATACATGTTTATGTGACAATTATAATGGGTAGAAGGGCATAAAATTATATCCTACTGTCATTGTACGCATTATAACTATAATGTAATGCCATTATACCCTTTCTAACGTATAACTAAGTATACAAATTTGTATACTCATACTATGGAGCTTCTGCTCAAAATTGAAATAGTCATAAGACTCCTAGACCCGGCATTTACGACCTTAAACTAATAAGCGCATTATTATGAGCGTATGCAACATTATCAAAGATTTAAAAATTGGATTTATAAAAAGACATACCTTGAATGCTTATTATATTTATAAATTACTGATTTTCTGTCATTTCAAGACGTAATTAACGTTGTAGTAAGTGAGGTGGATAAACAAATTTGTCTGTCTTAGAGTTAAATACTTTGAAATACTACAATGCTGCAAACTAAGACTTGTTTTCATGAACGCTACATTTCTCTAGATTATATTTATTTCAATCAATTCATGTAGGGTGGTTTTTCTGGTAACTTTATTTTGCAAAAGTAGTTAATGCTGATGTTTCTCACGGTCTCATACTCGCATTATCATTTGAAATCTCGAGACTCTCTCGGCGTTTTTAACACTCCCGATATAATTCATAATTTGTTTTTGTTTTTGAAAGGAATTACTTAAGAATATCTTGTAGCTACAATCCTTTATAAACTGAGTTAAATAAGTAATAGAATTAACTTCTATAGTAAAGACAGAAGAAACATTCCGGACTACATCATGTTAAATTAGTTAGATAAAACAAGTAGTTAGATATCAAACTTATTATGATAGTGATGAAAGAAATGAAGATGCAGTAGTTTCTCTATTTCAATAATGATCATAATTAGCAATCACAACTTTTTTCACTGATATAACGTTAACGTATTTACAAATATATGAATAACATTAACTAACTTAAAAGAAAATGTTTTTAGAGAGACAGAGAAATCGATTTCCTTCCCCTAAAGCGTCAGGTTACAAAGACGAAAGTTACACATAAAGACAAGGACAAATACACCTATGCTCAGGGAGATGTGCCAATACACAATTAGAAGTAGGTTTATATACTGAGTCTACTCTAACATAAATCTATTAAAAGCTCCTTACAACGGCTTCATTATAATAATAACAATATTAATTTATCGACACCACGATTAGACCACCAAGATAGGTAAATAAAAAAAAACAGTTCACTAAAGGCATTTAACTTTATAGTTCAACTACACATATACATATTCCTTACAGCTTTCTTATAATGGTTCATTATTACGATCATAACAACTGGTGACTGGAGATTATTAAAGTATGACATATGAGAGAAATCTGCAGCATGTGTTCTATTTTTATTTAAATTCAGGTATACACACATATGAGAAGTACTTTTTGAAAATGATTTCCCTAATATAGGAACGCATTTTTGGCTTATAGTGCATTTTTAGTATAAAATATAATCATTGTATAAAGCATTGATTTCATAACATCGTTAGTATATAATCATTAGTATATAATTAAGACTAACATCTTTTTAAGGTGTACTGTGTACGTGTAATGTGTATAGTACTGTTATTTAAAAAATATAGTGGTAAAGAAGCATAATTAAATATACACATATTATTGACATCATGATATGTACAGTTTGTCAAGAATAGGAACAAGTCTCAAAACTGGGATATTGGACCGCCTACGAGGTGAGTAGTAAATAGTCTGGTCTTTACTCAGTTGCACTGAGACCATTGCAGAGTGAATATCGAGTGTACAGTCAGTAAAAGAGATGGATTAAGTGTTCGATCTGACCGCGCGTAAAGTGTATCCTTTTCCGTCCGAATGGTGCTTCTCTCTTTCTACTACGCATACATAGAGAATATTACACTTTTTCCTATTCTTGATAAGCTGTATATATGTAAATATACCGACAGATGACTGATTTAACAGGACTTTGTAAGACATTATGTAATGTGTTTGCAAGATCCGCCTTTTGATTGTATGAATGAATTGAGGCAGAACGCTATTTCATTTCTGTTCCATAAAAAATGTCATATAATAAAGGACCACAATAAGATTTTCGTCAAGATGTATATGCGGATTGTAAATCCCTCTTGAGATGTGGGATACGGTAATTTTACGGATACGTTGTTCAGATCCTTTCTCCTTACGTAGCGATATTTCGTCATATTCAAACATGTCGACTTTATCCAGTAAATAATAATAATAATAATAATAAGTGTTTATGTGTAGATTATAAGTATATATGTAATCAGATCTCAACAAGATTGTTACAAATTTATTTAATCGATTTATCGATAATATAAGCCACCAATAATGATTTGGTAACACTCATATATATGCTTTTATAGTCACGTGTATAATGTATTAGACAGCAGGTGTCAAGTATACCTCTGGGTGTGAGATTAATTAACAAGCTGATTTGTTATAATAAATTCTTATGATAATCTATGGAATGGCGACCTTAACATCATTAAAATCCATATACATAAATGCTATTTTACTACGTCCAATTTACCTTTTACTTACATTAATTTTCGATACGTCCCCATAAACTGAATTAAAAAAATCTAATTTTATTAATAAAATAAATTTGTTCAATAAATCGTGTTATAGCTTTAGCATATTATCATCTAACAGGAATATTCCATTTTGTATATATCCTTAGTCTTTGATACAGAGTCAAGAGATTCAAAGTGTTATTCATTCTCTTAATCTTCATCATTTTTCCTTTATAAAAGAAGGAGGTTTGTAGCTCTTCCTAGGTAAATAACTTCTTGCGAAATGTCAATAACATAACGTATTTGAAAGGGCTTCTTGTGAGCAGATAAATTTCGATTATGCTAATAAAATCCAGAAGTTATTTTCATGAGACGAGACCAGTCCTTTCACGGCAAAAAATAATAACTATTTCATGTTTTTCATAACGTGAAGCAAACAGTACACTGTAATTTGCTTTACAAATAATTCTATTTATGTATGAATAAATCAAACTTGTAATTATTCTTTCTTTCTTGTGTACTTGACCCTAATGCCTTGGTGGATATTCTAAAGCAAAAGCTATTTATAGCATTTATGACGACTATAGGTCACCACTTACACTGTATGGTACCTGAATGAGAACAATTCCTGCATGTTCCAGACGAATTCATCACTGATACCCTGACAGCTGTCTGTTGAAATGACCGGAGATCTATTTAAAATACACTCGAGTCTCGTTAAGTAGGTGGTAAATTGTTTTCGTGTCAAATTTGTCAGGAATTTCAAAACAATGGCGTTTACGGTAAAAACCGGCGCTTTATTCACAACTGTTACTTTGGGTGGGCTGTTTAAATTTATTGCGTATTCGATCATTAGTAGACAACATATTTATTAAATTTCTAAGAAAATATCGATATATATCTTGTAATACGATTTTGTAATGCAATAGCAATATAATAATAAAAATATGTAATAGACAACAAACAAAATGTTGACTTGCTTGAAAATGCTTGCTGATGCAATTGTTTCATAAATTTTCGAAATATATTCATATACTTCTATAGGATTATCTATAATATAATATCAAACCGAAGTCAAAGTTTCTAGGCAAGGTGATACGTAAACTATATAGGTAAATTAATAATAAAACAAAAAGTACAAACTAATAATTGCTAATTGGCTGTAAATAAACAAAAAAATATACATAGATAGCAGATAAAGAAATCTGAGAAAGAATGTGTATGTTTCTACTTTCTGTATTAAATGTCTAGTTTGTTTCAACCAATATCGATAATTATGCTCCCTGCACCATTATTTGATATCGTCAAAACGGGGGAAAATGTAATTCTGTAAAAAAAATTTATTAACTTCGAATTTGTAACGTTTAATGCCATACTACATACTATATATATATATATATATATATATATATATATATATATATATATATATATATATATATATATATATATATATATATATATATATTATATATATAGTTAGACAATTTATCTTACATACATTTTATAAATTAGGCTCAAAAATTAAGTATTTAAGGATGTAAAAAAATCCAAAATTCTTATGTGATTTTCAAAGGAGTGTAACTTGGAAAAGTATAGCCGCAGAGCAATTAAAAAAAACAAAATTGAAGCTCTAAGTTGCTAGTTTTCAGATCTTGATAACTAGCAACTTAGAGCTTGAGAAAAAAAGTTGAATGTTCAAAATTCCTTACCATTAGCAGTATTTGAATAATAATAAGAACACCATCAGAAAACAACTTTTAAAAATTTTTGCTTGCCTTTCGAAAAATTCACGGACTTTTCTTGATAAATTGTTTTCAGTGATTTCCTCATAAAACTTTTTTAGATAATTTTATTTTCTTTAATTTGAGCGATCTAAAATTCTTGTACAGTGAGTTATCGTCATTAGAAGCAAGAAAGTAAGTTTTGACTTCGGTAATTAATTACTTGGGAAATAAAGATTGTACAGAAAAATTAAGTAGGGTTTTAAAACATGAAAAGTATTCTTTGCAGGTTGTAGTTTTGATAAAAGGAAATTCGATGCGAGAATGTTGATTGAAAAAGAGGTAAAAAATTGCGTATTTAGGGATATTTGCTTCAAATGGCATAACTTTGTAAATAATGGATACTCTAAGGATGTTGACTATTTATTTTCAACTTCAAAGTATCCTAAAGAAACCCTGAAAATTTCAGTGGGCTGCGATTTTTTTAATTGTATTCGGAATTATTGTTTTTGCTGAAAATCAATTTAAAAATGAATTCTTCATTCTTTATTCATTTTTTGAGGTTGAAAATGTTATATTTAGCAATAATCCGTATCTTTGTATCGAAAATGTTAATTATTGTAAGACAAAAAAATTAAATAAAATAAAAAAAAATGTTAAAACTGACTAGTTTTGATCCAATTTTGTGTCACTATTTTTTACGATTATGGAATGGTAATCTTAAAATACAACTTTCTAGTTATTCATTTATATATTATTTGGAAGTATCGTACCATGGCAATATTTGAAACTTTAACGGCAACGAATACAACAACTTTTATAATTTACATCCATATTATGAAATATACACAATAATATTTGTAAAGTGTGTATAAACATCTCGTAAATAAATTTGGTTTTATGGAAAAGCCCATTTATATCAAGCCTTTTTAGATATTATATGCTAAATATGCCTAAATAACATATGAAACGATAGTCAAATTATTATGATTCCTTATGAAGCCTTTAAGTTCGGCTTCATCGACGCCTGCCGGTGATCACTTCATGGGTGGTCCCTAATTGGTGCTGTTGGTATACTACCTATACATGCACTACCTGCACCGGCACTTTTCAGCCTATAGCACATATGCGATGTGTACAAGCGAAGAATCGGGGTAATTAGAACAAATTATCACCATTAATGTAGTTATGTGAAGGCTGTCGGGAGAACCACGTAATTAGAAACGTGATCTGAAAGAGTTTTGAGGATCCTATGGCCACCTGCTTTTCTCTTAAAAACCATTTAAATATCTCTTACGGCAATAATTTTTAATTTATGTCGAAGGGAAAGCGTATTTATAGACGTGGGAGTGTGATGGTGACGGCATCGTCTAAACAATATCGTTTTTATGTGGTTGATGTTTTAAAATCATCGGTGTGGTAACGATGTTACTTTCATTTATTTAATCAATAAGTCCAATATACCGCTAGGTGTAAGACTAAAGGTAATACAATATAAAATAGGGCCAGCTTTCTTGGCCCTCTTTACTGATTTTTCAATGATACTATGTGTAGTATTTCCCTCTTTCTGTGTGTGTCCTCGTATTAGGTACTTGTGTGTGACGGAGTTTATGGGAAGTGTTTGAACGGCATACAAGTACTTAGCAAAGGCAAACATAAAATAAAAATAGCATAATATTATTATCAAAACATTTATTTTTTTTTCGAAACAAACAGTTTTAAAACCTTAAAATGGAATTTTCCGCACGTAGAACATCTCTATCTTGAAATTGAGTGGCCGAGAAAAAATAAACCAATGGCAGGGTGGGGTGTATCCTATCCACCTCAAAATCAATAGATGGCGTCTGGTAGACGTACCTAATTAGAATCAGTCGAAACCCTATCGATCCGACATGATTTAATTGAGTTATCGTACTAACAAAATAAATTCTCAAATAGTCCACCATTCTGTATTCTTATGACCCATGGACAGGGTGCGGTGTGTCCTATCCATCTCACAATCAATGGGTGTCGTTTGGGAGACGTCCCCGATCAGAAACAGTTAGAACCCGATGCAATTCGACACGGTTTAGTTGAGTTATCCTGCTAACAAGAATAAATGCCGACGACAACGACAACGACAACGACACACACACACACACAAAATGGTTTGGAAACCATTTTTTTACTTTAGCCCGAAAAACGAAAACTACACTCTAGATGTAGTGACGCGTTAAATTGGCGCATTATCAAGGATAATGAGTGTGCCTCGATAGCTCAGCGGTCAGAGAAACTAACCGGAAATTGGGAGAGCCAGGTTCGATTCCCGGTCGAGGCAAAATGCACTTTTATCCTTGCTATCGCCCAAGTGGTGACCCCGATATGATGTGATTCGTCATTCTAGTATATGTAACCTCCCTTACATCTCAAATTCGCGGATTCGATTCCCGTCCTATCCATCGCCCTATAGTCCCGGGGGTTACCGAACAACGGTTCGTAAGAATGGCGAACGCGGTCACATTCTGTTAAAATTGTACAGAGACAAAACCATGTCTCTAGGGTGCTAGTAATGCGTTAAATTGGCGCATTAGCAAGGATAATGAGTGTGCCTCGATAGTTCAGCGGTCAGAGCAACTAACTGGAAATTGGGAGAGCCGGGTTCGATTCCCGGTCGAGGCAAAATGCACTTTTATCCTTGCTATCATCAAACTAGAAAAAAAAATTTTTACACGATTACATTACTTTTCCGCGTATAGTGGAGCGCGGAAAAGTAACAAGAACAATACAGTATTTCGCGTATTTTTCCCATTTTGGTTGTTACGATTTTGCTTTCATTATTTCTTGTTAATGTCCAGCATTCATTACTGTAAAGTGTAGATGGTCTTACGACTTTCTGGTATACTTATGTTTTCATAATCTTTGACATATCTTTATTTCTTAGAATCGCGGTTTTTAGGAAATTGTAGTCTTCTAGTTTTACTAATTCTTGTATTTTTATTTCAGTGTCTATTTCCCCGAATTCCTCTGTATGATCACTGTATTTCTTGAAAAATATCATGGTTATAGATATTTCGATGCTTATATCCACGTTTATTATACACAGTTCTATTGATATATTTCTAGGTTTTGTTGCAGTTTGTGTTCTGTTTCAGCTACCAAAACCATGCCATCTACAAAAAATAGTTCTTATAGTGTCACATGTTCAATTTTCCATTGACCTTGTGTGATAATTGATAGAGTTATGATGTTCGATACCGAACTTGAAGGACCACCTACATAAGCAGGAATAATTGATATGGATAATAGGTAAATAATGGGACTTACTTTGATATCTGGATACGTTGGCTTGCCCGGGATTCGCACGATATCTTACTGTCGGTAGTTGATATGATTCTCTTCTGTCAATACCTACGATCCAGCTTGGTCGCACTAAACTATGTGCATGGGCGGCACTCGCACATGGGCGTAGGGTAGGATACATGGAATGGGATGGCAGGTAGGAAGGAACATAGTTCGATACGGAACAGACCTACTGTCAAGTTTATAATATTGTCTATGACTACAGAGAAAGATAGGGCTTAATACACATTATTGTCTAGAATGTTTCATATTGTCGAGATAATATATCATCTACAGCTCAACAAGAATAAGAACAAGTCTCAAAACTGCGATATCGGACCGCCCACGCAGTGTGCAGTCTGGTCTTTACTCAGTCGAATTGAGATCTTTTCGGAGTGAATATCGATGAATGTGAATATACACAGAGTTCGATCTGGCCGCGCGTAAAGTGCATCCACTTCCCTTCGAATGCTGCCTCACTCCATCTTCTACGTGTACCTAGAGAATCTCATACTTTTCCCTATTCTTGATGATCAGTACTATAATACAGATGCAGAAGCCTTGCACTACTACTTATACACCAGCATCGATAATAAACTGATGTGTACTTAAAAGGCATGTCAACTTTGCCCATGTGCAAATTCGAATGGAATTACCTATTATATTAGTTATCTTAGGGATTGGAAAAGGCTTTGGAAACACTGAGTGGTAATACAAAAATGGTATACAACAGTAGACGTAATTACGATTAATTAAATGTACGCTAATACATCTACTAAGAGTCTGTTTTGTGCAGTGAAATACGCATTGTATGTGAAACTTGTGAATACAATTGTACATATAATTTTTGGTGCAAAAGGTCAATGTAAAAGTACGAATGATTCTGAAGCATACCTGCGTGACACTATTAAAGAATATCGTATAAACATACATTTACAAGTTGGGACTAAATGTAAATGATCGTGCCGTTGGCTGAAGCAGTTTCACTTTTACGATTCGATTTTATGTATTGTTTGGGCTAGAGTATCACATGAAAATTCTTTATACTCTATTCGCCAGTAAGACCATGGCGATAAATAACATTTTTTGAACTTCTCTGAGTGTTCAATATATTTATGCAATTTTATGAATCGGGCCATTCTATTATTATAAATTGCACTGTCTAGACAAACACTAATAATTAAGCTCTCTACAATACATAACATATTATAATCGCGTGATTAATGTATTTTATTTATATATTATTTAGCCTCATCAGATTCAAAACATCCACAAAATGGGAGCATGATAAAAAACAACACATCAGTTTCCAACCAGGTGATTTACATTGTTTTCAGAAGTCACGCGAGGTTTTGACGGGAGGTCCACATCTTTCAAAGCCCTGTCATTTGGCCTAATTTATACAAGCGTAACTAAACAGTCTCCTGGTGTTAGACCTGTTAATTAGGGCATATCGTTCTGTGGGAATTAATGGTCAGACCACGTGTTTCGTCTGTTGTTATTGAATCCAACAAGTAGGTATACTTATCCTAAATTTCGTGATAACAAATATTAATTATCTGAGCTGGTTAAAACCTGGAACTAATTAGAGTTAATTACAGCTAATTAGATTTTCACAAACGTTAAAAAATAAACGAGATTATCAATATTTAATGTTAAGTATGCTTGACAAAATATAAATTTAGTGTTTATCCATAATACCCACGAAATGTCACAAAAATTGATGAATACTCTTTGGTATCCTATTTAGGTACACAGGTTTAAATGCAATGTATTTTTTAATAAAAAAAAAAACTGTGGGACGCTTGAAGAGGAGGGTAAATGAACTAATTTTAAGTTTCCGAGACACATAATACTCCGAAGTTTGTATAAAAATATAAATATGTTGCAAAATTTTAACAGATACCAAGTTTTTACTTTTCCGCACTCCACTATACGCGGAAAAGTAATGTAATCGTGTAAAGAATAAGTGAAAAAACTAAAAATTATTTGGGTTTATTTTTCGTTTTTCGGCCTAAAAACAAAAAAAAATGGTTTTTAAAAAATGTTTGCTGTATGTGTGTCGTTGTCGGAATTCATTCTTGTTAGCACGATAACTCAACTAAATCGTATCGGATCGACCATGATTGACTTATTTTAATGGGGGACGACTCCCAGACGACACTTATTGATTTTGAGGTGGATAGAACACACTCTACCATGTACATGGGTCATGAGAAAGTACAATGGTGGACTATTTGAGAAATTTTTTTTGTCACGATCACTCAACTAAATCGTGTCGTATCGATCGGGTTTCAACTGATTCTGATTAGGGAAATCTACCAGATGACATAAATGGATTTTGAGGAGGATAGGACACACACCACCCTGTCCATGGGTCATGAGAAAGCACGATCGTGGACTATTTGAAAAAAGTAAGACTGTCGCATAAAACACATATTCTGCATTTATGTGTTGGCTTATTTTTTCTCGGCCACTCAATTTCGAGATAGAGATGTTCTACGTGCGGAAAAGTCCGTTTCAAGGTTTCAAAACTTTTTATTTTATCATTAAAATTTCATAGAAAATAATTATGTATATCTCTTCTAGAAACACTTATTGCCATAGAATTCAAAAATTTGAAAAGGTAAATCACTTTGATTCACTTGCTTTTTTCTTATGACTGTTGGTTTGGCCAGTACAATCAATAAAACATGTTTTATTCCTTTGTTTCGGATTTATGTCATCACTTTCAGAGACATTTGCGTATACATGCTTATAAATATTTATACATTTTTCATCTGTTATGGATAACTGTTTTAAGGTGACTGCTAAGTTACGTTGAAACTACTTTCACTAACAATGCAAATGTTGTACTATGTGTAATTAATAAAGCGTCTATTCCTGCAAACCGCATTAGAGATGGACTAACAATCGATACGCTGACCGTGTTCGTTTCAATAGCAACGATATTGCCACCGCATGTTATACAGAGGCCTTTTATAGGTTCGTTTTCCTCTCTTCGCTGTTTTCACTCTTTACGCGACCTTGCTGATCACCTTGTGTATTTGAATTTCTGTGTTTTTATTTACAGTAGAGTTTAAAACAGCCGTCATCTTGTATATAACATCATTTTTAAAAATATAACCATGTATATGTTAGTTAATTCAATAAGAGAGAAAGCAAGAAGAAGTTATTGTAAGAAGGTACGAGAAATGACATCCATGGCAGCCAAATTTTAGATATTGTTTTGTCAGTTTAAGGAGATCGTTTACCTTGATCTTACATCAGTTACGTTCTATCTCTCTTTTTCATATGTAAGAATAGGATTAAAATAGGACAACTTCCATAGCTCTTAAACGTAATTGTAATTGAAGATGCACATGTAAGATTGTGAATTAATATAAAATGTAACCCTCTGAGTCATTACTGGTATCTATTAATTTGTTTTATTCCTTATACATATATAAGCTATTTGAACTTATAGATTTTGCGACCGTGTATAATGTATGTACATACTTTATTGGAGTTGTGCTCCGATTCCATGTGTAATTGAAGTTTTACCTGAAAAAAAAACATTACATTAGTTATGTTAAAAATAATAAAGTTTAGAAGCTAAATAGTTATGACAATGGCATTGAAGAGTTCAATGACAGTTTATGATTATTACGTTATAGGTGATTTTTTAGAGAATAATGCTGTATCTTTAAATAATAACTTTTTCAAACTTCAGTTCTATATATTAATATCATCGCATTCAATGTTGTATCATTCCTTTGAATTTTATGCAGAACTGTAGATAAATTAGTCAATAAATATGAGAGTACTTCTAAAAACATAATTTAAGGTAAGGTCAATAACTACGCAATTGAGTGATTAAAACAGAACTTTATAAACAATTCAAATTGTATATAACATTGTATCCCGTTTTATCTCACTGTGACATGTAAAATACTTGTTTATTTTAACTCTTTGAAAAGACTTATTTCATTTTTGGATGCGAATTTTTTACATTACTGTTAGCGTTATAACATTATCAGGAATTGTGAAATAGCAATATTTATCTGATGAAGACATTTAAGAAAACACATATTTTTACGTATGGTGTGATAAATTTCGTGATAGGTAAAAAAAAGTCGAGTAATTTTTACTACTTATCTACTGTTATAAATTTTCAAAATATGATCCATTTAAGTGCAAAAGAATAAACTAAAAAAAATGTTGGCGATGATTGGTTTACGGAGACAGTAAACAAGCTGAGGCTTGTCATTTATCTAATAGTAAGTATTCTGAACAATCTACGTTCAAATGTAAGTAAAATAGAAGTAAAATTTAGAAAAAGTGAATACTATGTACTCAAGTTTGCATGATGAGAGTACTATGAGAAACAATTATATAGTTGGATGTGTTATTAGCTGCGCAGGAAAATATTTACCTACCAATTTACGAAATCCCATTGGGGCTTGTTGAATATGTCAGTTATTTGTCTTGAAATGCCTGACGAATAACAAGTGGTACCCATATAAAATTCATGAGTTTCGGAAAGAAAAGAGGAAGAAGAATTTCAAAGCAGAATGGTATTTTTTGAGTGAACGATGGAGCGCTGCTATAGTAATCCCTAATTTTCAAACCATTGGTCGTTTTTATTGATCAGAACACATCTTGTGTAAATGGCTCAGTGAATAGGCAAATTTCAGGTACTGAACCCCTAAGAAGCCTTATGTGATGATACACGATTCATGCAGTTTCTAAACAAAGTCAACATGTGGGTAGGAATAGTTGGTGCTACAGTTGTAGGACCATTGATGATGCATTCACTATTGAAAAGTACCTATTTCGAGTTGCTACAACCATACGTAGTTCCCCCACTTGGGATACTGCGTTCAAATAATGATATCCAAATATTTGGGGAATAATAAATCCCCAAATACTAGAACATTCAATATGCTACCAACATAATTGCGCGCCACCACATTATTCATGAATTGTAGGTACATGATTTTTAAATGTTTTTCCAATACGTATATTGGTAGAAGAGGAGCTATTGAGAGGCCAACTAGATCTGTGGATCTAACACCCCTTGAGTATTTTCGTGGGGCCACATTAAATCCAAAGTATATCTCAACTATAAACTAGATTCTATCCAGAGATTAAAAGATAAAAATAATGTTTACGTTTAAAGCTAAATAATGTTTTACAAGAATTCTAGTTTCGACTTGCACATTGTCAAGAGATTAAGAGGGGGAGTTCTACCGCAGTGATATAGGATGGCGCCACTTGTACTTCATTTCTATGCAATAGATTTTTGTTACGAGAACAATATCCTACATTTCTCATGATGAAATATTTTAAGGATGTTACAAGGCAGGAACTGCAGGAACACTAGACAATTTGAACACTCAACTTAAAGATTGTTTTCTTTCCAAAAATAAAACCCGCCACAGGTAGGATTCGACATCTGCCCCGGATCGGAACCGAACGACATACAGCTGTTTCGAACTTATTAGTTCTCATCAGTGCCGTACACGGTACGCCGATCCAGGACAAATGCCGAGTGAACTCTATGGGGTATACATCTTTATCGATACGATCTTTGTCAGTAACATATAAGTCGGAAATCGAGAAAGGAACCACCAACCGCCTAGAGCAATTGTTCTGGTGGATTTGCTAAAATATTGTTTGTTTCTAAAAATAATTATAGTCTTATAAGGAGTCACATAGAATGTGACTCATTATAAGATTTCTTTTCATTTTTTCATATATATATAAACAATATACCTATTTGTATTTTATTGGAAATAATTATGTCTATTGATATGTTAATCGCTTTATTGTGTACTAAAATTAACCGAGGGAGATCTTAACCCACACTGAGTAGGTGTATATTACATGCGAGCTAATTACGCAATTAAAAATCACATTGTGGGTAGATAAACAATAAACCCACGGATAATAATGATAATAATAATATTAATTAAAGAGATTGTCGCATAACTGTTGAAACAAACGTCTACAAGATAATTACCAGTTAATTTATGCCCAACGGAGACTATCAAATGGCATCTGACCGTTCATAATTAAGATATTCTCTCTAATAATATCCTGGGGTGGTGTTCTCTCGACGTCTTATCCCACAAGAATATAAATATCCACTTCGTAGGTATGTTTAATAAAATCTTGGACCCTCGTACATTATTGCATTCCATTACAGAAGTCAGGAGGGACTTCCATGTCTCTGACGTTACTATTCTTTTGCCTCATACCGCTCTGAGTAAAACCACGAATAAAAAATTTAGGTTCTTATCGGGGGAGAAGTTACAATGGAATGTCATGATTCATCAAAATATAATTAAGGTTTTTATTATTTAACGACATTTTGGATACTATTCAGTATCACAGACATTGAGTACACAGTAGAGTATTTACATCACTTCAATTATATTTTGGAAGGCTGATATACTGGTAAGTGAATTACTTTTCAATGTGAGGATTGAAGGAGAGATTATTCTTTGGAATCTTCTTATTTCCATAGTAGGCTTATTTCTTTAATAGGCTCATTTACTCCTATCTGTCATGAAAATAGTTTAATAATCTAAGCTGTAAAGTATTGAAATAATTAACTAAGGGTTAGTTATTTCAATTAAGTGCGATTTTAATATAATTAGTAACATCAAATATAAAATATGTAAATGAATCACATTCTTTGTCATCCTCTAATGGATTCAAATGGTTTTTTTCAATACCATATATAGAAAAAAATTAAAAGCTTTTATAAAAGTTATAAATTTTGATGAAAAAGATAGTTACTTAAGTGATTATAGTGTAGGGGTACAGTGTACTGAAGTTTCATTGCATTTTAATAACTATAATATGGTTTGAAAAGTACAATGATAAAAGTTTAAAAAGTTTGTCTGGCGTGTGTTTGTTGCATAAATAGAAGTGGTAACGCGGTTGAATGTTGATTGGCTGGTAAGTAAATCATGATGCGGTAGTTGTGAGGCAAGTATCGTGCACACATAGAGATTTCTGAATTATTCGTCACATTTTTTTCCATGTGAGTTTAGAAGGAATTAATACAATCTAATTGATTCTCAGGTGAAAATACCAGGTCGTCCCGGAACTGAATATCACGATTCCATCATTAGGAATCATCAATGTAAGTATACCGAACTGTACCTAGCGTTCTGAGAATATTAGACAGACTTTGTACCAAGCTGGTACAAGCATACATGTAGAAATTGGCAAACGCCATCTACTTACCAAGCGACAAAGTGTCACCAAGTGAGGAAGTAGTAATTTAAAACTGCAAAATAATCGAAATCGCGATGTGTATCTCGGTTGTCAATTCACTATTTTCTCATTGGTTACGTGAAAACTTGCTTTCGAGGAAGTAATCTGCATCAGAAATGAAAGGCAGCATAGCTTCCCGTAGGCAACATTTTGTCGCTTTGCAGGTAGATGGCGTTTCCTAATTTCTACATGTTACTGAGTTGTTAAACCAATATACCAGACTCGTTATCTGTAAATCTGTAAATAAAAATGCATGCAATAAAATGTTTACATATTTCAGAATCATTGTTCACAAGAACTCATAGGTATGAAGGCGTGTTAGAAAGGTTACACATATAGACGAGAACAAATATGCTTACGCTCACGGAGAGGTGTCATACTCCCCTATTAGGACTCAAACCCAAGCATACAATGACTCCAATATTGGTCACAGTTCGTCACTCTGGATATCATTAGTCATCTTTATAGTTGACTGTACCAATGGGTGAATATAACAAGTTAGCCTCTATAGGTGAACACAAGAAATAGGTCACCCATCCACATAGCGGACGTGGAGCAAAATGTTGTATTCTTATCGGCGTTAGTCAGGAAACTGGCCTGAATGTCCCTTGTATTCTCGATGGAATTTTGAGTAAACTCAATATGAAGCTTTCACAATAATATACATAAATATAATAAGATATAGTGCTTTAAATCTAAGGACTTACTTAAAACACTATTAGAATCACATACTTTGATAATTACTCATAAAGTTAGTGCATAGTTAGGACTGAGCTACGGTGAGCAGAGTGAACACAAGATGATAAAAGACTTTCTTCATTACCATTAGTGTTAAACGAACCTAAACTGCAATTCGACATTGATATGATTAGTTGTCATTTCCATAACATTACTTGATGGCTCTTTGAATGCATCTTAAATGGTTGTTATTTTAATTAAATCTATAATATATATCAATAAATATATCATCTATGTAACTGGATATATAATAATAAATGTATTAGATTAACAAGAGTTTATGGCAAATACTGAAATATATTAAACTAATTGAATAGATACCAATCTAAAAAAGATATAAGCGTACTCGCATATCATTTCAAAATATGGTTATATATTACTGATAAAATAGCATCTGATCATAGCTCTACTCAGTATATCATCATTGTCATTTGATATTAATATGAGGATAATTTGGTTTATTTAAAAGATTTTTTACTTTTCCGCACTCAACTATACGCGGAAAAGTAATGTAATCGTGTAAACATTTTTTCTAGCGTTTATTTTTCGTTTTTTGGTCTAAAAAAAGGTTTTTAAACAATTTTGTGTGTGTGTGTGTCGTTGCCGTTGGCATTAATAAAATTTCTTATTAGCACCCGCATCTCCCAGACGACACCTTTTCATTTTGAGATGGATAGAACACACTCTACCATGTTCATAGGTCATGAGAAAGCACAATGGTGGACTATTTGAGAATTTTTATTTGTTAGCACGATCACTCAATTAAATCGTGTCGGATCGATCGGGTTTCGACTGACTCTGATTAGGGACGTCTACCAGACGACGTATATTGATTTTGAGGTGGATAGGACACACCCCACTCTGTCCATGGGTCATGAGAAAGCACGATGGTGGACTATTTGAAAAAAAGTAAAACTGTCGCATAAAACACATATTCTGTATTCATGTGTTTATTTTTGCTCGGCCACTCAATTTCGAGATAGAGATGTTCTACGTGCGGAAAAGTCCGTTTTAAGGTTTTGAAACTGTTTAGTTATTTATTAAATAATATAATACGTCATCGATATTATTCATAGCAAATTTTGGGTGAACATAACGTTAGTTCCTTATACAAACTTGCAAATAATGAATGTTATAGTAATTACAATATTTATGTAAGTATGTTATAAAAATTAGTGTATGTTAAAAATACAAATATAATTGACACCGGAGAAAAGCAGCTTCTGTAAAATGTTGGGTTAGAACGTTAATATTATAGCAGACTATTTCCGTTAGTCTCTCTATTTATCATAAATATACAATTATATTTCTTGATCTTAACTAAAAAGAAATCTTTTTAGTTAAAAGAGTCCAAGTAAAGAATGTTTTATGGCGGTTTTGAAAGATTCACTTGTAAAATATGTACATATGTACTAAAGAAAATGATAGAAAATGATTTGTTTACTTATCACGTTCTTGTTTGGTAAATAGCTGTTTTATTTACCCCAAATATAAGGGTGCTTTAGGGTAAATACTTGGTTATGATTTAATTTAAAGTAGAGAAATAACGTTTTGTATCTTCACGGTACAGCTTAAAGGTTTGTTGTTTGTAACAGAGCACATTTTTACCAATAATTTAGCATCATAAATTATTAGGTTTAAAAACTTCCGTTAAAAATCTTAAACCAGAGAAAATATTAGACCAGCATTGGATTGATACATTTTTTACAACACAAATACTATATATATTTCTTGAATATTGCCATGGTAAAAAATAGCCAAACTCTATAATCTACATGAAATCAAAAACATTTAATGTAATCCATATAATATAGATAATTTAGTATCATATTATACAGGGTGTTTGATATATTGGTATAGCTTTAAATTGGTGATAGATCAGGTCATTTAGAACTTTACTAATTTTATATACCAAGCACAAGTATATGCCAAGTTTTATAGACTTCGAGGTACTTGTATTCTTTTAGTTTGCTCTTTGTCTCCTTCTTGCCACCTTTAAGTATTACTAATGAATTGGTAACAGATTAAACCAATCCTCTATTTTATGTGTCTGTTATATTCATTCATTCAACATATCTTTCCATCAAAATTTGGTCCAAAGTACCGGACAGGAAAGAAAAGAACCAAAAGCCTATATACTCGTACATGATTGCAAACATATCGAACTTATTTTTTATAAGACACTTTATCTGAAAAAAAAAAACTATTTGAACTCTTCTAAATCAGGAAAAATTTAAATAAATTTTAAAATATTCTTTGCCTCATGGCTATTCATAAGATGTACACTGTCACTATTTCTGACGAAATCTCGTATAAATTGCCGAATGGACTGATTTGACATCAGATTTTCAAGGATAAAGTGGGTTGATATTTTCATTCTGTTAACTTCTTGACAGTTCTTAAATACTGCTTAATCACTGTCGTTCAAGTCGAAGTTCGTCGTCAGGTCATCAAGTTCAAATTTGATTTTGCGGCCATATATGTAGGAATTTAATTTGGCTCTTTTTTCTTGTCCAATGCTTAGAAATTATTTATAAAGAATATATATATTATTATTATAGATTTATAAAAAAATATATTGATGTTAGTTAAGCCACTTGCTTTATTCATTATTATTAATATTTGAAGCAATATTATTAATATTTGAAGCCAAAAAGAACGGGAAAAGCATTAAATAAATAAGTATCTCGGAACACGTAACATATGGTATATGGATATATAAGGTTAATAGTTCTAATGATCTCTTCTATCACGCTTTTTTTAAAACGTTCCTGCATATATTTTCCTCCCTGGTTCAACTTTCAGTGATATTATATTGAAATGTGGGTCCTCATCAGTTTAGGGGTACATTTTTACAAATAGCTGAAATAAACAATTGCATGTATTACCCAAATTTATTGAAAAAGGTACGGATTTTAATAAAAATAAAGCTTATAATATTTTTAACTCGATAATGGATCAACGTTATAGCAAGGACCTAATTAACACACATGGAGTCGGTGTTATAAAATAAAAACAAAAAACAAAAATAAAACTAATAAACTAGAGCAACTAACGTTAATAATAAAGGCGAGGAAAGCATAGGACAGTCAAAAACTAAATGAATTAAATTTTGTAGTTGGACAGTGTTACACAAAGAATAAATTTATGTTAAATTAACCTTGCAATAGGATCCCTTGAATGTGATTCTCGTACCATATTCGTGTTAGATAAACGTAACTGTGCAATTAAATGAACAAAACCTATGTCCATTGTGTATTTCAAATAGGATTCTTAGTTAAGTAACGCAGTGGAAATAGAGAATATCTACAATTTTATAAATAATACATGCCATTGCTGTAGCACAGTTGCTGATATTTATTAAGAAGTGCAATCTTATTTCATTCCTCTTCAGTACATTTGCATCACATTGTTCAAAAATATATTTACAGAATTAATATCAGTGAAAAATGATTTATTTAACCTGCAGAAATCAGTTATATTTTTGTCAGTACGACCAGAATTATATAATTAAAAAAAATATTTTCTTGGGCAATTCATGTTCAGGATCTTTATTAAAAAAAATCAAAGTATGTTTAGATATTTAAAAGAGATATACTGCTCGTCGATAATAGAAAAAAGTGTGAGATATCTCTCTGCATGCGTAGAAGAAAGAGTGAGGGCAGCATTCAGGTATATACTTAGACCAGGCTATTTACTGCGCACCTCGTGGGCGGCCCGATAGAGACTTGTTCCTATTGTTGACGAGCAGTACGTGTAGTACCTGTTTCCAAATGTACAATTTTCGGGTAATTAAGGGATGACACTGATAGGCATGATGAGAACGAGTTAACAACAATGGAGTCATACATCTTTAGTCTAGCACTCTATGAAGTTGCTTTAGATTTAGAAAGTAGTGTTAGAAATTAGAAAGCACTTATAAAATATGCATACTGTATTTTATAAGTGCACTGTATATGTTTAACTATATCGAATGAAGGAATAAATATTAACTTCAATTGTAAGTGTTGTAATAAAGTTATAGTTTACATTGTGTATTAATTGTTTCAATTTATGAAAGAGTGGTATGAGAGAACTATGTCAATATTTATTTACAAAGGTTCGAAATATGAAATACTGCGGATCCTGCCATAATGTCCTTATATTTCTTGTATCTATTTCTATAGTATTTGGGTATTACATATGACATCTACAATATTTCGTCCTTTTTTTTTGAACGTAGAATTTGTCTACTTTTACGAGAGCCTGTAAAAAACCTTTCAGTACTTTACAAGAGATAAATGTGGGGAATTAACCGCCTCAACGACAGTATGAAGAGTGTGCATGGAGAGAGGACGATTATATTTTTCAACCGATTGTTATCTTGGGACCATTAAGTATTTTATTATTAAGTTCTCTGTGGCATCGTTCTTTGTAATTTTGCTCGGTAATTTTTACCCCGGAGCGCTTGGACGTGAAATGCCGAAGTTTCGGTTGAATTAAAAGTTGAAGAAGATGTTAAAACTTTTAACACCTTTTATTTGCTTTATTTATCAAGTTTAGACGTAGTCGGCTAGCGTTGTGTTGTTGTAATATTTAAAACGCGTTGAACTCTCTTTAATGTCTTAGAAGAGTACGAATATATAATATTTTCCTAAAATATCCATATTGCACTTATTATTTATTGGGTAAACTGACCTCCAGTACCTTATTTATACAATTCTAAATTTGATTATTATAGAAATACTTCAGTGAATTATTTTCATAATCACATCGATGATAGATCATACTTGAAGCAAGATGTGTAGTTATACAAAACTGTATATTATGACGAAGCTATCGAAATATTGCAAAAATAAATGAAAAACTGTTCTGTGCAAAAAGTGTATACTTTTGGACAAATTTAACATTTCTAGATAAGATATCATCTCTAGATCTAAGAAACTAATTGTCGATCAGGAAACTAAAATACCAAAAATCAACAAGAACATACCGTGAGATATCTTATTGATAGTCCAACCACTTAGTTGGTTGCCCATAAATCCCTGCATCAATTGGAGGTAGGTAGGCTAGTATTCGTTGCCACAATTATATAACAAATTAAATGTCAGGATGCTATAATTAATTGGAAAGTTAAATGGGAGCTAAGAAACCATTAATTGTCAACCAAAGAACTTAAATACTAAAAAACAACACGAAAATAATGTAGGATGTATCATTGACAGTCCAATTAACCACTTTCACAATTAAGTTGCGCATATAGTCATATGTAGGCTGGGGGTAGTTAGGCGAGGATTCAAGTTACCACCATTATATAAATAATAAATTTTCAACCATTAAATATTTAATTTTAAACTAACTTACAAAAAACAATAGGAAAATAATGTAAGATATCCCATTGGCAGTCCAACTAACCACATCCACAGTTATATTGTCCATAAAACCTTGTATGAGTTGGGTGGGGGGTTTATTAGGGTTAGAGTTCGGGGGTATGTAGGCTAGTGTTGTAGTGGAAATAATGTAAGATGTCTTATAGTTCAATTAACCACTATGATCATGCATATCAGAGAAAAATAGAATATAATTCTATTAAATTGTGAACTAGTGATAATTTTAGGGCTATTGCTAAAAATGGTAGTCCCAAATTATAAAAAAAAAAAATAAAAATAGACATTGTATAGCCATTTATAAAGTGTTGTTATAACATTAGCACTCATTATTTCCATCTTAAATTCAATAATGTTATAACAAAGGCAGGCTGTAAATGTATTTAATTTACTTTTAGGTTACGTTTACATGCCCTAGTACTAAATAATTAATTAATTCAGAACGTATGGAAAAATATCCACTATTTGATATGTATGGAAGGAAATACTTTTTAATGAAATTTTGAATGAATTGAAATTTTGATTAATTTGCGCAGTAAAAATGTTTTTTTATTTATGCTAATCTTAGATGGTGTTTATAGTGGCGATTAAATCTGTACATCTCGCCGCACCCCTTGGGGGTAGCCAAAGACTTTACATCGGGATGCAACAGTGCTCCGATCAACCAGTCGATCAACCAGTTTCCTGCTAACATTGAAGCAGGAAGCAGATAACGTAGCGTCGGTAGGTAGTATGCACACGTCTTCGATTTCATTGCGTTGCCATAATTGCATCCAAATGTAAAAGATTACATTATGCGCAAGATGTTCTCTTATATACATCATTATCTGCGGAATGTACATTTTGCAATACAGAGTTAAAGGTTATCAATGAAAGTCATCGAAACCATAACATGGGTAGTATACCGCATAAAGAAAATAAAAAGACTAACTACTATAATGGATATTTTCAAATAACTGCATATGTATGTTAATAATTCTAATATTCCACACACCATTATGGAAAATGCCACTTTTCAGGAATTTGGGAAACATATGTATCAGATTGGAAATTACCAAGTAGCAGACAAATGGACACGAACTTTCGGTAAGTGAAATATCAGTGAATCTTCAATAGAAACAATATGCTACACAGAATACACTCCTGTATTATAGCGTCTTTTACCTTCATCATCATCGACACTTCAACAACAAAAGGCAAGTGCATTTAAATAATTTTTGTATAATAAATATGTACTTTGTATATACCTTGTACGTTACTGAGGTGCAACGAAATGCAAAACCTTAATAATTAAATTACCATCCATAATACAGCCGTAGAGTATCTTTCGTATCCTCCATTCTCCATAAATTCACACTATACCGTAAATTACAACCTAAAATGCATACAGGTGTTATAAATGATAGGGTTGTAATTAATTCATGGTAATTATATTCCTTCATAAAAACCGAAACAATCCTCAAGTAATTGACAACACGAAATACTAATTACTTAGCAGGCGATTCAAAAATGCAAGGACTAACATGTGTTTCAGTGAAGGGGCGGGAAATGTTAAAAGCTTTTGACAAGAACGTTGAATGCGGCACACAGTCGTTGAGAGTGCACGACACGATGTGATTTGATACGCTATCAAATGCTATAAATAAGAGCAGCACATGGTTTTAACGCTCCTGACACTAACAATAAGGCCTAGACGTAGAGATAGACGTAGGTTTTGGCCCATTACAAAAAGCTCTCTACCCTAATTAGGGTTGTATGGGAAGACCAGGCTTGATCAGATGTGCACCGTTCCAGTTTATGATATAATAGAAATATGTATACAGGGTATGTAAAGAATACTAAATAGTGTGAAACATTCTAAGGTAGATATATTTCACATACCATATCCACGATTAAGTTGTTAATTTCGACATTGAAGTTTTTTATTTGGTATGGCATACTGTCATATTTAATTACTGCTTTAATTATTTTATTTAAAGTTTTAACTGTTTTTTATTTAAGTACCTACTACATTATAAGTTCTCTTATTTTTTAACTCTATTTTCATTTAATATTAGTTTTACGAGTTTGATATAAATATAAATGAGCTAATCATTTATATTTATAACATCTAAAGCCTTGCATCGCTTTGAACGATATATGGTTGGTTCCTATCACGAAGATTGACAGAAAAGTTGTTGCAGGGTTAAAGGGAGTCTTTAATATGACAACAGCTTCTTCTAGGAGGAGCAAGAATGCTTCTTGCATTTTTAATCTTCCTTGCATCACAGGGCCTTCTCCTTGCATCACAGTAGAAACATATACTTAAGTCATTATTAATTATAGCACTCAACAGTTGTATGATGTAAGTTCAAGATAACTTCGTTCACTGTATGTTTCAAAGTAATTTAAACCTATAACTAATTAGCCAATATAGTTTTGTGAGGCCTTCAGCTTCAGTTGATTACTTCTCTTGGAAACACGTTCTTGTTGGAAACTTTTCTTTGTTTACTTATCTTCTCTTTGTTTATTTCTCTTTGGAACCCTCAGTATTCATATACGCTACATGATACTTTGCTATTTTAGACGAACACATATGGACTTCCCCACAAGTCGAGAAAATAAAACTTTGACTTTTTAAGAAACAGTTTTTCTGAAAGCTTCTGAAAATTACTTGAATACTACCCCAATCATGAGCTTGTAACTCGGTGATTTTTTGTTTTGGGGTTTCTCTTGATCATATTGTTGACTGCGGAATTTACTAACTTGCTAGATGGACGCGCTATTTGAATGAGGATATTCTAATATTGCGGCTATAGTTTCTTCCTCTTCTTGATATAGCCCAGAGGAAAACTGTCTGGGCTATATACATATATTTCTCTTTTGTATCCCGATCTCAGTCTGATGAATCTTTTGCCTTTGTAGATAAGATATTTTCATTAGAACATAATTAAAATAACGATAATTATTACAATAAAGACGTGTTTAAATATAAAATAATAAAATATTATTGTTTACTACGAGAGGGTAATAATAATTTGATCAGAACCAGTTTCCTCCTAGGACAAACATATATTGGCAATATTGAATTAAACTCACGAAAAAATAAATACAATATACAACATATAGCATCTATACTATTTATGAGTGAGATTTAGTGATGAGCCTAAATTTTGGTAAAAAATTAACAAAGATTAAGAACAATCGTTTAATATATATATATATATATATATATATATATATATATATATATATATATATATATATATATATATATATATATATATAGAACATGACTTTGCTCTTATTATATTCACGCTCTAATCTTTACAATAAATTAATTTTAAAATAACATGTACTATAAATATTTGTAGGTATACATACAATAAATTTCCTTAAATATAAGTATACTTGGGTCGAATATTTTTACATATGGTTGCTCGGTTCTAAATATATGTAGTAAGAAAGATGTTTTCCTCATATAAGTGAGCGGAAATGTCAACAGGCATTCTCGAGCCCTTAATTGTGAGCTGTCGCACATCACATTGTCAATTTTAACTGTGACAGAGCTATATTACGAAATTTACGCTTTACGCTCGCAGTTCAGTTATGCCTTCACCGCAACATTGGACGTAATTTGAATATTTAAAAATATACAAACATAATACTACAACCTAACCTAGCTATAATACTACAGCCTAACGATATGCTTAACGCTGGAAGTACTATGTGTTCTGCCATTGAGTTTAAAGGATTTGCATTACTATTTTATGATTTTAAGAAGATCAACATACACTGTAAAAACTGAATCTGGAATACTCGAAAAATATCGCAAAATATTTGGTTTTGAAAATATGCTCGAAATAATTTACTACGTACAGTGGCGTGTTTGTGGGGTTAAAAGGTTAAGTTGTATAAAGAAAGTTTCGAAAATAATGCAAATAATATTCTAATCGCAAAAATTGATTTACTTATAAACAAAACAAAATAAATGCATTATAATGTGTTTAAACTATGGTAAATTAACTATTAGACATAACATACTCAAAATAAGTTCATTCTGAACTCTATCAATTATTTATTTCTGGCCCGGTAACTTCCTATCGAAATGGTTGGTATTCACATAGACATTGGGTCTTAAATTACCCCATAAGAAAAAATCTGGGGAACGAGATGCCCCACTCTATAGCCCCACGTCGCCCATCGTTGTGGAAAGATATTATCAAACTAAGTATTAACAGAAAGAGTGCAATGAGGACGTGCACCAAAGTCTGTTATCAGGTATGTCTGATAAAGCCATAAGTGTTTGAATCAACTCTTACTATTAAAATTGCAAGTACTTTTCGTTACTCAAGTTGTCATAAAAAAAATACGGGTCAAAATTCTGTTTCTACCTATACCTACCCAGACATTCACTTTTCCTGGATATTGAGTATGCGATTCCTGCATCCATCGTAGATTCTGTGAGGCCCAATACCTACAGTTCGGTCTATTTACAGTTCCATTAAGGAAAAATGTATCTTCATTCGAAAAAATAATATTTCTCGCCAATATAATAATAATGTAATTGCGTTTCCTCGCAGAATTGAACTTGACGATAAAAATCATCTTCTGATAATTCTTGAGTCAATGTAACATTATAAGGGTGAAATTTATGTTTATATAAAACACTAAGCAATGTAGCAGGATTTAAATTAATATCTAAGCCAATCTGACGAGAACTGGAATGTGGATTTATCAGTTCCAGATTTTACTAAGATGTTAAGTTGTGTATCTGCATTGATTTTCTGGTGATCAGCTCTGGGCAAATTGGGTAAATGAAGTAGAGTAGGTTTTATTTAGATTGTTGGTATTGGTTCCTAACCGGACCAGCCATCCATATCCGGATAACTAGGAATTTCCTAGCTATCTATATCCGGATAACTAGTACTTTAAGTTAAATAAATAATATAGTAAAATGACGACATTGTTAGCGGTTCAAGTAATGTTAACATATGTACACTGTAAATAATTATTAACTGTTCTCTATTGAATGTCTGAATTTACAAATCGTGCACTTATTAAATGTTATACAATTGTAATTATTGCAAAGTACGTACATATGAGTATATGGATATAAGAATACTCGTTAATTTAACAGAAATGTACAATGACGTCACACTGGGAAAATTATAGTACAAACTGGTAGTACATTGGTATAGTACATTGGCGGATTTATAAAAAAATATTTTCGTTGCTGTGTTACTTTCAATGCGACTTGTAAGTTAGTCGGAAACTGGAATATTTGACTAAACTTGAATGTGAATTACCACAATCGCTTAACGCTTCTGAGAAAAAAAATATTAACAGGCCTGTATTTATTTTGGTGTAACTGCATATGATTTTGTGGGTATAATAAATAATAATGCGGTAAAATTGTATGTAAAAACCCACATACCTGTATCAATGGTAGGTAATATACTTGGATCTTGCCTGTTTAGTTAAAATACATCCTGGACCGGAAATGTTTTTTACAAATTAGTTCCTGCCCATAAATACTTTTTTATGATTGACCTTACTTAATTTTATCACTTAATAGAGTCCAGGTTATTATAATTTTTCCATAATGTATATTATTGTCAATCCTGTATCATTATATCAATGCAAATTGTACAAGGCACGATGACCCTTTTTATTGTGCATAATTTGAGAAACACGCACACGTTTTATATATTTACATATATAGGGTGTTTCAGTTGGAATTATAGGATTTCAATTGCGCGCCATTTGTGTTCCATCAAAGACAGGTTGTCAATATTTAACGACTGTCATCTAAAAACTATTCGACATCAACACGCCGGGACTAACAGTTCAACAACGAATAGTTTGTGGAAATCTGTTTTATGAAGGTGAGCGATAATTTCTACTTGCATTAAGAAAAATTCGCAAAAAATTAGGACAAAATGAAGGGCCTGATCAACAGAAAAGAGTTCGTAACTTAATCAAGAAACTTGAAGAGACCGGTTCTGTTATTGATTATACAACACCAATACGTCCCTGTCGTGGTCGATTAGATGAAAATACTGCTGCAGTGAGAGAATGTGCACGGAAGTATCCAAACATATCAATTCGATGTACACAACAATTGAATCTGTCAAGAGCCATCACAAATCGGATTTTAAAGAAAGATCCCACAAAAATCCAAACTTCAGTTTGTCAAATATTATTAGCTTTATTCACAAATCACACCTTATAGTTCTAAATGAGACACCCTATATTAGCAATTTCTATTTTCTGTTCTATTTAAGAAAATTCAGTCAGTCATATACCACACTATGTGTATATAGATATAGTCAGATACTGTAGAAGGTCATAAGGTCGCTTCCGAGTATTACTTCTCTAGTAGTATTAATAATTGTTTCTCTGTGATATTTTTTCCGTTTCATGAAATTATAATATACTGCACATATAAAGACACATATTACCTACTTTTTCGCACTCCACTAAAAGCGGAAAAGTAATGTAATCGTGTAAAGAAAAAGTGAAAAAACTAAAATTTTTTTGGGTTTATTTCTCGTTTTTCGGCCTAAAAACCAAAAACAAATGGTTTTTAAATTTTATTTTGCTGTATGTGTGTCGTCGTTGTCGTCGGTATTTATTCTTGTTAGCACGATAACTCAACTAAATCGTGTTGGATCAATCGGGCTTTGACTGATTCTGATCGGGGACGTCTCCCAGACGACACCTATTAATTTTGAGGTGGATAGCACACACCACCCCCTCCCTTGGGTCTATTTGAGAAATTTTTCTTGTTAGCACGATAACTCAACTAAATCGTGTCGGATCGATCGAGTTCTGACTAATTCCGATCGGGGACGTCTCCCAGACGACATCTGTTGATTATGAGGTGGATAGAACATACCCCACCCTGTCCATGGGCCATGAGAAAGCACGATGGTGGACTATTTGAAAAATTAGTTTTGTTAATACGATAACTCAACTAAATCGTGTTGGATCGATCGCGTTTTGACTGATTCGGATCGGGGACGTCTCCCAGACGACACCTATTGATTTTGAGGTGGATAGAACACACTCTACCATGTTCATGGGTTATGAGAAAACACAATGGTGGACTATTTGAGAAATTTGTTTGTTAGCACGATCACTCAATTAAATCGTGTCGAATCCATCGGGTTTCGACTGATTCTGATTAGGGACGTCTACCAGACGACATCTATTGATTTTGAAGTGGGTAAGACACACTCTACCCTGTCCATCGTCCCTTAATCAGAATCAGTCGAAACCCGATCGACCCAACACGATTTAATTGAGTGATCGTGCTAATAAAAAAAATTCTCAAATAGTCCACCATTGTGCTTTCTCATGACCCATGTACATGGTAGAGTGTGTTCTATCCACCTCAAAATCAATAGGTGTCGTCTGGGAGACGTCCCCGATCAGAATCAGTCACAATCCGATCAATCTGACACGATTTAGTTGAGTTATCGTGCTAACAAGTTTAAAATGCCGACGACAACGAAAACGACACACAGAAATAAATTTAAAAAACCATTTTTTTTTGTTTTTAGGCCAAAAAACGCAAAATAAACCAAAAAAATTTTTATTTTCACTTTTTCTTTACACGATTACATTACGTTTTCGGAGTGCGGAAAGGTAATAGTTTTACAAGGTATTTATAAAATGTATGACTCGGGTTTCATGGATTAGATAATCGTGACTTAGAGTGAGAAATAAAATACAATGTTTAAAAAAATTAGTCGCCTATTATGAGAATGTGGTAATACCCACCCATTATGAGAATAAGTAAAAAATTTAAATAGAGATAAGTTTAAGTCAGAGACGAAGAAATATCAAAAATTTTAGAACACATCAGAATTCCATAAGTGGTATGAGAATTAAAACCGATATCAGAACTGGTATCAAAACTCCTTCTATTTATGTTTCGGATATAAGAAATTAAAAAGCGTGATAAAATTTTAGGTTCACACTAATCTATACTGCAGATTTAAATTATTTCTGAAAAAGGATAATCGTAGTGGGTTTATCGAATTTTTAGTCATAATACAGAAAATAATATGAAACAAATTGCCGTGAAATTCATATCACAGCAATTCGCTGTGTTATTTTCTGCATTCCAATACAGCTGTAGATAGCACGATCAGATCATCTAGCTATTAAACAGACGTAACCGACGAAGCAATTAACAAACGTTTGATCCAATCCCTCAAAGAATTTTACAAACAGTTATATTGCTTACGAGATGCAACTTTAGTTGGAAATATTTATAGGCAGATATATTTTAAAACTTACTTCTAATTAGTAAATGTTGAGAGAAACGTCGACGTATAGTAATCAGTCATGTTGGTTTTCCTGTTATTTTTGTATACTGTCGACATACGCTGTTATTCTATTCCTTCACAAGAACAGCAATAAATAAAGGAGAATGAAAACTTAGACGCTAGTCCAAACCTATACTCTATCGTAACATTAGACCTACCCTTGCCGATCTTAGAACTGTCCCAAGATCATGATCTATTACTATTTATGTGCTGTAGAATACTTCATAATACAAAAAGCCGACTGGAGGACTTTTTACCACCCTCTGGCTTTCATAGCGGTATTGTCAGACCTCTGCCTAATGAAGATATACGGAGAGACGGTTGTAATCAGTAAAAATTCACTTATTTCCGTTTATCAGTAACTATGTAATATATGAATAGCTTTGGATGCTTTAAGTGCTGTATTAACTCTTGCTTAGTAGAGATCAGAAGTTATATTTTTCTAAATTCAAGACTGACCAGCAAGGAAACATTTATCTTAAAATAGCAACCTATTGCGTAAAACCAACCATAAGCAATTGAAAACATAACACGAAATTAAATAAATAATATAGTAGCTAACAATAAGTATGTTGTTACTTATAAAATTTTATATTTTGGAGCTAAACAAGTAATAAAATACTTTTAAATTATTATTATTTCTACATAAGAGTAAACAGCTGCATTTGTTTGATATTAATAACCTTATTAGTAAAAAAAAAAAAAAATAAAATAGTATTGTTAGTTACTACTGAAATTAACTAAACATGTTTGAAATAAATATTGTAAAGAAATATAGTTAATTAGCTCTCTCAGTAATTATCATGTCGTTTGCCATGCTCTATTTATATGTATGTATATATTTAGGTATTAATATCTCTTAAATGTATAATATGAGAAAACGTACGAGAAGCTATGTAAACATAAGTTAGTAAACTAGTAAAGGGGTGGTCTCGATTCCAACATCAATCAGCTGAGTGTGTCTGTCTCTGTCAGTGAGATTTTCCAGGAGTTAGGTGAAAGAATTAAATATGAGTTAAATCACTCCCTCGATAAAATTAAAATAAATAAATAAAAATATCGAAGACAAATCCATGTGGAGAGTGAATTTAAACGGCAATTCTCATTCTAAATTGCTTGTGCTTGAATCACCGATACTAAGATCCCTAAAACCTCGGGTTCTATTCAAAGAAATAAAAACAATATTACCATTCATGGACCACTAAGAATTTTTCGTAAAGGCCATTTGAATTGCATGGAATTTCAATCCATGTGTGTGTTCAATCAGTCAAAATCGGATTTTGACTGATTCTGATTAGGGACGTCTAGTTAGCACGTTAGCACGATGGTGACCTATTCGAGAAAAATTGAAAAAAGTAAAACTGTCGCATAAAATGCATATTCTGCATTTATGTGTTGGTTAATTTTTTCTCGGTCACTCAATTTCCGGATAGAGATGTTCTACATGCAGAAAACTCCGTTTTAAGGTTTTAAAAATGTTTATTAAATAGCAGTGAATTTTTTAATATTTTCTAGTTTTATCATAATGTACTGGAGCAGAATAAGCTTATTAGTCGGATCGATTATTATTCCTGTTGACTCGAGTCGAAAGTACTGGTATAGATAGAAAAAGTATATAAATCATAACTTATTCAGGAAGTACACGAATTTATTGAAGCAGTAGGTAGTAGAGTGGTCACCAAGAGTTTTTGACATTTGTGTAGTTAATGGAGGATTTGAATACATACGAGTTAATTCGCAGAAAAGTTACATTTTACATCCAATATATGAGGTTCAAACAATTTTTTTACTGAGTATCACTAGGTGGGATGCTGATAATATTGGCGTTAGTTAACTCATGCTATTATCTGTGTATCACTTAAAAATATATCATCTTGGACATAACGTTGAGTGGCTGTAGTGACTCTAGAATCAGAAATAAACCTTTTGGTCTATGCAAAATGATCTGCGTAATATGTAAAACTCTGAAGCTTCGATTTGTATCCGCTACATTGTTACTATTTGGTAGAATATTATAGAAAATCCATCTTTGCTCTGTTGACTCTAAAAAGCGCGGTTGTTGTGATTGTAAAGTTGTCAGTTACACTGAATTAGTTTTGAATTTCATTTGATACCCAGTAGAGACTATGAGCTAACCAAGTTACATGATTTATATAGGAATTCTGTTTTTTATTTTGATTCGACATTTTTCAGGTACGAAGTTGCATCAACCACAAAACCAAAACACTTGTTCAGCAGCAGTATCAACATATAATAATGCACCATGACTACCACGACATATTTTGAAGGGAAACGACACACGATTTACTCCTAAAGAGCGTCCAAGAAGATGCAACATTCGTGATAATATGACCACATTACAACCTATAACTTAATGAGCAAATCGACCAAGAGTAAGAACAAACCTCCTATGTTGAGAGTTCCGATATTCCCATTATTCTATTGATATAATAAAGAATGCTGAGGTGTTGTATTGTTGTGTAATGAGAGAAAACCGCTACTGAGTGCACTAATCGTTCTAGTGTGCCCTTATTAATGATTTTTCAATTATTTACTATGTTTTTAGCGAATAAATCCTCACTACAGTACGAATTCAAGGAATCAAAGTGAGGTTAAATAAATCTTCTTACGTTTACGTTTTTACGACAAATACTCGTATCGTCATTATAACACTATTCCAATTTGTCTAAATTGTGAAAAATAATGTGTTAAAATACATATAATACACAAGTAGAAGGAGAATGTGTTATAATAATTAATATATCCTGCATTAAATTACCTCTATATCAAGTAAGGACTCGGACTAACCCGGCAATTACATTATCCAAGCAATCAGTGCGAATAGGGAGTGGATGAACTGTACGAATGCATGAAATATGAACAGTTATTTACATTTACTTTTGATCTACACAACGTATTAAGCTTCATTAAAAATTGACCCATTTAATTAAACCCTAATATTTACGAGCTTCGAGCTTTACTGCAAATATTATTAGATTTTAATTAGGATACAACATGCAGAAGTTTTAATAGAGCTAATAAAGCGGACGCTATATATATTTGGGAAATGTATTGTGTACTGAGTACTACTGTATATGTAATGTATACTGTATTGAGTAAATATAATAGTTTTTTAAGGGATGCATAGGCATTGTACAACCAAAACCTTGTGAGTAAGTAATATCTATAAATAATTTTAAACAATGGAACATCAACATTTTAAATAATGGAAGTGTAAACACGTTTACCCAAGTTTTTCATAGTATTATTCTTGATTAAAGGCGATAATGCCGTTGTGTTGTAATTTGAGACATTTTGCTTCTGTCTGAAATCTGCACATTATCATAATCTTGTCAATCACGTCATTTGGTTATTAAAATGTTAGTAGTATTTACACAGAAGACTAATTTATTGTCAAATTAATTATTAAAGTTGGGTATTCAGTATTATCTGATGTGATTAAAAAGAGTATGGATTGGAATATTAAGTTCACAAATAATATACAAGAGCCATCTTAAAATTAGAGACATCACAATTTATTACTGTTAGAGACTCAGGTACGAAGATAGTACATTGTAATTTCAGCTTTATCGACAATAGCCAAGCAGGGTACTCGATTCCTGATGTTCTGAGAGAACTAGGACACTAATACTAATATTAGAGTAATAATACACTAACGCCATCTGCCTAGTAAGTAGCAAATATATTCTATCCAATATTATCTCCTTTTAATACGTTAGGAGTGTTTCAGTCTGTATTCTTCGACATTTATTTTGACTCTGACTGATCAATTCCATTGTTATTATTATTTTTACTTACTATTCCTTGTTGTATGCTCATTACACCAGGAAAGGAATGGGAGTAGGAATTAGGACATCCTTACTATCAGCTGAGATCATATCCCGTATATTTTCAATATAAGTGACTCTGTAGGGAAAAAAAGAGGAAGGATTTAGTGAATTGACATGATAGCCTTTACTTGTAGTGAATATTTATTTGTATTCTCCAAAATAGTCATATATGTACACATCAACTTAAAATGATAACTAATGTAGAATGGAATTTTGACTCCTGTACAGATACGTTGCCATATAATAATTAAGATACCTATTTTAAAAATACACTATGGTTCATTATATTTGTATCAAATATACTGAACTTGTTTCAACATTCTACTTAGTTTACATATTTTCTCTATCTTAAACCGTCAAATAAAAAGCAGATTCAGCTTTGAAATCATGATACAAGAAAGCGTTTAAGTAAAGTTTAAGTAAAAACTTTGATCATAATTATCAAACAATTATATCAGTATTTTTGAACAAACTGCTTTAATAACTGATATAGAGCATTCAGTATGCAGAGGTAAACTGTTAAGTCAATTATGATTTCTGTCAGAATTGGATTGTGTACTTCACGTTATTTCATGTTTATTTATTATAATGCCCTAATTGTTGTATTTGTATGATTAAGAGGGTAGAATTTTAACGTTTATAGTGTGAGTTAAGGAAAACTTATTTTAAATTGAGGTCAATAAAAAAAATAAATATCTGGTTAAGTTTTAATTGGCAGATGATGTAATATTTTTCTTATTTGGAGTTCAAAATTATTTGCAGATTACATAGCTATGAGAAATACAAACAATTTGTTATTGATGCTAGTTTATATATAATCTTATATAAGGTCTGTAGGAGACGACATATTTAGTCTACTGAGTATCTCTTCTTATTAGTCTTACCTACTGTCTTACCTACTGTCTTGAGTATTTAGTACAGTTTGTTAGTAAAATATACTAACTAATTCTATTTATTTAGTTAAGTATTCATATACATACATATATCAATATGCAGTGACAATTAAGAATTTTAGCACCAGTGCAACAGTGCAGTTTGGACACGCCATGCTGGGTGGCAAAGATCAAAAGGGTTATTGTGGGAGCATCCCAATGGTTTAAGCGTCCATGTGCGGCATACCGCTACGTTGCTGTTTATGGTCATTCATAGCCTATATGATAGCTAATTATGTCATTCATTGCCTCGATTTGCGGTTATATATAATGAAAGCCAGTAGCCTCAGGCATACTGTTAAATGGACTGCTCTAATTTACTCTAATTTACGTATTAACTTGCTTAAATTGTATCTATACACCACTGCTAAATTTATATTTTTATAAATAATAATTTTTATCATAATTGTGTCAGAATTGTATTAATAATCTGCCATAGAATACGTACAAATATTGATTGTGTGTAGTAGTTTCACCTTACAATTATTATGTTATCACGTTCTTTAGAAAAACATCATTATGAATGAAAGTATTCCGTAATTTGTTTATAGCTAGTTCTGCGTAAATACTATGAAGAGTTTTTACATCTACTTCCATTTGAGCATCTTGAAACTTCATCTGATTTTCTCTAATGGTAGCTGATTACTCAGCATCGCACTGTAAATTACTGAAGTTTAGTTCATGAACGTTTTGCAAATCATAAAACTTCGCTTCAATCTAGTTCCCTCATTGTGTAGAGGTTGTGAAGCTGAAGGTTCTGGAATGCCAAAACTGCTTTTGTGTGGGCATTCTTCACATGTGTGGACATCATTGCATCTACATCTACAGTCTATCTCCATCTGAATAAAATTCAAATCATTTCTGATGTAAGATGTAATGCGTGAAGTAACTTCAGGACATCTATTAAATTAGCACACATACATTTGAGGCCGATACGAAACGGCCCATAGAAAGCATAACTGATGCTATACTATACTAAGCAAAAAAATTAAGGGATGTAAAAGAAATCCTAATGTTTCAGTGATTTTCAAAGGGCTTGGAACAATATAGTCGCAGAATAATTTAAAGAAAAAGCAAATCGAGGCTGCAAGTCTGTAGTTTTCAGATATTGAGTTCAATATTCTTTACCATCAGCAGTTTTTGAGTAGTCATAAGAAAACCATCGGAAAAAAATTCCAAACTTTTCCTTGCCTCTTTAAAGGCCTTTTTTTCAATTTTTTTTTTTCAATTATTTCATCATCAAGCTTTTTTAGCTAATTTCGTTCTCTTTAATTTGAGTAATCTAAAATCTATCATGAGTTTTTTCCATAGCAAAGAAGTTAGTTTTGACTTTGGTAATTAGTTACTCCGGAAATAATGATGGTACAGAAAATTTAAGTAGGGTTTTAAAAATTGCAAAGTATTCTCTATAAGTCGTATAAAAAGAATTCGGTGCGAGAACGTTAATTGTAAAAGAGGTAAAAAATTATATATTTGGCGATATTCGCTTAACTTGGTATAACTTTGCAAATAATAAAGGGTGGTCCAACCATAACGCACGATATTAATTGTGAGTCACACCTTAAAGTCAAGTTTTTTGCCCAACTTAATTTGACATTTCTTTGTTTCAGTGTTTGACAAATTCAACCATGGAGAGGTACACAATTGAGCAGCGCGTTAAGATTGTTGAAGCTTTTTACGAAAATGGGCGTTCAAATTAAACTGCATTTCGTGCACTTCGTGACTTTTTTGGGCAGTATAATCGACCAAATGTGTCCACAATCGGGAGAATTGTGCGAAAATTTCAGCAAACCGGATCTGTAGAAAATGTGAAAATACCTGTGCATGCTCGCCCAGTTCGTTCTGCGGAAAACATTGCTGTTGTTCGCGATAGTGTAGCAGAAGAGCCGTCAACCTCGACTCGTCGTCGTGCCCAACAATTGAACATCTCACGAACATCACTGATGCGAATTTTGAATAAAGATTTGAATTTACACGCTTACAAGATTCAATTGACTCAAGAGCTGAATCCTACTGACCATTTCAAGCGTCGTCAATACGCCGAATGATTGGTTGAGCAGACAGAAGTGAATGGTGACTTTACAAAGAAAATCATCTTCAGCGACGAGGCACACTTTCACTTTATTGGATTCGTTAACAAGCAGAATTGCCGCATTTGGGCAAATGACAATCCACGAGTGATTGTTGAAAAGCCGATGCATCCATAAAGAGTGACTGTTTGAGTGACTGACATCATCGGGCCGTACTTGTTCGAAAATGAGGTCGGCCAAGCAGTTACTGTGAATGGTGTTCGCTATCGCGAGAGGATAACGGACTTCTTGTGGCCAGAAATTGAGGATATGGACCTGGACGATATGTGGTTACAATAGGATGGTGCCACTTGCCACACAGCCAACGAAACAATGGCACTTTTGCGTGAGAAATTCAATGGCCGTGTTATCTCACGTCGTGGCGATGTTAATTGGCCTCCACGATCATGTGATTTGACACCGTTGGACTTTTTTCTTTGGGGATATTTAAAAGAAAAAGTGTACGTCAATAAGCCAAGAACAATTCAAGAGCTAAAGGATGAGGTAATTCGGCACATTAACGACATTGAACCTCAATTATGTCTCAGAGTCATTGAAAATATGGACAATCGGATAGAGGTATGCCACCGAACCCATGGCGAGCATTTGGCCGATATTTTCTTTCACACATAATTGTCATAAATCCTTCTATCATAATAAAAAATGTTAAGATAATTCTCTGAAAACTTTTTGTTTTATTTACAATTAACATCGTGCGTTTTGGTTGGACCATCTTTTAGATAGACTAAGCATATTGATAGTTTCTTTTTAATCCCAAAGTATCCGAAAGAATTTCGTTTCGTGAAAATTTCAAAGCGTTGCAATTTTGTTTCATTGTGTTTAGGAATGATTTTTCGCTTTTGCTAAGAATCAATTTAAGGATGAATTTTTCATTTTCTATTCATTTTTTGAGATTTAAAATGTATTTTATTAGCAACCATCCATAGTTCTTTTATTAAAAATGTTAATTACTGAAAGAAAAATATATAAAAAAAACTATTTCCCGAGTAATAAATTACCAATGTCAAAACTGACTTTCTTGCTTTCTTGCTTAGCAAAAAATGATCGTAAATGGCTTTTAGACCACTCAAATTAAAGAGGATAAAATTATCTATAAAAAATGTATAAGAAAGTCATTGAATTGGTTGACAAGATTATTGAAATCCGTGGACCTCTTGAAAGACAGGAAAAAATTTTAATATTTTCTTTTCCGATGGTTTTCTTATGATCATTCAAAACCGTGAAAGCTGAGTACAAAACCAAAGACTTGGAGCTTCAATTTACTTTTCTTTAAGTCACTCAGCAACTATTTTTCTCCAAGTCACAGGCCCTTTGACAATCACCTAAAAATTTTGAATTGTTTTATATCCCTTAATTTATGTGCCTAGCGTATTATGTCATGATAATCAGTTATGATAACCAGTTAATATTATGGGGTCAACTGAACATTTTGAGTCATTTCGATATTTGCTTGAATGAATCATATATCACTTTCCTTATAATATCTTCCCCGTCATTCCCTATCATTTTCTTAAAAAATTTCCATAACAGTTTATAAAGTCTATATCAGGAACATACTATCATAAATCAGTACAACAAAATACCTTATAAAATTATTTTCCGCTTTCAATGATTGAAACACTAAGAACCTCACAGAGAAAGTAAAGCCTTTGAAGCGAGTCCATACGCCAATTTTCCAAATCCCCCAATTAGGGCTGTACGTTGCTGGCAGAAACATTATTCTGGCATACAACATGTTATCTTGGGGCTAGATGTTGCGATCTTTGTAGGGATTTACCTCGATAAATTGTTTGGCAACACGCCGCTTTAGCGTCAAACACTTTAATAGTTAAACGAATTAAATTAAATTTTATGTGGCTAGGATATGCATGTTATATTATTTACAGTAAGATATAAATCTGCTGATCATAGATATCTTATAGTAATTCACATTATCTCTTTATTATTTGACAAATTATTTATAAATATTGATTTTAAAGTACAGCTAAACAGTTTTTTAGTATCTTCATGATTATTTAAGTGTTATTATTAACTTTTTTCTTATTAGATTTTATTTACTTTGACTTATACAGTTAATATGTTTAGTATCACTTGACAATCAGTGACATAGTACATACCTATGTATTTTTTTCATTATAACTGAAAAAAACATACTTTTAACTAATACCGAGTGAAGTGAGTAATCAATGCCAGTAGTCTATTATTATTATTGTATTTATGCATAAAAATGTTGTTTAAATTGATTTTAAACAACAACTAATATCAATGCTAGAATAATTATTTGATATGGCTATTGAACCGTTATTGTTGATAACTGTTTTATCAGTATTTTGTGACTTGGTCATCATTTATATAGTAGATATTTTAATACGAAGAGAATGTCTATGAATGTCTGAAAGTATGCAAAGATAGCTACAAGTTAATATACTGATTTCTATAAGATGAGATGACAATTGAATATGACATTTATGATTTCCCTTAACGGGGATGATGCCTGATTACAGCACAAAAAAAATCTTTCTCATTTTAAACTGTGGCGGTGGGCGATTTAAACAGAGGTGGCTCGTGGGAAAAATATTTGTCCAATCATATTCAAACATGACCTCTGCGAAGTTAGCACCCCCAAATTGGATTTTTCAACTTTTTTTTCGCTAATCATTTCGACCAAGTTTTGACCAGTTTTGGTCAATTATATCTAATTATGCAGATTCGTGCAGATTACTAACTACACATTCGTAGTCTGCACCTTCCATGAATGTCCGAAAGTATGCAAAGATAGCTACAAGTTAGTATACTGAATTCTATAAGATGAGATGACAATTGAATATGACATTTATGATTTCCCTTGACGGGGATGATGCCTGACTACAACACAAAAAAAATATCTTCCTAATTATAAACTAATGCAGTGAACGATTCAGGTGGCTCGTGGGCAAAAATTTGTCCAATCATATTCAAACATGACCTCTGCGAAGTTAGCACCGCCAAATTGGATTTTCAACTTTGTTTTCGTTCATCATTTTGACCAAGTTTTGAGCAGTTTTGGTCAATTATATCCAAGTATGCAGATTAGCGCAGATTACTAACTACACATTCGTAATCTGCACCCTCAAAAACGTTCACTAATTAATACAGGCTTTTTGCTTAAATTTATAGACAAAAGTAATCAATCTACGATTCATCGTAGGTGAAAGGTCATGTAAATACAAACATAAAAGAAAAGCAGTATAAAAACGACTCATCATTTATCTTGACATACAACATCTGATCAGGATCTCCTATGTCAAGATAAATGATGAGATATACGCAGATGTCATGTACTCTTGAACTCTCATTTCAAAGAGTTTTTCAACTTGCCTCACGGTATATGTTCACTATCACATCACTGTCGTGGTCGATTTAGCTTTAAATAGAGTTTACCCCCGAGTAAAGGCTGCATTCTCAAGCAACCCGACTCTGATGAGACATCGTCCCGTGATCGGTAGCAGTTATTATTGTACCTATTGAACTATTTTTCTTTATTTTTTTTACTGGCTTAAATTTACAATTATGCCTCAAGCTACATGAACTAGCAGCAAGATTTGGAAAAAATATTGTATATATTACCTTTTAACAAAAAATTTTAGTGCGAGATTAGAGCTTATTGGAGATTTTTCACGGGCTTACAATTAGCCAGAAATAATGAAAATGTAGTAGTTTATATTATTTGTGAGCTTCACTAGATATGCAATAAATGAATTATGCCAGAAGAACTACCCAGAATGTAATGGTTTATATACAAAAGAATCATAAGACAACTCCTAACTTATGATAGTAACTGTGGGATGAAATACTATTTATTAGTTTAAAATCTACAAAGTAAGTACATTTTTAACGGGTACTACAGGTTAATACTCTTTTTTATGGAGTAGTGATACTTAGTTAGCATTTTATAACTAAGAAACAACTGTTTCTATTATACGACTTTTTCTACCTCGGTACCACAACGACGGCTAAAATTTATACTATTTTCATAACTATTATTTATTAAAAAATCACTTAAGTCTAAATCATAGCATGTAAATCCTAATAAATCAATTTATCATCATACTAAAGCTGATTTATCAGAAATGTTGTAAAAAATAGCATCACTGCAGTGTCTTCCTTGATTCGTTATGTATCGTAATATTTTTAATAAAAGTCGGCTAGCTAAAACATAAATTAAATCTTAGTTTGCAACAATCGTATGATGTAACTGGCACTGAGGTTGCCACACTAATTTAATAATGTAAAAAAAAGTAACGCAACTATGTGTTATAATGACATGTAATAAATAATAAACAGTTTTAAAACCTTAAAACGGACATTTCCGCACGTAGAACATCTCTATCTCGACATTGAGTGGAGGAGAAAAAATAAACCAACACATAAATGCAGAATATGTGTTTTATGCGACAGTTTTACTTTCTTCAAAAAGTCCACCATCGTGCTTTCTCATGACCCATGGATAGGGTGGGGTGTGTCCTATCCACCTCAAAATGAATAGATGTCGTCTGGTAGACGTACCTAATCAGAATCAGTCGAAACTCGATCGATCCGACACGATTTAATTGAATGATCGTGCTAACAAAACAATTTATCAAATAGTCCACCATTGTACTTTCTCATGACCTATGGACAGGTTAGGGTGTGTACTATCCACCTCAAAATCAATAGGTATCGTCTGGTAGACGTCCCTAATCACAATCAGTCGAAACCCGATCGATCCGACACGATTTAATTGAGTGATCGTGCAACAAAAATAAATGCTCAAATCGTCCACCATTGTACTTTCTCATGACCTATGTACATGGTAGAGTATGTTCTATCCACCTCAAAATCAATAGGTATCGTCTGGGAGACGTCCCCAATCAGAATCAGTTAAAATCCGATCGATCCGACACGATTTAGTTGAGTTATCGTACTAACAAGAATAAATGTCGATGACAACGACACACACACTATATTGCTATTTTTTTTGTTTTAGGCCGAAAAATGAAAAATAAACCCAAAAAAAAATAGTTTAGTTTTATAACTTATGTGTTCAGTTGGGTAAATACATTTGTGCTGTATACAAATACTCGTAATTATTAATATGTACAGTTTTATCCATAAATCAACACAAAGTTAATACATATATGTGTGTTGATATAAAATTTATATTAGCTTTATTAAATACCAAAAATATCTTGATAGCTTCTTGTTTTGTTTTATTTAAACTTTTGTTCTATAAATATATCGATGCTCTAATTTACTTGAAACAAACTATGAAGATTTACAAAATTTCTCAGTTGAAAAAATTTCTCACAAGTTAACTAGGATTAGACATATATTTTGTTTTGATTGACGATATATCACTTTTTACTCTATATGAGTTAACGTGATCATATGTTAGATCCATTAAATCTCGGGTTCAGCTAGCATGGCAGAGAGCTAAAAAGAAAAGTTTAACATCATTTTTATTACCCCGTAATGAGGCAATTAACTGATAAAACGTTTCCATCAGATTTATTGCCGATAGTTTAGGAGTATAAAATTATTTCCTTCATTCGATGCGGTGCGATGGGATAGACAGTTTTTACATTTTATTTATTGATCGTGGTATATCTATTTAATCAGAGTCTATCATGGTATAGCTTCAAGTTATGAATTATATAAAATAGAAGTATACTACAATAAACAAAAGACCCAATATTTTGCTTCTTTTTTCCAGGGCATAATTGAATTGGGAATTGTAGTAATTATAACTTGAAGCTGGCATTTCATGACTATAACTTGGCATTTCCATTTTATGAAAAATTTTAAATAAGAATTATATTTGAAAAATTATATTTGATTATATTTGAGGAGTTGATATTAGAAGTTGCATATTACGTCTCCTATCCATACAATTCTTATAATCTAAAGGGTTATTAGGATTTAAGAAAGTGATGCTCTAAAATTATTTATACAGGAGTAGTGCAGATGTAATAAGAAAATAATTATTTGGAATATTGTGGGTATTTAGGTTAGTTGCCCGACGCGAAGCCGATAAAAATGCAGCACTTTGCTCCACATCACCAACCTGAATGGCTGATCTATCGTATTCTCCTAGTGGTTTCTGAGACAATGTCTTTTGTACCGTGGTCCGGGGGTAGCGGACTAGTTCTAGTACTGGGGGTGTCATTATATTCTCAAATTCGAGTTTCAAGGGGGGGGGGGGCGAGGGGATTGGTGCTCCTCTATGAGCATAACTGTGATTATCCTCATCTCTATGTGCAACCCTTCCCTTTAGACCTTGAATATTTAGGTGGAAGAAGCCAATTTATAGACATCCAAATAAAATTTCAAAAAATAAAACCCACCACAGGTATGATTCGACATTTGTCCCGGATCGGAACCGAACGACATACAGCTGTTTCGAACTTGTTAGTTCTCATCAGTGCCGTACACGGTACACCGATTCAGGACAAATGCCGAATGAACTTTATGGCGTATACATCTTTATCGATACGATCTCTGTCAGTAACATATAAGTCGGAAATCGAGAAAGGAACCACGAAGCCGCCAAGCGGTTATCAAAGTAGTTCCCGAATAGCAAAGCTATTACATAATCGCTCTCGGAAACAACTACTCCTCGGGCTAAAGCCCCGCCAGGCATTGAATTATACCCATTTATTATAATTATACCCGATTTGTACGGCACTGATGAGAACTAACAAGTTCGAAACAGCTGTATGTCGTTCGGCTCCGATCCGGGACAAATGTCGAATCCTACCTGTGGCGGGTTTTATTTTTTGAAACCTTATCTGATCGTGCAGAAACACGAGAAAGGGGTCGAGGATCGCTTCTGGGTATAATTCAATGCCTGGCGGGGCTTTAGCCCGAGGAGTAGTTGTTTCCTAGAGCGATTATGTAATAGCTTTGCTATTCGGGAACTACTTTGATAACCGCTTGGCGGCTTGCTGGTTCCTTTCTCGATTTCCAACTTATATGTTACTGATCCAAATAAAAAAAAAAAATAGAAATTACAAATAAAAACAATATTAAAATTGACATGGTCTGTACTTTACAAGATACGATAGTATAACATAGACATAAAATTAAATGAAAACATTAAAATATTGTACCTTTATTCTCTCAAAATAATTATCATTCATACATCGATACTATCGACTAGAACTTAACATTTACAATGAGGCATTCTGTTAATAGCAGCATCCGTTCATCGATCACTACAATCGTTACTATTATGCACTCATGGCTTGAAAAGATATATTTACAAAGGCTGTTTTAGTTAACCAAGATTTGTTTATTATAAGCTGCCAAAACAAATATTAAATTAGCAAATATGTTGTTTATTTTATAATTTTACAGAGTAGTGACACTATTAAACGGTATATTTAGACACGTAAATGCTTAAGATCCATTTCTACAGGACAATTGTGTAATTTATTTCAGTATATATGTAGTATCTGAAAACGTATTAATGGAATGAGTTGAACCCCAAGCTTGTATGTTGTTGTAAACACCGTTGAAACTCCTCAAATGAGTGCAGTACAACATTTGTACTTGGCCTGTAGAAAAAATATCATATATGTAATACTAATTGGCAATGAGAATTGTTAATTGGATGAGAATTTAAAAACTTGGATGGATTTTAATATATATTATCTTTTAATTTCTTTTATGGTTTCCATTTGCATTTCCAAACACGCCCCTGTGTAATCACTAATGGCTGGGAATCTCCTGATGCCTGCTCAATTTATATCCACCTTCATTACTAATATTTCATCTCCCTCAATTGCACTTATACATCTTAGTCAAGTTTTATTTCAGCTGACGCCGAACAGACTGACCAGCATTAGTGAAATATTTCCTTTCAGTAGACATTCGTATCAATTTGTATACGTATATTTGGCCATATAAATATGTGAATAGTATATAGGTAATTAACTCATATATTACAAAGTTTAATATTTAGTTCCTAATCAATGTAATTTGTGTACATATTAGAAACTTTTGTAATTCATTGATATATAAATAGTATGTGGTATTTCAATATGTTCTAGCTAAATTAATGTACGTAATTTTTTATCAAAAGGGAACACGTAATATGGATACATATCCATATTACGTGTTCCCTTTTGATAAAAAATGCCGGTCAAATTATATAGTAAATAGTTTACAATCGCCTGATGACCAAAAACTTCTATTACAGAAGGAAAGTCGAGGGGACGAGACTATGCCTACAAGCGTATCTAACTATCCACAATATTAATATGATTAATTTAATATAAAAGCAACACAGTGAGGTTATATTATCTTTTTATAACAAACATTCAACTTTTATTTTTGTTTGAAATATCTACTACTTTTAAAAGTTAAAGAGTTATTAAAACAAAAGTATAAATTTCTAATTTTCTTTTAAAGAAGTCAGAATATTTGCAAATGGATCTGACATGGTCAGTATTTAAAGCAAATTGTGTCTGATTTAACCAAATTTGTATCTATTTGCATTAAAACTGATTCCAAGATACCGTAATCTCACTATTGGGTGAGAATAATTAGGTGGGTCATTCCCTTGGTGAGACACATCTGTTCATGGTTTCTTTATAGGACCTCTACGCTTTGTCATCCATATTACATACCAGAAATTTATTTCTTGATGTACCTATAGGTATATACTTTTTATACATGTTAGAAATTGAATGGAAACGTTTTAAAGTTCAATGCAAATTGAATTCTGATTACATGATATTTTTGTTAGTTTAAATCTTCATAAGTACATATTATATACGTCTTTTGAGAAAATAAGGGCAATATTCACATATTTTGTATTCAGAAGTTCATTATCAAATTGAAAAATCAAATGGGTAAAGAAAATTGCACAGAAAACATACATTTAATATGGAAGGTACCATACAGAGAAAAATAAATAAATGTAAAGGAATATTTGATCACGTATAAAGAAAACTAAGCGACAGTTAGACATATTATTTCTGAAATAATACTCTATATGTATAAAATATAAAATAATAGAGGGAGACAACTCTATAGACCTGACATCTATAGGCCACGATAAATATTGAATTATATATCGGTGGTAAACAATCAGTGTTCCCTTAAGTAATTATAATGTTGCGATTATTTGTGCAATATAATTTTTTAAAAAAGAAATTCTTGTCGCTTATGTGAATGTTAAATATGAGTCAAATCTAAAGGAACATTAAAAGATTGCACGATTTTCAACGCGCAATGAAGTTGGCATCATCGCTAAATGAATAAAACTCATACTTAGTTTTTAGAGTTTTAATAATTTCCCGATTATGCCTATTTGGTTGGCGAAATGCGCGTCGAGAAACGTGTTATCTTTCAGTGTTCATGAAAAACTGGTCTCCTCTTCTGTTGCTGCATCGAAGGTTCCAGTCCCTTCAAACGTACAGAGGTAATAAAAAAAAACGATCAATAATTTGAGGAAAAACGTTAAGTTGTTTAGTATACACACAGTATTGTATTTTTTTATAATCATTTGAAACATTTTTGAAAAATTTTATATATACTTTCAAGAAAAGTATAAAATTAAAAGCATCACCAATATGACGTAAATATGTAATTACATATGAGCACAGCTGACGAGAGATGTAACATTAAGATCAATTTGTGTCGATACAAATTAAAAAATATATACACAATGCCCTCGTAATATATAATTTTATCGCAAAACTAAAATAAGCAGTGTGTGATACGTATATAGGGTAATTGCAGCCAGAAGCCTAACAGACTTCGTCTATATTAATTACGGCAGGATGGAAGCACTTGAGGAAGAGTAATTTATTAGCATAGTCGGATCTAATGATCTCGTCTGCATACGGTAATATTTTCAGGTATTTTACTTAAGGAGATCTTACATCGTTACCTTCCTATTTCGATAAATAATTAAATTCTTGTTTCAGAATTAATAACGTTTTTTTTCCTCCTAGAACATAATAAAAATAGTGCGATTTATACTCTAAACAAAGTTGGTATGGTGTATAATACATTCGACTAATCCCAATTACACTCAACTGATTCTGAACCCAGTGAGCTGTAGGACAAATAAGCCAATACACATAGTCAAATTAAACAGAGGATCAAGTTAAATCAAGTTATTATGTGAGTTTTATAGGACTTATCTAACGTAATGGAAAGATTTTATACATATACTATATTTGGCTAAAAATTAGTAACAACAAATTATACAGCGATCTTATCAGATGCCTTGAAATTGTTTTATCCCTGTACTCATTAAAAAATAAATGAAAAACAAAAATGTAGTGATATTTATTAGTTTCAAACAACTTAATTTTCCATAAAATGTGATGAGAACTTACTTATTTAGAAAACGGCATATTATTAAATATCATTAACTTGTAAAGAGTAATGTATTTTTTGTAGGAATATAGAGAGTTTTTTAATAAAAGATTGATATACGAAATAAAGAAGTTTGCAAAAGCCAGGGTTATCTAGATTAAGGTTAAATTCTTTTTTCAAGATAAATGAATTATATTGATGATATTAAATATCTTAATATAAGGCATTTAGAATATATTCGATGAATTTTATATCACATGATGACATCAATTCTATGTCATATAATTATTTACGACTCATTACACATATTGACGATAATCAATTATTTCAATTATACATATGTGCTTTATAGAGGTTTATTAAATTGAAATTATAAGTAAGAAATCTTATAGTCCTTAAAATATAAACTTTATATTTTTGTGAATTTGAAATTTACATCTTCAGGGAAAATTCAACCATCAGCAATACATATAATTCAATGATATTTAAGAATATATTTCATATTATAAAAATACAATACAATATAATTTTAGCTTTAAAATGTATTAGCTTTGAACGATTATAGTTGTAAACATTTATTGTTATTTAATAGTCAGTGCAGTGTAAACGTGTAAACAGACGAGACCCAAGATAGAAAGATGGAAACCGGTCTGCAGTTAACGATATCCTGAGATAGGTGACACTTTGCATCTTTCTTGGTGGTTTTTGAACAACCACTGTATTTTTAGTGCTTACTCTGTTAGACAAAAATACGACAAATTTTGTCATGTAATTCAGCGCTTTGCGTTTGGCATATAGCCAGTAGAATAGCTTGTGTTGACCTAATTTGTTTAGTCCTTATTATATAAGGCATTTGCAGATGGGTTGGAGTATAAATTCCTTATTTCTGTAGTATAAAAATATATATACGCATCCGCAAATTTTTACAAATAAGCATTGAAATTCATAGAAGCTTCAATAGAATATTGTTTTCGATAACATATAAACATAGAGAACATAAGAATTTAAAACAAAATTGAGAATATACACATATTTAAAATATACACACATATAAAACATTAAACATAAATTTTACGATGAAAGCTATACTGTAGACATACATTTAAAAACACAACAAAGAAATATATGTTTGATAGGTAGATATAATTAAAATATAAGTGCATATAAACATAAATAATATACACGCGAGTATACAGCATACATTAATGAAAATGAGCATAGTATTTATGTATATAATAATAATAATTATTTTTATTATAGTAGATAAAAAATACCTACTACAGAAGTAGGAAAACTTTTAATGTAATATTTTGATATACCTAAGTATATTTTCACATAACATTAAATTTTCTAATTATTTTTTAAGTTTATTATCTTATGTACTTATATTCTGGGAGTTTCTATTGTAAACTTTTTAACGATACCTGGAATGCATTTCTATTTACTTTTTGTATTGTTTCAGGTAAAATATAAATAATCCGAGGGGCCAGGAACACTGTAACATTCGATTTATACATCGTAACGGATAACATATTGTCTATATATTGAGTACCGTAATACTGTTTCACAAAAAATTGTTTTAGAATGTGGCATAATTGTCAAACTTAAGAAAAGACTTTTTGATAGGGATCTATGAGTGCATCACCCCTGATTTATTTATTTAATAAACCAGAAGAATAGGCAGATTTGGTAATGTATATTATTTTTTTAATTCTTTTTTGTGTTAATTTCTAATTTTTTCAATGTATATTCAATACCTCTCCCCAAACGATAACGCAATATCCAATGTGTGATTCTACGAATGTCATATTCATACCATATAGTTGTTTGATGCCTACAACTTGTTTATTGAGAAGATAGATGTATGCTTTCATATTTTAATTAAATAATTAATATGTTGATACTATATTTTTAATAAACTTATCAATATGATGATTGGTTCTCTAATATAACGGGATCATCGAGGGTCTTCGTTGTAATCTTCGTAATAGAAATAGATATCAATGCTATAAATATAAAGTGAAAATCTAAACTAATTTGAGATTTTTGTTTTTGTTTAAGTATGAATTTTAATCAAATTACGACTCAGCAAATTCAAAAATTTATTATTTTAGGTCACTATCTGTCTTATCCAGATTTATATATGCTGTTAACTAAATGAATATGAATCAGTCTTATGGTTTTAAGTCCAAAAAGCATATAAGACATTTGTTGAATGGATGTTACTAATCAAGGTACTTATAAATTTTAGAATATGACTTCTATGTAAGCTCCTCAGTTATACCAATTATTCTGCAGCAATTAAAGCCTACTAAGTTACTGTATAATAATTTTATATAAATACAAAGAAGTTATATTATATATAGTTGATCGATGATCGATTTTATCTAAGGAGCTTAAGAATGTACAAAATATATAATCTTATACTCGTAAAACCAATTAGCAGGTAATTAATTATATTTGTTCCAAAGTTATTAACGCCGCAAGCATATTAAATAAAGTTTCAACGCAACAGTTTCATAGTATGTAGGCAGGGAGAGACCTTGGTAATTGGTTTTGGATTAACTCCATTATTTGACGAAATTCTTTGAACAAAAAAGTGGGTAAAATAGTAGAAACTGTATATTATTTATTTCATCGCTATTTGCCAAATAAAAAACTCTCTTATCTTGCCGATAAACGGAACAGTCCACCTCAGCCTAGCCATAAAAACAAGCCACGGTATGTTTTGAGATTTCTTATTTGGCAAATAGCGATGAAATAAACTATAAGTATTAATTTTCCTACGTAGCAATTAAAATTTATGAAACATTGAGGTCAAATTCAATTAGTATTTCTGATGTAAGTTTTGCATTATTGGGATTTAAAATGCATACATCTACCCAAGTCAAAAATATATTTCAGAAACTCACATATATTTCAGGAACATTATTCAGATACTCTTGCTTCTGGGTATTTCAGTCTAAAATAATCCATTTAAATTTCAGTCAATTAATTAATTTGTTGATATTTCACTGTTTATGTATCAATAACTGTATATTGAATAAATAATATAGATAAAGTATAGGTAAAATAAAATGGATAAAGTAGATACGTGGAAGAGGTACATGTTTATATTTGTAGTTTGAGTTGATAGAAATTTGTAGAACATAGAATTGATAGAAAGTGATATATTTATTATCAAGCAAAATGTAATTCTAAAATGTTGTGAAAATAATTTATTCTCTATGAAAACAACGATTTTCCAGGGTAAATAAACATTGGTGCAAAATCCCTGAAAGCGTAGCGCTTTGAAGTAAAACCATATGTTTCATAATACGTCGCGTTTGATTTTCAGTGAGAGTATGAGTTATCCCAAAAATAAACAAACTTCAGGACCGATATAGTGACAGATACACGAAAATATTCCTCGTTCCATGGACGAACTAGATAATTCAGAATTTAATAATTTCTGCAGAACTGTATTAACGAAAAATGCAATAAATATTACTATGGTTGAAATATCGTCGATGAGAAAGAATGAATAAATTAACATAGAAATGCAGAGTTGAAAGACAAGCATATAAGTATAAATTAAACTTCAACATTAATAGTACAAAAATATCACAAATACATTGGTTGAAGGGATGATTATGAAGATGAAAATGCTAACACACTTACTGTTCTTGAGATGATGCCAATGTGGTGAAAACGGTCTTAAAAACACTATGAGTAAGAAGTTAAGGAAACGATCTGATATGTGTTTGCCATTTGTGATATTACAAGTAAGAAATGGGGAGTCATTTTATCTAAGACGCATGAAAAGATCATTCATGCCTCTAGCGAAAAAGCGAATGACCATAATAAATTGTATATTTTTCGTATTATTGTCACTAGTTTTAAAATTCTTCACACGTAGTTTGTACATTTTTTTTATTGTACATCGTTTGTGCATTACTTGCAAAAAAGATTTCAATGATATATAATACTTGCTACTTTCACAAATATATTTTTAAAAAACCAAGGACTTAAAACACTCACATCTTGAAACCCACATCAAAGGATTACCGTCTAGTAACACGGAAAAAATATTTTTTTAATTCAAAAGAAATTTCAAAAATCTGTACTGTAAATCAATCAATGTGTACCAATTAATGTTTATTACGTATGTAGATTCAAACATTGTGAGTTTGAAATTAAGTCATAAAATTTTATTAACGCTCTTGAATGTGGTACCTGGGGTAGCTCATTGAACTAAAAATTTTACAAAAAATAAAAGAACGCAGTAACAATAGTGTGTTACTGAGGATTTAAAGTTGCTTAAGTTTTTAAGATTGTTTGACTTTATTGAAAACTTCAACAATATAGTTTCGTATTGGTTAGGTAATACTATATATCTATATATAGTATTGGTTAGGTATACTATATATCTATATAATACTATTTATATATATATATATTATATATATATATATATATATATATATATATATATATATATATATATATATATATATATATATATATCTACTGCTGCTTGTTCTGATTGTCTATATGATCAAATTATACTATTATATTGTTTTTGGTTTAAGTTATTTATGTACTAAAATTTTATCTACATTATACGTGATACGTAAAGATACATTGAAATGGCAACAATGGTTGAATGCCTTAACAATAATGGCATGGTAGAGAAAATGAGTGATGCCAATCAAAAGAAATAAGAAGATCAAGAGAAACACGGAGAGAAGGGGAAGTAGAATTTGCTGGTATTACAAAAGGGTAGACACAGTATAGCATATTTTCTCACTGAAAGTATGATGGAGAGTGAAAATTCGTGGACCACAATAACTAATGTAATAAAGGAAATATTGTATTTAATGAAAGTACAGAGAGGATATTAGATTAACACAAAATAAATGTCTGAGAGAAACTGAAGTAAGAAATAAATTTTAACAAAGAATGTCCAGCGGTGTTATGATAGCAGAAGAAGAATGGTGGAAATCTTCTAGTTGGTGGAAATTCAAGACTACTATATTGGAGGGAAGGCATCGTGTGGGAGACACTTGTGTGTTTTTAAAAGATTTTCCATTGACTCTTCGGAAAAAAATTCTGTTAGAATAATTATAATTAGTTGTCCTTGTTTAAATACACGCTTTTAATAAAGGAAACATTACAGTCTATTAGACCTTTGTGATATACTTGGATATTTAACATTTCGTGCAATGATTTTTGTCACATTTCCTTATCTACATGATGTCTTACTCGAACTGAATACCCATAGTATATGTATGTACGATATAGAGGAATGGTATTATTTATCATGGTTTTATTAAGTCTTTAACTCTATTTTTAACAATGAATCCAGAGTGTTTTGATATGCATAACTTGAATGAGATTATTTTAATTGTGTTGTTAAAATTTCTAATTTTTCTTAGTTATACCAGGGGATATCTACATAAAATAAAGAATCCCAATAGTAATATTTAGTTAATAGAAGTTATTGGGAAAATAAAAGGAATTAAACATTGGAAATATTTAATAGTTTACACCTCATTGTCATTCTAGTTGTTTTTGAGATTAGATGCATAAACTTTATATTGTGCTATCGTATTTACTAGTTTTTATATAATATCGTTTCATCACTGTTAAAAACACTTAAATAACGGATGATAAATCATTATTTGTCATAAATTATTCTATATGGAAACATATTCACCAAGGACGTGTGAATAAGACAGAGCGGATAAATTCACAGATCAGTGGCTGTGACAACGCGTGAGGTCTGTCTTGTCTCTGGGATATTCATTCAACTTGTGAAATTATGTTAAAAGTATGACAGTTCCGATGATAGGAATTTAATGAAAATTTGTAAGACACCATTAATCAAGCGAAAAATTCCTCTAAAATATGCCTGCATGTTGGTGGCAGATGTATGGGATATGTAAATTACTGTTTCATATATTCTCAAAACATTTGACACATTCAAAAACTTGCAATTTATATTAAACATGTCGGCTAACAGGTGCAGCACCATGTTTTAGTTGCATACACGAAAATATTTACTTAACATGATTTATTGCTTGGGTATTCAATCTGGTAATTCAACAAGATAAAACGTTGTAAATAAATGTTTGGCGTATAGAATTCATGTTTGCTTACATTACCGTGGCTTGGTATTAATTAAAATTATATACGCAGTGGTGATAAAATTTGGCACATTAATTATAATGTTGTTATTAAATGATTTTTCAAGGTGAAGCACGTCAGCTTTATTTTTTTAAGGACCGACTTTATTTTAATTGACAAAAATTTAGTTTCTTTCTGAGTTTGTATTTTTAAGAGCTGTGATGTTACCATAGTAATATTTATAAGCCCCTATTTGCAGCAAAAAATTATTTCCTAAAATATTCAGTACAAGATATGAAGACTTTATTATTTGCAAGAAATGGTTTATAAAATCGAAGGCGTTTTAAAAGAGAAATACAAATGCAGCAAGTGCGACTTACTAAAACGGATTTTCGACCTCAAATAACCTCACAAGAATTCCAATTGGGAAAAATCAAGTGAACATAGTGCCAATTCATTTGGTGTTTCTACTGATTGAAGGTCTGCTCTGCCTAAAGGATAATATTTTACACTATTGATTTTCAAAGTTACTATTTCGATTTATTGTTGAATTTGATATAAGTAGCCTACAAGAAAATATTTGGTTTAACAACTAGCAAGCCTCTTCCTACGATTTTAATATCATTATATCCAATCATTACTATCACGTCAATTCTGTCTCATTCACATATATTTATGTAACAAGCAAAAAAGATTATTAAGTGCAATGCTTAAAAGCTTCTGACAACTAAAGTCAACTAAATGGTAACAGTAACAGAGTAATTAACCACTTTCTGATTTGATATATTTTTTAACAGTTTTGATTTACAGTACAGTTTTTGTTATCTTGTATATGAGCAGAAAATGTTTCAGTAGATACTAATTTACCCTTTTCAGACACAAATTTATTTTATTTACGTTATACCATAGTGGTATAAGTTTCACAATGCTGTATTTTTCGTCACATAATGCAGGTACTTCTATTCTATTTTGTAGAAGTATTGCAATTCAGTTCAAGTATTTCAATATATTCACATTGATTTCGGGTTAATTAACAATTCTTTTAGGTAAGGGTATTTACAAATATTTTATGCATAGTTTTTACTTTTTCCGCACTCCACTATATGCGGAAAACTAATGTAATCGTATAAATAAAATATTTTTCTCTAAGGATTATTTTTCGTTTTTCGGCTTAAAAACAAAAAAAAAAGTTTTAAAACCATTTTGTGTGTGCGTGTGTCGTTGTCGTCGGCATTTATTCTTGTTAGCACGATAACTCAACTAAATCGTGTCGAATCGATCGGGTTTTGACTGATTCTGATCGGGGACGTCTTTCAGACGACACCTACTGATATTCAGGTGGATAGGACACACCCCACCCTGACCATGGGTCACGAGGAAACACGATGGTGGACTATTTGAGAATTTTTTTTATTAACACGATAACTCAGCTGAATCGTATCGGATCGATCGGGTTTTTGATCCTGATCGGGGACGTCTTCCAGACGACACCTATTGATTTTGAGATGGATAGGACACACCTCACACTATCCATGGGCCATGAGAAGGCACGATGGTGGATTAGCTGAGAAATTTTTTTTGTTAGCACGATAACTCAACTAAATTGTATCGGATCGATCATATTTTGGCTGATTCTGATCGGAGACGTCTCGCAGACGACACCTATTGAATTTGAGGTGAATAGAACACACTCTACCATGTTCGTGGGTCATGAGAAAGCACCATAGTGGACTATTTGAGAAATTGTTTTTGTTAGCACGATCACTCAATTAAATCATGTCGGATCGATCAGGTTTCGACTGATTTTGATTCAGGACGTCTACTAGACGACATCTATTGATTTTGAGGTGGATGGTGGATAGGACATACCCCACCCTGTCCATGGGTCATGAGAAAGAAGTTGGTGGACTATTTGAGAAAAATTGAAAAAAGTAAAACTGTCAAATAAAACACATATTCTGCATTTATGTGTTGGTTTATTTTTTCTCGGCCACTCAATTTCGAGATAGAGATGTCTTACGTGCGGAAAAGTCCGTTTTAAGGTTTTAAAACTGTTTATTATATAATACTACTCGTATGTACTCCTCATTAGCAGATAATTATAAATATAAATATCTTGAGGTATAAACTGATCTGTAGTCATGTCACGATTATGACAATTTGGTTGTTAAAATGGATGTTGAATGCAAGAGTATATTTGATTTGTACTGCTCATCAAGAAAAGGAAAATGTGTGAGATTCTCTAGGTAAACGTAGAAGAAAGAGTGAGACAGCATTCGAAGGGAAAAGTATCACTTTACACGTAGCCATATTGAACTCTGTGTACATTCATGCATACTCCATATTTACTCTACAAGAGTCTCATGCGACTGGGTAAAGATGGCTATTTGCTGCGCACCTCGTGGGTGGTCTGATATTGCAGTTTTGAGACTTGTTCCTATTATTGACGAGCTGTATATAGTGTTCTTTGCTTTCTCTTCCCGTGTCGAAGATTCCAATCCACACATAGGAGAAATCAATATTCTCTATGATTTATATAAGAACTACAGAATATTCTACATTCACTGTAAACTTCTATGTATGTCTTCTATGTAATGTTATTGTTTTGTATTATAATTATTAACGAAGCACTCAGGTTCTGCAAAAATCAGGGTTTATACTAATAACTCAAACTGTTTACAGTAAAATAAATTCTTCGTTATATATGATTAAGGAAATATTGTTGATATATTACTTTATGTGTTTGTGTTCAGTATTAGGTAAATAACACATTATTACAACAGTTACATTTGTGGAAATGTGAAATTATTTTCTTTTTGGTATGCCGGGCAGTGAAAAAGGTAAATCCATTATTTATTGTTATTAAAATCAGGGTATGATATATTCTTGACTATATATTAATAAATTCACCAGCGTCTATGTAAATCAGCTAAACAGTAATATGTTTAGCTGATTTACTGTCCTATTTTAATTAAAACCGGTAAGTACATTCATTAGTTATTAGAAAAATATTGACACTTTAGTGTAGGTTTGATTTATGAAAACAGTAATTCTATATCGTTATAGATTTCACTCATAGTCTTTTCCCTGGATTATTCATCTAGGATAGATTGAGATAACCCAAATCTGTTGCATTCAAATACAATACTTAAATTATACATTTTGAAAATATTATCACAAATAATCTAACCTTCCATGAGAACATAATTTTAGAATGCATTATCCGTTAATTGTTTTTAAAAGATCATATTATGCTATTAATGCATTTGCACCATTCAGATTATTTTTTAATATGACACCCATGGAGCTTGGACTTGGCTATGAATAGGAGTTAATTATATCTGCAGAGAATTATAATCGTGCCGATCTACAGAGTTTTAATTTCAAAACTAACTACATCATTATTTCTTTTAGCAAGAACAATTACTTCTAGACGCAGAACACGTAAATTTGTATATTGAAGGGGAAGTTTAAAACCACTATTCGTTGAAATATAGGTTTCACCCCGTTTCCACAGCTGCCACCACTTCTTTAATTTTAAACAAACCAAATGTTAGCACCTCTATATTTTGTAATATATTCCTTTAAAAGTCTTAAAAATTGTGATTCAACTTCTTTTTGAAAACAGAAAAATCGGTTTATCCATATTAGAAGCAGAAATAATCTAATTTAAATAAAACAAAATAAATTGTTGGCATAAATTTATTTTCCATAACACGATTTGAAACGTTATATGATTAACTGCTTAAAATGTTCAACATTGTTGGCTAAGCAAAAGTATAATCTATTCTCGAATTCGTGTCCGACGTTTTGAAATGTGTCTCTATTAATTCACCTGCATGTGTGGGTATTTCTTTTGTAGATCGTTAATATTCTGAGGTGGAATTTTGTGTACAATTATTTTTAAATTATCTCAGAGATAGAAGACATCTAGTGGTAGACATATCTGGTAATTTCACCGGCCATTCCAGAGCGCTTCTACTGACAATTCGTTTTTCGGAAAACCTTTTATTCAGTCATTGTCTAATATATAATCCGTACTATGGCGGTACGCAATCCTATTGAAAATATAAATTTCATTCATCCAACAATGGATTTTATGCTTTATCAAGTTGGTTTTCCAAAGACTGTATTATGAGAGAGTCGATTCCGTTTTAATAAATTTAAATATAATTCACTAGTTAAATTTTTTTCAATGAAAATAGAGCCTGTTATTTCATTTCCCAGAATTCTAGCACAGCCGTTAATTTTTTGAAAAAACTGATTATGACCTTCTCGAAACGCATGTACATTTTCATTGTCTAAGTATTTACAATTATGTTTATTTATATATAAATCCTGAAAAGTATTCTTTATCAAATTCGAGTCATTTTGAATTCTCGCCGTCATTACTTCACAAAATTGAATCGTTTCTGTCGTTGTAATCCTCGCCGAGTTGCTCAATAATGGTAATTTTGTAAGGAAATAATTTGTTTAGTTGAAAGATTTATGCATAGAACCAACTGAAATGTTTATTAACTTGGGCGTGGTGAATGTTCCAAAATTTCAATCTATGCAGATTCAGTAAAAAACGTCGTGTTGATTATTTACTTTGTTGAGACAGATCCAGCCACTTGAATTTCTTTAATAAGGTCACCTACATATTGATGTTCCACATTTTTGTCATGATGTCTTTCATAAAAAATTGAGCTTTTGCACAAGCACACCTATTTCCAGCACCATACATTAAAATAAATTCAATTCTTTCTTGTAATATATACGTTATCATGAATTCTACCGCTGTTATTACAAGTGACATCACTTGAAAAACAGTGTCAAATTATGTAAAACAAATCACTAATGCTTCTAATAGATGTCTTTAAAATTTAATTCTAGCTATAATCAGGAAAAAATATATACCCTAAAATACAAATGAATGACGAGTTAAAATAAACACTCTCTTATCTCATTTTTATGTCGGAAAAAGAAATTTGAAGTGTATAAAACAATTAAAAGAAACATAAGGCTTATCGATATTAAGTCTGCGGCATCGATTGCACAAAGTGTCTCCTACTTTCATTGAATTCACAACATAGTTCTTAGATTATTCATTAATTTATTTTGTTTTATTTAAATTATTTTATTTTTGCTTCTGTTATAATCGGTTTTCTAAACGGAATTGAATAAGAATTTTTAAGACGTTTAAAAAAGTATATTACAAGATAGGGGGTGCTATTTAAAATTATTAAGTGAGGGTAGCTGGGGGTAAGGGGTGAAACCCAGTCTTCAACGGTCACTGGCTTTAAACTTCCCCTTCGATATATAACAGATGTATAACTTTTCTTGCTAAAATGAATAATGGAAATTGGTAGTTTTGCAGGTACGTCATTCGAGTATAGTTAAGAGCTATCAGGGGCGTAGCGTACATGGATGCGATTGATGCGTCGCATCCCTTAAAAAATTGTCAAATTAGAGTTATTTAAAAGTTCAATCGATTTATTCAATTATTATAATTTTTTAATTATTTTAAACCGACTGCAAACATACTTTATTTACTTTAGACGCTATTATCAACTTATTTATTTCAAACCGGTCGTGAAGGCGCCCGAAATTATTGGACTCCCGCGTTACTTGCTGCAATGCTGAAATGCGATGGTCCACGTTACATCCAAGCTACGCGTTAGATGGGCGAAAAGTTCAGTAATCTTACGCAGTCAACAGTGAATCCTCGAGTGGGTATCGTCGTTATTTCCGGACTCAGTTATGCGATTATGTGAACGCATCTTGGCGACTGTCGCCATAACAAGGAAGATTTGGAAGCGCTGTTAGGAAGGTAATTGTGGAAAATGAAAATGAGGAATGGGATCGAGAAACCGTTATTTGTGCTAGAGGCCTTTTAACATTATTGTGCGACTTTGATTTTAATTTTTTCTTAGCAGTGTTTTCTGCAATTTTCCCACATTCCGAGAGTCTGTTTATTCTACAGACAAAAATATCAAATATTAGTTACTGCAATAAAAAGATCGCCGATTTCAAATCACATTCAAAAAACGAGAGACGAGTTTAGTGACATTTCGGACTGTATGGACAGATTTGTGTTAGAAAATCAACCACCAAGTAAAAGAATGCGTTTGGATTTAATTCCTGAAGAAGATAAGAAAAGCATTTACGCACGATTGTTTTATGAAATTTTGGACGTTAATACTTTGAACATTAGTGAACGGTTTAATGAAATTTCTAAATTGAAATTCTTAAATCTAGATTCCACACAATTTACTTTATTCGTGAAACGTTCTCCTGGCGAACTTTTTTCTTTTTTAGTAGATACATATGGAACATTCTTTGACGCAAATCGTTTAAAAAGTGAACTTTCAGTGATTTATAGTGATCCCGATATGAAAATGAGCACTGTGTTTGAGCTTCACCAATATATTATGTCCCTTCAATTATCTTCTGTTTTCCCGGAGTCATCAAAATTGTGTCGTTTAATTTTGACTATTCCTGCCACAAGCAGTTCCGCGGAAAGATTATTTTCATGTTTAAATTGAATAAAGATTTATCTGCGAAATTTTCAAAAGCAAGAAAGACTGTCAGCTTTAGCATTAATAAATATTGAAAGTGCCCTATTAGAAGATATGAGATCGTCTCCAACATTTGAAGAAACAGTGATAGACATTTTCGCTGGACAAACAAGAACCGAAGAATTAATCTTCAGTTTAAAAATTAGGATATATACCTCGGCATAATCATTTTAGGATAGTGTCTTTTTTTATTGTTACCATTTTCATATGGCGTACTATACATCCGACTATACCTCTTCTCCTGATAAAATTTTTATCACATCCCCAGATTATTTTCTCACGCTACGCCCCTGAGAGCTACACTTTATAATAAGTTACTCCAACATGTAGCAATCAACTTTTACGTTCTGTTGCAATTATTAAAACAAGAGATAATATTTTGGGTAGACAAAAATTATATATTGCAATGTAATAATTCATTTTCTTACTCTTGTCTACCACGTTCATCACAAAAGTGATATATTATGTGTTATGCTTAAGGTCAAAATTGTTCCTTAATATTACGCTACGTAGAATTACACTAATGGAAGTCGTCTACAAGAAATATTGTTTCTCTAAATGGTATTTTTCTAATCTGCCATCAAGCACATTAAACACATTTGTCAAGTCAAATATATTAGATTAAGTACATGAACGGAGAAGGTCAGATAAGTTCTATTACTGAAAAATTGAGTAAGATAGATCAGAAATTCTTTTTATGTGTGATTTAATTATGCTACCACTAACAATAAGAAAGATTATTGTTATTATTCCAATGATATTTATAAATTTTATTAGGTTATATAATACATAAATTTCATTAGATTATACAAATTTATTAAAAAGTATCAATAAGTATAATTATTAACTAGGCTCCTTAGATTTACTCATAGCCTGTGGAAACATGGTTTCTAATTTAAATAAATACTACTAAGCTTTGAAATCAGAACACCAGAATGGGATATGATGTAAATTAAAGATTAATATCCTAGGTATATATTGACATTTAATAACGCAATAAATCATCACAATATGCAAGAATTTGCTGCGCTGGTTATCAACAATTTTAATAATTTGTGTAACCTGTCGTGCTTCTATAACCCGATTCAATTTTCAAAGTAATGATTCAAATAAATTGTGAAACCTTATGTTAAAGTTTATGTTAGTAATTTTGTTTATTAGGGTTCGCGACCAATGGCAGGGATTCTCCATATCTTGGTCCAGCGCACCTAATAGTCAGGGAATTTCTAGGAAAAGGAACATCGTCACCATCCTTGCCATTAGAAGTAAATAAATATATGAAGAGCCTGACGAGCAGGCAGCGGAATCATTACTCATTACTCATAGAACAATTCTTCACAAATGATTATAAAGAAATCCTTGTAGTAATAATCACACTTCACTTAGTATATGTTGTTTATTATTAATAAAATAAACCACGGGGTTTATTTCCTGGTCCCGTGGTCCCTCAAGCAAATAAAACAGATGTGGAATAGCAGTACATCCAGTCACATAAATAATGATTGCGCTGCCTGCTGTTTGAGGTACTTGTACTAAGTACCCAATCCTATATTTCGTCTTTGTTTTCAGAAGGGTGCCGATATTATTAGATTCTTTGTTTAATTATACACATTTTCTATTGAAGATAAATCAGAAGACCTGACAGGTAAAAAATTTACATTATTTTCTCTTCAGTTCTCTGTTGTCTCGTGGGAAGTCTGTGTGTGTGTGTGTGTGTGCGTGTGCGTGTGCGCGTGCGCGTGGGCGTGGGCGTGTGCGTGCGCGTGCGGGTGCGGGTGCGCGTGCGCGTGCGCGTGCGCGTGCGCGTGGGCGTGCGCGTGTGCGTGTGCGTGTGCGTGTGCGTGTGCGTGTGCGTGTGCGTGTGCGTGTGCGTGTGCGTGTGCGTGTGCGTGTGCGTGTGCGTGTGCGTGTGCGTGTGCGTGTGCGTGTGCGTGTGCGTGTGCGTGTGCGTGTGCGTGTGCGTGTGCGTGTGCGTGTGCGTGTGCGTGTGCGTGTGCGTGTGCGTGTGCGTGTGCGTGTGGGTGTGTGTGTGTGTGTGTGTGTGTGTGTGTGTGTGTGTGTGTGTGTGTGTGTGTGTGTGTGTGTGTGTGTGTGTGTGTGTGTGTGTGTGTGTGTGTGTGTGTGTGTGTGTGTGTGTGTGTGTGTGTGTGTGTGTGTGTGTGTGTGTGTGTGTGTGTGTGTGTGTGTGTGTGTGTGTGTGTGTGTGTGTGTGTGTGTGTGTGTGTGTGTGTGTGTGTGTGTGTGTGTGTGTGTGTGTGTGTGTGTGTGTGTGTGTGTGTGTGTGTGTGTGTGTGTGTGTGTGTGATAGGACACACCCTACCCTGTCCATGGGTCATGAGAAAGCACGATGGTGGACTATTTGAGCAATTTTTTTTGTTAGCACAATAACTCAACTAAATCGTGTCGGATCGATCGGATTTTGATTGATTCTGATCAAGGACATCTACCAGACGACACCTATTGACTTTGAGGTGGATAGGACACACCCTACCCTGTCCATGGGCCATGAAAAAGCACGAACTATTTGAGAAACTATTTTTGTTAGCACGATAACTCAACTAAATCATGTCGGATCGATCGGGTTTTGACTGATTCTGATCGAGTACATCTCCCAGAAGACACCTATTGACTTTGAGGTGGATAGAACACACTCTACCATGTACATTGATCATGAGAAAGTACAATGGTGGACTATTTGAGAAACACTAAGACTATACTAAACTATGTACCTTGTTGTTCATAGAGGACATATATAAAGTATGTGGTACCTCAAAGAGGGACTCAATTGTGTGGATGAATTATGGATGAGAGAAAAATTTATAAAATGGATAGAATTGCGTGGATAATTTCACTCAAAGTTTAATTTTCCAGGGAAATTTGTAGAAATTAACAAGCTGCAGAATGTTAACACTGAAAATAACCAACTGACAAATGATAAATGGATAGTTGATGATGATAAGCATTTATAGTTGCATAATGGCGAGAGTAACTTAGGGGAGGAAATATATAGGACTGTACCATCACAAGTGGGCCGAAAAGAGTGGTGTTGGATTACATACTTTCTCTGTACTATGAAGCTATGTAAAAGTCGAGGGAAAAACGAATTTCACTACAGACTGAAGAATGAATCCAAACAGAGCAACACAGAGTAACGCTTTGTTTCCCAAGAAAAAAAAACAGAAGACAAATTTTCTATGAACACTGAAAAATTATACATTTCGTTAACCAACTTGGTATAATTGAGAGTTGAGTGAAACTTGTTGATTGTGAGTTTGCGAATGTCTTATCTGTTGGTGTTCGAGGAAACTAGTTTCCTGTTTCTGTTGTTATATTGAAGGTCTCAGTCTTAAGAACTACTATACGAAACAATATGTGAAACAAAAAATAAACGCAATAACTGCTTATTGTCCGATGCTACTCCCCGAATATTACCTCGGTTAAACAAAGTCAGCGATAAATCAGTCTAAACATAATATGGCGGTAAATAATACGTATGTATGTATATATTCAACCGTTTTCGCGCTCTGCTCAACCCACGACGGGATGCAATTACAGACAACTTCGGTTCGGGCGGCAACTTCAAACGCCTGATTTATTATACCCAATGAATCAATTAAGATTAAATTTGAAACGAGCTGGAATGTGAAATGCATCGTCGTAACTACCTTCGAAACTTCGACGTGCATCCGTACATATCGACGTTAGTCAATTTTAATTAAATGCTAGCAAATTGCATGTGAACATTTGTCATGGTAATGTATAAACTGTTAACATAGAGTTAGTGGCGTGGATAAATAAATATGTAGGTAAATGCGATTTATGTTATTTGATTTATCGTATTCACGTATGTCGTGCAATCACTAATACATTCGGAGATAAATAATATTGTAATGAACTGAAATTTGCAAATTGTATTTTAATTCTACAGAATATAATATCTAGTAATGAGGTTTTGGTAATGTGTATATTAAAAGTTTTAAAGGCGTGAATTCAACAAAATTAGATTTAGTTAGGCTATGTATATTTAGTTTAAAACAATCGAATAAATATGATGATTATACATTATCAAATAATGCACATTATCAAACTGGAGCTGCTTGTGGAGCATCTGCAAAAACCGTGGAAAGGATTTTAACCAAACAAAAACGTCACTCCTGCCATTACAAATGGTTCATCATTTTTGTGTTCAACAATGGAGTAGTCTGCTCGGTCTGCAGATCTAAATCTTTTAGATTTATTTTTGTGAGGCTACTAAATCTAAGGCCTGCGCTATTCAATCGTCTAATATCGAAGTTTTCAAGCAGATAATTGCTGCAGAATATAGGTTAATTACTGTAAAACTACTTGAACGGGCGAGAGAAGAGTTTTATAATAAGATGTTATACTGTCAGCAAGAGGGAGGTGTATATTTTGGGAATTTATATTAAAATTTTAAATATATCTGGCACTATTTTTTTACTTTTACTATTTCGTGTTTTTTTTTTCGTTTACCTAGAATTTAGTTTTAATGTACACTAAATAAAATTCGAATATGTAAAAATGTAAGTGTTTTTGTGTGGTTTCTGTGAAAAAGAATACTTGGACTTGCTTGAAACAAGTTTGTAAGGATGCCAATATCAAATTCTTCGATAATTTATGCCATTTTTGATATGGCCATTTGAAATTTTATTAACATAAATAAAAGTCTAGAAATTATTAAACCAAAGAAACTATTAAAAAATAGGCCTTTATTTTTGAGGATTTTACTAAAAAAAATGATTTGACTTGCTCAATGTTGCGAAGAAAAAACTAGGTTCTAAAAAGGCATGGTCATCAAATAGCAATATCTATGTGTGGTATGATCAAAAGCAAGAAAGACGTCTAGTGTTGTGCGAGGAAGACCTACTTCTTTAACCACGTGGTCGTGTACATATGTGTTTAATTTAATCTAGTTAAGTTTTAAGTTAATTTCATAGAATTTGTTACTTTTTTCTGCCTTTCTTTATTTGTATTAGTTTTCATTTTTTGTATTTTTAAGTTGTTTGTACCGTATCTAATTAGATATATAAATATGGTTAATAATGTAAACATAAATTTTTCACATCTAAACATTAAATCAGTTTTTGATATGTTTTCGGAATTTTATTATGGATAATTTAGTAGATATTGTGGGTTTATCTGAAACTTCAAGCATAAACATAGTTCTGCTGAGTTTGAAAGGTGTTTTAATTATAACGTAATTAGAGTATTTAATGACATACCTGCTTCTTTTAAATCCGCTCTAAACATACTGGTACATGTATTCCAAAAACAAATTAAAAACTGGATGAATTCAAAACCTATTGTGTTAATAGAGATTAATATTAAAACAATTATTTAAATTAATAATTTGAATGATTTAATAACTTTACATATACTTTTCAATAGCATTAGTAATTGTAATCAATTACAGCCTCTTGTTTTGTTTATTTTTAATTTCTTGCTTTCAGTTGGTTACATGGAAGGGCGGCTTAAGGCCGAATGGCGTCAACCTAGTTAAAAACGTTTTGCACTGCCTAGCAAGTTTGTAAGCATGCCAATATAAAAGTTTTCGATTTTTTAAAAAAACAAGACATGTCAAAATAACTTCTCAAAATGTCATCGCAACGCCATCTTTGTGATGATTGAAGACTATTTATTAAATAAAACATAGTTTAATTTTAGTGTTTAATGTTGAGCATTGAACGAAGGTGCGTCAATATTCGTCTTTTTAAGTCTCTTAGTTTCAAAGTGACGGGAGTGGGGAGGGAGATACTTTAAACACGCATTGTATTCACTTGCGATCAACCCATAATTATTAATTCATAAATACTAGTATTAAATTATTTCTTCATATTAACATTCAGGGTTTAGGATTCAAAGAAGCGAACTTAAGTTGCCTCTTAATTATTTACGAAATTTGAGAGCACCTAAGTTTTCTGAGCTATGAAAACAACATTTACGGTTTCCTTTTACTAAAGCCGCATCGCATCTTGCCATAAGTTTAGCCATATTTTTACGCCCTAAACCATCCCTCATAATTTTCTCAAACTCAATGAATTGGCTTTCCGCCGGGTTCGTTGACACCAATCTGTTTTTCTTATGCGGTGCGAGTTCGAGGATTCGGTTATCTTATTCTCCCGACATCGTTACTTTAATAAATTGTGTTTACGTGTTTCTGATTTACACGTAAACTAATTTTAAAGTCTCAGTCGTTCAACGTTACTTTAAAGATTCTAAAATGAGGAAATAAAAATGTCAACGAATCGTTTCATATTATTTACATATAGATATACTTGAATATAAATAGGTACTCGGTTTGAAATATTTCGCAACTACCAGATTTAAATCGCACACATCAAACTGTTTCTATTTGCTAACATAAAGTGAAGCAACGCAGGCTCGAAACAAAAAAAAATATTGTCCGCTATGACTTAAGTTACCAATTACATCAAAAAGTATACTAAAAATAATTATAAAAACCAATATAAAAAAGGACAGCATTTTAACAAAACATTGAAAAATTATACATTTTTTCAACCAAAGTATCCTTGTTGATGATGATGGATGGTTAGTATACAAATAATCTTATTTTAATAATCTAATAATAGCTCAATAATCTGATTTTAATAATCTCTTTATGATGTGAACTTCAACTAGCACCCACAATAAGAACTTTTTATGTTTTGTACACTTCTATTTTTCTATTACTCATCGATAGAAGAAAATTTGATTTTATTGAAATCACGAAATGGTGTGGTATATTTGAAATTATGAGGTACATAAAACTTTGACATATAGAGAGTCTCAGGAGACACTATTAATTGTACCAATCCAACGACAAACAGCAAGTAAGAATGTAGTCTCCTAAATTTTTCAAGTTTGATAAATAATATATACTCATGATTGAAACTACAATTGCGTATAACTTAGAGATTTAAATATTTTAGAAATTGATTTGGAATTTATTCTAATTGATTATTACATATAAAATAAATTTTGACGTGAATACGTATTTAAATTTTCTTCCATACTGGGAGGCAATTCAAAAAACTGATGATAACAAAATCGGGGGATACAGTTTGGTGTTGTAGCTACTTAACTATCATCTATATCCAAAATCTAATTACACCACTCGATAGATAAAGAATCAAGGAATTCATTACGTTGAGTAAGGACTGTGATGCATCGCGCGCTGCGGATAGGGAAGGGTAGCCATTTTGAGATCGTTTTGCTGCGTCACATAATTTCCGTTTAATATAAGTTTTGACTCGGTGAAGCTACGACGTTCGTTTTGGTTTCAATCGTCAGATCTTGTCAAGATCTATAGATTTCGTGTATAAAACAGTAGTATGAGATATTTGCAGTGAATATATATGGTGTTAAAGTAAAAAATTAAAATAAATATCGCAATGTCAGCCTATGCTCGTCAAAAAGCCAAATTGAAATATAGAGAATGTATACGGTTGGGGCATCTCAAGAGCAATCCGGTGATACCCATAAACCACTATATGACAGAGTAAAGCGGTGCCGGGAACATAAAAGAATGCTTCATGCTTAGCGAGTTTAATTTGTCTTACATCGAAATTTCTCACACATGCATTGATTTAACGTTTATCAGAAATATCGATGTATCCTGTATGCCATATATTTCATACTTTTCGTATCACAGACCTATCATTAATAAAGTTATAATATAGTAATAAAATTATTTGTTTACTTGATTTCTTTCCTAAACCCAACGAATCCCAAATAAAACATGGTGATCAGAAGGACTTGTTAAAAAAAAATTATTATGATATTAGATATTACGCTCAAAGAAAATATTACCTTTTACGTACACGTATTCACGTAAAACCCACGGCCGTGTTCACGACACGGCCACACACCGACATTTTTTATAAATTTATTTAGTTTGAAAAAGAATATATCAGTGCCTAATTTATTATTCAGTTCCTTTAATTAATGGCTGTGGTATAGTCTCGTTATATTATTAAAATTATACTTTAAAGTTACTGTAAAAGACCATTACGTGTAAAATGAATATAAAGACAAAAAACAAAACGTCACTTGATCCGCGTTTCGTCGCCTAGGTTGGCATTATCAGAAGATGATACAAACTAAATTACTCCTAATTTGTATTTATACCTAAATTTTTTTAGGTTCAGTAAACCGTTACGAGTATGTTTCCTTCTTTATGCACTACTCATAATAAACTTACTCAGTGCATCTAATTTTTCTTCACGGTCAGTAGACAGTGGAGAAATAAAATGTTCTAGTTTTACGCATTACTACTTCTAATACCTAATTTTAATACTATTTTCATTTATGGTTAGTGAATCGTAATGGGGGTAAACATTCAATTCACTGATCCATTAATGTCGCCATTTGATGATGATTAATGAAGACATTAATGAATAAGTGGTGATGCCAACTTGGGTGGCGAACTGTGTATCAAGTAACCTGTAATTTTTCGGTGTCATAGAAAATAAGTTTCCTATATTTGTTGCTGCATCGAAGGTTCTAGCCCACTCTCCGAAATATAGTGATACTTTATAAGATATAAACATGGATTTTTACTTTTCCGCACTCCACTATACACGGAAAAGTAATGTAATCGTGTAAACAAATTTCTAGCGTTTATTTTTCGTTAATTTCGTAGTTAATTTCATTCTGATTTAATAAAGGCAATACAATTTATATTCATCGAAGTAATCCAATTGTCAGTTTCTATCAGATCTAAAACTACTAAAATAAATTATGAACTGGACAGTAAGTGCATCGCGTAAAATAAATTTTTGATAGCGACGACATAATTTAAAAGAAGGCCTGTAGAGCTCTCCAGAAAAGTTCAACAAGGTACTTCGCTCGAGCTTTATAGTAAAGTCCGTTCATTTTAGAATTTCATATTTCATATACCTAAAGCATGGCACAGGAATTACTCTCATTTGAATAAGTTTTTATAAAAACCGAAATGAAGTTGGGTAATATTTACACAAACCTTGTAAGCTAATACATCAACGTACGTTCTCGTTACAGTGCTAACCAGTAGTAGAATATGAAATCCCGTGAACAAGTGAACCATACCTGAAACAAAAAATCATATATTAGAATTCTGCATTCCTGAATTAAAAATATAATAGGTATACATGTCTTAGAGTAAATTAATATGTTAACATTAAATACTCGTAATTACTTGACTATTTATAATGATAACATTTGTACAATATGTTGTATAACTGTTATCATTGTGTATAAAATAATAAAATGTTGGATTTTCTTTTTAGAAAAAACTGTCCGCTAAACGTTTAATATAGGTATTAAATGTAATCAACGAATGTATAATAACAGTAAAGAGGGTTAATCTACTTTTGCTATCTGCTATTAAAAGCTTTGGTAAAATCCGCGTACACAAAATCTACTTGCGCATGATTTATAGATAATGTACGAGTATCCATAAGACCCTGCTGATTAGGAGATACGTATATAATTTGTTATATATAGAAGGAAATTATTATATAGAGATACATATTTCTAGAGTAACGAACTTCAATGAAGTTGCATAATACATAAATTGGTCTATAATTACATACATAGAGAATTATCACCGGCTATTTGAACTGGATAAAAATCAGCAGGCGTCGATCAAAATATATCGATAGCTTTTAGATATGATCAAAATAAATTGGGATTACTTTCGATTTTGCTCCACATCTGCTAAACGTTTTTTTATACCTTTCTCTAATTTGTGTGCTCAGCGTAGTTCTTACTGTATTAAAAGTTTTTAAATAGCTTACCAATCTTGTTGCCTGGTATCATCTAAATTGATAATTTTTCATTTTAACATATTTTATAATGCCAGTTGTGTGTACGTTTCGATTTGTTAGTATGTGATATTGGTATGTGATTACCAAATATTTCCATTAATTTTTTATAAAATCTAGCATATGTGGTATGTATATCTATATAGTACAAAAAGTGGCAATTAGATTCTGGCAATGAATTATACAAGTCTGGAAAATTAGATTTTCGAAAATTATATCTTATTTTAATATATGTTAACTACAATTTTCATCATCATCATGAGGTCATCAGTTCTAAGACTGGTTGGACGCTAACCTCCAGCTTCTCCTATCTTGTGCTAACCTACGCATTTCGGTAATTGTGCTACAACCTAAATCCCTTACTATTTGCGAGCAGTAGTCTAATCTAGGCCTACCTCTGCCTTTCTTCACTCCTATTTCTGCCTCCAAAATATCGCGAACTATTCCCCCATGTCTCAGCAAGTGGCCTACCATTCTATCTCTTCTCTTCTTTATGTTTTTCCACATACTTCTTTTCTCGCCGACTTTCTCCAATACTTTTTCGCTTCTAACCCTATCAGTCCATGGTATATTCATCATTCTTCGGTAACACCACATCTCAAAAGATTCTAATTTCTTCCTACTTGCTTCCCCTACCGTCCAGGTTTCGCAACCGTATAATGCCGTGCTCCATACATATGTTTTCAAAAATCTCTTCCTTGTTTCTAAGTTTATTACCCCCGAGCATAAAAGTGCTTTTTTTTTTGTGAAAAGCTACTCGACCCTGCGTTATTCTTTGTTTTATGTCTTTATCGCTTCTTCCATCCCAATTTATTTTACTTCCTAAATAAGTGAAGTCTTTAACTTCCTCCAATCTTTCATCATTAATTTGTACTTTCGTTTTTGCTCTGCTCTCGCGCCCTTTGCACACTAACACTTTAGTTTTGTTTTTATTCACCCTCATTCCGTATTCCTCTGTCAACACTGCCTCCATTTCGTTCAATGCTGACTCTAATTCCTCCTTACTAGATGCTAATACTGCTATATCATCCGCGAATCTCAGCATTTTTAGTTTCTGTCCCTGTACTTTAATTCCGAAGTCCACTCTATCTTTTACCATATTAATCGCCTCTTCGATGTACAGATTAAAAATTAGTGGTGATAGCGTACATCCTTGTCTTACTCCTTTCCTAATACCTACTTCCCTTTTTTCCCCTTCTACTTCTATAACAGCAGTTTGCTCTTTGTATAGATTGTGTACTACTCTCCTATCTCTATACTTCATTCCCACGCTCTTTAGTATCTCGAACATGTTTTCCCATCTTACGTTATCAAAAGCTTTTTCTAAATCTACAAATCCTATATAAGCGTTCTTTCCTTTTTCTATTGTTTTCTCTAACATTACTCTTAGCGCTAGAATAGCTTCGCGAGTGCCCCTATTTCGCCTAAACACGAATTAGTCTTCTCCTAGTATTTGCTCCGCTCTATTTTCCAACCTCTTCTGCACTACTCTGGTTAAGATTTTTGACGCATGGGAGGTTAGGCTAATCGTTCTAAAGCTCTCGCATTTGTCGGCTCCTCTCTTTTTCGATATAGTAACGATAATGTTCCTCTTATAATCCTCCGGCATCTTGCCCGTTCCGTATATGTATTTTACCAGTTCAAACATCCTATTTACTACTTTCTGTCCCGCATATTTCAAAATATCCGCCTGTATTTTATCTACACCCGGCGCTCTATTGTTCTTTAGCCCCCTTAGTGCTATTTCAAATTCCTCTCTCAATATAAGTTTTCGTACATCTTCCCTATCGATGCTAGATTCTTCCTCTAATATCTTTCCTAATTCCTGACCCTCGTATAAATTTCCTAAGTACTGTTTCCATCTATCCGTTTTCTCCTCTCTTCCGATCAGTATGTCCCCCGATTGACTCCTAACGTTTCTACTTATTGTTCCTATATCCATGAAGTTCCTCTTAATTATTTTGTAAGCCTCATCGGTCTTACCTACTTGGAGCTTATCTTCTACTTCTTTGCATTTATCCTCTATCCATTGTTCTTTCGTTTTTCCACATTTTCTAATGATTTCCCACTTTATTGCCTTATAAGTTTTCAGTCCTTCCTCGTCTCGTCTGTTTTTGTAGCCTCGTCTCTTTTGCATTAAGTTTAAGATTTCGTCCGTTATCCAGGGCTTCCTAGATTCCCTTTTCTCGTGTCCTAAAACGTCCGTAGCCGCGGAATCTAGACTATTCTTGATACCCTCCCACTCAGTTTCTGCGTTCTTGATTTCGCCATTACTCGCTTTATTTATTAATTGATCTGTTTTCTCCTGGAACTTATCTTTCATATTTTGATCCCTCAATATGTCTACATTTATACGTTTCTTATCCTTCCGGGTTTTCAGATTTTTGAACTTTAATCTAGCTTTCATGACTACCAAGTTGTGGTCGCTGTCTACATCTGCTCCTGGATAACTCTTACAGTCTTTTACTTGATTTCTAAATCTCTTCCTAACCATAATGTAGTCTATCTGATACCTGTCTATCCCTCCTGGCATTTTTCAGGTGTACCGCATCCTAACGTGATTCTTGAACAATGTGTTCGCGACTACCATCTTGTGCTTTTCACAGAATTCTATCAGTCTGCTACCTCTCTCGTTTCTGTTTCCTAATCCATAATGACCTACAAATTCTCCTTCTTTCCCCTCACCTACCACTGCGTTAAAATCTCCAACTATTATTAAATTTTCATGACCCTTAACAAATCCTATTACCTGCTCTATGTCCGAATAAACGGCTTCTAACTCTTCCTCACTGTGGCTAGAAGTAGGCATGTATACTTGCACTATTACTGTTTCCACTGGTTTCGAATCTAACCTGACCATCATTACCCTCTCGCTGTATTGTAGGTAGCTATCTACACACTGTCCTGCGTTCTTCCGCATAACGATTCCCCTACTCCCGTGTTTCCATTTACCGATCCTGTGTGTATTACTCTATAGTCACCGCTCCAAAAATCTCCTACTTCCGGCCAGCGCATCTCACTTATACCTACTATATCTAATCCTAACCTATCCATTTCTATCTTCAGATTCTCTAGCTTCCCTGCCTGTCTCATGTTTCTGACATTCCATGCTCCGACTCGTGAAATGCTACACTTCTTACCATCCCTACTATTGCACTCGATCACGTCTCCCGGAACAGTCCTCACCCGGAGATCCAACTACAATTTTAGATAGATAAATCCCATGATGGTGATGTACTAATTGTTTATACTAATTTCTATGTTGTAAAAAAAAACTACAATTTTACAACATAGAAAGTAGTATAAACAATTAGTACATCACCATCATGAGATTTATCTATTATATCAAATTTTCTATTACATCTGACGGTGTTATAATATTTTCCAAATAATTCAGTTCGAAATATCTTTTTTGAGTCAAGTTCCATTAAACAAATACATGGATATTTTTTAGTGAATGAAAGAAAACACTTGACAGAGCTTTCGTAGAACATTCTTGATAGAGTAGAACTTGGTAAAATATTCATTTACTAGTCAAAAATCTTTCACCACGTGCCTAGCGACCTCTCTATTTCTGAATATTCTTTGTTACATACTAACAGATATAAACAGATATAAGTTCGTTAGTTTTTTATCTCAATTCAATCACATTTTGGAAACATAACAGAGACTCGAATCCAAAATACTGCGATTTGTTGTTCTAAATATTTCACTGAAATTCTTGTACATAGTCATTTGAATATATTAATTCAAGCATTAAAAGTGTATTCAGAGACTAGCACTAAATTGAGTTTAATAAATTTACTTGAGAAAAAGCCATGTTGTTCAGTTACAATGGATGTTTACCCCATTAAGAAAGCATTTGTGGGCGATACAGTTAAATATGTATTTGGATAAAACCCCAATCCTATACAATATAAATACATTTCTGTGTATTTATATTATTCTTCCCATAAATCCCAAATCGTAAATATAAATACATTTCTATATATAAATCAATATGTGGGCATAAAATAATCATTGGACTATTTATAATGATAACATTTGTAAATATAAATATAAAATCTGGAAACATAATTTAAATGCTAAGAATTTTTTTAATAAAAATCTTCGCTAAACATTTGACAGATTAAATCTAACCAATACATATAACCATAAACGGGTTACGTTTTTGTTAATAAGTGGTGATAACTACATCAATAATAATTCTCTGTGACATTGTTATTTTTGAATAACTTGTAATTTGTAATATTTTGATTTCTCCAATGCATAAATTTGTAGCTTGATACTAAAATTAATACAGTCACGTGTCAACTACGTTTGACTATAAACACAGTATAAGTTTTCAGCTGTAATTAATGAGCTGATTATTAAGTTTTGTTAATTTTAAAAACAAGTAAACGACATCCCTGTAGAATGATTTTAGTGTATGGCCTTAATGGTGGTGATTCCGAGCGTAGCACAAAGTTTTGTGAAAGCGTAAAGAATTAATGTAGGTAATATAACACCGAACTTAAAAAAAATTGTTTTTGGAAAAAAGACCTCTTTCCTAAAGACACAGAAACTCCTTTAATTGTAGAATTTTTCTCGTAGTAGGACCTTATACCTTCATATTTTAAGCGATTGCTTATTTCTTATTCTTATTATATAACGCATTTGTCACACACGCTTGTCAAGAATAGGAACAAGTCTCAAAACTGAGATATCGGATCGTCCACGAGTTGTGCAGTAAATAGCCTGGTCTTTACTCAGTCGCATTGACACGTTTGCAGAATGAATATCGAGTGTACAGTTAGTGAAAGAGGTAGATTAAGTGTTCGCTCTGGCTACGCGTAAAGTACATCCTTTTCCCTCCGAATGCTGATTCACTCTTTCTTCTACGCACACATAGAGAATCTTGCACTTTTTTCTATTCTTGACAAGCTGTACAAATGAAGATGATATATCATAAGCCATACTATGTTATCAATAGGGCAAAGCACCGTCACCTTTTATGGCTACCGTGTAGCGAAATACTATCCAAAGGTAATATGTTCTATTAACACAGCGCCACATTTCGACCTTTCTCGGCAATTTCAGAAAATATTTATTTTAGGTCCCCCACACATTTTTGAAAACAAAATGTATCTAAATCATATATATTGGAAAATATATCGAATATATTCATAATAGTCTTGATGATTTTAATGCAAAAAGAGATCCAAAGCAGGTACTTCTTTTACACACAGAATGTTTAAATCTGAAAAAAATATTTTTAATATTTTGTTACACGTTGTTAACTTTTGTAACAACTTTTTACATCAGACAACGTTTATGATGACAGTTTCCCAAACTTTACAAGCGTATATCATAACAACAAGCGGTGTAAGAACACTATTTATTTGCACATGGATAAATATTTATTTTCCTAAAATAAACATAGATGGTGCCAAAAGATGAAAAGGAATAGGTAAACTATCTATTAAACTTAGATAACTGCGGTAATAATTTTAGAAGGCATGCATAATTTATAATAAATGACAATGAGTTTGCTTTGTCAATCATCTTGTAATATTTTTCTTATTGATTTAAGATTTAAATTATCGCATAAAGAAGAAAGAAGATAAAATGTATCGCATTAGGAAATCAAGGCATCCAAATCCAGTACACGTAGATTTACCTTAAAAATATACTTAGTAAAATATTGTTTTATGGAAAATGGTCAAAGCGACAATACTCAACAGGCAACTGGAACTCATTGAAGATAGCCACAGGGATTCATAGGTTGGTTTTACTGCCCCTTGTACCTTCTTGTACATATTTGTACATCCTTGTATGTATATCTTCTATGTATATGTGGATATGCATATATTTGCATATCCTTGTAACCTTTATATATATATATATATATATATATATATATATATATATATATATATATATATATATATATATATATATATCTGTGTATATTGGCGTATCTTTGTATATCCTTATATGTATTTGCATACCTTTACATATATTTGTATATATTTCTAAATCTGTATATATACAAGCTGTAGTTAGAGTTATTAAAAATACGGCTTTATTATTACATCGTTCTAAATTTTTTATGAATTTGAAAACAGGAACTGTAAAACACATATGCCATATATTCCCATTCTTGTCTTCTCGGAATTCAGAAATAATTTCGCAGTTTTCACCTCGGTGTCTCACAGTGAAAGCAACACAATATTTCGCAAACAATTCCTGTCATACAATTTCAAAATTAAATTAATTTTTTACATCACATTAAATATTTTTATTATTCGCTGTTAATCTAGAAGAATAATAAGAACGGAATAATATATGTCTTATTTAAATATTAATTATTTAGCTTTTTTAGCATATTTAGGTATTCTATTAAGATATTTCGAAAGCCTCATCATCAGGCATATCCTAAGAATTTGTAAATTACATTCAATAATTGCAATACACACGAGTCCTTATATGTATATCCATACTTGAATATTATTTACTAAATGTGTTTTTTAAATTCTTAACATTTCTTGTTAAGGATTTATTCTGTCTAAATGAAAATATAATATACATATACTGACCACATTAGGCCTTTATGCAGTTATAGATTAATGTAAATATACTATGACTTAACGAGGTATGACTCTGAATACCACGATAACGATACTGATACTCGCGATTGACACCAAATTTTCAAGGCAAGCTCAAGAAGAAGATTTTTTCTCATAACTACTTGATTATCGTTTCAAATCCGAATAACATGGATGTTTATAGGTATGGCCAGATATTCTGAGAGTAAATTATCCCATAATTACTTCGCAGAAGATATCCAAGTTCTCGGAGTTTATCTGGGATAATAATGCCAATCGCTTAGAGCTGGCCTAGATTGCCCGCTCGAAGTATTCCGAGCGTGGGTTCGATTCCCACATAATTCGTGTGCATATCGGGGGTTAGGTTGAATAGTAGTGAATTTAGTTTAAAAGGTTATTTTATAACTGAGTTTAGTTCGGTGCTCAAATCCTATCACGACAACTGACAAATTGTATCCGTTTTACAGCCAACTAGTCAATTTATAAGAAAAACGGAGATTAGCACTGTGTTCAATTTGCGCAATTTGCGTCAATGTGGACTACATTTCCAATAAATTTGCGAACTATATAGAGAGTAGTATGTAGCGTATACATACGTTATATACGTAACCGGTTTGACCAGAAAATTGAAAAATATAAAATATGAATGTGTAAGAAAATCAACGGTGTTCCTTGATTTTTGTTTTGCAATCAAAGGTTTTTAATAAGACCTAATTTCAAAAATGGTTTCAAGTCTTACTACGTCCACGACTGAAAGAGTAATTCTTGTTTTACGAGGAAGCAATCAGACTCTTCAGATGAAAATGGTTACTACCGTGGCAATATTTCAAAAGGTAATATTTCTTTAAAAAATTAATAACAAAACGATATTAAGATACAACTTGTAAATATTTAACTGAATTTAAATGATATGTTTCATATTGTTGTAGTGACGCATTAAACTGGCGCATTAGCAGGGATAATGAGTGTGCCTTGACAGCTCAGCGGTCAGAGCACTCAACCGGAAATTGGGAGACCCGGGTTCGATTCCCGGTCAAGGCATATGCACTCTTTATCCTTGTTATGGCCAAAGTGGTGACCCTGACGTGATGTGATTCGTCATTCCAGTATATGCAACCTGCCTTACATCTCAAATTCGCGGATTCGATTCCCGTCCTATCGATCGCCCTATAGTCCCGGGGGTTACCGAACAACGGTTCGTAAGAATGGCGAACGCGGTCACATTCCGTTAAATTGTATCGAGACAAACCATGTCTCTAGGGAGGGAGTACTGTAGTGACGCATTAAATTGGAGCATTAGCAGGGATAATGAGTGTGCCTCGATAGATCAGCGGTCAGAGCAATTAACTGGAAATTGGGAGAGCCCCGTTTTTCTAAGATATCGTCAGACTCAATATAATTTACTTAGATATAGAAACCTTGTCGTCGATCCGGATTATTCAGGCCGATGCGGCTGATCGATGGTTTGGGGATGAATGCCGGAATTTCGGCTGACTCGAGCCGATGCCGGGGTGTTGGTGGCAGGCCATCAGCAGGGTGGATCGCTCTGGTCGGCGCTGGGTGGTATGGGTGATTGTGCTGTGGTAGGTATCTGGGATCGGCGGAAATTTTGTCTATGATGATGAACATGCATGGGAGATACATGGTGCTTTCGGCGGGGTCGAACAGATGTGGAAAGCATTGTGGCGGAGGTCAGGGAGATTACGCTTTGTAATAAATTCTTCATGAAAATTATTGCAAGGTAGTTCTTGGATTTATAACTTTATTATTATACAACTAATATATCAGATTTAAACTGATATGGGTACGTTTATGACTATTTAAATACCGAATATATAGATAAATAACAAACCGTTAATCATTTAGGGATTACAATAATTATGAGTAGAATATTTAACATTAATGATCCAACGGACGCTAAGTTACTTAAAGTAAATGCATAATAAACACAATACATTCTAATATCGTGGGCTTGAAATAAATAAATAACTGAATTAACCACTACTCATATGCAAGCTGTTAGTCATCTGAATATTTAATTTACTTAGCCTCCATTATTTTTGATTATTTAATTGACCATTAAAAAGCTTAAATGCAAATGGTCACATTTGTATTCTTCATCGTCCATTCGAATTTGCATTAGTTTTACTGCATCACATAGTATTTGATAATAAATATTAAACAATAATATGTCACTTTATATATCACTTGTGCTAAATTATTGTATATTTAAAATATTCAGACCTCCGGTATAGTAAAATATTACTCACATATGTATATATCTAAGAGTTCATCTACTTCTTTGTTGTAAAAGGTATATTGTAGCAATTAATTATACCGGAACAAAATCACTAAATCGTGCCAGGACAGATCGAGCGAGTCATATATGAAGATATTTAAAAAGGAGGCTCTGATACAAGTTGGCAGTTTATAAACAAAATTAATCGCAGCAGGGCGCGACTATCTGGGTTACATCTGATTTATATTTAAGATAACGATAAATACTTGATTAAATAATTATTACTACGCCGTTCCGGGATGGTAAATAATAAGTAAATACACGACCGCGCTGAATGGAATACAACAACCTATGAAATTGCGTGGCGGTTCAAAATAATCACGCAAGCCAGTGTAATCTACAATAAATCAGTAAAATGCAATAATCAGGCGGCAGATTCGGGCCGATACGCAAGCAGTTATTAATCGTTTGTGATTATTGACATCGCACCCAATTAATAATGTAGATAGCGTATTGATGTTAACCGGTGATGATGGGGAAATTTATGTCTCTCACAGATTCTAATTAGTAATCAATTAGCTTTCTGTCCGGTCTAAACAAAGCAAGGGACGAAATAAAAAAGACGTAAGGCATATCAGGGATTTATATAGCAACCCTGATTTTAAGGGATAATTTTACATTTTCTTTAAGTTTCAACGTCCATGAGAATTTAATTTATTATAATTATATTAAGATACTGCTAAACGATTATATTATTAATATATGAGTTTCAATTCTCTTGTTTCAGTTTCACATCGTAGAGTTGTAAAAAAAAATTTAATAATCTGTGACGCACTGATATTATTAAGTTGCATCGTTGCATTTCAGGACATATTCAGGACGTTCTTACGCTATGCTACTACCTAATTTTGTGTGAACTTTGAAGTCTTCTGGATTAAACTCACTAACATTGTCACTAAGCCTCTCTTTCGCTGCAGATATGATAACAGATCAATTACCTGATTACATTGCGAATGGATCTTCAGAGTCAAAAATAATATGAGAGATATTTTCTTCTTCCATATTACATGATTTAAAAACAGGATCTTGCCTGAGCAGTCCCATCCTGTTTAATAATTTTCTTAGATAACAGTGGCTAGTTAATTACCCAAGCACAAGTTTAATTTTATTCCGATTTAGTTCCAGGACTTCATCTATTGATGATTGGGATACTTTACTTATCATCATAATTATGTACGTTTCTTGTCACTTCCCAATAATAAAGGCCCAATTCCTTTGGTATATGGTGACTGCTTAGTCAGATATGGAACCTCGAATAAAAGCTTTAGTAATGTCAAATAATGGCTCAGATCCTATAATATTTTCTTACGCATATACGACATACGAGTATATTAGATCATTAGATAACACCTCATGTCCTGGCACTCACACTGCGTTAAGTTCGTTGTAGTTAATTTTTACCTGACTAACAGGGACTATGAAATATGTTTATTTGCACATTCTCTTGTGTTTTTTTGGCCCAAACACATAAAACAATGCCTCAACAATACTCTCAACATACAATGATCTTTTTTATACTAATTTCTTTTAGTCTGTTTAATTACTCATTATATTCATTTATAGTCATAGCTATCTGTACCCAGATAGCTTTGTGGAAAAATAATTCGCATGTTTCCAACGCGGATTTGTGACTACAATCATAATTTTCGTATGATCGTGTTTCTCTAGTTTTGATTATTTTTTAAATAGATGTGCTTCAGACATAGCTTTTCTTTTGATAACACTGGAGAACAAAAAGTAGTTCTTTTATATTCTCACAAATTTAAGATTGGTTTCCAAGTACTCGAGGACTTTAATTTCACATTATATCTTCATATTAGCTAAATGGACTAGGTTGGTGAAAGACTCGTGAAATTTAACAGAAGATTGGCGAATTTTCGTGGATAGTTTTAAAAAGAGCTTGAAATGTGCATTGCTGCACAATGGAAATAAGTTTATGTCGATTCCAATCGGTAACTTAACAAAACTTACAGAACAATATCTCTATTTATTAAACTACTGTTTTCGTATGTGTGTGTGTCACAAAATATTTAAGTCAATTTACGAAATGCTTTTCGTTAGAATATCGGCATTTTGACAAAATCAAAATAGTAAATCGACCCTTGTGAACAATGTGGTAACTTTTGTTTTTTGATCCGAAGCCTCTAGAGGCATGCTCCGGAGGTGCCTTCGATATGAGCGAGGGGGCGACGCAATATTATTGAAATTTGATTACTCGTGAAAATATTAAGTTGGTATTAGAAAGAATTGCTTATTATCAGCATCAGTGGTTTGTTTGTGTTGGTTTAAAAATGGTCACCATACTTTTTGGACAGCAAAGTGGATATGCCAAATACCTTTGTCACCCTTATTTATGAGTCGTGTAAAAGAAAAGCGTTGACAGAAAATTGTTTGACCTTTGAGAGACGCGATAACCATTGGGAAAAATAAAGATTGTTCACGAGCCATTAATAAAGAGAGAAAAATATATTATGACCTTTTCAAATCATACTAGGCTTAATGAAACTGTTTGTACAAGCACTGCACAAGTAAGGTGATTGTTTTAAATACATTTGCCAACAATTTTCAGCACTGTATGGAAACTATATGGAGTATGGAAAAATTAACAGCAGCGATTTCTGTCGGTCCACAAATTCGAAAATTTGTAAAAGATCCAAATTTGAACAGATATATGACCATTGTAGGATCTGATTATGGTTTAGTTATGTATCTGTAATTCAAAATTTGTTAGGCAATAAGAAGGTAAGTAACTACTAAGTACACAAGATGCTAAAATGTTTTGAAATTTTGTGAGTTAAGTAATATGAGCATAAAATTACATTTTTTGCAAAGTTACTTAGACAAATTAGATATCGAATAATGTAAGAAAGCTATCAAGGAAGGTGAGATCGTCATATAATGGCCGATTACAGTTAGAGTCTGCAGAGGGACACTTCATAGAAAAAATATAAAAGAAAGTCGTACAAAAAACTTTGTTATAATTTTTAATATTTTTTGCATAAATTATTCTTTACTTTCCTTTTAGAATATTTCATATGTAAACAATTTTTACATATGAAATATTCTAAAAGGAAAATTTAAAATAAAATAGGAAAGTAAATTTTTACATATATGAGAAATTGATGGATTGTTTTATTTAGTTTTTCTTACTTGGCATTAATATTCATCAAGCCTGTTTATTTCAGAAACTAAACCTAATCAAGAAAGAGTAAAGCCATTTTCAGCATCACGGGTAATATACTCTAAATCGAAATTTCTGGCAACAAAATGACTGTTCCCCAGTGTAATTATTGGAATCTAAACGTGCTAAGTTTTAAAAGAGATACTGTAGCTGTAGTTGGAGCAATATTTACTTATTTATTCATTTCATTATGATATGATAATCTCTATAGACTCGATATATGATTTTTTGCATGTCTCTGTTCCGTTTTGGTTACAAAATTATCGATACATAAGTCATACATAAATAAAAGATACATAAGTAGTTGGAAGTTTGTGTGAATAAACATTGTTATTATTATCAGAAGGCATTATCCATTCTAGCGGTATCTGATAAATATATCTGATTATGCATTTGTACTTGTTTCAGGATTATGATATAACGTTAAAATCACGAGTTATCGAGCTGGAGTTTCGGTGCTTTCTTGAACAACTAAGAATTAATTTAATTTGGATTTATCACCCATAATGGTTGGTGCGACTTTTTAAATAATATATCATTCGAAAAACTATTATATTTGAAGAAAAATACTGTGTGTTCTAAATATGGACAATCAGAATTAAAAAATCGACTTCAGAATTTTTATTGAAATCCTCTATAGGAGTTACAGAATCTATTTCAATTAAGATCTTTATCCTGCATATATGTATTTTAAAGTTGTTGACTCTAAAGTAAAAATATTCATTTTATTATACTGAGTATATGGTATTATAATACAAAAGCAAAATATTTCAGCGAAGGGAATCATCTGAAAGAAACCAGGATGAACTTTGACACAGAGCTAATAAAGTTAAATGTTAATAATAAACATAGCAGGATAGATATGTTAGCGCAAATAAAATCAGAACTATTTCTTAGCATGTTATTTATGTCGAATGGAAAAGCTGGTTATGATTGTTAAGAATTATAAATTTACATAATAATATGCATTGATTATATACTATGAAAGCGTTTCCAATAAATATAAAAAAAAGGCTATGGCCTTATATATTAAAGGCAAATGAGTGCCTCGGGATATTTAGATAGAGAACTGATATTAACTATTCAAATTGATACTTAATTAGATAATAGAAGTAAGTCTACTTTTACGAGTAAGTAAATGTAATTTAATTACGCTACGTCTACGTTACGTAATGGGCACTAAAAGCCGAAAACTCTTGGTTTTACCTATAGTGGCAAAGGAATATGGTTTGTTTCATCTTGACTGTTGGAATATTCCTTATATTGAATTCACAAGAAGCTTTTAACGGAAACATTTCACTTTTTATCATAAAAGCTCTTTGAGACAGGCTAAGACAAATGGTTTCTCAGAACATAAGAAGAGAGGAATGCTATTTGAAAAATCTTGTAGATGGCAGTCCTTTAATTTATTTTCATTTGTAACACCATGGAGTAAATTATATATTAGCGACTTGAAAGAAATACTTTCAAATATTCGTTAATCGCGAAGTGAGGTTGCGTTTGTGCCCGCTTTTCACGGGTTTTGAAAACACTTTATATGTATTCGCCATAAGATCTACATCAAAAGGAATTATACCCTCGACTTGTATGTTGTATCCATAATTGCCTGGTGAGAAATATGGCACTAATAATCTTATTTTCTCTTCTACATGCATTATCTCATTCATTGCCAATATTAAAAACTAAAAAAAGTTATCGAAGAAGAATTCTTTACAAGACCCTGTTAAATTATTTCCACAACATATAATTTATGGAAATTCTTGACTAATTTGCAATCCCATAAATTGCCTCTGGATATAGTATAAATAAATGTTAACATAGTTTTTAGAAGAAAATTTACAATTTTACTTTCGATGATCCCCTATGGTCCAAAACTATTAATTATTAATGTAATTTTATGGGTAAATTATATAGCCATTGTATAGTTCTGGAAGATAAAATGTACAGCTTGTCAAGAATTGGAACAAGTCTCAAAACCGGGATATCGTACCACCCACGAGGTACACATTAAATAGCTTGGTCTTTACTCAATCGCATTTGCGAACTCGAGTTCGATCTGACGTAAAGTGCAACATTTCCCCCCCGAAATCTGTCTCACTCTTTCTTCTACGCATTCACAGAGAGTCTTAAACTTTTTTTCTATTCTTGACAAGCTGTAGCAGTATGATCACAGTTGGATGTGTACTATCTTTATCAGTTCTTGGATGTTTTCGTATAGACCTGATAAAAAGGCTTAATCGTTCCGTGAGGTCAAGTCATTCTAGGAAAACTGATTACCTCTATCACGGTTTGGGTTTTGGTTTATATATCTAAGTATACTTCCATGACTTTATGGAGAAGATAATTTAATTCATGTGTTCCTATTTTCAATATTTAACATATCTCATTATTATTATTTATTATTGTACATTTTAATAATTCTAACATGGCTACCACATACAAAACATGGTGTTGTTACAGTATGAAATTCATAAAGTTATTTTTAAATACACTTTATCTGAACTTATGTGGTCAATTAGAAAGCGATTTATTTTGGAATGCTTTGATGAATATTTACGACACAATTTTTTAACGCTTTTTAATATTATGTAGGTCATGGAATTAAAAGAATATTTGTTAATCCTTATAATGAAATCTAATTAACTACAGCGATAAAAGGAAGAACTATATTAGTAAAATTAATTAACACGAAATCATAATATAATAAAGGGTGGTCCAACCATAATGCACGATGTTAATTGTGAGTCACACCTTAACGTCAAGCTTTTTGACTTAATTTGACATTTCTTTGTTTCAGTGTTTGACAAATTCAAGCATGGAGAGGTACACAATTGAGCAGCGCGTTAAGATTTTTGAAGCCTTTTACACGAAAATGGGTGTTCAAATCAAAATGCATTTCGTGCACTTCGTGACTTTTTTGGTCAGCATAATCGACCAAATGTGTCCACAATCGGGAGAATTGTGCGCAAATTTCAGCAAACCGGGTCTGTAGGAAATGTGAAAACACCTGTGCATGCTCGCCCAGTTCGTTCTGCAGAAAACATTGCTGATGTTCGCGATAGTGTAGCAGAAGAGCCGTCAACCTCGACTCGTCGTCGTGCCCAACAATTGAACATCTCACGAACATCACTGATGCGAATTTTGAATAAAGATTTGAATTTACACGCTTACAAGATTCAATTGACTCAAGAGCTGAAGCCTACTGACCATTTCAAGCGTCGTCAATACGCCGAATGGTTGGTTGAACAGACAGAAGTGAATGGTGACTTTACAAAGAAAATCATCTTCAGCGACGAGGCACACTTTCACCTCAGTGGATTCGTTAACAAGCAGAATTGCCGCATTTGGGCAAATGAGAATCCATGAGTGATTGTTGAAAAGCCGATGCATCCACAAAGAGTGACTGTTTGGTGCGGTTTATGGGCTGGCGGCGTCATCGGGCCGTACTCCTTAGAAAATGAGGTCGGCCAAGCAGTTACCGTGAATGGTGAAGCGGTTACTCGCTATCGCGAGATGATAACGAACTTCCTGTGGCCAGAAATTGAGGATATGGACCTGGACGATATGTGGTTCCAATAGGATGGTGCCACTTGCCACACAGCCAACGAAACAATGGCACTTTTGCGCGAGAAATTCACTGGCCGTGTTATCTCACGTCGTGGCGATGTTAATTGGCCGCCACGATCATGTGATTTGACACCGTTGGACTTCTTTCTTTGGGGATATTTAAAAGAAAAAGTGTACGTCAATAAGCCAAGAACAATTCAAGAGCTAAAGGATGAGATAATTCGGCACATTAACGACATTGAACCTCAATTATGTCATTGAAAATATGGACCATCGGATAGAGGTATGTCACCGAAGCCGTGGCGAGCATTTGGCCGATATTTTGTTTCACACATAATTGTCATAGATCCTTCTATGATAACAAAAAATATTAAGATCATTCTGTGAAAACTTTTTGTTTTATTTACAATTAACATCGTGCGTTTTGGTTGGACCACATTTTATATAAATTTATTAATAAGACTCAATGTAGATTTTTCTGAATTCTTGATGAATAAATAGTATTTCATGTATTTGTTCAGTACCTCTAAGATCTAATATATAACGTCACATTTCCTCCACATTCGTATTGAAAATAAACTTATAACTATTTTATACGAGCAACTAGTTAACTTTAATTAAATGCTACTCCTTCGGCAACATAATGTCTAAAGTGATGTTTAAAAAAGGGAGACAATTAGCCAACTGACACGTGAAAGCCATTCGTATTAAAAGACACACTATACGACACTCTCATTATTCATTATATGTATCGTTAGCGTACTAAGTGACAGTTATGATCATCTTCGAACGTTTAGTATTACATTTTTTAAGATGATCGGATAATGGATTTTGTATTAAACGCATAGATAATTTAAAAAGAATATGTTTATAAAACTTCGTTAGGCTTATTACTTTAAGAACTAAGAGATATTAGCGATAAAACGAGCATTCAAACAATCTGCAAGTTCAACAAGAGTGCACTTGTTTTCTGAAAATTATAATTCCAAGAAATTTACTCAAATAAACACAAAATGTCTACTTAATTGCAAATACTTTCTTATTTAAAACTTCTTAGTCATACCAACTCTTCTCATAAATCCAAAAATTTTCTTCATTTGCGTGAATATACGCAAATGAAGAAATTTATTGGTAAGGCATTCTTTCAGTATTCCAGTCTTCTGTGGTCCAATCCTTTCTTGATCAGCATTAATATATTCTAATAATATATGGCCCACCTCTTGTGTTACATTATAGGTTGGAAATCTAGATTATTGTTCCTTTATTAAACGGTAAATAGATGTGAATCTTCTATGCCCTATTCTTAATCGAGTTATGAAGAGAACAAGTTGCTCTCGTTGACTAATTTTACAAGGTATGAACCACTCAGTTACTTGCGGTTTGACATATTTGAGCTGAGTCTCTGTATTAGTCTCTCTCTCTGTGATATACTCTGTCTATCATTTATTTAGGATTTACTGTCAATAAGTGGTTTTATATAGATACTCCTGATTGGGATATCATCCACTTCGATCGCATTTGCTGGATAACGAGCGGCATCGAACTTGCCGCTTCGTTCTCTTTTAGTCCAATGTAGTCATACAAAAACAATGGTTTTATTACCTCTAAATTTGTTCATGGTGTCAAGATTCGATGTACCAAGGAATAATTGGCATACATACCCTTTATTGTTTGGATGGAGCTTAAGGAATGGGATACAATTATGACGACGTTGATGTACAAATTTTATTACAGGTATAAGTCCGGGTAAAGTGGATACCCAGGCAAAGTGAATACTCTAATGTACTCGCAAATGGCGTGTCCAATCATGTCTAGCCTTGCACTATAACATCGTCCACCTTCCTCTCAGTCATAAGCAAATCGAGGAAGCGGAAAGTCCCTTCGGGTTAGAAGAAAAAATCGAAAAATAAAAAAGTGAACATTTGTTGTGATTTTTCAAGGTACATAATTCTTTAATAACTCTTAAATAAATATATTGTGATAATATTATTGTTTGATTCTGTTCTCAAAGTGCATGTTTTTTAGTAAAAATACTCAGAGATTTGTTGGTTTGATGTCACTGATTTTGATTTTAGATTAAGTTATTTTCAAAAAGTATTTGGAAGGTAAAGTGATCATGGGTAAAGTGGATATGGTATCCGATTTGCCCTAGTAGACATTCTGAGTAATATATTTAATTTTTTATTGTTTTATATGGTTTACTAATATAGAATAAAAACTAATCAAGCCCAATGGATTGAAGACAGTATAATGCTTGGAAAAGCAGACTCTAATGCAGGCATTAAAGTCTGCCTGTAAAAACGACGACAAGAAAGTATGGTCTACTTTATGTTACTCTTCATAGATATTGGGAAAAAGGTAGTTCAACTCCTCAGCTTGGAGGTTTTCGAAGAGTTTTCAAATATCAACAAGAGGGTGATTTTCAAATATGTTTGCAAGAGATGGACAGCATCATTTTTAGTTTATCCTGAGAAGATTTTCAGGCGTTGGTTTTCGTTTACATAAAAAAGAATAATGTCATTTACCCGCCAAGTTGGGGCAAAAATGAAAAGGCTGGTGATGATTGGCTGGCAGGGTTTATGAGTAGAAATCCACAGATTACCCTCAGATTGCCAAAAGCAACATCAATTACTAGAGATAAAGGCTTCAATCGTCCTCAAGTGGAAAGATTCTGCGTTATTGACTGTACAGACAGAAGAATATCAAATTGATGGCACCAGAATCTACAATGTAGATAAAACAGGCATCCAAATATCAACAAATAAACTACTTAAGGTTCTTGCAGTTTAAGTCAAGAAATGTGCCACTCCCAACAACGCCAACACAAAGGATTTCTATTATCTGGTATTTGGCCAACTGATAAAGATGTATGGAGAGAAGCAGATTATGCACTCTATAACATTCTCTATAACATCAATCGACAAGAAACTGTTATGGTGAAAACAGTATCTTTCCTGTGATGTCGATGTCCAGGATAGACATCCTAGAGGTGTATCACCTTCAATTATTGCTAATCAACAAGCAACTGCTATGGAATCAAGTAATTAAATAATTTACATAGAAAACCCTATTTTAGGAAATTCTTCAACTGACTATTCAAGTGACGACGATGTGGAAACACTGAACTGTGCTAAAACAGGTCTAGAGCTGTCTACTGCTTCACTTTTTGCTTATTATAGTCTAAATACATAATACCGCTCTCAACTCCACAAGTTTCTGTAGCTACTCGCAAAAGAGAGATGCAGAAGTCTGAAGTACTTACAAGTACGCCTGTGAAGGAAGAACAGAAAGTTAGATTTGTCAAAATAAACGCTAATGTAATGAAAAGCATAAACAATGACTTAAATACAAAACTAAACGCTACAGCTACGATAAAGAAAAATATTAAAACTAAAAAACCGAAACAAAAAAAAAAGAAGAAAATGATGAAAAAAAATTACGAGCCACTTTTGCGGAGAAAAATATATAGAAATAAATAAGAAACTAGTTGATGATTGGATCCCGTGCAATACCTGTAAATAATAGAGCTCCGAGAAATGCACGGCTTATGAAGGAAAAGGCGCATTTTCTTGTAACGCCTGCAACAATTAGTTTAAATCTTCGTTAATTATATGCATGTGTTCACATTGCCTTATCGTCCTATCCACTTTACCCGGTGCACAGGGCAAAACGGATAGTGGCACTTGTTGCAATATAATTAATAATTACAATTAAAGTATTGATGTTGGGTATTTTTTTGTTAATTATATTAAAAACTTTAATAAACTATGATTCACTAAGATTATTTGTTTTATTCTTGTGTCCATTGGTTCTCTTCGTATAGACTACTAAACGTTAAGGTATCCATTTTGCCTGGACTTCCCCTAAGTGATTTTTGCACTAATAGCCCTAAAGGTTCCAGCCATGCACTTAGAAATATAGCAAGTGCTTTTTTAATGATCACCAATTAAATACATAATGTTATAATAATAAATACATACTTAATTTGGCCATTAATCTCTGATTAATGGACGATGCCAAGCTGGGACATCGCGTGCGACTTTTGTTTCTCCGTTTTATTGGAGAAAGAAACACTTTTTGTTGAGGAGCACTTTTAATTACTTGACATAATACACTTGACAAGGTCTGGTAATAAGTAAACCTGAATCAGCTTGGCTTATACAATTTACAATAAACGTTATCATTGCTGATTCTGCTTATTAGATTAAACAGAGCACTTATAACGTTAGTTATTATATGAATACTTCATTGAAATAATAAAAATATATACAAGGTGGTTAGATAACTTGCGTGCAAATAGTATACAGGCAAATATCCCCTATTTTCACATAAATTCAACAGAATATCTCAAGGATTAGCCTAAAAGCTTGCCGCTTGCTGTATATCATCCTGATACAATACACACCCTCATTTTAATGTTAACAAGTAATGTATTGTAATAAAACAGACAAGCGTTAACATGGAAATTAACAAACCCTTCTTTAATTTAGTGATTGCTTTTAAAAACAAATATGAAGTAGTAAAGCTGCTCAAAATGCAGGCACAAAACAAATAAATGTCTCATGGACCGTCTTCTGCCTGTCTAAATATTTAGCTTTAAAATAAATCGAAAGAAACGTACGTACGCTCTACATAACAACTTCCCTTTATTAAAGTGGAAATGTGTGCCACCCGTTTGTTTTATTTAAGTGTTAAACTTCTTGATGGTTTATATATTATTTAGGTTTCAGTATGTAAATTGGCGTATTTATTTTCGTCTAGACAAACCGAAACAATCTGTCTACATTGAACAAGAATAGATTGCCAAGAAATGTGAAGTCATTCTGTACCTATTTAGCAAAAGATAAATTAAGTTGAATTAAAAGAAGCCTGACGAGAGTCGTGCTTAAATCATCCGAACTCGATAGCATCTACAAGACACGCATGTAAAATATTATATCTGTTGGCCATGTTGGGATCCCACCACATTCAAATTAATTTCTCCGTACCAGTTTTACACCACATAAAACTGATAATATTTACGACGTACACAGTTTCTGTACCTAAAAATGGGTAGCGGGTGTATGAGAAACCATTGAATAATATTTCCCCGGATGCTATTTGAGATAAGAAGCACAGTTTATGTATCTAAATGTTAGAAAATATATTTTAGAAAATGTTGAAAAATAATTCCTACTGTGAATAAAATGTACAGACTTCTAAAATATATTAATTGTTAGTTCTAAGTTTTAATTTAGAAATATAAGTTTATAATACCCTCCCTTTTACATAAATATATTCATCTAAATGGCTTTAATAATTTTATAAATGAAAGAATTTTGGGGACGATTGAGAACGAAAAAAGAATCACTATAAAAAAACTATATCATTGCAGTAAATATCATATAGATTATATCACAAGAATGGTACTCAAAATTTCAGTGTAAATGAAATTGACAGTGTAAAAATTAAAACAACGTCAAATATAACAGAACTCGAAGACCATCATCATTAGGTCATCAGTCCTAAGACTGGTTGGACGCTAACCTCTAGCTTCTCCTATCTTGTGCTAACCTACGCATTTCGCTAATTGTGCTACAACCTACATCCCTTACTATTTGCGAGCAGTAGTCTAATCTAGGCCTACCTCTGCCTTTCTTCACTCCTATTTCTGCCTCCAAAATATCGCGGACTATTCCCCCATGTCTCAGCAAGTGGCCTACCATTCTATCTCTTCTCTTCTTTAAGTTTTTCCACATACTCCTTTTCTCGCCGACTTTCTCCAATACTTCTTCGTTTCTAACCCTATCAGTCCATGGTATTTTCATCATTCTTCGGTAACACCACATCTCAAAAGCTTCTAATTTCTTTCTACTTGCTTCCCCTACCGTCCAGGTTTCGCAGCCGTAAAGTGCCGTGCTCCATACATATGTTTTCAAAAATCTCTTCCTTGTTTCTAAGTTTATTACCCCCGAGCATAAAAGTGCTTTCTTTTTGTTAAAAGCTACTCGACCCTGCGCTATTCTTTGTTTTATGTCTTTATCGCTTCTTCCATCCCAATTTATTTTACTTCCTAAATAAGTGAAGTCTTTAACTTCCTCCAATCTTTCATTATTAATTTGTACTTTCGTTTTTGCTCTGCTCTCGCGCCCTCTGCACACTATCACTTTAGTTTTGTTTTTATTCACCCTCATTCCGTATTCCTCTGTCAACACTGCCTCCATTTCGTTCAATGCTGATTCTAGTTCCTCCTTACTAGATGCTAATACTGCTATATCATCCGCGAATCTCAGCATTTTTAGTTTCTGTCCCTGTACTTTAATCCCGAAATCTACTCTATCTTTTACCACATTAATCGCCTCTTCGATGTACAGATTAAAAATTAGTGGCGATAGCGTACATCCTTGTCTTACTCCTTTCCTAATACCTACTTCCCTTTCTTCCCCTTCTACTTCTATAACAGCAGTTTGCTCTATGTATAGATTGTGTACTACTCTCACTCGAAGACCAATAAATGTAATAATTGAGTCCCTACTTAGTAACATATTATCAGATATTGACAAGAATTAGTAAGTGAGCGTGGTAATAAGGGCATTAATAATCTTATCTTCTAACATTTAGATCGTTTCAAAACTGTATTGTTCACAAAAATATACCCACATATCTAACGGCTACAATATAAACAAATTGAATTCTTTAATCACGATAATGAATATGAAACAGAAATGGAAGTAATATAGATTTATATCTTTTGAATATCTAAGACGTGAGTTAATTGGCAAACTCCTTAAAGCAGAGACTAGATCTTTCAATTTGAACAGTATCATGTGTTGCAATCAGAAATTTGGAAATATTCACTGAGATAATTTCATTTAATAAGGTACGACCCTACCTACTAACTACTATTATCTATCATCGTACATAATCTTCGACTAATCTGTCGTCATGAAAACGCGTAAGTGCAAATTTGATAAGTGGTACAAAACCCCGGGTTGTTATCCAATACTGCAGTAATTTTTTTTTATCGCCTTCGCAGTATTCCCATCCAACTAAGAAATATACTGCCGAAGGTTCCAAACAACGTTCCGCTATTGAAAAATCATCTGTCTTTGTTTATTTCCAACTTTTCAATGGATGTTGGTAAGCGCGAAAAATTGTCATGTATATACGTCAAATCTTTTTGAATAGCTGGATCTGTTAAAGTCTCTTGCACATTCGCAATAGCAATAGCAGCATTTGGATCCAACTGTTGAAATATCTTGGTGATATTCTCAAACTTGCAGTAATAATATGAAGCTACTTCGATCCATGTTCCCCACCGCATCGGGTTATTACAGGCGCTAGAGAAAACTGTGTGTGGGGATGCATTTCTGTGAATAATGCCACTTTTTGCGGGACTTTTAGAAATACTTGTTTGATATTCGCTATTAGGTGATCGACATGGGAATGTCGCATATCTTTACTATTAGCAGATAGCGCAATGTGTGGTGTAAAGTGTGGTGGCAACATCGTTGCTATTGAAACGGATATTGATGGCGTATTGATTGCCAGCCCATCTCTGTTGTGGCTCGCCGGAATAGACGCATTATTTATGTAGTATTGTATCTAACATTGTGAATTGTTGCGGGGTTGTTATGTTGTCACATAACAACGGAATATGTTAATTAACATCTATCGATGTTAATTAACATGTTCCGTTGATTTTTTTATATTGTAGTATGATAACTGCCCACAATAAATTATAATAGTATGGCATAAGCTGCAATAATTACACGGCTTTACAAAACTATTAAATGTTTACATAATAAACATCTCATTAAGAGGACTTTATTATTCTGCAGAGCTTCACAGACAAAATAAAACAGAGCATTCATTAATTGCCACTATAAATACTAAACACACGCTATTATTTAGCCATGTCCTCTGCCAATGAATCACAACACATGTTTACAACGCGGTATTTAATCCTGAAGTTCTCCCGTCACGGCTCTCGGCGTTTCAGATATTCAGGTTCGGGCATTCTTTCAGCTTCCATGGTTTCGCCGTGTCGCTTCCTCGAAAACTGGATACAACTTTTCATGCTTTTTTTGTATTAACAAACAACGAACGTTATGTGGCAGAACTTTCAGCTGTTCGAAACTATCAAAATATTGTCGAACGATTAAATTGAATTTATGTTTTAATATACGATGGTTCTGGAATTTTTTGCTTGCAACCATCTGTTTCTTGTAATATGACATCCATTATAGGAACCGTGTAGTTCCAAACTCATTTCTAACTTCACCTAGAAAACACTTCTCAGATATCCAATTCGGCTGATTGTAAAAGGTTTATATAAGAGTTCTCGGGAAAGTAGGAATACACTTTTAACTTTTCTATTTAACTTATTACATGACGTTACCGAAATCGTAATATTTACATCCATTTTTACTGATTTCTGTATTTATATTTTTGCAGCACATTGTTACAGTTAAAAAAATTCAAATACAAGACACTTCTTTGTCACATCGACCTTGTCACCAATAGTTAGACTGTAATTTCACCAAAATTATTTTAATTACATTTTTTCAATACGATGTAGAAAGTACTATTGTATGAATGTACCCCAAACGTCATCTCAATTCGACAGGGTTCCTATATTAAGGAAGGTATTAATATGGTGCAAATTACATTAAAATTATCTGTTTACTCCCATGGCGTAAATATATATTTTTATTTTTAAATTGTGATATGAAATAATATTTCATTTCTGATATTCTGATGATATTATAATTTGATTGATGATTCTATATTATGCTCCCCTTATCTATTGTAAATTATTGAAGAAATATCAGATCTCTAAACTGATGAATTATTCAATTATTAGTACTGTCAGGTTGATTTTGTCAGCCAGAGTATGCGACGAACAATAAACTGCCTAACAACAATTGAGCTGATAGTTTGCTGATTAGCAAACTAATATCTGATCGAGACACGTGAGTTGTTTAATTACGAACATCCCGATAGATCACCTATTTTGAGATCAACAGTAACTGGTAAAAAATATTCGGACACTGGTAGTAAAAATATTTATCTCGACAAGACAGACCTTATGTTAATATTAAAATACTAAATTAAGTATGCTATTTGAAGGTCAAGAATTATCTTCAAGTCCAAGAGGATTTTCAATCTTGTCGAGACTCCACAGTTGTAAAATTATTAAAAAATTAAAGTGCCACCCTTATAACTTACATTTAGTATATTTGATATAAGGGTTATTCACTAAAGGTTATTTTATCCTGTGGGGTAACTTACGATTTATTAATCCGCCCTATTAATATACGTCGGAGTATTTTAATAGGTCAAATAAGTTATGGGATCTAAAGCAATGAATTCGAATCGAAATATTAACCCGGACACAAGGACAGCAGTGGACAATTTCAAAGTTGAGGTCAAAAGGCTTTTGTTCTTTTTTTATTATTCTCAAGAAATCCACTATCTTATAAGATGACATTGTAGTTCTATATAAATAATATCTATATAAATAAGGTCCTACTATAGTTCGTTTAATAAAATGTGTAATAAAGTTTTCCCGTTTTTGTGAATTTTTAGGTTTAATTTTTTTTTTTTGGTTTGGTACAGTCTACAACAGCCTTACAACATCTTCTATCTGTCTTCTCATCTATGAATTTTATAATTTTAGGATTACATCACTTTTATGGTTGTAGTCATACACATTAATGGTGTAAATTAACAATTACCTTGTATTAATTGTCGTGGTTGTTCAGATCAAGTAATTTAATTTTAAATTATTTATTAATATATCTCTTGATCAAAAACAAAAGTAAGTAAAACTTCATGAAATGGAATACATTGTGTAAACTATATAACATTTGTGTTTAAATTAGAATAAAGTTCTAAAGCATTAGAACGAAGGTTCAAAAGGTGTGTTACTTTTAAATTTTACACATAGTAGTTTCTGTTTTTTAGGTGTATTGGAACATTGTTGTTTTTGGGTTTAATAAAGCCCGATCAACGGCTACCGAATGGTGTATTAATTTTACATAGTATACTGATTTTTGTTAATACACTTTGTTTAAGTAGTACATATGTGGATATTTTATCACATGTGTGAAAATATATAATCGATTTCGGTATAATCAAGACTAATGTTCTCGTTACAGATCGACAGGAAAAAAGGTTACTGAGAGTGGACAAAGGATTTATTCTCTAAGGGAATCAGCCAAGCTTAAATTTCACCAGGAAATCATCAGTCACTTTGTTATCTATTTAAGTGGAGACGTTCATTTTAGTCATCACAGTCCTGTGTTAACATACCAGTCTATTGAAAACTTTTGAAAATCACATACATGATTCTTAACTATGTTGAATATTAAGAAAACAATAATGATAAACTTAATCTAAAATTAGTTTTTATTATTTAGAATTACTCTTTAGTATTACTATGTATTAGTATTCTTAAGTATAAGAAGTAACGTTCAAAATTAATTATGGTTACTTCATATCATAGAATACTATACAGTGTGTAATGCATTTATATACATTTAATATTCATATACTGTTATGAATAAATGTAGATGGTTAAATCGGGAAGATTTAATAATTGGAATATTTTAGGAATTTGAAAGGAAGGAAGTTTTTTGGACGAATTTCGTCTACATTTCATTGAATTTATTCTAATTGATCACTGTTAAATGATCATGTTTAAAAAAACATAGAAAACATATTTTCTTGTTTTTAAGCAATTGCATCAAAATTATATTTTTAGCGACACCCGTTTTATTATTAGAATTAGAATAAATTTTTTTAACGCTTTTTAACGCTATTTTTTTATTATTTTATATTTTTCGATATGACATATACTATATGTAGCGTGAAAATAAAACTAATACAATAATTAAGTACCTATTGTATCAAAATATTATCGAATGGCAAGAAATAATGAGGCCCATTTGAAAAACAAAAGTGAGTACCACTTTCACAACAAGAAAGAACATTTTTTGTTAACGCACTTAAAAATGCCTAAATAATTATCTTAATTAAGATTTTCCTCGACATTGCCATATCTCCAAGAAGATATGAAGTGTAAATATTCATATTCTTTAAAACTTAAGGAATATGAATGTTCTGATGGTCAAATTTTGTAGTAAGTTGAGATCTCTAAATCAAATTTTCAAATAAAATCTTTTCACTTATTAAAATTTTAATGGAATATAAATTCAAGCTATTATTTTTCAGATTATCTGTTACTTTTACTACATGTATGTACAATATAGAAATACGTTAATGAACGTAATAAAGACAATATAGATTTGTTGAAAATATGTTTATGAATATATTTAAGTACATTTCAAAGTTTATCGGTAATATCTACTAGAGAAGAAAAGTGGCTGTCATTTACAGTTTTATAATCAATGTTCGAGTCCATATTTTCAAATATTTCTATATTAATATTAACTCCATACCTACAACATCTATTATTAAATAATCTTAATTTATATCCTGAATAGTTCTCTATGTTATTACCAATTTCAATGGTAGGTATAAGTTAGCTAATATTACGTGTAAGAGTCTGCAACTCCAGAAAAAACAGTTTATAATCAATTTGAAAACCATTGAAAATTACTTCTAAACAAAGAACTTTGCTTTGTAAAGTTTAGGAAACAGGCTCACAGTTTACTCATTTAAGCATTTAAGTTTACTCAGTAATATTACCCAACTGTTAATTAAATACCAGTTTTTAACATGTCTTTTAATGTATATATTCTGATAAATGTAGTAATAAAATATTAGAAAAACCAATCTGTTCTTCAGCTGCAGCAATTATATAAAATTAAATAAAGAACAACTTTCATTCTAGGTAGAGTCCAATCTAGAGATGTCTAATCGGTGATACTGAATAATAGGATGAAAAGTACACTTTTTATCAAGCAATTTGACTGTCTACTGAATGGTGCGATCTTGGGATCTTGGTTCGATTTCTACCGCCGGCATAGGCAATGTGGTGATAATGGGTGTTCTTCGCTTTTTTTCAATGTGTATCCCCCACCTAAACCTCTTCGGCATTAGATTTGGGGAATTGTCTAATTTATGTGGTGTTTTTATGTATCTTTTGTTTTATTATTACACTCTATGACTGCCAAGCAAGTCTTGTAAGACTAAGAATTGTGCATGTAGACTAGAATGACCAACGAGTATTCAGGTATTGATAAATTATCTTAGGATATATTCCTAGCCAAATAAACATCTTCATATCATAATGATGAAATTCAATGTGTCAAAGATGCAGCCCCGATTATGAGACCGTGAAACATATTTTAAAGACATGTTTTATATTGTTAACAAAAATATCTATATTGAATAAATATTGAAACAAATATGAGTAATGATTAAAAGATATTTCAGAGATGTCGAGAATACATAATAAGAATCCACACCGGCGCGCGGCGGTATCATAAGCTCTATTTAGTGTTTTAATTATGCCAACGAATTAATTTAGCAGCAGTGAAGCAAAAACTATTTTTATACCGTGATCCGAATAATGCATCAACGGTCTAGGCTACACAATGCAGGCCATCAAACTCGATAATTACTCTTATTTAATATGACATATGCAGTAATAAGTACGCACGGCCCAACCCACGGTATGAGTTATGGCCTATTAAATACTATTTCATTTACTACGATGTCAGCTTGTAGTTTTGCTTTGAAATTTTAAAATTAGAATGAAATAATTTATACGAAACCCATTTAGGGGCCACTCAAAGATTAATAGATTGTTTTAGACTGTGCTTATGCATTTTAATTAATTTTAATATGTATGTTTTAATGTCCCAAATGTCTGGAATAATGATTTCTACTGTCATAATTGGATATTGTCTCAGAAAATAATTCGAGACATCATTTTTGGTCAAATATTAAGCATGGCACATGTAAAAAAGATATGTAACATAAAATATGATATGACATAAGATATGTATATAAAATTGTTTAATTACATTATATTATCTTTAACGAAAATATATGATTTTTATCTATATTTATGAGCTTAGTTACGTAACTATGGGCTACATACCCTCAATACATAGTATGCTTAATTATTAAGGGGAGGTTCTCATCAAACTCGACCAAAAAATCGATTTTCTTTTTGCCTTTTTTTAATACCTTATTATATGTAGAATATGTTCCTAAAACGACTTGGCCGAAAACATTTTTATAAAAAAGATATGGTCCTGGAATTGCTGAATAGTCGCAAGGTATATTCATTAATTTTTACGTACCAAAAATCGTTAACTGAATATTTAAACGCGTTTTTCTCGAAACCATGTTTTTTAAACTGGTGAGAACTGCAACTCAAAAGCTAATTGACGGATTGTCTTGATTTTTTTTTTATTTTAAAGTAAATTAAATTTATTGGAGCTTTTACCTAAGAAAACATTGATTTCTATGTTATTTTTTTATAACACTTTAAAGAACGAAAAAAAAAAATGAAAAGTCGGTACCGAAAATTTGCAGGTCCGACATTTTATTAATTTTCAATTTCTTTTATTGGTATAAGCTCCAACAAATATTATATATTTTATAGATTTTTTTGAAATTTTGATTTCAGATGATTATTACAAGTGCTAGAGTTCCCACCGATTAGACACCTTTTTTTGGGGCGGGACGGTCACATTACCGAGCAAGTAACTAATTCCCGTGTGATTTATTTTAATAAAATTTTTTTTTGTACACTTGAATACTAGGTAAATGTGTATACAAAATGTTGAGTACTTTATTTACTTCCTTCTACGAAAAAAAATTAAGAAAATCATGTAATTTTTGGGTCGCTTGATGAGAACCTCCCCTTAAGATGACTTTTAATGAAAAAACAATATGAACAATAAAAATACATACTGTGCAAAAAATGTTATCATCTTTTATCATAAATACACTCCTGGACAAAATTAATGCATCAGCAAAACTTTTCAATATTTCTTCTAATTTCTCGAAGTCCTTAAACATTTTATATAGGTGGTAAGTATATACAATTATTTAACAGATGTAAAGTAACATTTTGTAATTGTTAATAATACATTTAAAGCTGTCTAAAGTGATTTGAAAAAGAAAATAAATTCTTACGGTAGTCTTTTTTAATTTAATGTCATGAAGTGAAACACTTTGTCCGGTACACTTAGAGTAGATAAAATCAATTTTTCATGTAATTTAAGAGAATATGAGGCAGTAAAAGCGGTATCTCTGGTTAACGAGGAACGTAGCCAGCGATATGTGGCTACTTTGTTAGCAGTTAGACAATCAAAAATTAGTCGAACAGTTAAACATTTCAATGAATTTAGAAATTACTGTACGAACCAAAGGACAAGGTCTACGAAGTCTACAGATTCAACAGATGGTCGTACGAAGTCTACATATGGGCGATATTTTATGCAAATCATCTTAAGAAATGGTTTAGTGCTAAGTAGTACTCTAGCAGTAGCTCGAAATGTAGTAATTTCTGGACGAACGATCAGCAGAAGGCTTAATGAAGGAGGCTTGGTCAGTAACAGACCAGCTATTGCACTAATCCTCACCAGAGAACATAGAGCTACTAGGTGATTTGCAAGAGAACATGCAAATTGACAGCCATTGACGACTGGAAGCAAGTTTTGTTTTCACATGAAACAAGAATAAGTCTTAATTCACCAGATGAACGTGAATGAGTCTGGCGGAGGCCAGGATTTGACCAAACATTGCAGGTTTGCTGCCTGCAATGTCTCCCCGAGCATCCTATTTTTTGGTGGATCAATAATGTTCTGAGGAAGAATTTGTTTCAATGGTTGCCCGAATTTGGTTCCTATAGGAGGGAGATCAATGAATGCACATTTCTACGTAGAATACATCGTAGAAGAGCATGTGATGCCATTTTCCCCGTTTTTTGGGGACAATTTCATTTTTATGAACGATAACACTCGGCACCATGTTGCTAGAAAGGTACTGGACTACCTTTGATTTATAGATAATCCAACTATGGACTGGTCACCAAGAAGCCCCGCTGCGAACCCCAAAGAGCATCTATGAGATGCACTAAAATGATCAGTTAGGCGTCAGATACCTACCCGTACAACCCTTAGGGAAATCGAACAAGTCATTCTTGTCGCATGGTAGAATATTCCTCAGGAAACCATTCACTATTTGATCAATAACACGCTCAGATTAATGGAAACAATGATAAGAGCTAGAGGATCATCTATGTGCTACTAAATTCAAATTTTTACGATTTAATTTTAAGTTTCATTGCATTTAACATTTATTTTTAACAGTTTCCTTCTGTTATTTATTCATATTTTACCTCAATAATACTATTCTAATTAATAAAACGTCAGTTGAAATTATTTAACTATCATTTCACGTAGATGATTTACATATTCGAAAAAATAAAAGTACTATGTGAAGTTTCATTGAGGCGTTAATTTTGTCCAGGAGTTTATTTTCATTCATAATTTCTGTACTAAACAGTTTAATGAGTTCAAATTAAAAAATAAAGGGACTGCAGGTTTGATAATTTTAAATGGCGTATATCCGCCTGGTTCTGAAAATATTTTATAATCAAGTATAACGTATATTATTTAAAAACAATTAAGTAGTATATGCCACAATTATTTATATAACACAAATTATTGAAAATCCCCTTAGTTGCGATAATTGCTGAGTATAGTAAACTATAAAGTAAGAACATTTCAAAGTTTCATAGGAACTGTAATAACATGAATAACATTTCTTATAATCACACATATTGAAAGTTCTGTAACAAGATATAATTATAGGTATCTTTACTTAACGAAAAGATGCCATTCTTTGTTCAATCAAGCCGTTACCTCATTCTCCTTGAATATAATTCAGAAAGATATTCAATGGTTAACCCATTGCAAAAAATATACCAGTATGTATCCTCCCAGCGAGAAAATCCAGCAAAATCTATTCTATTATAGTTGATATATTATGCTGTGATGGTGCATAAGAGTCCATTTATAATATCTGTCTGATGAGGTAATTGCCGATTAAGTTAATGTCCTAGTATACTGAATATGTCTCATAAACTTTATAATAAAGAATCTACGAGTATTATTGTAATTATGTAACTTAAAAGTTTTTTAATTTCTAACCTAAAAACATGTTTTTATGTTGTTCTAAAAATACCTTGATAATCTGAACTTTGGTAGTACCTGTGACTATAGGTAACACAGGTGGTAACACCTTATGATAATTTATGCATATATGTCACCTTAGGAATTTTTAATATTCTAAAAAAGTAGGCTTTTATTAAATTTTAGTGAATTACGGGAAATTAAGTTATATAATTTCCAAATTTATAGCGGGCGCTGTTTATAAATTCCTTCTTACTGAAACGATTTACATCATCGGTGAAGATGCCGCCATTGCCTCCTATTACAAAATTACATTTACTGTTTTAGAAAGCGTTTTATTGCGCGAGGCATTTGCATTTAAAGGTTATATATTTATGCGAGGGAATGTTATTCGCTAAGGGCTCTTAGAGCGTAATGTCCATTAATCTTAGTACTTTCCGATTTGTAAGATTAAGGAAGTGAAATTCCAATGAAAATTTGTACGTACTTAAATAGGTCTTAAGTAATTAAAACCAATATTATGCGCTCAAAATAACAGATATCAATTACATTGTCACGACATTTAGATTGCAGATATGTTACGCATATTAATTTTACTTCAAGCAGAAAATTAATTCTTCTTATGCGATATTCTCCAGTGTGGTACGATACGAAGTAATTTTAAGGACATTAACGTGCTGTTTTTTGTTCTCATACATAAATAAAAGAAAACTGGATGTATTTGTTAGCGCATACATATCCATACTGCCTGCTTGCGAGTGTTTCATAACATAACAAAATATCATTTCATATTATGCTCATTTTTTTTCATACTATCATACTGTTTATTATTTTCTATTTTTATTAGTATTGACCTATTAGTAATCAGAACTACAAAAATACTCTATAAGCTAATGCTCTGACTGAAGAACAGGGTGGTTCTTCATGCGGGGTGACGTGGTGAGGTCCCTCCAGTGGCAAGCCCTTTTTAATCTTCCTTCAGATCACTCGGCCATCTTTTCTTGAGTCTTCTTGCATTTGAGTCTTCTTGTGGTTCCAGGAGAGAGTCTAAGATTGAAATGGCTTTATAATCTACTATGGTGTTTAATCCTTTTTTATGGCGTCTTAGGTGTATACCACTTTAGGTTTTTATGAATTGTCTCGTTAGAGACATACCATGGGGCACTGGTGATCATTCCCAATATTTTTTATTATCTTCTCTGTATTATTGTCATGTTCGATTTACTGGTACATCCTCAGAGTTCTATACCATGTACCCATATTGATTTGAGGATGGTTTTGTATATTAAGAGCTTGTTTTCAAGTGGTAATTTTAATTACATATTATTTCCATGTAAGCCTGTTATCTAAGTGCATCTCTAAGTACTTTGTGCAAGAGGATAGCGGTATTTGTATGCTGTTTAGATAAACAGGACATGGATCTTTTCTTAGTGTGAAATTTACTTGCGCAGATTTTGCTTCATTAGTCTTGATTTTTCACTTCTATTCGTTCAGATGATTTTGTAAAGTGGTGGATGCTAGTTGTGGATCTTCGTCAGTAGAAAAGATTACAGTGTCGTCAGAAAAGGTACCCATTGTAGTATTTTCGTTCACTGGTAAATCTATTGTGTACAGTACATATAGTAGAGGACCCAAGACGCTACCTTGCGGTATTCCAAATTTGGTCTGTTTCATGTCAGATACCTCTTCATTGACTCTTGTCTTAAATTTCCTGTCACACAAGTAAGATTCAATAAAATGATAGTAAGTTATGGGCAAAGATACTTTGATCTTGTACAATAATCCCAAATGCCACAGTTTGTCAAACGCTCGATTTATATCTAAGAAGACCGATTTACAGCATTTATTATCCTTTTGTGTTTATTATTTAACACAAAAATAAGAAAAAGAGGTTTAAAGTAAGTAAAATATAATAAGAAAACTTTAAAGTAAAATATTCTCAAAATGGGTATAGTTATGTCGAGTTATCAAAATCTTATCAATTTCAGTACTTATAGAGAATATTACTTCTATTGTTATTATTAATTATACAATGATCTTAGATAAAAACCTTAATTTACCTTAATTTAAAAAGAAATGGCTAGTGCACTTTGCTTCACGTGTAGAGAGGAAATGTAATTTCTTTCCTGATAAAAATATATAATAATAATCGAGATAAAATTTACATAGGCTGTAATTGGGTAAGAATATAAAACTTTCTTTCAATTTTATATCTTAAATTAGTCAATTATTATTTCCGAAAAGCTCATATTTTTTAAGAAATGAAATATATTTTAAATTGAAAGAAATGGTAATATCTGTTTCTCCAAATTCTGTGGCATATGTACGTTACGTTATGGAGATAATAAAGACTCAGTATTATGAAAATAGTAGAAGATGAGACAAATATAGAAATAATACTTAAAATTAAATAATTAGATACACCACAGATGCTAATAATATATAACAGGTAATAATCATGAACAAATAATATACAATAATGAAAGAAGTAACGAAATAAATATGGAGCTAACTATTTACTTTGATGGAGTAATAATTACATTTACCTAAACTTGATAGATAATTCAGGCTATATTCGTATTTACGTAGTTGGGACTTCTTAACTGTTTCATGTAGCTTTAAAACTTAATTCTAGATTACTTTTAGTTTGAATAATATTTCTTATCAAGGATAATATTTTCTGCAGAAGATATTAAATAGATCAACATATAAAAGAAAGCATAGTCTTCCAATATCCCCAAATAGTTTCCTGAAAACAATGTAATTATCATTAGACAAAATAATGGGTTACAATTTCAATTATAGAGCCGTAGCAATAAAAGACGAACAAAAAAATAAAAAGAAATGCTTGACTATATCGACTTGAAAAATGTAATGCACTGTTGAAAATTTGTCATGACAAAACTTTATCACTTTTAATGGTATGAAAATGATGTAAAATTTTTGGTATAAAATATAACACCGTCATTTCTCATTTATAGTCTGCTTATTTCTATATAATCAACTTATGTCCCCCTGATTTTCCTATCCTAAGAAGCAAATAAAGGCAGTTTCAAGTTTATTTAACTAATACATTTTAGAAAACTATGTTGAATTTTTGCCATTCTTACTGTGCACTTACTAATTACTGTGCATTAAAACTGTTGGAATTATAATTTCTATTTTCAGTAAGGACTAAATCCCTTCATTATAAGAATTATTAGTAAATATCTAAAAGCCATTGAGATTAAGATAGGACTATAATATTTAATTAGAAAGTTCGACAATATAAATACTATTTTAAATATGATAGGAGTTTGGTTACATTATTCACTAATATATAAATATTTTCCAAGCTTGCATTAGCACAAACATAGAACATGTACGTTCTATGTTTCATTATTATTTCAGTATTTATTATTCAATATTTCATTTGAGCAATATAGAAATTAAATTTGTATAAATTATAATAAAATCTATTATCTATCAGACATTTAATTTTCTTTCATTGTAAAATATGGACAGTAAAAGGTGCAAAATTGAAATAATGAAATAACACCCAAAAGGTGGTAAAATTTACACCAGACATGGTGTTGATTTTACTCCATTACTGATATGAAAATTTACACCAGGGAATGGTATAATTGTAGTATGACTTTGAGGTGTTTACTTCACACAAAACTGGTGTATCCCTTATCCCTATATGTACCTCGTTTGGTGTTAAATTTTACGCCACATTTCGGCCAGTATGTGAAAAGCAAATCATTAATTACAAGTAAGTTCAGGAGGCACATTCTTTAAAACACAGAAAATTTAAACGTTTTGAAAAATGATGCCAATCATGGAATAAATTGTAACTTAAACTAATTAGAGGTGAAACCTTTGATCTCTGTTTGAAGTAGGATGGTACGAGAGCTTTTAAATTTTATTTATGATGATAAACAAAATTTTCAGTCAATTTTAAATAATCCATTTGGTAAATTATTTTATAATGATGTCTATTATACTCAAACGTACAGCTTTTCAAGAATAGGAAAAAGTGTGAGATTCTCTGGGATGCATAGAAGAAAGACTGAGGCAGAATTTGAACAGAAAAGGATGCTCTATGCAAGAGGCCAGATCGAACTCTGTGTACATTCATACCCATTCATATATCCTTGATATTCACTCAGTAAAGGTCTCAATGCTATTTACTACGCACCTCGTGGGCGATGTAACATAGCAGTTTAGATACTGTTCCTATTCTTGACAAGCTGTATGTCATGTGCAGTATAGTATTTTGGTGTGTTGTAGAAAACTGATGAAAGGTTTTTGTTTAAATTATAAGGCATAATGTACTATAAGAGGTAATATGATTCTTATCAACTGAAGCGATTTAATAAACTGTTTTCGATTATATGCAAGAAAAATATATATTACTATTTCTACAATAATTAGTCGATTAAAGTTATGTGCTATGTATATTTCACATATACAATACCCATGTACAAAAAGCATATCTGCTGTTGTTTAAGCAAGTATATTTTAAGGCTGTTAGGGAGAAGCATGCATACCTAAGTGTGCGTACCTACTATTTTATTTTCCCTATTAAATTTTATCTCAAAAATAAGTAAACCACCATCTAATAAACATTTCATCTCTTGTGGAATATAAAGCCCTGCAATAAAGTAAGCGTTGAAATTTAGTTCAATTTCACACCTGATTAATGTCGAACTAAAGCTTCCAGCTATAAATACCTTTTAAGTTTATGGTTGGCTTTACAAACATTTAAGAACACCTTAAAATAAACATTACTCAAATTTATTACATACTTTCAATTAGTTTCGGAAAATTGAACGATCTCTACTTGAAGAAAGGCTTAGGGATTTAAACGTTTGTTTTAAATGGTTTGTCTATTGGCAACGCATAAACATTTGTGCGTCGTGGATTGATATTCGTTTACTTTCCGCCCCTAGCGTAACACTTAACTTTATAGCTACATGTGTTAAAATCTTAAAAAAACTACCGCTTTATCATATCTTTAATGACATACAAATGGGTGTGAAAAAAATTCTCTTTTTTATGTGAACCCTACCCTTATAAATAACTGAGTACTTAAATGGGCTGGAACCTAGACGGGCATCTAATATTACATCTTTTATTGAGGGTGCGATCAGAATATTAAGACGATGTGATTAGCTAGAATATAACGAAGTAAGAATAATTTAAAATTGCATAAGAAGTAAACTCAAGTCATCGAAGTATTCCTAAAGTTAAATAGATTCGAATGAAATGATTCTCTACATTTACTCTATTTAGATTATGCTCGATTTGAGTTAATTATATTGCCAAATAATCGGGTATCACTGGAAATTTGACAAGCAAAGATATTGTAAAGGGTTTTTCAATAAGGGCGGGTCGATTTTGAAATGGAATAAAACAAGCTGTGAGGTATTAACGAAATTCTGTTTTTATTTGAAGAGCATATGTATGCCATTATGTGTGGAATATCGTTCAAATGTCCGGAGGCTTCTCATGGTGGCACGAATCCGAGTGGTCCAATTTGCAATGACTCCGTCGCATATATCGGGCTGAATTTCAGCGATGGCCTAGGTTATGTTTTCTTTAAGGGCATCGGTTAATTTCGGCTTATTAGCATAGACCTGCGACTTCAGAAAACCCCCCAGGAAAAAGTCTAGCGGGGTCAAATCGCACGATTTTGGTGGCCAATTTACGTCACCTCTGCGAGAGATTATCGTACCCTTAAATCGTTCATGCAGAATGTCCATCGTGACATCCGCTGTGTGGCACGTAGCGCCGTTTCACTGGAACCACATATCGTCCATGTCCATATCGTTCAATTTGGGCCAAAAGAAATCGGTTAACATCGTTCTGCAACGATCGCCGTTGACGGTGATGACTTCACCAACGAAAAGTAGGGGCTAATGACGCCGTCGGCCCAAAATCTGCACCAAACAGGAACTTTTTCTGGATGCATTGATACCTGGTGAACCTCGTATGGGTTGGCGTCATTCCATATATGGCAATTATGCTTGTTAACACAGCCATTCATTCAATAATGCGCCTCGTCGCTAAAGATGATTTTTCGGTTAAAATTGGGGTCCTCTTTCAAACGTTCCGAAGCCCAGTCAGCGAACAAACGGCGTTGCCTATGGTCAATAACTTTGAACTCCTAGGTCAACTGGTTCTTGTACGGGTGCAGGCCCAAGTCCTGACACAAAATTCGCCAAGTTGAAGTCTGCAAAAGGCCGAGTTCTTGTGAATGTCGAGGAATTGACTGTCTCGGGTTTTCCTGCACATTTTCACGGACAGCGGCGATGTTCTCGGCCGATCTGGCGTTCCTTTGACGTACGGGTGTTGGCTGATTGTTTACCGAACCGGTCGTCTCGAATTTGGCCACCAAACGTTGGAAAGTCGACTTTGAAGGGTCACCGCGTTTGCTGTAAAATGGGCGCAAAGCGCACAACGTTTGCACTAATGAACACTCATTTTGATAATAGTTTTATCATTTGGACGTGCTGCTCAATCGTGTAACGTGTTACGGTGATTTGGCATCAGTGACTAAATAATAAACAACAGGTTAGACAGACGCCGCTAAAACAACATGGCCGCCACAGGCTTCCAACATCGACCCGTCCCAATTGAAAAACCCTTTATATAAATTCTTTACTTAATTTATACCACCAATTTTGCTTCTGTCTTCATTCACGATGATGCACACTTTCTTTTATTTGAATCTATGATAAATACACTTGAAAGTGTATATAAGGTCTTCAGGTTGATTCAACAACGGATTTTTCTTTTTTTTTTTTTTTCATATTATAAACATTAAGTGTCTGCTCCAGAGACTTCAAGTCTCGTCTCTGATTGGCTGTCGATACTATGGTGGCCTTATGTTGATTGGATTCTTGCTCTGATCTTGAATTTTGACATTTGTGGCATGGAAGTAGTAAAGTAGCCTTCCAAAACATAAGTGTGCTCTTTAAGCATACGACTAGGGATATATTATAGAGATTTCATTGTCAGTTTTCAACTTTTGGCTCGATTTATGTAATTTGTGACACAAATCACACTGCATGGCATCTTATTTGTACAGATACTTTTAGATACATCATTTTATCCTGTCATCTGTATTATATGTCCTTTACAGCATTTGTTATTTTGCTATAACTTTCATCAATTTCAGGACCCATGTGGATAATAAAAACAGATGTATTTAGTGGACGCCCTCAATTAACCTCTCGCTCACTTGAGAGTGTCATCATCATGTATAAATATACAGAGCTGGTAAGTCCAAATTTTGAATGGACTCGTTATATGTGGTAGAAATGAGCCAATCATACGACCATAATGCCAATTTTTGTTGCCACCGTTGTGAATTAAAGTTCTAACGTAGAAAAGCAACACTAGATAAATGCATGTTTGAAATTAGTAGGCATTTCACTTATTTGGAGAACATATCCACCATATTTTGTAATTGGACCTGATTAGGTTAGTCCTTCCTACGAGATAACCTTATTCAAGTATTTTTTCCTCAGAATATTTAGTATGCTTTAAGAAGTTGTGAGGTATAGTACACGTTCCGTAATATGTACTTGTATTGATTGCATGTCATTAAAATTCTCTTGAAATAAGTTATTTGATCCATTTTTCAGATATTCTCGAATACCTAAGGACAGCTACGTTTTAGATAAGTATTTTTTAGCGTTTAGCGTGAAATTAAAGTACCATTCATTAAATAAATGATGAAAATATTTTATGATATCGTATGTGTACGATATGCGTGTATAAAATAACGTAAATAAATAACAAAAACTGTTGTAATAAATGAAAAATGTAAATAAACTATAATTTAAAAAAGTAAATTACAAAAATATGCAAACTCTTTTAAAATTTTATTTTACAAGGGGCTCAAATTTGTCTTCTTGTTGCGTTAGATAATACCCCAAAGGATCAAAGATTTATTTCCTATGTTTGTGAGCATCTCTTTCGTCGCACTTTCTAGTGCAGTTACAATTTTAGTACGTAATTCATCAAGGTTATGAGCCCTTTAATGTTCGTGCTCGTAAATTTTCGTTTTCGTATATCCCCATAAACATAAATCATTTGGAGCTAAGTCGGGAGATCTTGGAGACTATTTAATTGTGCCTCTTTCACATATAATCGCGATTGGGAAATCTCTACACAACGTCACACATCCCGAAGATTCAAGGTTGTGAACGATGTTCACAATTATTTGAATCGTCTTACGGATTAAGGATATTTTATTTTCTTTCAGTCTAACAGTGTTTATTTCCTCTAGGAGTTTTTAAAGTCCCAACAAGGGACTTACACTTTTTTTTTATAAAGTTTTTTTTGGTTGCGTTTTTGCTCTCCTTGGAGGAGACTTTCCACAGTTTCCCAAAATTAGGTAGATGAAGGAGCTGCTCATGATTTGGTATTGAGTAGTGCATTTACAGGGAATTGTCAAGTCCTTTTGCTACCTACCCTTAGCAGCCGCCACCTGAGTATTATTTGTGAACGAAGTGAACTGATTTGATGACCTTCAGTCCAAGCAGGTATACCATATATGAAAGTTTCAAATATTGAATTTCATGTCTAAATGCGTAACTATTAAGTGATCAGTTTCAAGATGTAGTTGATACTGAAATAATTTAAGCAATAAGTGAGGAAGCTCTCCATATTTGTATTATTTTAATACATTTTATTAGCACTCCTGGTTAAATAGTATTAATCACGTATACAGTAATCAATCAAGTAGTAATTGGAATAAACAACAGGTGTGTTTTATATATCTGGCGATTTAGATCTGTTTTAATCGTAACAGTTGGTCAATAGTAAGTAACTTACTTATACTTATAATTATAACTTATATATCTGGCGATTTAGATCTGTTTTAATCATAACAGTTGGTTAATAGTAAGTAACTTACTTATAAATGTATCAATACTTGTAATTTTGCTCGTAATATACGCGAGTACTCATAATTTTTTTAATGACGTTCTGCTATCCCTAAATTAAAGGGATACTTTATTATGCAACTGGTTCTGGACTATTGTTAATCGTATTTAATAGTTTTGTCACAGTTGCTTATTGACTTTATTTAATATTTGTAAATAATAAGTGCAGTATATAAATAGTAGAATTTTAGTCATTTCCCAGTGATCCCAACTTGGATGACGAAATGCGCGTCGAAAAATTTGTAACCCTTCGGTATTTGTGGAAAACTGGTCTCTTGTTTTTTTTTTACTACATCGAAGGTAATCCACAACAAATTTGACAGACGTTGCTTTAACAACATGGCCGCTATAACCTAACAAATTTTGAGCATCCCTACTGAAAGACCCTGTAAAACGAATGTGTATGGTGCAGTATGTGATAAATTCAGTCATTATAGTTTTCAAAAATGAAGTTTTTTTTTTTAATACAACCAGCAAACTTTCGTTGTGTCTTTTCTTAATAATTTATATCTCTATATTGTTAATGTTTTAAGCTAAGGCGAATGAGATAAAAATAAGGAAGCGACAATTTGTAACGGGGTTTCTGATCATTCTAAAGACTCTAAATCTTACGAACATTAAACAGAAGAATTACAGTAGAAATGATTATAATATAATTTATATTTATAATAGTCTCAATTTGTTGTTTATAATATAAATCCAAAAGAACAAACATTGTTATGATAAACTAATGATTATTAATGTAGTTTAGTCATTGTATATAAATTACTTAGGAATTTCTGTAAATGTAAATTTTGCACACAGTTCGGTCTTCAAGACGAACAGTTACGTACGAGTTAATGGTACGCATATCATTTGATTTTGTTACTATCGGCACTGTCATCGTTTATCCTTACTGCAACGTATGTGCAACTTTTCTTGAATTATGGTAATGCGAAGCATCGTTAAAATATCACAGAAGCAGGTATTCCTCAATCTATGTCAATTTAACTGGTGGGATAAAGAGGCATGTATATTTTTAAGAGTGTATGTACATTGATCTAATAATAGAATTCAATTATCGATGGTGAAAAAATTGTGAAAAAACTACCATGTATTTTAATTAATTCTGTTACAAAAATACCTATTCTGGTTCTGAATATTAACTGACACACATTCTAATTAGTTCACACGTATGATCATTAAGAGATTTTTATAAATCGTCTAAATCTCTCTTGTATAAACATTGGATGCTTCCCAGCGCTTGTCAGTTACCGTTTGGTATGTTTCAGTCTATATTAAGGACATCAGAATTCCAAGCGAAAGGAAAATATTTCATTAAAAATAAAATTGTTTTTACTTTCAATTTATTTTCAAATGAAGATAAATAGTGAAGCATTGGAGACAAATAACTTTTTTGTCTCATTTGTAATGAATATTGTTCTTGCCGAATTCCTACCATTTATGTAACATATACTATATTCATCTCATGTTAAAATATATTTTTAATGTTTGTAATATCATGTCTGTTGCATAATAAATAGTACTATTGTTATGTTATTATTATTATTATTGCAAAGGAAATCAATCTAGCTTTCGGTTATAATTTTAGTATTATTACTTATTACACAAATTAAAACAGCAAATATTAAATTATAAGCTGATCTGAATACATTCCTTACTGATCGAATGTTGGATCTTCAATCCAACTAAATAATACAATCACTAATCATTTGGAAAAATAAACAAATAATTACAACCATGGACATAAAGAATTATATAACATTTAAAGATTCAAATATATATGAATCAACAATATTGTTTGTATTAAACACAATATTGTATTAAACAAAATATACTGCAATATTGTGGACTTGTAAGCTCTGTTTATATGTAGGCTATTACAAATTGCGCCAATAAATAATTCTAAATATGCTAAATCAGTTTCATCTGGAATTATTCAAGGGTCGACAATTGGACCTTTCCTACTTATAATAAAGGGTGGGCTAAACCCATTTTAACTGCTTCTACTTTTCATTTCTTATTTTTTAATTGTTTCCATTTTATTTCAGAATTATAAAGAAAACTTGGTAAATTCATAATGGAGCATAGTTAGTTCCCTAACGTACAAAAACCGTCGAATTCTATTTTGTAAATTAGAAATCCATAATTTTAACCTAGTGCTAATACAATGCATATTTTAATATTAGAAATGCGTCAAAGAAAAAAAAACGTAATGTCGTTAAGTTTGGAGAAACGGGAGGTGTGGGAAATCGTTCTAAAACACATAGATCACCAACTAGAAATCCGGAGAATATCCAGCGAGTAACGGAGAGAGTAATTAAAGATCCCTCAAGTTCAACCAGAAGATGTTGAATTGACCAGGACTAACTTGAGATAGATATTGAAACTTTATTTATACTTTTTCCCTTACAAATTACAGCTAGTTCATGAAATTAAGTCTCGTGATAAACAACAACGTCTAACTAACCTAAATTAGTAACGTAGCCTAAATTAGCTCTTCAATAATCAGCTGCAGAAAATCAGATCTTATTCATCAATTAATTATGAGCAACGAAACACGCTTTCATCTGAATGGACAAGTTAACAAACAGAATATGCGATACGGAGCCACTTGAAATTTTATAGAATATTTCAAGAAAAAGGGCTGTATCCAATTCGTGTAACTATTTGGTGTAGAATGACTTCAACTAGAGTGATAGAGCCATATTTTTTTGAGGATAGTTTTGAAGAAGACAACGCAACGAAATGGAGACTTTTTATTTCCAGCTATACAAAATCTCGATAATGTATGGTTTCAACAAGACAGTGCCATACTGTTCGGGAGAGTATTGCCCTTTTAAAAACTGTGTTTTCTAACAGAATAATTTCTGGAAATTGCGATCTGAACTGGCCTTCAAGATCGCCCGATTTAACGGCGCTCCTTTTCTTTCTCTGGGCCTATCTAAGAGAACGAGTAGTATAAAAATAAACCGAGGACACTTCTGGAACAGAAAGATAATATTAGAAACGAAATACGGGAAGTACCAATAGAAGCCCTGACGTTAGTGATGAGAAATATAGTGGTTAGAGTAAAACTGTGTGAAAAAGAGGACGAAGGTCACATAGGAGATATTTATTACAAATAAATCTCCAAGGAATATACATTTTGTTATTGTTAAAAAACATGTTATATTGAACTTATTAAATACAATACTTGAAACATAACTGGATTACCTACTTTTGGCCGATCTATTATATATATCCGATATCTTCAGTCATATTGGTCATTTACATTTACAGTCATATTCAGACGATACACAGGTTTTACATTACTTTAATTTCTCAGATACAGATCAAAGTCAATATATTACTCAATAATGATCTCAGCTCAATTTATAACTACACAAAAAAATAACAATTTAATAATTAATCCCAACGAATCCACACTGCTCTTATTTTGTTCACACAAGCATCGTATATTTTTAAAATCAAAGTGATTGAGGGACAAAATATTACGTACATATTTAGACTATGCAAAAAATTTATATACATATATATTTAGATGAGTACTCGAGATTTAGAAAGCACACAAAGATATACATATATTATTATAAAGAAAATATTTTCGAATGAAATTGCTATGTGCCAATAGATATACATTAAATTTCAAAATGCATAAAACATATGTGAAACATTAGTTATACACATTTTCAACTACCATCATATCTTATATTATTCTTACTTAGATCTAGATTCTAGTGTATAAAAACTGCTTACAAATTGTTTAAAATATACGTTGTTTTTTTATTTTTAAATTACGTAAGCGCGACCACGTATCGTTAAAACTTCAGGATATGTGATGGCTGAAAATAGATAACGTAGTAAAATATATTTTTTAATGTTCTTGTACCATCTACTTCGCTATTAAAAACTTCTATATCTTCGGAAAAAAGCTTATCTTTAGAAATGATGTCTTTAACAGAAATATTAGGCATCAAAATGCTCTCACTCGTCCTTACCACTCCACTTCCCTCCTTCAACACTCTTTCATTTATAGTACCAAGCATCTATAATTTTGCAAAACATGATGATGATTTTAGATAAGAATGAAATTCTTGGCAGGTGTTTTTAATATTCACTTTCGTTATCAACATGGCTTTGAAAACAGACACCTGAAGGTGACATTTCAGATGTGCATAATTTATTCATTAAAGAGAATACTCGTTCTACTGGTGCGTTTGTACCAGGCAGACACAAAATATATTCTATCAAAATGCTTGAAAAAAGTTTGCATGATTCAGATTATTAGCGTGGAACCGTTTAAATACTGCTTCCCAACGTTTTTCGGTTGAAATATTTAGATTATTCCAATCTGCCACTTCTTGAGGTTTAACGTAGTCAGAAATGAGTCAAATTTCATCGAATTTTTCTGTATCTGTATTACAATCAAGGTATCCTTTTTCAATCAAAACATCTAACACATTTTATCTTTAAACGCAAGTACTTTTTTTAAGTTTGTCCAATTAAATGAGGATGGGGCAGCGTACTCCGTTCATTGTCGGACCTGCGCTGTTAGAAGTCAAGCAACGGATTGCACGGCTGCGACTTGGATGGGTGACATGGGCATGGTATTATTCTCATGGTGCCGCGGTGGTGCTGACTTGGTATTTGGTAACAGGGTGGCAACTGGGCCAAATACTGGGCACATTGTCTGCGTGAGTTCGATTCTCACCAGAGGGAACTTGGCACTTCCCTCAGGGCTGGGTGTTTGTCCGTGTTTATATGTGTAACCTTCCCCTACACAAAACCTGTCTGTAGGCTTTCTGGAGAAGGATGTTCTAATTTCTGTGTGTTCTGTGTGTCCAAATATCTCCAAGCAAATCTTTATTAAAAGCAGTCCACTGATCCAAATAATCACAACTCATCTTGTAAAATTCTGTAGCTATAGTTTTCACAAGCTCTTCGTCAATATCAAAGCTATCTTTCAACTTTGTGAACAAACTACGAACTGTACGTGGTAGGAACTGAGTAGTCTGTTTTTGAGCTAAATTTTCTTTCAATTGAATAATTTCATTTGCGGCTTCTATTGCCGAAATATTCTGCCCTTAAATTTTTAACACAGCTTGATGAAAGCTTGCCGACTGAGCGTGCATGAAATAAAGCCATAGTTCTGACATCGGATTTTCAAAAAAGTTTTTTAATATAATAGGACATTTTGCGATGCTCAAGTAATATGTTTTCAATGCCTCGTACATTTACTCTTTTGATGGCAGGCACTAGTGCAAGCCATCTGGTCTTGCTATAATATAGCCCAGAATCTTTCGATTTTTGGTGTCAGTTTTGCTGTAAAACTCATTTAGTACTTCAACTTGAACCACGTAAATATAAAAAACGAATAAATATTTACTATTATACCTACATTAGAAGTCTACAGGTAGACTTACTTACTACAGGTCTACAGGAGTGAGAGAGGCGCTCATCAGAAGTCCTACACGTTCCGCCCGAAAACATGCAATGGCATTGAACCTGCATCGAGAATCGGTTAGAAACCCCTACAAACTACAGATTGTTCAGCAGTTAAAGGAAAGAGACTTTGAAACTCGTGAGGATTTCGCTACCAGAATGCAAGTGATTTTGGAAGATAATTTAGGTCTACAGCTTCTAATGAGCGACGAAGCTCATTTTCATGAGCTTCAAACAGAACTTCAGGTACTGGGCTCCTTAAAATCAACCAACTATCCATCAACGACCTCTTCATTCCGAAAAAGTTACAGTGTGGTTTGCCATTGGCCCTACTTGCATTATTGGTCCCTATTTTTTTGAAGAGGCCGGGCGTACCTTCACCGGTAACTCTAACCGCTACGTTGAGATGCTCCAAAATTTTTTTATGTCAGAACTTCGCAGAAAACGGATAAATCTAAGGAATGTGTGGTTCCAGCAAGACGGTGCCACGGCACATACTGCTAACGCATCAATGAATGTTGCCCGGCACATGTCCCTAGGAAGACTAATTTCACACTTTGGAGATGTGCCGTGGCCCCCAAGGTCTCCAGACCTTTCAATCTGTGATTTTTTTTGTGAGGGTACTTGAAGAGTCGGGTATATGCTAACAAACCGCAGAATTTGATCGACTTGAAGAATGCCATTCGTGAGGAAATTATGAGTGTCGATCGTGCGATGTTAGAGCGTGTCATGCACGATTTCGTGAAGAGTCGAAAACTGCATTCGACGTGATGGACACCATCTCGATGACATAATCTTCCACACATGATACACATCGTAAATGGCATTGTGTACGTTTCATTCTCATGTTAATAAAACCTTATTGTCTTGCAAATTCTTTGTGTAACAGTTATTTCAAAATCGTCCGGTTCCCAGTGGTCCCCCGGTATTTTAACAACACAATTTATTGATTGATCAAATTAATAAATATTTGTGAATTTCACGTTCTCTCTACAATATAAAAATATTTATAAATATTTTATGTTTTCTATAGTATTTTTGATATAAGTACCATAATATGTCTGCCTGTATGAATTATCCTCAACTCTAACTAATTTAATACACTGTTCTTTTTTGAGATGGAATCAAAATGAAATCCCAATAAGCACACAATGTTTCCTATTTCTTCTTCGTGTATTTTTCATTTTCATTAGATTTCTTGACCTGCCGTCACGACTAGAAAGAACGCATTAACCCTTTCAGGGATTAGTGTGATTCAATCAATTACTTTCAAGTAATGTTTATACAGGAAAGAGACAACGATGAGAACATTATGGGTACTTTGAACGACTGAGTAACTAATTCTGATAAAAAAAGCTTATAAATGGCTTTACAGCGACCTTTTAAGCATAAATCTAATTAATTTCTCAATGCCAGCATACTTATGGAGAAAACATTTTTCAAAGAAACGGAAGAAGAATCATTTAATTACGTATTAGAGTTATACAAGAGTAAACAACTTCAAGTGTCACTATGGTACTGTATATTACTTTTCCGCACTCTACTATACGCGGAAAAGTAATGTAATCGTGTAAAGAAAAATTGAAAAAACGATTGTTTTTGGTTTATTTTTTGTTTTTCGGCCTAGAAACCAAAAAACAAATGGTTTTTATAACATTTTTGCTGTGTATGTCGTTGTCGTCGGCATTTATTCTTGTTAGTACGATAACTCAACTAAATCGTGTCGGATCGATCGGGTCTCAACGGTTGACTGATTCTGATTGGGGACCTATTGATTTTGAGGTGGATAGAATACACTCTACCATGTACATGGGTCATGAGAAAGTACAATGGTGGACTATTTGAGAATTTTTTTTTTGTTAGCACGATCACTCAATTAAATCGTGTCGGATCGATCGGGTTTCGACTGATTCTGATTTGGGACGTCTACCAGATGAAATCTATTCATTTTTAGGTGGATAGCATACACCCTGTCCATGGGTCATGAGAAAGAACGATGGTGGACTATTTGAAAAAAGTAAAACTGTCGCATAAAACACAAATTCTGCATATATGTGTTGGTTTATTTTTTCTAGGCCGCTCAATTTCGAGATAGGGATGTTCTACGTGCGCAAAAGTCCGTTTTAAGGTTTTAAAACTGTTTATTTTTTAGATAGATTACTATTATATACTGATATTAATGAAGAGGTTTATGAATCTTTTATCAAGTCATATGTATACCATGATTTTGGAATGTAATAAGTAACATTCTACTCTTCTTAAAATTGCTTTGAAAAAATAAATATGAATGTAGGTTAAATGAAATTCTCTATTTATTTCTAACCGTTATTGATCTATCGATATTCCTGGTTTCGTTTACTTTTGTTACTTGCAAAATTGAGTTAAAGTAAAACAGTAATATCTAGCTTATAGTTATTTTATTAGTTTTTTTTAATTCAATGACCAGTTCGATATTTAAATCCATAAACTGCATTTTAAATATTTGGTATTACATTTTAGTATAAAATTATTCACTGAATGTTCTCATAATTCATTCGTAGAAAATCACCTATTTATCCAAGCCAAAACCTTCTTTCGCAATGACGTTTGGCTTGACTGACCCATGAATGGTAACTCTATACGCTCCTAGCGGCAAAACGCGGTACTATAAAAACTCCGCCGACCACAACATCAGTTCTGTTTCTTTAGAGTATCCCCTGGTACGTACTTTTGGTGTGAAATTGGTGTTGAATTTAATTTCAGACAGTGTAGTTTGATAAACAATGTACTACTTGTGTATGTTAATTGTATACTATTAGGCACAGTGGAGATTTAGCACAGTAGTTTTATTGTTATATTTATTTTGAACATTTAAATTAATCCAAGTTTAAACTTTAAATAATGTTGTATAATTTACAAAAGCCTATTAAAATTTTCGATCTGTTCTTATATAAATTTACTTTCGCAGCGTCATAGATTTTAATAGCATCATAGCAGGGGCGTACCGTGAGAAAATAATCTAGGGATGTGATAAAAATTTTATACGGGGCAGAGGTATAGTCGGATGTATGGCAGGCCATATGAAAATGGTAAAAATAAAAAAAGACACTAACCTAAAATGATTACGCCGAGGTATATATCCTAAGTTTTAAAATGAAGATCAATTCTTCGGTTTTTGTTTGTCCAGCGAAAACGTCTATCACTGTTTCTTCAAATGTTGCACAATGCTTCAAATGTAACAAGGCACTTTCAATATCTATTAATGCTAAAGCTGACAGTCTTTCTTGCTTTTGAGAATTTCGCAGATAAGCCTTTATTCTCTTTAAACATGAAAATGATCTTTCCGCGGAACTGCTTGTGGCAGGAATAGTCAATATTAAACGACAGCATTTTGATGACTCCGGAAAAAAAGAAGATAATTGAAGGGACATAATATATTGGTGAAGTTCAAACACAGTGCTCCTTTTCATATCGGGATCGCTATAAATAACTGAAAGTTCACTTTTTAAACGATTTGCGTCAAAGAATGTTCCATATGTATCTACTAAAGAAGAAAAAAGTTCGTTAGGAAAATGTTTCACGAATGAAGTAAATTGTGTGAAATCTAGATTTAACAATTTCAGTTTAGAAATTTCACTAAACCGTTCACTAATGTTCAAAATAATAACGTCAAAAATTTCATGAAATAATCGTGCGTAGGTGTTTTTCTTATCTTCTTCAAGAATTGAATCCAAACGCATTTCTTTACTTGGTGGTTGATTTTATAACACAAATCTGTCCATACGGTCCCAAATGTCACTAAACTCGTTTCTCATTTTTTCAATACGTGATTTTGAATCGACTATTTTTTTATTGCAGTAACTAATATCTGATACTTTTGTCTGTATAATTTTCAACAGACTCTCGGAATGTGGGAATATTGCAGAAAACACTGCTAAGAAAAAATTAAAATCAAAGTCGCGCAATAAAGTTAGAAGGCATCTAGCACAAATAACGGTTTCTCAATCCCATTCCACATTTTCATTTTCCACAATTACCTGAAACAGCGTTTCCAAATCTTCCTTATGTTATGGCGACAGTCGCCAAGATGCGTTCACATAATCGCATAATTGAGTCCGAAAATAACGACAACATTCACTCGAGATTCCACTGTTGACTGCCTAAGATCACTGACCTTTTCGATTATCTAACGCGTAGCTTGGATGTAACGTGGACCATCGCATTTCAGCACTGCAGTAAGTAACGCGGGAGTCCAATAATTTCGGGCGCCTTGACGGCCGATTTGAAACAAAAAAGTTGATGGTAGCGTTTAAAGTAAATAATGTATGTTTGCGGTCGGTTTAAAATAATTAAAAAAATATAATAATTGAATAAATAGATTGAACTTTAAAATAACACTAATTTGCTAATTTTTTAACGCGACGCATCATTCGCATCCCTGTACGCTACGCCCCTGCATCACAGCGATTGCTGCCATTGATATATCTATTTCCTTTATATAAACGGCTGAGATATGTAGTTCAAATGACTGAAAAGATATAAGGCAATAAATAAATATATATTCGCATTTTAATTAAGCCAGTAATATGAAATACATATTTCCATTTCACAGCCAGTGTACTCGGTAAAATTGAGTAATGGATGATAATTGTATTCATTCATTTTTTAATTGCTTCGGTATGTATATGCAAAGGTATTATGATGACAAGATAAATATGCAAATTACACGGTTACGGCAGTCTCGTTCTTATTTCATATTCTGGCATGCGTTAGAGATGTCTTACTAGTTTGACATATGAACTGGAGGTAACAATAGGAGACATTATTCGATAGCATCGAAAAGTCATTATTCTATACTTTATTAAATGATGAACACTTTTAAAGCGGTTAAAGTTAAATTTTCTCTGCGATCGTCTTTGCGGCCTTGAAATATATAAATGGCTTTACCGCGATGTAGTAGCAGTTAAACCAACAGATCATTTTTTATTGTTGGGTGATATGTACTGTAGTCTCCAGTAGCTGTATATTTGATACCCTTCTTTTGTATGCACATACATATACGCGATTTTATCGCCAAAACAAGATTTCATGCTTCCTTTTTTGCTTAATAAGAGAATAGAGGAGAGAGCGTTGAATAAAATATACAATGTAGCAGATACATAAATCAAACACAAAAACTTTGTGGGCTTTCACATTTTTTTTAATACAATAACGGGCTGTATTAATTAGGTATAATTTTTAACATAATACACTAGACTCAAAAATTAAAGGATGTAAAAAAATCTAAAATTTTTAGGTAATTTTCAAGGGTGTGAACTTGGGAGAAAAATAGTCGCAGAACAATTAAAGAAAAAAAATTGAACCTCCAAGTTTATAGTTGTCAGCTTGAATTTTAGCCCAAAATATTTTACCATCAGTTTTTGAGCAATCTAAGAAAATCATAGGAAATTTCCAAATTTTATTTTGCCTTTCAAGAGGTCCACGGACTTAAACTAAAAAAATAATTGTTATCAGTGATTTCATTATAAAGCTATTTTGCATAGTTTTATCCTCTTTAACTTAAGTGGTATAAAAGTCTACGATGATTTTTCGTTGAGTTATCCTCATCAAAGCAAAAGAAGTCAGGTTCGATTTTTTTTTAAATTCTGTTTACAATAATTAACATTTTTTGATAAACAAATGTGGATTAGTGCTAAAAAACATTATCAACCTCAGAAAATGAATAAAAAGTTCATCCCTAAATTGATTTCTAGAAAAATTGACAAATATAATCATTTCGAACATAACGAAGTTCTATATACATATGTATATATGACTGAATATATAGTCTTTAAATATGTGCTCGTAAGAGATGGTTGACGAAACATATATATACCGAGCGAGATATCACTGTTTGTGGAAAACACTGGTCTTTAGTCTTTCAGCAAAGCTGCGGTGTTACTTCCAAGCCATACTAGAAACGAAAATGTTTAATATTTATCCCAGTCCTGTTGACTTACCTTCAAAATCAATATCAGAGCATTGATCGAACTTAAATAATCTAGTATTGGTGACTACTAGTGTATCAATATTTAATACTCTTGAAAAGGACTACTATACATAGGAAGATAAGAGTAATTGCTATGGAAAAATATATACATATACCGTAGGTGTGTATACAGGGTGAGTCGGGAGGAATGGACCAAACTCCAGGAGTGCATTGTACGCGTGAAAATAATGTAAAAAAACTCAAATATTGTTATCCGATTTTTATTTGTTTTCAAGTTATAGCGTAACTAAAAATATTTATCTAGTATGCCATGTTCGAGGTTTAAAAACATTTGATAACTTTGTTATTTTGACAATGTGTCAGTGTATTGTGACAGTGATTGTTAAGACTTCTATTTAGTTTATTACAGTGAGTTTATTAGGGTCACTGTAGGTAGATATTTAGTTCCCTTAAATGTACTTATTTATCATGGGAACGGTCGGGTCGGCTGCATTTTTCGGAATCATATCTTTCTGTGAATAACCATGTTGAGTGACACAAAAACCGTCACCGTAGCGTCACAGCCAGATGTGAGGAAGAGTCTATAAAACAGATAACCGAAAGCCGACCGCATGCATTGCTACAAAATCCACTGGCTATGTAACTCAGGTATTATTCAGTTTTAAAATCAATATACAGAACGTTTTCTGTAAACCGTTGTTGCTTGGTTTTAATAAATCTATGTATTGAAGTAAACACCGCTGTTTATTTCACAACCCTCAAGGCAACAACAAAGATGTGGTACAACAGTACGCCCTAGTGATACGAAACAAGATCACGATCAAAAACAGTGATTTAAGGGGGGATTCGTCTTTGGCGGGTCGAAAAACAGCCAATTTTTCAGCATAAAAAAAATACACTGGTGATAAATTTAAATCTGTGTATTATACAATGTTTTTATTATGGTTTTATCTGTTTATATAAATTTTATTGATGCTATTTTTTCACTATTCTGCGTTGTGGGTCCCATTGAACGTAGCTCCACGCAAATTCCTGTCCAAACGGTTTACATGATATCTCTTCATCAAATGATCTGAAATGAAAAAAAACATGGCATTACATTTAAAATACGTGCAGTTATCGTGTGAACTAAGATAAGGTAAAAATTTTTTTTTTTATAAAAATGGTGACAGATCAAAGTTCAATATAGGATTTCTCTCAAAAAAATGACCGGAAATCATGAAGTAAAAAAAAATTGCAACGTATCGTTTTAGTTTTAGTCCGAATGATAGACGAAACTCATCTGAACATACAGTTATAGTTTCGTATTGATCCGTCTAAAACTTTTTTAGTTATTGTGTAAACCAATCGCAAAAAAGCTGTTTCGAGAAAAACGTGTTTAAAGATTCAAGTACAGTTATAAATTAAACATTCAATACTTACAGCTAATCCGCGACTCCAGGGCCGTACAATATTCCTTCCTCTTGCTCGTGAAATTGATTTTTTTCTAAATTTTCCATTCTAGCCGAAGTACGAGCCTCTTTTGTGGTTTCGAGACTCCTCCGTGTTGAACGCTTCAAACGCCCCTCATCCCTCTGCTCGGCGTAAATGCGGCAATTACTACCAATGATAAGCCCAATGGAATCCATAGTTTTTAAAATAGCAGAGGCGCCTTCGTTGAATATACTTGCTGCTAAGAAGGTCGCACATTCAATTGTCTTCAATCCACAGTGTAGGTGTTTAGGGGCGAGTCGCCAAAGTGTCGAATTGAAACTTTCGTTATTATTTTGTGTTTCGCCACCCAAACACCTTTCCAGCAGTTCTCTCGATGATAAATCCTCATAAATGGGCTTAATAGCATCTGCGACTTCTTTATGAAGAGGTGGCTTGTGGTTATATTCATCAAGGGTGCCTTCTGCTTCCGCCTTACGCCATTCACACCAGCTATCAACTCCTTGTGAGCAGTACATATGCTGTAGTCTATCATTTGTCGATAATTTATGATAGTAAGTTGCCCAGACACCTTCATACATGGCATCAACCGAGTCTGGATGTCTCCTAATAGCTAATCCATAATAAACGGTCAATTCTTCCGGTCCGACACATTCTTTTTTCTTGATAGGACAATCTTCGCCATATGGATTCTCGTCGAACAATGCTTTAAATGTTTTTGTATCGCCATCGCCAATATAATTTACATATCGTACTCCATAATTTTCACAAGATCTTAGGAACATTTCTTTCACACCGTCTACTTCCATCTTTCCAGCTGATCCAGTATGATTTGCAGTACACTCTTCGATGTGTTGTTCCATCCAAAGATCATATTCCACAGTCCCAGCTCTTGATTCCCACAATATACAAGCATGGCAATATGCAGATTTCACATCCAAGTCCAAAATTTTATTGGAGTACTTCCCAATCAAAGTTATGGCGCCAAATAGCGAGTTGAAGCCTCTCTTTTTCCATCGCCAGACACTGTAATGTCATTTGTTGGGTTTCCATTTTCCTCGTTTGCTTTTTTCTCCTCTTCCACTGCTTTTTTCTTCAGAAGATCAAACACTGCTTTAGATTCACAGTAAAGGTTTTCTAAAGACGCATAGTAAATAGTTGTACCAAATCCTTGACACAAATCCATCAGGCCACAAAATAAATTTATGCCCTCTCTACCAACTCCCAACAGTCGCATAACCATAACAATTCTTCTGTTGATTTCATATGCTCTGTTGATCAAAGAGCATGAATTTATATACACCACATATGAATTTATGGACACCACATTTACATTGCATTGCAATTTTAAAACCCAAACCACGGGCGCTACTCTCACAAAATTTGATTTCCCCTTTGCACTCTTTGCAAACAACCAACTGAGAAATGGTGGAAAACACTGATAAAAAAGCTATAATTCTATAAACATGGCCTGTTTCCTAAACTGGAGTCCACAAGAAACTCTTCATAACTATTTGTGGCTAATTTTTGGCAGATGTACTTGCAAACGAAGTTTCAGCTTCTTGACTATATCTGTTACCTGCGAATCTCCTCTTCTTCGACCTGCTGGTAGGTCGAAGACCTCGATGTCCTCGAGAACTTCTGCTATGTTTTCTATCCATGGTATGGCACTACTAATGACACGTCTGCACTCTACGAAATTTCACAATGGAATAAATAATAAATTTGTGTTACCCTAAACCTGACTCAACAATACTATCTATTCACCTGTTCAGCAGGGGGACGCGAACACCTGCCGCGCGCTCGAAAATCTATCTCCGCGTACTCGAAAATTTACCTCCGCGCATCGACTCGACGTAAAGGCTGTAACATCGTCAATTTTACGAATTTCAAACTAAAAATTTGTAGGTATCTTCTTAAGAGTGTAAAGACGCAATTCCGCCAAAAACAAAAAATCTATTTTTTGTCCTGAAAAAGACGAATCCCCCCTTAAGGTTTATATGGTCTATATTTATGTTTTTGGTAATGGGAATGCTAGAGTTGCTGAAGAATATCGTCAACGGTTTCCACATCACAGACATCTTAATAAAAATGTATTTATCAGAGTTTTCAACAAACTGTGCGAGACCGGAAAGCTTCCCAGTATTAACGTAACATCTGAACGAGCTACTCGACAAGATTTAGAAGCGGTAGAAGATATTCTGGATGTAGTAGCAGAAGATGCAACGACCAGCTCACTAAGAATTAGTATTCAATTGGGCATTCCACAAACACACTCCACCAGCAAGGCTTACATCCATACCATATACAGAGAGTACAGCACCTACAACCGGAAGATTATCATAAACGTATGAAATTTTGTCGCTGGATAAATAAGAATCCTCGTGTTGTATCGTGCATACTTTTTACAGATGAAGCAACATTTACCCATGACGGCATTAATAATACTCACCACTGTCATGTATGGTCAGATGAAAATCCTCACGCAACAGTTGAAAGTAACTTTCAACATAAGTTTTCGGTAAACTTATGGTGTGGTATGGTCGATGGTTATTTAATTGGTCCTTTCATTTTGGAGAATCGCCTCACAGGAGACAACTACTTAAATTCTTTATAAAAAAAAAAATTACAGGGACTACTAGAGGATGTTCCTTTAAACATCAGAATACAAATGTACTACCAGCACGATGGAGATCCTGCACATTTCGCTCGTCAAGTCAAGGAACATTTGGACGATAGATCTCCAGGGCGCTGGATTGGTCGCAGTGGTCCTATTAGTTGGCCTCCAAGATTTTCATACCTCACTGTACTAGATTATTGTTTATGGGACTGGTTCAAAGATGAAGTGCATAAAGTAAAAGTGGACACTCGGGATGCACTAACTCAACGTATTATGTTGCAGCCGATCTTAAATAAAGACGTGACTCAATTAGGAGAGCTACAGGCGACCTTCGTAGAAGAAGCAGAAAACATTATTTTAGAACATTTATAACGCTATGATGACCAAAACGTTAATGTATGAAATTTTGTTTATTTTTAATTACGCTATAACTTGAAAACAAATAAAAATCGGATAACAACATTTCAGTGTTTTTACATTATTTTCACGCGTACAATACACTCCTGGAGTTTGGTCCGTTGCTTCCGACTCACCCTGTATAATTTCTGATAATAACTTGGAGTTTATTATTTTCCATTTCATATTTGAACAATTTAATATGGTTATCTTGGCAATTCTCTTTAAATATAAAAAACGTGTTAATAAACATTATGGAACTCACACAGAAATTATTTCCTAAGGGCGTCTATGAATTTATTTTGATATTCCTAAGCAAAAAAAAAATACAATTGAAATATCATTGATTCAAAAACTAAGACGTATTTAAAGGGAAAGTGGTAAATATATAAAGCTATTCAAAAACTATCACAGTAAATTGGACGTTACTTACAGCACCTTCAGGAAAATTACGACCTTGACGAAGATTATTATAGATGGCAATTTATAAAAGTTTTGTTTATGGAAATAAGTTCAACGACGATGAGCCACCCATATTTTATAATTCAGATTCTAAAGTTGTAGAATAAAATGACTGATGTAAGAAGAATGTGCTCAGCGCATAATTTTAGATAGAGAATTTAAATTTTAAATCAATCTTGCAAACATTCTTCTTCACACTGAATTAGTAGACAAGTTTAGTTCATCAGAGAGTGACAGAGAATCGGGTTATAGGAGGTCAGAATTCTAAATATTGTAATGGTTCTGGAGGAATGACCTAAACATTAAGAAAGAGTAAGTTAGGTAACGGATAAATGTTTTCTTGATATTATAAATGTTATGTATTGATTTAAGAATATATTCTAAATCTAAATCGAATCTGTTTTTAAAATTTTTTCATTATGTCAGGATATAACATAATCTATAAGTGCAATAATAGTTATTTATAACTTACATTTGAAACAATAAAACATAAGCAGCCATTTTTTCGTAAAATTGATTGTGTGATTACTAAATCATTTGAGATTTCTTTGTACCTTTAATTTCCATTTTGGATTGTTTTGAATCGATTTTATTTTCAGTTTTGTATTGAAACACAAGTTAAGTTAAAAAGTGAGAAAGGCGAAACGAAAATTTGTATTTAGTTGATAAAGCGTTTGGTGAAGAGGTTCTAGAGTTTGCTGAATCTATATTTGAGCTCAGCTTTGTAAAATTTCAGATGGCGAATCCAATATGATGGATCAATGTTCGAACGCCATTTGAGTGGAATTTGAGATTAAAATTCCACTCAAAGCTCTAATTCAGATTCCGCGAACTCAAAAATCTTTTTTTCAATTCAAAAATAAAACAACAAACCCGCTATCAATCCAGTAACAGTATTTTTCGAAATATTTTAATCTCTTTTGTCGGTATGTGTTTTTCAATGTCAAACTGAAATGGGTTATGCTGGTATAACATTGCATAAACCATTTATATAGTGTCCAAGATATTGTTCTTGGACAAAAAAATATGGGTTAAAATCGCTTTCAGTATTATAGTTTGTCAGATCTGGTTTTAACTGGTTGATTTTCACTTTAGCTTAGGATGTTTCAAAAGCCTGGCATATATTCAAACAGTTCAAATGTGAAAATATTTGAACTGTTCTTCAAATAATTTCATCAAATCTGTTGATTTGTTTTTGAGACATCTATTGGGCCACCTAGTCCGGTGTTTGATTACAAATTTTATCGACCTGTGCTGATTTAAGAATTGTGGATAATTACAAAGATCTGAAACGGAGTCTCAGTATCAAAACCTCCGGACGTCAGTACAGGTATGTATGTAGAGCTCATCAAGAATAGGAACAGGTCTCAAAACTTCAGCCTCGGGCTGTCCACGAAGTGTACAGTAAATAGCGTGGTCTTTACTCGACTATTACTTTACAGTACATAGTTGAATTGAGACCTTTGCAGAGTGGATGTCGATGAATATGGTGGTCCAACCACAATGCACGATGTTAATTGTGTGTCACACCTTAACATCAAGTTTTTTGCCCTACTTAATTAGACATTTCTTTGTTTCAGTATTTGACAAATTCAACCATGGAGAGGTACACAATTGAGCAGCGCGTTAAGATTGTTGAAGCCTTTTACGAAAATGGGCGTTCAAATCAAAATGCATTTCGTGCACTTCGTGACTTTTTTGGTCAGCATAATCGACCAAATGTGTCCACAATCGGGAGAATTGTGCGCAAATTTCAGCAAACCGGGTCTGTAGGAAATGTGAAAACACCTGTGCATACTCGCCCAGTTCGTTCTGCGGAAAACATTGCTGTTGTTCGCGATAGTGTAGCAGAAGAGCCGTCAACCTCGATTCGTCGTCGTGTCCAACAATTGAACATCTCACGAACATCACTGATGCGAATTTTGAATAAAGATTTAAATTTACGTGCTTACAAGGTTCAATTGACTCAAGAGCTGAAGCCTACTGACCATTTCAAGCGTCGTCAATACGCCGAATGGTTGGTTGAACAGACAGAAGTGAATGGTGAGTTTACAAAAAAAATCATCTTCAGCGACGAGGCACACTTTCACCTCAGTGGATTCGTTAACAAGCAGAATTGCCGCATTTGGGCAAACGAGAATCCACGAGTGATTGTTGAAAAGCCGATGCATCCACAAAGAGTGACTGTTTGGTGCAGTTTATGGGCTGGCGGCGTCATCGGGCCGTACTTCTTCGAAAATGAGGTCGGCCAAGCAGTTACCGTGAATGGTGTTCGCTATCGCGAGATGATAACGCACTTCTTGTGGCCAGAAATTGAGGATATGGACCTGGGCGATATGTGGTTCCAACAAGATGGTGCCACTTGCCACACAGTCAACGAAACAATGGCACTTTTGCGCGAGAAATTCAATGACCGTGTTATCTCACGTCGTGGCGATGTTAATTGGCCGCCACTATCATGTGATTTGACACCGTTGGACTTCTTTCTTTGAGGATATTTAAAATAAAAAGTGTACGTCAATAAGCCAAGAACAATTCAAGAGCTAGAGGATGAGATAATTCGGCACATTAACGACATTGAACCTCAATTATGTCTCAGAGTCATTGAAAATATGGACCATCGGATAGAGGTATGCCACCGAAGCCGTAGCGAGCATTTGGCCGATATTTTGTTTCACACATAATTGTCATAGATCCTTCTATCATAATAAAAATATTAAGATAAATCTCTGTGAAAACTTTTTGTTTTATTTACAAATAACAGCGTGCATTATGGATGGACCACCCTTTATTAAATGTGAATGTACACAGAGTTCGGTCTGGCCGCGCGTAAAGTGTATCGTTTTCCTTCCGAATGCTGCCTCACTCTTTCTTCTGCGCATACCTAGAGAATCTCACACTTTTTCCTATTCTTCATGAGCAGTATGTATAAACAATGTGACAATCACCTCCTCCATCTAGAATCTCTACTTTTTCCGTAGGAATTTGCAAACTAATGAAGAATCATATTAATGAAAACTGATAAGAATGATAAGCCACGGTGTTTGTGTATTCCAAAAATAAATATTCTCGATCTCGTATTTACAGTTTGTTACAGTTTTAAATAAATAGGCCCGCGTACAATACTTTCCTATATGCTTATGCGGTTGTGGCCCCGTACTATCAAAAAGTGCTGCGGATTTGAGGGTTTTTGTGGGCATTTTGTGGCAAGGAACAAAAAAAAGGTCAGACATCTTAGTTGATTGGTAGAAGCAGTGTCCTTTAGTGAAGATTATTTTCCAAAGATTCATATTGGTGCATTTCTAGTATAAAATAGTGTTCATTCATCCGTTTTGGTGGATTTTTCGTTAAAAATAATCATCATCGAAGGCCGCCTAATAACGAATGTATGATATTTTAGACTTTGTGCCCGTAAAATCGATTAAAGACAGTAATAACAGTCAGAGACTAAGACTTGTCTCTTATTTCAGGCCTTTTTCTTTTTTGGGGTATTGTTCTTTACCTGCTCCCGTTGCTGTGCCAGTTACGTGATTTTGAGGTTAGAGTACCTCTGAATGTCTGTTAGAGGCGAGGGAGCAGCTAGCATGATCAACCTTGCCGAGCCGTACCCGGCAGTATGACCACTATAGCCGTACACAAGTCAACCATTTCAATCGGTTACCACGGAAGTTCGCAACACAGAAGTAGTACGTGTAAGAAGTAGACGGATCAGTGTGATTGGGAAACATAGAATTAGGTTAGAGTTAGGTTATTCTGTGATATGTACATGCATGTAAGGATAGAAAGGTTAGTACTGTAGTTTCATTGCTAATATAGGCACATTTCCCGTTTTTTTTGTATAATTACAGTTTCTCTCCCTTGATCACGGCTGAAAACGGGTGGCGCTCCTTGGCATCCACACCCACCTTCACTACAGCTAGCGGGTAGCCAAAGTGAAGGAGAGAAATCACGAAAGAGAATTTGGGACTTACTTTTACAGACTTTCACCCGTACAACCCTTGCTACGGCACAACCCCTGCCTTGGGGCGTAGCAATATGGCGCCCAACGTGGGGCTCGAACCCACGACCCTGAGATTAAGAATCTCATGCTTTACCGACTGAGATAGCCGGGCAGCCAAAGTGAAGAAGAGAAATCACAAAAGAGAATTCAGGATTTACTTTTCCAGACTTCCACCCGTACAATCCTTGCTACGGCACAACCCCTTTCTTGGGGCGTAGCAAGTTCTTAAGACAGAACTGTAAAAACTTCAACCCTGGCTTCTACACAAATCGATCACTCTGTATATGCTCTATAGGGTTGAACATAATAGAATAATTGATTAAATAAATATTAATACATAAATAATCAATAATTAGAAACGTTATGTCATGAATTTCATGAACGCATGAATAAAAATTTTATCTGAAATAGTATATTTATTTAGTATAGTATATTAATAATATTTATATTATTTAAACGAATACACTTATCACTCGTTAATACCCAGTCATTGACTTAAACTCATCATTAACCTAAATACTTCTTGCCAAACAATTTTAAACATAAATTATAACTCAGCGTAAATAATTAAATATTTTCACAGATGAATTTGATTATTTATTGATATGCGGTTATGTGACTGTCGACAATATTTTGAAACAAGGCTTCGTTTATTTTTAGTTGGCACTTTTGATGCGTAAAACGTGTGGATTAAAATAACATCACGTATTGAACAAGGAATATTTTCTTCAAGATAATTTATGTGTCAAAACTTGTCGGATTAATAAAAGCCAATTAAGCGAGAGATTTTCCTATCTCCTTCAGAAAACAATGAAGGTTGTTTTGTAACATTGATATGAGAAAGTAGTTAGGTAAGTCCGTGTGATATGAAGCGAATCATGTAGATGTGTCCAGCTTATGTATTATAAATAGAAAATATACATCGTGCATTTGAGTCTTCAAGTATTTATATATATGGACATAACTGTCTACATTTGAACACTTTACTTTGAATAAAACTGAACAGAAATGGTAAAAATAGAATGTACATTTATTAAATCTATAAACTTCATTAATAATTTGTTGTAAAATTTAGAAGTCTTCGGAAATACATATGATTTGGGAAGGAAATTTTCCTAATAATGTAAATTAACTTTTCGTTATTTTGTAGAAATTATTCGGTATTGTTCTGACTTAATATTGTAAATGCTTAATAATATAATAATATATGCATATCAGTTATTGGTGGTTACAAAAACTAACTCGGAGTATATACTGTTAGGGACCTTGACTTGCTTGATGCTACGAGTTTACAATATTTGTCATAACAGCTATAAATCTCTAAAATAATGATTCGGCGAAATGCTTGCAGGCACATCAAACAAATCAGAAGTGGGATTCTTATCCGTACTGACACTGTGGTAGTGCTTTGTGCATCTGAAGTGCACTTGGAACACAACCCCGTATCTCCAGGTATTTTTCAATAGAATGAGTGATCAATCAACGCATGAAAAGCGAGGATCTCGATCATGACCGATGCCATATAAGTGCAAAAAGGCAAGATGTAAACTCAGAGTACAGTATTTTGAAACAAAAAATTGAATTATTAAAAAATAGGAAGTATAGTGCGTAGTTCCGCACGCAGAGCGATTTGTTTTCATTTTATTATGATAACTTCGACTGGATAAACACTGAAACCTAACCGATGAAGTCATAGCTGATGCTATTATTTCAACAATAAATAATAACTTGATCAAAGCGAGCGCACATGCGGGAAAGTGTAATACAACAGCGAGTTTGTTACATTTCCTAACAGAAACAAATTATATAGTTTCTTGCAACGAGCAGCACAAAACAGAATATCAATATGACCATAAGAATAATACCGAACATCAACGATCAAATCATTGCTTTCAATGTGGTAAACAAGGACATCAAGCTTCCAACTGTTTTTTCCAATGAAAGTACAAGATGCAGTTATTGCAGAAAATTAGGGCACAGTCGCGAGATGTGTTATAAGTTAAACTCCAATTCTAATAATAAAAACCTCACCATAAATAATTAACAAGTAGAAAACTATTATTATACAGGGTTATGAAAAACCATGTATGGCGCGGGGAATCTCTTTGGAACAGTCTCGTACTGAAGTACCTGTGACATGTTTGACATTAATGTAAGACTAATTTTTGGATAATTCAATGAAAATTGGAATTCAGTATAACATAACTTTATTCGGCTTCTAACTAGTACAACTGTATATCAAAGACTGACTGCGCTCCCCACAATAACTCCGATTCAGCGCTCGGAATCGTTGTAGCCCAAACATCCGCACGATTAGATGAATAGACTTCACTCACCAAAATATTGCTTACAGTTCGGCCATTCTGTATCAGTTGGCGTCCTCGCCTAGCTGCATCAGTGGACTCAATCAGCCCTTAGCCCCTTCGGCACACGAATTCCGCGGACCTGTCGGCCTTATCACTGCCCAGTCGGCATACAAATTCTGCGGTCCTGTCGGCCTTACCACTGCCCACTTAGCACACAAATTCTGCGGCCCTGTCGGCCTTACCACTGCCCACTCGGCATACAAGTTCTGCGTGTCATAACATTCAACAATAATTATTTTAGGTTTAAAAATAGTCTTCATGCGGTGCCTGAAATTAAACATAAACATTAGGTCAGCATTTATGAGTTCGGGTAACTCAATATCGAATGTTTAACTGTTCAAATGTCGTTGAAATAAAAATTGATTATTTAGCAAGTCAGTCTGAAAGATTATACGTTAGAATACACATCTTAATTTCTTTGTACGTAATTTAGTTGTTATACAGGGTATCAATAAACTCGTATTGTCCTCAAATTGTATCTTTAATTATTTATTCTCCCAAGTACTTCGAACAGGTTATGGGCCCAGGTGCGTCGCGTAAGCTCACTTGTAAGGGAGAATAATTAAAAGGTACATCGCGAGTGATAACTATTATTGTATAGACAACTGGAAAATGGCGGAAAGTGCTAAGTATAACATCGAAAAGTTGAACGGGCAAAACTACCAGTCCTGGAACTATTTAGTGAAAATGTTATTAATAAATGCGGATTTAAGGGATGTAGTTTCGACTGAATTACCAACACCGGAGGAACGAAACGACACCTGGCAGAAGAAAAATGACAAGGCCTTATCAACCATAGCCTTACTTGTCGATGTTAGTCAACTAGTGAATATCAGAAATAAGGAATACGCGCATGATGCGTGGGAAGCACTAAAGGAGTATCATCAAAAATCGAGTTTATCTAGCATGGTTTTTCTGTTAAAGCAAATTTGCAGGCTATCGCTAGATGAGAATGGTGATATGGAAGCACACATAAGTTCATTCTTGGAATTATTGAATAAACTGGCCGCTTTAGGGGGAGAAATTAAGGACAGGTTTGCGGCAGGCATTTTGCTGGGAAGTCTTCCAGACTCATACAGTTTTTTAATCACAGCGCTGGAAAGTAAGTCATCGAGTGAATTCACGCTTGAATTCGTAAAAAGTAAATTAATCGATGAGTACAGGAGGCGTCAAGGAGCTTTGAAAAGTCAAAACGAGTCAGCCATGAAATCAGTATATAATAAAAGGATCCAAAGTAATCAAACTGCAAGTACAGATGTAAAGCAATGTTACTTTTGCAACAGGAAAGGTCATTTTAAACGGGACTGTTTCAAGTATAAAGCGTTTAAAAGAGAAAAGGCCAATAAAGTTACTGAAATTAATACTGGTGACAGTGATGAAGCGTGTCTTATGGTAAATTCAAGTTCAACTGACGTAAACAGGGATTCTGCTTCGTGGTATGTGGATTCAGGAGCTTCGAGTCACATGGTAAACTACAAAGAATTTTATACCCAATTTGACGGTAGCAGAAAAGGCGTTGAGAGGTTAGCGGAGAAAGGGCAACACTCCAAGGTTCAGGGTATAGGAACAGGATTCATCAAGTGCGCGAATAGTGCGGGAGTGAATAAGCTAAAAATCGACGACGTGTTGTATGTGCCGGACTTAGATTCAAATTTACTTTCTGTGAAAAAGTTAACTAGTGCGGGGTATAACGTGCAGTTCGACAACAATAACTGTAAAATTGTCTCAGGCGGAAAAGTGATTGCGAGTGCAAGGCCGGCGCCCGACTTGTACAAGCTGTCAACTGTAGAACAGGCACTGAGCATCGTGAATGAACACTCCAGCAACTGTCAGCATACGTGGCATCGACGTTTTGGGCACAGGGACATAGAAGCAGTCAAGCGCTTGATGGAAAGAAAAATGGCAATCGGGATTAATATTAAGGATTGTAGGATTAGGGAAACTTGCAACTGCTGTGTAAAAGGTAAAATTATTCGTAAGAGTTTCCCGAAATTTTCTCAAAGCAACACATTTAATATACTTGACTTAATACATACAGATGTTTGCGGTCCCATGAAGACTGTTACTCCAGGGGGTAAACGGTACATTCTTACTTTAATAGACGATTTCTCAAGATACACAACTGTGTATTTACTGAAACATAAGAATGAAACTGAAAAATATATTAAAGAGTTTATCGAGTTAATGAGTAATCAGTCAGGCAGGGTACCAAAGGTTATTAGGTCAGATAGGGGTGGCGAGTACGTAAATAATGCGTTAAGGGAATATTTAAGCGGTAAGGGCATAAAGATACAGTACACGGCGGGGTACTCTCCAGAGCAAAACGGTGTTGCAGAGAGAAAGAACAGGTCGCTAGTCGAAATGGCTAGGTGCATGTTAATCGATGCGAATTTACCAAAGAAATTTTGGGGGGAAGCAGTTGTTACAGCCAAATATCTGCAAAATCGACTACCTACTCAGTTAAAACAGAAAACACCGTTTGAGTTGTGGCATAAAGTCAAACCTGATGTGTCGAATTTGCAAATATTTGGATCTAAAGTGTATAGTCATATTCCAAATTAACAAATTAAAAATAAATTTGATAAAAAGGCAGAATCACTAATTTTCGTAGGATATTCTGATGAATCTAAAGCATATAGATTGTTAGATTTAGATACAGGGCGTATAAAAATTAGCCGTAGTGCGATATTTCCTGAAATAAATATTCGTGTTAAAGAAAAAAAGATAAAAGATGAAGAAGTGACTATTGAGTTCAAAAAGGAGCAAGAAAGAACGGAGCCAAATGACACTGGGAGACATGAGGCCGCAGATTTCGAAAAAACTGAAGAACTAGAAGAAGCTACGGAGGAATTTAATGTATATGAAAGTTCAGGTACAGAACAATCTTGTGGCAGCGATAACAGCTATCAACCAAGTGAAGAGTTCTACATAGAGCACGGAGGTGATCGTAGATCAAATAGAATAAATAAAGGAGTTCCACCTGAGCGCTACACAGCAAAGTTAGTTGAACTTCGGGAAATAGAACCTAAAACATTTAAAGAAGCTCTTGCCAGCAGTGATAGCGAAAAATGGAGGAAAGCTATGGAAGAGGAAATGAAATCTTTGAAGAATAACGAAGTATGGGATTTAGTACTTACACCGGAAGACAAAAACATCATATCATGTAAATGGGTGTTTAAGCTAAAGACAGGTGAAGATAAGATCTCGAACAAGTACAAGGCACGATTGGTAGCGAGAGGTTTTAGTCAGAAATTCGGTGTGGATTACGATGAAGTGTTTGCGCCTGTAGTGCGGCAAGCAACTCTTCGAATATTGTTAACAGAGGCATGGAATCAAAAACTAATAATAAAACATCTAGATGCAAAAACAGCATTCTTAAATGGAGAACTAACAGAAGAAATTTACATGGAACAACCCGAAGGATTTGAAGAAAGAAACAAAAATTTTGTTTGCAAATTGAAAAAGAGTTTGTACGGGTTAAAACAATCTGCTAGAACTTGGAACCAAAAACTTGATGAAGTATTGACAAGCGATAAGTTTCGTAAAAGTAATATAGATGCATGTTTGTATATTAAGGTTATTGATGATCAAAAGGTTTACATAATAATATACGTAGATGATATATTGATTGCAGCAAGAAATATCGGAATTATCGACTTGTGTGCAGAAAAACTTAAGCGTCATTTCGAAATAACAAGTTTGGGGTTACTGAAAAATTATTTAGGCACAAAGATTGCAAGAAACGATCAAGGAATATACAGTTTAAATCAAGCAGAGTATATAGACAAGCTATTGCATAAGTTTGGAATGAGAGATTCAAAAGAATCAAATATACCATTGGATGTTGGATATTATAAACTTAACGGACGGGAGCCTATGAAGAACAGTGAAAAGTATCAACAAATTATTGGAGGATTATTGTATATTGCAGTGAATACGAGACCAGATATATTAGCTAGTGTAACCATATTAAGTCAACGCAACAAAAATCCGAGAGAAGTAGATTGGAATGAAGCAAAAAGGGTGTTGAGATATTTAAAGAAAACAAAACACAAGAGGCTAATATTAGGAGAACACAGTACAGATAATGTATTATATGGGTATGCAGACGCCGATTGGGCGGAAAATAAAGAGGATAGAAAGTCAAATAGTGGATACATATTTATGTTTCGGGGTGCACCTATTAATTGGGGATGCAGAAAGCAGAGTTGCGTATCACTATCATCGACCGAAGCTGAATACATAGCACTGGCCGAAGGATGCCAAGAGGCAATCTGGTTAAAGCAGGCGATAAAGGAGTTTACAAATTTAGAACCGAAAGTGGTTATGTACGAAGATAATCAAAGCTGTTTAAAGCAGCTAGCAAACCATAAATTTAGCAATCGAACGAAGCATATTGATACAAAGTATCATTTTTTAAAAGAATTGTATGAAAATCAGGTTATTGCATTCGAGTATTGTCCGACTGAAAAAATGATAGCTGATATGTTAACCAAGCCGCTAAATAAAGTAAAGCTAGAACATTTAAGTACCAAGGGTGGTCTGGTTGACTGATTGAAAAATAATTATAGTTGCGAGGGGGTGTTGGAATATTACATTCAACAATAATTATTTTAGGTTTAAAAATAGTCTTCATGCGGTGCCTGAAATTAAACATAAACATTAGGTCAGCATTTATGAGTTCGGGTAACTCAATATCGAATGTTTAACTGTTCAAATGTCGTTGAAATAAAAATTGATTATTTAGCAAGTCAGTCTGAAAGATTATACGTTAGAATACACATCTTAATTTCTTTGTACGTAATTTAGTTGTTATACAGGGTATCAATAAACTCGTATTGTCCTCAAATTGTATCTTTAATTATTTATTCTCCCAAGTACTTCGAACACTGCGGCCCTGTCGGCTTTACCACTGCCCAGTCGACATACAAATTCTATGGCCCTGTCGGCCTTACCACTGCCCAGTCGGCATACAAATTCTGCGACCCTGTCGGCCTTACCACTGCCCAGTCGGCATACAAATTCTGCGGCCCTGTCGGCCTTACCACTGTTGGTCTACTATTGTCCCTAACCTATCATAATTATTGTTTATCAGCGGGATACATTACTTTGTTTGTGTTATCCGAAATACCACTTACACTACAAGCATTCATGTAATTTGATCCATCATTCCCGACCTAGAGCAAATCTGCGTGACCTTCCGTCTATTTACAGTATTCTAATGTCAGCACTAATAGCCACCACGTTATTTAGGTTTCTATTTCATATTGTCGTCATAGCAATATTGGTTTTAGAAAAACTTTACAGCTGCACTGTTATCCATTTCTTTATATTATCTACTGACACTGTGGTAGTAAGATTTCGATATCCTTCTCGCAAATCTTCCATGACGTACCTGTCCTTAGGTAATACATATTTCACTCTGAACGGTCCTTTGAACTTTGGGTTTATTTTTCTGCTTGTGTCCGTACTCTTGTCACTAGTAATACGTATTAACACTAAATCTTCTACGTGATACTGATCCGCATTCGCTCTGTTTCTATCGTATCGCTCCTTTTGTTTACGTTGGTTTTCGCTAATATGATCCATTAGCCTACTTCTCAGTTGTTTAAGGTCCAATCTTTCCATTTCAACCTTCAACGTATTTAATAAAGATGCCTCCGCTGTTGTTTTACACTGGTACCCAAATAAGGCCTTAACGGGGGTAGTAGTGATACCTTTATTAAAAGACGTATTTAATGCACTTTGTAGACTTTGATATGTAAATCCCACATATCGCTCTCTCCCTTGGCGCTCGTCATAGCTAACATATTTAGAATTGTTCTGTTGTAACGTTTGCACCGTCCATTAGATCGTGGTGTTGCCACTGCATTTAGCACATGTTTTATCGAATAAGAGTCACAAAACAGTGTGAATGTGTTAGCCGTAAAAGCGATACCTCGGTCACTTATTATGCGGGTCTTTACATACTTAACGAATTGTAACGAAATGTCGCATTTTAGCAAACCAGTAGTACATTCGAATTCTACGCATTGTTTGGTCAATACCCTTGATGCCCTGCATCGTCATGACATAGTCTTACTATCTGCCATCTCGCGTCCTTAGACACCACCCGTAATTTCTTGCCATCCTTGAGTTTTCTGTACACCTTATTATTCTTAAGCATGTAATCACTGAATAATTGTTTAGTGTCATTATTGACCACTCCTTCCTCCAGCATTTGACGAATTCTCCTCTACTGTTCATCCTGAAGCTGTGCCGCTAAAATCCAATCACCTTCCATGATATCGATTTGGTGGATTTCTTCAGTTTGCAACGAATATCGGCTCAGAGCGTCGCCATGGGGCATTTTGGCACCCGGTCTATACACGATGTCAAAAGTGTAATCTTGCACAAGTAGCCACCATCTGCCTACACGTGGAATCAAGTTCTTTGAAAAGTTTGTCCTAATCGCATTACAATCTGTCACTACTGTGAAGTGTATTCCTAACAAATTCACTCGAAAATATTGCAAACTTAGCACTACTGTCATGGTCTCTAATTCATAGGAGTGATAGTGTCTTTGATCGACTGAGTTTTGTTTACTAAAATATGCTACTACACGTTGCACACCGTCATTAAATTGAAGTAACATTCCGGCTACTGCTTCTGCACTAGCGTCCGTGTAAAATTCAGTGGGTAGTGATGGCTCAAAAATCGCCAATACCGGTCGAGAGGTTAACATTGCTTTTATTGTATTAAACGCACTTTGTTGTTCTATAGCCCAACACCAAGGAACATCACGACGTAACAACTTTGTCAAAGGTTCTGCTATTTTAGCGTAATTTCTCACATGTTTGCGAAAATAACCCGCTAGTCCTAAAAATTGCCTCACTTGTTTAACGTTTCCGGGTGACTGCAAATACTCAATTTCCTCACGGAAAAGGAACATTTATTTATCTTTCACTGTGATCGCATTCAAATGTCGATAATCCACTACCATGCGGTAATCACCAGTTCTCTTTTTCACTAGTAAGACGGCGCTGGCACACGGTGAATTAGATTATCTTATTATTTTATTACTTAGAAGTTCGTCAATAGTGTTCTGTAAAACATCTTTTTCAGATCGTGCCATCCGGTGTGGTTGGTATGATATTGGTGTATCAGACATACAATTAATTACGAACTTTACAGAGTTAGTTTTACCTAATGTCGACATTGATGTTGTGATTCGATCTTTAAACTTGGTCAACAAATCGAAGCATTTTTGTTTAGATTCTTTAGGCATGCGACCGATGTTTATATTACTCATTACTTTTGCCAACTTATTATTTGTTTGTTTAGACTCCGTACTTTGAACATTTATAGTCGGTCCCGTTTTGATTAATGTCACAGTCGGCATATTCAGAAAATCACAGCCGACTATACAGTCATAAAACATGTCTGAATCCTTCACTATTATCGCACAAATTTTAGCACTGACGTCGTCAACACGAACGTGTGTCCTTGCTATTTGATTACTTATTATTTCATTGCCAGCAAAACCTCGCAACCCAGATGTCTTTGTTTCTACTGCTAATCCAAGTCTTTTACACACACTTTCTTTGATTAATGTTTTTGAACTTCCCGTGTCTATTAAACAATCAATAGTTTATCCACGGATAATCACTTTTGCAACCGTAGGACTATTTACACTGTTACAATGTGGCGTTTGGACTAGTCAGGGTTTTGAGTTCTTGACCTTGCTATTTTTCGCCGGACATTTGTTTTGTTTGTGTCCTAAACGACCACACTTGTAGCACTCTATTTTGGGGGACATTCCGATAGACGATGCGGACCTCTAGAATTATAACACTTAATAGGACGCCTCTCTTTGTTAACTTCTAAGGTATCGCTAAGTCTTCTATCATTAAATCGTATTTCGGTTCTCATTGATGGCATCTCTCCCATCGTGCTCAGAAAAGAGTACAGTTCACTGGAATTTATGAATCTGGATGATCGAGCTGCCCTGGATATATTTTGATCGGGTATCCCCCAATTACGACATCTATTATGCATTCTTCTGGTATAATTGTATAACTTGCAAGGCTCGTAGTTTTTCCATGTTGGTAAAACAATATTCGCCTAAATTCTGTCCGACCGTTGCTTTATATAGGGCAGCGTCTTTTAAGAGTTTTGCGAATGGCATTAGTTTATGGAATTGTTCTACTAATAGCGTCTTCATTTGTTGCCAAGTTTTTGTTAAACCTTCAGCATCATACCACCTTCTTGCCATACCTGATAATCGTGTAGCGGCAATTTTAACTGTTGTTGATGAATGCCATTGATAATACTCCGCCAGCTCTTCGACTCTTAATACCCATTTTTCAACCGTTAATGTTTTTAGTTGTGCGTCAAATTCTGGAATCATCTTCTCATCCACTCCCGGCAAATACATAGGTCTCTCCATCGAGTATCTGCATCTCTTTTTGAATAACCTATGCGTTTTTTCCTTCTTTTGTTTCTGCTTTTTGCTTCTGAGTCTTGTATCACTTGAGGAAGCACTTGAGGATGTTGAATTCGACGAACTTGAAGAAGATGAACTTGGTGTACTGGCACTCAATTCTCTTATCAGTTTTCTATTCTTCTTATTTGATGACGTCTGCCTAATCTCTGATGTAGATGATTCACCCGTAGGTGTATACCGCATTTCATCAACTGTCGCCATGATAAACTCACTGAGCCAAACGGGCACTAACTACTAATTATAATCCCACTTCTGACTTGTAAGACTAATTTTTGGACAATTCAATGAAAATTGGAATTCAGTATAACATAACTTTATTCGGCTTCTAACTAGTACAACTGTATATAAAAGACTGACTGCGCTCCCCGAAATAACTCCAATTCAGCGCTCGGAATCGTTGTAGACCAAACATCCGCACGTTTAGATGCCAATAGATTTGACTCACCAAAATATTGCTTACACATATCAGTAATTGGTGGTTACATAAACTAACTCGGAGTATATATGTACATACATATAATTGGTACACAAATTTAAGTAACGGCTATAATCCATGCAGTTCATCACATCGATGGGTGATCAACCAACTCGCCTATAATGTCTAATGTCTACATGCCAGTGAACCAGCAGTATTTAACCACATTTAGGTTAGATTTATATAGAACATACTATTTCGCGGATGTAATTTAAAACCGCAAAGGAATTATTTTTATATATTAAAAAGAAAAAAGAAGCTCATTCCAAAAACATCTAAAGATTATGTCACTTGACGCGCATTTCTTGAACCAGGTTGGGGGCATCAGGAGACATAAAAATTGGGGTCATTTGGGGTCATTTGCTGATGAAGTCAAATTAGTTGGTGCAACGTACATATGTTGCGCGACGTATGTCCTTGGTGTGGAACGTTCGTCTTTTATTTCTTGCTGTTATTGAAGGTCCGAACTCTATTTCAGCATTATATGGTATGCTTGGAAAGAAGAAGGTTCTAATAGATCTTCAGGTTAGTGGTAACTTGTGCCCTGGTTTAGTGATGGATTCTGTTAAATTCTACAGATAATCTATACAGAACAAAAATGTTGCTATATATTTTTAGAGTAGAGATTCACATATTCATAGAGATTCACAATAAATATAAGTTCTGATTTTTACCATTAGACTGATATAATATTTCAATTATTATAATATATTTCAAATATTGACAGCAGGTATAACTTATATTTTACTCGTCTTATATTTATTGAGATTTTCATCGAGTATATGTAAAATAAAATGTTTTCATTCTAACGTTTCGGTTGTAATCATCATCATCAAAGAGACAACTACAATTATAAATTTAGAATACCGTTTCTATAGTTTCTTAATAATTGTAGTTGTCTCTGATGATAATGATGAAAACCAAAACGTTAAAATGAATTTTTATTTATTTATTTGACGGAAATCGAAGACGAGCAATCATAAACTAATAATTATTACTAGATATTATTAGTTTAACTACTTCTAGAATATTGGTGAAATCTATATCGAGTGAATTGAGTTGAGGCAGGCTTCAGTCATCGTAATTAATCCTGACATGAAATCGATTTAACTGAATTGAATTAAAATGACATAAATGGGTGAAATTGGACCAAGTTAAATCGAATATAACTGCAAGTAACTAGTTTATACCTTCAGCCAGAAAGAGAAGACTGAACAAATATTTTCTCCTTTTTTTCCACCGGCATAGACAGTCTAAGATATCATAATTCCATTACAGAACCAGGTAGTGTACTTGTTATTCACTGAACCATAGTTTCCCGTAGTCCCACAACCTTCCACATCATGAACATAGCTATTTCTCATGATATTTGCTATTCACTAAGAATATATGTTCTCATTGGATTACTTAATACTTATTAGTTAGGTTAGTTAACATTGACATCAAATTGTATTACTAGTCATAGAGATATTAAGTTATAATATAAGTGACTGACTCGGTGTGGATGCAGGCGGTAATACACAGATTTTGTGAAGAGAAACTACTTTTACAGTATCCATAATGATACTTTAAATGTATATTGAAATTAAAATTTAAATTTATTGAGAATAAAAAACAGATAAAAAAGATTAATAACAATATTAGAGATGGTCTTGGATGAGTCTGACATAAAGAGCAATGTTAAATAATCAATTCTAAAGTAATAAATTAATAGAGCTATCCTCGCTAATAGATATTCTGATCTCGATAACCAAGAGCTCCTAGCTTTACTCTATTCCTTCTGAATCTACTGTCATTTACAATTTATATTCAAAGCTTCATTATAGAAGATATGCTTTCTTTTTTATAATTCCATGTCACAAAACATTTTAATATTTTGTGAATATTTAAATACTCGCAAGTGTTAGTTTTTATGAGATGTTTCTCATGGTTATAGCCATACAAACCACAGCATAGACATAAGCATGAGAAGAAAAAGAAGATATTTTAGATGTTAAAAAGATAACTGCTTACACTTCCACTTAAAATCTATTTAGCCTTATAAATGTTTCAACATCAAATCTTATTTTGGCGGTATTTCAGTTGGTTACAGAATGCGTTTAATAATTTTGTAATTCAGCCGGTAGAATTAAAAAATCCTGAAGTCCTGTCGACCAATCAACTGAACTTCCTTTTCCAATCCATCTTTTTACACATGGATACTATGATCTATGCATTTGAAAATGAAGCCGCAAAATATGGAACGAGGCTTTCTTCAAGGCATATAAACTTCGTCAATATAGTTATTATACAATCACCAGTTAGTTTAATTGACTATTTAATTTGTTTGTTGATGGTCTGTAATTTTCGAAATACTGTACTTTGCGACAATACATATCAGTATTTCAAGTATCTTCAGGATAGTAATACGTCTAATAAAATTATCATGAGCTAGTTATCAAATCTACATACATTAATACTACATAATTTTTCACTTCTTCCATTTTGTGTTTGAATTTTAGTTAATCATGCAAAAATAAAACTACGGGAATAGAAATGCGAAACCTAAACTATTTGTCGATAAAGGTCTGCGAACAACTTAAATCTCAAATTGATCAGAGAATTCCCTGACGTCGTTAAGGATTGTAATAAATAGTTGTCCTTTCATGTCTACACTGTCTGGATGAGCGTCCCGATCTTTGAAAATCTGCACGAATTCCTACAAACTTCTCAATTTGAGCTTTAATTAAAATTCCTTCTATTTACACCGTGCAACGAACTAACAAAAATGAGTAAAAAATTATATATACATTGAAAATTGATATCCCGTGTTATAAAAATAATATTTATCGACAATTAGGCCGATTATTGCAATTATCATGTTAATGTTACACATTACATTAGTTGTGAGAAGTTTACTTGCAAAGCAATTTTAATAAAATGCTAAAAATAAAGGCAATGTCTTATAACAGTTAATGTCTAGACTGTCTTTGTATGACACTTCTTTATACAGAAATAACATTGATAATAGCTCTATTAATTACGATGAGATTGAGGATTAACGAGATATTCTTGAAATCCATTATTTCGGTGTCTTCTCTATAATTTGCGTTGAATACAGGCATAGCAGAAGGCGGAAAACTTGGGCTGTTCATTACAAATTTAATATCAGATTAAAATACTGAAAATTTCTGAAAATTATTTCCGAATCTCAAGATTATACGCTAATGAAACAATTTGCTTGACAAAATAATTTCAATGATCTGATTGTAATCTCAAAAAACAATAGTTATTAATGATATGAGGGAATTAACAAGCTTTTAATCCACGAGAAAAAATGGGCACTGGAAGCGCAGCCGAGAACGCCCATTCTTTCGAGCGGATTAAGGGCTGCTAATTTCCAAATGTAATTCAACGTTTTAACCACGACCACGGGCAAAACCGGTCAATTAGGAGATGAAAAATTCTGGTTTTGAAAAACGTTAGATTTGACAGATTTATTTTGATATTTGAAATAAAATGATATAAAATCGAAGCGTGGTATTGTGAATTTTAATCCGCTAGTGTATTAGAAGGCCTCTAATCCACGGAAAACAAACGTATTAAACCTTCCTAATATAGTGGTCGTGGATAAAAAATATTCCTCACCTTAGATATTAAATAATATTTCTTTAATATAAGTTTTATCGAGCTGAAATTGTAATTTTTTACTATATTTCTGGTTATAGACTTATCCTACATGTTCCACTGGAAATCCTTGACCATTTCTCGGTATTGCAATTGTTTTGAATGGGTCTGGTACAGCACTTCCACAATATTATATATACACTACAATATACGCAATAAGTAATTACAAGATGAGAGTTAATTACGAGACAGTACCCAAAAAAAACCATATTGAAAACATCGGTCCCTTTCAAAATTCTGTCCATTAAACGATATGATGCACTTGTCCCAACAGTTTTTCTACTGTCCGAAACAGTGTCTTCTGAATGAATGCTATTATGTGTCTCCAATGATTTTCTCTTAACCTCTTCCACGCCTTGAAAGTAATTTTCCTTTAGGCTTTTCTTCATTTTTGGGAATAAGAAAAAGTCGCAAGGCACTAGGTCGGTCCAGTAATGTAGGTGTGAAAACGGTGTCATGCCGTTATTTGTCAACAATTGATTGATTTTCAAGACTGTGTGGGCAGGTGTATTGTCATGATGAAGAAATCAGTCCCACGATCTTCACAATTTAGGTCGTTTTTTCCTCACTGGTCCACGCAATCGCTCCTACTTCGCTTCGCTAGTACCAGATAGTTATTTTGGTTCACTAAGATGCCTCGAGGAACAAATTGAATGTGAACAACTCCTTTGATAATGGAGTTGGATAAAATAGAGGATAAAAAATAAACCATAATTGACTTCTCATTTGATTTCACTTGCCGTGCTTTTTTGGTCTGGACAATGAAGGTGTGTTCTATTGGTTGGACTGCTGTTTTGTTTCAGAGTTATAGCTGTAATCCCAAGAGTCACCTCCTGCGATGACCTTTGACAAAAAATCAGAGTCATTCTGTGCCTGTTCTTTAAATTCCTGACACACTCTCAGACTGTTCTCTCTCTGGTCATCGGAAAGCAGTCCTGGTAAAAAATTTACCGCGACGCGCCATGCTCAAATCTTGTTAGGATTCTTTGGTATAAACTCCAGGAAATTCAAGTTTTGCAATTCGTCGATTGTTCTGCGACGATCAAACATTCCGAACTTTTTGAACATTATCAACTATTCTGGACGTTGAGGGGCAACCCGAGCGGGATTCATTTTCAAGTGACATTTGACCATTTCTGAACCGGATAAACCACTCTAAACACCTAAATTCTTACCTGGCTTAGAGCTTATTTCCCATAAGCTTCTCGAATCACTGAAACTGTATATATTGCTGTTTTCTTTAACAGGAAACAGAATTTGATGTTGGGGCGTTCCTCCTTAAAATTTGCTATCACAAAATCGCCAGAAGCGTTGGGCCGGACTTAAGACAAAAACCATTCTGTCCGATGAAACGATACTTGGTTAACTAAACAAGGGGCTAGTAAACAACTCAGCGGGAGAGGGCAGCACTGTCAATCCACTTGTCTACAGAAAATAATTCTTTGTTTCTTTTGGGTACCCTCTCATATACTCAAGTAGTTCAGTATTATTTATATTCTAGGAAAATGTATGCTGCAAGGTAAATTTACTTAGGAAGCGTCCTTAAGATTCAATCAAGGAAGAGCAGTTAGTCACTAATATTTGTACTACATCTGTTTCGGTTAACCCGAAAAGATTCGAATACACCTAGCATAAACAAAACTCTTGTTCATTATTAATGCATACAAAGAAGGCAAATTTTGTAATAGCCATGGATTTAGGTATGGCATTTAATATCCGTTTATTATATATTTGCAAAGGAGGCGATACACCATTTAGTCCTCAATAGTGCAGAAGAATACGTACCACTATTCGTCTGCACCATTTTTAAATTCTTGTGTGCTATTTTTGGGTAAATTAAATTCTTCCGTTGCCTAATGAAGTAAATGTTTGTAGGTTATAAAGGGTAGTCTAACCATAATGCACGATGTTAATTGTGAGTCACACCTTAACGTCAAGTTTTTGCCCAACTTAATTTGACATTTCTTTGTTTCAGTGTTTGACAAATTCAACCATGGAGAGGTACACAATTAAGCAGCGCGTTAAGATTGTTGAAGCCTTTTACGAAAATGGGCATTCAAATCAAAATGCATTTCGTGCACTTCGTGACTTTTTTGGTCAGCATAATCGACCAAATGTGTCCACAATCGGGAGAATTGTGAGCAAATTCCAGCAAACCGGGTCTGTAGGAAATGTGAAAACACCTGTGCATGCTCGCCCAGTTCGTTCTGCGGAAAACATTGCTGTTGTTCACGATAGTGTAGCAGAAGAGCCATCAACCTCGACTCGTCGTCGTGCCCAACAATTGAGGCCAGAAATTGAGGATATGGATCTGGACGATATGTGGTTCCAACAGGATGGTGCTACTTGCCACACAGCCAACGAAACAATGGCACTTTTGCGCGAGAAATTCAATGGCCGTGTTATCTCACGTCGTGGCGATGTTAATTGGCCGCCACGATCATGTGATTTGACACCGTTGGACTTCTTTCTTTGGGGATATTTAAAAGAAAAAGTGTACGTCAATAAGCCAAGAACAATTCAAGAGCTAAAGGATGGGATAATTCGGCGTATTAACGACATTGAACCTCAATTATGTCTCAGTCATTGAAAATATGGACCATTGGATAGAGGTATGCCACCGAAGCCGTGGCGAGCATTTGGCCGATATTTTGTTTCACTCATAATTGTCATAAACCCTTCTATCATAATAAAAAATATTAAGATAATTCTCTGAAAACTTTTTGTTTTATTTACAATTAACATCGTGCATTTTGGTTGGACCACCCTTTACTATGGTCGTCATCGAAATTGTTTTTACGTTTCGCTGATCATACTATCAGCTTTTTCAGAGGAAATAGATGCTGATGGGATGAAATCTAAATACAATGATAAGTTAGACGATGATTCAAAACAATCAGAAAGAATATTATTTAATCTGAGATTTTTATATTTGATATGATCGTCATTATTCTATAAGAAAAATGTGAAAGTTCTACAATATTTGATAAATAATGTTTAATAAATCATGTATGAATATTTGACTTATAATGGCAAACAATAGTGAACGTTGTAATGAATGTATTTCCAGCAGGGGCGGCTGGTGTATAGGTGCTGCAGAGCTGCAGAACTTGCAAAAAAATTAGATATTTGTATATTTTCGCGACATAATAATTACTACAATGCATTAATAAAATAATTAGGTTAGTTGGTGCAGCTAACCAAATTATTGCGTTAAAGCCGTATTCTGCCCGCCGTCCTCTATTGAGTAGTAGACCAGATGAACTATCTGGGATTCTACGCGAGCGCGTCGCGGTACATTGAACTGGGCCACACGAGGTAGTTCACAGCACGGCTCGGCACACCCGTCCTCCCCCTCAACTCCCGCGACAATCCACACTTGGCGTTCGTAAATGCGCGAATTTACATGGTCAGTGAGCTGTATTTTTTCCAGCTAAGGCAACATCAGTGAATGTTTACTCCTTCCTACTCCTCGGGCGGGCGTAAATCGTACCTATTTCGTATTTCGAGTTAATTTGAGATTTTAAATACTGTTTTGTGAATTTGTGTAGTGATTTATTGTACTAATTATTAATATTTATATACTGTGATAGTGACAATGGATTTAGTTTATAACTTAGTTCATGTGAAGCGATTTTTCAAATACTCTTATGAAGAAAAAATTGATTTAAAAAACGATGGTAGACTATTGCCCGATATTGTTATTGAGACTGCAGGTGTTAGCCGCGGAAAAGCATATAAACGTCAATTTAATAGAGACATTTATTCGAAGAACAATTCGATTTGTGGGTGCAAAAAAAAAAGCGTTATTTTGTTTTCCTTGTTTAATTTTTGGCGGGGATAAAGCATGGACGGAGGTAGGGGTGACAGATTTGGTGCACTTAACTGAAAAAATAAAAAAGCACGACAACTCCAAAAGCCATCTACATAATACAATGGAATTAGCTTTATTAGGAACAACTAATATTAAAGCACAGCTAGATTCAGCTTATTGGATAAATGTGCAAAAGCATAATGTAATGTGACAAAAAAGAGATACGTTTTGTCAAAAATTATAAACTGCATAAAGTTTTGTGGGGCCTTTGAACTGGCGCTGCGAGGACATGACGAAGCTGAAACCTCTCAAAACCCGGGGATATTTCGTGGTTTGATAAATTCTTCTGCTGAGCTTGATGTAACTTTAAGCGAGCATCTACAAAATGCTTCAGTATTTAAAGGAACCTCTAAAAAAATACAAAATGATATTTTAGACTGTATATTAAAAGTATGTCATGAAGAAATAATTAAAGAAATTAACAAACCTTCATTTTTGGCAGTTATGGCAGACGAAACAACTGATGTATCTGCAAAAACTCAGTTAGTGGTAGTTTTAAGATATATTCTCGATGGTGAACCGATTGAACGTATTTGGACATACCTGAAACCTACAAAATGTGACGCTGAAACTCTTTCGGAAAATATTTTAAGTGTTATAGACCCTCTAGCAGAAAATTCACCTTACAAGCCTTTTCTCTTAACCAAAGAATATGACGGCAAACATGAATGTTCTTCAAAAAGGTATTATATTCCAAAAATTTTTCTTGTGATTTTTGTATAAACGGATTTTACATAAAAATTCTGAAGTATCAGGAAAACGCGTGACCTTGAAAATTTTCAAAATTTTCGCCTGTGACGCAATTTTTTTGCGGCCCCTCGGCGCCAGTAGTTTGGATACGTAAATTTGGAAATTTACACGCAGGCGGCCAATACCCTAGGATCGGCCCTGTGTAGAACACCCGCTTCATTTCATCACGAGCCGCCACTGATTTCCAGTATACTTTAAAATACAAATTTACTGCTTTTTTTTTGTACTTTTAAAATGTAAAATAAATGTTCTTTTATTACATGCTTAATCTATTATCTACAATGTTTCTTCATTAGAATAACTGTCAGATAATTACTCCAAAAGTGATCCACCCATAAACTGAATGATCTCAACTGTCTTCTTCTGTATTAGTATGTATTATCACTCAATAAACATTATTGTTGACTAATTTTAATATTTCGAGATTGGTTAGAAAGCTAAAATTTATGAAAGGTTCTGGAATTAGAGACATAAAGGGAATATACTATTTACTTTTTTATTTAAAGGAATATTTACTTCGATCTTGTCTCTTGAACAGAAATATGTTGACAGTATGTCAAATCATATTTTAAAAGTACGTTTTTAAGGCAAAGTCGATATGTTATCTGCCTACTTATAAATTCTCAAAATCTAGGCTGTAGGTTACAAGAGCTAGCTAGGCTTTACCAAATTATTGCTGACTTATATAGATGTTTTGTAAATTTTAACATATCGTGATTTTATCAATTTCTCGATTACTGTGGTCTGGGTTCTATTGTTGGATTCGAGGAAACCCAGTTTTATTATTGCTTCAATGTTGATATAAAAATAACAAAAATTGCGATATTTAAAAATTTATTAAAAATCTAAATCATTAATGGATTCTGTAACCTAGGCTTGCCTCGTAAAACTTCTCGTAACTTAGGCTTTACGAGAAGTGTTGTTAATTTATTTAGATGTTTTGTAAATTTTGACATATCGTGATTTATCAATTTCTCGGCTACTATGGTCTGGGTTCTACAATTTGTATAATGGATCTTTGTACGTGTATGAATTTAGCGATGACGCACGGATCACATGCTACACCACTCGCAATTATTACTATGCCACATGCCACAATTACCAGTACATATGTCTAGCGACACATGTTTAAGTCAACTACGTACGGCATAGACAGTTAATAATGTGCCGAACAAAATGCAATTATGAACTCACGCCTTAGCTTTATTGTATAATTTGATTCATTGGCCTCTCAATATTACTGTAAAAATTTATTTCATTTTTGTTTTATTTATTTTGATTTTGTTGAATTTATTTCATTTATTTATTTTGATGGAAATATCACTTCCATTGAATACTTTTGTGGAGAACTCTTTCATTACTCTGTCACAACTTGATGGATTTGTATTGTACTAGCTGTAATCCTAACTAACTATAGTACTAACTGTAAAAAATGTCAGTTGATTGATTCAGGCGATCGTTACCTATGAATCACACGCAAATAATCATTATACAAACCATATTATTGGATTCGAGTACACTCAGTCTCAATTTTTGTTTCAATGCTGATATGAAAAATTATCAAAATTGTTATATATAAAAATTTATTAAACACCTATCATTAACGGATTTCGTAACCCCCATGCGCATCAAGGTTACCATATCCAATAAATAAATGGTTAAAATATCCAATAAACGTTTAATTTTTTTCCATTGTCATGACATTGAACTGTAGAATGGGGGTATTATCCTCGGCAAATTCAAATCGATACCAAAAGGAAATTACAAAACCTTAGATGAGTCCCCTAAGAGGTTTAACGTAGCGTCATCTCGCTATGTTCTACAATTTTCTCTGAATTCTAATCTAATGTTACATCCCCCATTTGATCTCTGTCTCGTTCGCTTTAGTGCTCGTCTTTGTTGAAGCATTCAGATGCTTAATGATGTCTAATTTAATTAAGCAAGCATAACTGAATTTTAGTCGTCGGCATCGTAACGCCAGTACGCTGTCTCTGAAAATGTAAGTACATAAATATTTTCATTTAACCGTTACTTCTAACTTTCGGTGAACGTTTTGAAGGTTAATAGAATTAACAATAAGCGAATAAAGTCGTTATGTAACTGGGAAACAGTACCCTAATAAACGTGTCTTGGAATGAGTTCCTCTGACCACTTTATTCGAAGAAATTGTAATTTTACTCCTTAAAATTATATGTGTGTAGCGTTGTGACAAAATTTTACACAGAATTTTGACTAGGACTACTGAGATTATTTTGTATAAACTGACATATTTGTTTTTAATAACTTTATTTGTATCTTACAAAAATAACAAAAGGAATAAACAGACATATTGTTTCATGCATTTTCTTATATATGAATGTGTCCAAAACTGATATACACAGTTCACCCATATAGAAAATATCATTTTCTCTTTTCATGGACTATGTATACCATATGTTGTCATAACTATTATATTTAAACATGTGGTTAAGATAATCAAAAAAATATTCCAGACATAAAAAAGTAACATCGCAGCTTTGACATAATGTTTTTACACGAGGAGTGTTCTTTACCGCGTAGGCGCGTTCATTTTCTTCGATGTTTAGCTTATAGCATTTTGTGCACCTTCCTCTTTTTGGAATAACTATTCTGTCTATTCTGTCAATTTGATGGATTTTTCCTGGTTTTCCTTTTTGTACTGTTTTCATTAGTAAGCTATGTCTAGCATAAAAAAATTGGGTGTCCACATTTTTACCCGGGATGGAAGCTTCTTGAAATGGTTTTGTAATACTTCAATTTTGTACAGCTTACTGCTTACATTGGCAACTTCGTTATTAGCAAAATGTACGTTTGCTAGAAGAAGTGTAAATCGAATTCTTGACATTGATCTGTATCTTTCCAGTGAACTAAAAGAAAATGTTTGCACAACGTTTCCCTTGTAACACCACCAATTATTTTTTGTTTTGCATACTTATTCGTTTCTTCAACGACAACTGATAAAATTTGGTCCTCTGTGAATAACTTGAAAAAATGAAATGGTTGATTCCGTTCTCATTTGTCAAAAAATGTTTATGAAAACCCAGGGATTTCTCCAAAGATAATGTTTCTTACATTTACTGTAATAAACCGAAATTCATCCTCACAATTCGCAACAAAAATTTTAATTTACCTTTACGTTCACCTCGTATGCCCCATACATTATTTATTTCTTCGTCATATAAGTCCTGTTGACATTCTTCAGAGAATTCATCCATACTGAGTCTCCCCAATTTTATTAGCATCAATTAAATCATCTGATGATAAAGAAAAGTCCAGATCAGCCACTGTTTACGGTTCACTTTTTATACAGCTTTATACAATACGTACGTACATAATAACAAGAACTAACATTAGAGCCGATTATAATATAATCGGCTCTAATATTGATAACAACAGCTATAGAGACTTCTATAACTACCATTCAAAGTTCAACACTACAACAACAACACTACAACTTTGCCTGCCATCAAAGTCCAAAACTATTTTGCCGTTTTTTAACCCACAGAATAGAGCAAAAGATAAATGCATTTAAATCAATAGAACTTATGTATATATATATATATATATATATATATATATATATATATATATATATATATATATATATATATATATATATATATATATATATATATATATATATATATATATATATTATTGTACACAACTAAAAGTTTCTATGTCTGTACCAATTCTGGTACGCACAGTAGTTAAACTGTTAAAGTTGACTTTGAAAAATTATCTTTAATTATCATTGAGTTATGGCGTCATCATAATCCTTGTTAAATTGAAATTCGCTATTTCTTTCAACAAAAATTCATTCTTAAATTTTAATTAATTAATTAAAATTTTCTGAGTACGACGATACCACATATTAAGGACTTCTTATTTATCGTTTATAAGATATGTAGAAGATATTTTGTTCAGAAAAATAAAAATCAAGTTGTTCAAAGTATTCACCGTTAACAATTTGAAATTGGCGGCACGCATCTACATAAATGCTTTATATTGAATATTCTTTTTACTTTTCCGCATTCTATATACGCGGAAAAGTAATGTAATCGTATAATATTTTTTTTCTAAGGCCTATTTTTCACTTTTCGGCATAAAAACAAAAATAATGGTTTTTAAACCATTTTGTGTGCACGTGTGTCGTTGTCGTCGGTATTTATTCTTATAAGCACGATAACTCAACTAAATCATGTCGGATCGATCGAGTTTTGACGGATTCTGATCGGGGACGTGTCCCAGACGATACCTATTGATTTTGAGGTGAATAGGACACACCCCACCCTGTCCAGGGGTCATGAGAAAGCTCGATGGTGGACTATTTGAGATTTTTTTTTATTAACACGATAACTCAAATAAATTGTGTCGGATCGATAAGGTTTTGACTAATTCTGATCGGGGACGTCTCCCAGATGACACCTATTGATTTTGAGGTGGATATAACACACTCTACCATGTTCATGGGTCATGAGAAATCACAATGGTGGACTATTTGAGAAATTGTTTTTGTTAGCACGACCTCTCAATTAGATCGTGTCGGATCGATCGAGTTTCGACTAATTCTGATTAGGGACATCTATCAGATGACATCTATTGATTTTGTGGTGGATAGGACACACCCTACCCTGTCCATGGGTCATGAGAAAGCACGATAGTGGACTATTTGAGAAAAATTGAAAAAGTAAAACTGTCGCATAAAACACATATTCTGCATTTATGTGGGGGTTTATTTTTTCTCGGTCACTCAATTTCGAAATAGAGATGTTCTACGTGCGGAAAAGTCCGTTTTAAGGTTTTAAAACTGCTTATTTAAATTTGTTTCAGAATTTTTCAAAAAATTTAACATAAAAACTATGAATATTGTACCTACTTCACTGATTGTAATTGTAGGAAGAAAATTTTGCATACTTAAACATTTTATGTAAATAAAATGTATTTATGTAAAATATTTATATAAGGTATACATACATACATATGGTATTTGGAAGAAAGGAATATTTATGTAGTATAGTATAGATATTACGCCATTTTGAAAGTATTTTTTAAATGTAAATAAAATAAATAATAGTAAAAAAAAATAAACAATGCAATTAATTCTAAACGAATGTAATGTATTTTCTATGTCATTACAAAGTTCGTGCGTCGGAAAATCAGTGCTGACATTTAAAACACTTAGACGAAAAGTTGAGCTGTTCTATTAACACATACTTAGTGCTTCAAAAATGTTCGTGTCCAGTCATTTTTAATGTTAATTATCCCTTTTCTTGGGTCTAAAGCATTGTACCGACATAGTGTGTTAAAATAATTGAAATACAAACAAAACTTCCAGGCATTGTGTGGATTTCTATAAATTACATATTATTCTTTCTATATTTAGATATCTTTGAGAGCCCAAATAACAATTTTCCACATATAATCGCTTTACAGGTAATTCAGAATTGGTTTTAGATAACATACTGAATTTTTGATTGCGATCGTTTGATCTACATTTGAAACGTATATTTTACATGAAATAAATATTTCAATAACCATTTGCTAAAAACGTATTATACCCTTCTTCGTTCCTTGTCCTCTTGTAAACTGCAAATTATAACATATCTAATAACCAAGGAAGCCTAATGCTTACTATAAAATACTTACAATAATAATATTTTAAGTTTATAATCGTACTGTATATATGATTAGTTTGGTATTGGACAAAAGTAAATTCCTGCTGTATCGGAAATTACAAATGTACGACATTTTCACATCCCTATTCAGCAGTCATTAAAAATGCAATTAAAAAAAGAGAAATGTTGCAGCGATTCTTTGATTAAGGTCCAAATTATGCTTGAAATTATACATAACGACTTAATCAGAACTGAAGCCCACAGCATGGCTTGCGAGAAATGCCGACACGCAACGTGACAGACAGTATATACCTTTTTTTGTATGTATAATTAAATAGTAAATAGAAGGTTATTAAATCTTACCTCCCAGTAAGAGATTTTGATGGACAAGTAAGCTATAACAGCCTATGTTCTTGTTTTTGCTCAGTTTATATCGGAAATTAAATAATGCTTAATTTCATGTTAGTGGCATGTTATATGGTAGTTAATTTTGTCCAGTCCTTAAATCATATGATATAAATACAAACTTACTTAAATTATTCATTGAAAATAAATTTTTAATGGATGAATGTTTTATTTTACTTTAATCCTTAAAAATTGGTCCATTTTAAACTGATAAAAATAGTCAAGTGCTAGTCATAATGTACCTACTATATACTATTTCAACAAAAAATTTCCTCATTCATTTTCTTTTGCAAGTATGAAGAAAATCGCTTAATTTAGACTGAAACTGCCCGCCTACTTATAGAATAATTTTTATGCAGTGCTTTTGTTAAATAATGAATACATTTGTTAAGATTCAAGGAATAACTTTTAGAAAACATTCTTGGCCCAGTTAAATTTTATTTTTAGTTGCCAATATTTTAAAATATAATTAATATATACAGGGCGATTCGTGTAGGAGGTATGATACCATCGATATTTGTTTAATGACAACCCCCTTTTTTACTACGGAATGCGAAAGAACACATTTTTTACGTACGCTACGGTAATAATTATCTTGGTGTAAGTATAGGTTGGACAAAAATAAAATGAAGGAAAATTATTTTTAAATTTCAGAATCAACTAAATGAAATGTTCAAATTGTGCATAGTTGGCTACCTGACAGCCTTATCGACCGTTTGTGTTATTTTTATTGATGTCAGATAAAAACTTGAAATAGTACCGAGAATCCCTAATGGATCCAAATTAGCTTACATTTGTTGTTTTAATTGTAATTTTAATTGTAATTTTTAAACGTTTTATTCTTTCCACCGGTAATATTTTCCACCTGTTTTATGGAAATTCCTGGAGTACTATTGCAGGCGAAGTACCAGGAAATATATACAGTTTCAGCTGACAGAAAGTGTATACTGTCAGCTGAAACGGGACTTATCTCAACCATCTACTTTCCAAGAATATTCCGACATACATACTACGTAGTGAATACTACCACCCACTCTAATACAAAAAATAGGTTATAATAAGAAAATACAACGCCGTACATTTGGTCAGGAAATAATCATGTAAACTCGTGTAAAGCTTCTAAAGTAGGTTGTATTTTTATTATCGTTATATTGGTACACTTGTTGTTCTGCTTTTTTATTATTCGTACCTCTTTGTTCAATAAGTTTTGGTAAGTTATTTTTTTTTATTAAACTTAATTTTTTTACGAAGCTGGCTAGTGCCATTGACACCACAATAGTTTCTAACATCAATCCCAATTTACGGAACGCACCGGATCTACTTTTAAACTTATTTCTCATAAGATTAAGTAATTACCTGAAAAAAACTTTTACTTTAAAATAATTATTCCCTTGTAATATGATACCCATGCTTATACCATTCCTTTTATTTTCGATAACATATCTCTTGGCAATATTACGCTTAACGTAATATAATCATTTGAATCATTTATCTCAACAGAAGCTGACACAGCCCTTAGATAAGAAACTTTATAAATACTCATTTCTGTCCTTCATTACTAACAGTGAATCTTGTAAGTTTGAAATAAACGTTTTGTTGTGTCAACCCCGTGTCTCACTTGTATCACTGGCGCAGTCGGTAGTGGATAGTCGTTCAACGTTTCTGCTGTGTATCGAGCACTCTTCAATTTCCCGAAGAATCAGAAGTCGCTGATCGTCCGTCTCAACGGTTCAACTATCCAGAATCTTCAAAACGTAATCCCAGAGCACAACGACACCAAACGTAAGTAAACTTGCATTATTCCTGTTCACCCGTCCCTATTTTTGCACTGACAATTTTCAAGCTACTTTTGGAAAGTGTGTAATTTTAGTGACAACCTCTTGGAGTCCCGCATCGTGCGATATTCTAAGGGAAGCTTTTTATTTTTGTATCGTACAAATTAAAAAGATTAGGTTAAGAATTCAAAAAACAAGAAATTAAATTTATTAAAACATTTTAATAATTTTAAAGATAACTTCAGTAGAGATTAAATAATTACCGTTTATTTTACTGTTTAAAGAATTTTAATTTTTAATTTTTCCTTACTTTTATTTTATTTTATTTTTATTTTTTTTATTTACATTGCTAAGAAATTAACAATTGATTTTTTATTTTATTTTTATTTTTGCTAAGAAAAGTTGAATTTTTATTTTTCTTTTTATTTTTATTTACATTGCTAATAAATTACCAGTTGAATTTTTATTTGTTATTCTATTTTTATTTACATTGCTAAGAAATCACCAGTTGAATTTTATGACAAGTTTATACTCTTCAGTAGACGAAGATTATTCTCACACTTTAAGTAAAGACGAGATTTCGGATATTTCTGATCTTTTGAATAACACTCTTTCATTTAACACGATGTCTGAATTAGATTTGCATAAACTTAAGAACATTTCTGAATTTGTTCCGATTTTTTCTGGCGAAGAAACGGAAATAAGTAATTTCTTTGATGCTGTTGAAAATCTAATGGAAGTGTACAATTCAAATGTTCCCCTACATATTAGAATTGTAGTAAGCTGCATAAAAACTAAAATTAAGGGCAAAGCTCTTCAACTTTTGAACAGTAGACCTGATATTCAAACATGGCCTGAAATAAGAAATCTTTTCTCCACTAACTTTTCAGATCATAAAAGTTTAGAAACATTACAGCTAGAGTTACAAAATTGTAGATTAAAACCAAACGAACCTTTGATTAATTTTGGCAATCGTTTAATTGAACTTAAATCTAAAATAATTTCAAAAATTCAGTTATCAAACATACCAATAAATGAAAAGGCTGGGTCTATAGCGTTTTATAAGAACCAAGTTTTTAATATTTACAAAATGAATATGCCCCTTAATTATGAAAACATGCTTAGGTATAATACCGCCATTACTGAATTAGAACACGCCATTACTTTTATCGACGAGCAGGTTAAATACGATGAGTTCAAACGCTTTGCGTTCGGACGACAGAATACAACACCTCGATATCCCATGTTACCAATGCCTAAACCACGCCAACAAACGAATCAACCGGTGCGATTACCAATATTTCAGTCTCAACCTAACAATTATGCAAACAATTTTAATAACCCTGGTAATTTTAAAAACCATAATATACAACAACAACGCCCCTTTGGCACCCAAATACAACAAAACCAAAATAATAGATCCAACGTAAATGTGTGGAGACCAAACCCGAACCAAAAATTCGCTAGACCTACCCCAATGTCTGGAATCAGTGGAACGAATGCAACTAGACAACAGCCTAGTACATCAAGAATTCAGAATGCCTCGAACCACAACTGGCAACCAAGATACAACCAGCCGAAGTACATGGTAGAAGAACTTTTTAATCAAGAAACGGATCCTACATCGCAGAATCCCTGCTGGATGGACAATACCCCACTGACACCTTACGACGAACCCTCAACAAGTCAAATGGACCTCCCAGAAGAAAATACACAAGGAGAAGAATGGGTATACTTAAACGACGGAAATGGAAACGAAGAGAATATACCGAATGATTATGAAGAAAGTCAAGAACAAAATTTTCCTGCAGCCCCGAATATAAACAACCGGACATAGTAGAACTAAACTCTGCTAATACACCGTGTTCGCTTCCATATATTAATATTCGAGAACCCCCTTTAAAATTATTGATCGATACCGGATCATCAAAGACCATAATTCGTCCCGAAATAATTCAAAAATATTACCCCAACCATATTTTCTCTCATGAAACACTTATCAAAACTTCAACCGGCAAATCGACTTGTCAATTCCAAGCAAACATCCCTTTATTTAAAGAATTTAATATAGACTTCGATTTAAACGTACTTCTGTATGATTTCCATGATTTCTATGATGGCATTTTCGGTTTCGAAGACCTACAAACGTTAGGTATCCAAATAGATTTCCAAAATCATCTTATCTATAATGACTACTTCCAGATTCCAATTTCTATTCGACAACCCGAAGAAATTTCACGTACTTATTCTTTAAACCCCGTCGAATGTATTGTTCGAGAAATCCCTGTCTCTATTGACAACGGCGAAATTGTCATCCCATTTCAAAAAACCGACAATTATCTTATTCCTTCTGGTATAAGCAAAGCCAAGAATGGCCTAGCTCAAGTCGAAATATTTAACACCAACACTTACCCTATCACGGCTCAATTCGATACACCAATTGATGTCCAACTCTATTCCGAGTATACTGGTTTTGAACCCCAAATTTCAAAAAACGATAAACCAACTCATAATTCTCTCAATTTCACCAATCAACACATACAAAATCTTCTACGCACTGACCATCTCAATGAAGAGGAACGTTTTAACCTTCTTGAACTCTGTAAAAATTACTCACACGTATTTCACTTCCCTAGTGACAAATTAACTTTCACAAACGAAGTCAAACACCAGATAAAAACTACCGATGACACCCCCGTTCACGCAAAATCATATAGGTATCCTTATGTACACCAAAAAGAAGTACAATTGCAAATTGATAAAATGTTACAAGATGGAATCATTCGACCTAGCTCCAGCGCTTATAGCTCCCCCATTTGGATCGTGCCGAAAAAACTCGATGCGAGCGGCAAACAAAAATGGAGGCTTGTGGTCGACTACAGGAAATTAAATGACAAAACCAAGACTGATAGATACCCGTTACCTAACATAGCGGATATACTGGACAAACTGGGCAGATGCCAATATTTCACGACTCTCGACCTCGCTTCAGGGTTCCACCAGATTGAGATGCACCCTGACAGCATAGAAAAAACTGCTTTTAACATAGAGAATGGCCACTTCGAATACGTACGGATGCCATTTGGCCTCAAGAATGCGCCTGCAACGTTCCAGAGGGTGATGGATAATATATTAAAAGATCTGCAGAATAAAATATGCTTCGTATACATGGACGACATCATAATTTTCAGCACGTCGTTACAAGAACACCTACAAAACCTGGAACTGGTATTTAAAAAACCCTCGAAAAAGCCAACCTGAAGATTCAATTGGACAAATCGGAATTCCTCTGTAAACACGTGGAATTTCTTGGCCACATTATAACCCAAGATGGTATCAAGCCAAACCCGAAGAAGATAAAAGCCATTAAAGAATTTCCAATCCCAAAAACGGCGAAGCAAATCAAGAGTTTCTTAGGATTGCTCGGATTTTACCGCAAATTTGTCCCCAACTTCGCTCGTGTAACTAAACCCCTTACCAATTGCCTCAAAAAGGACCAAAAAATCGAGTTAACCCAAGACTACCGCAATTGCTTTGAAACTTGCAAGGATTTACTCTGCAATGAGCCTATCCTAGCTTACCCCGACTTTAATAAAACATTTACTCTCACTTGCGACGCATCCGCGTATGCAATAGGAAGCGTACTTTCACAAGATGGACACCCCATCAGTTATTATTCCAGGACATTGAACCCTGCTGAATGTAATTATAGCACAATTGAGAAGGAGTTGCTAGCCATCGTAAATTCCGTTAAATACTTCCGACCTTACTTGTTTGGCGTTAAATTTATAATTGAAACCGACCATCAGCCTTTGCAGTGGCTGTTCAACCCAAAGGACCCTAACTCGCGACTAGTAAGATGGCGTCTAAAATTGGAAGAATACCAATACGAAATAAAGTACAAAAAAGGAAAAACAAACCAAGCTGACCCGCTCTCGCGTATCAAAATTGATGAACTTAACGCAATAGAAGAAGACAATATGTCAATGATAAATAACGCCCCCGATGTAAGTACTTTACTCGATAATCTACCAGAACCAGACCCAGAAAAGTTCCAAGAAGTTTTAGACGACTTAAATTCAATAGACGACCCGAATCGCGCGCCGCCCTCAAGAACTAACCAGACTATTCACTTTAGTCACGAAAACCCCATTCTAGAAGTCAAATACTCCAAAACACCCTTAAATAGGTATAACAACCGATGGATCCTCCTGGAAAAGGATAGTAATAAAGTTAATTCGCATTATGCAATACAGCCTTTCCCCAAAGTTAAAGAACATCACTTCAACCTAAAATCACGCTCATCCGGCGAAGAAATTTTTAAATTTTTATCTCCATTCGTTCAAAGAAACACCACCATACATGCTCTATACTTTGAGCAACCAGAGTTAGAAAATAAGATCATCAGAATTCTTCAAAACCACTTATCTCATTGGCTCAAGTTTTTAATTTGCAAGAAGAAAGTAGAAGACGTAACATCAGAACAAGAACAACAACTGAAGATACGTTATAACCACGAAGGCAAAGTTACACATAAAGGAGTAACGGCTACCCACCAAGCTTTAATTAAGAAATATTTCTGGCCTAACATGTTTGATCACGTACGGGACTTTATCGCCAAATGCGAAACATGCAAAACGTGTAAAACTGACCGGCACCCGGTGAAACCAATCTTCCAATATACTGAAACGCCTACGAAACCCTTTGAAACCATAAACATTGATACTCTAGATATCCAAGGACAAAAATTTATAACGATCATTGACACCTTTTCGAAAATAGCTCAAGCCTACCCCGTCGAAACTAAGACAGGCATGTCAATACAACGTGCGCTACTGAAATTTATCGAACATCATGGACTACCCTATGGAATCCTGGTGGATACTGGCCTAGAGTTTAACAACGCGATGATGAAAGATTTCTGCAATCTGCACAAAATAAAACTAACTTTTACTTCAATACAAGGACATAGTAGCAACGGCAACATCGAACGATTCCACTCTACTTTATTAGACAGCGTCCGATGTCTTAAACATGAAAACCCAAATGCACCCTTAGACTATCTAGTACAAATCGCAGTTATAAGTTACAATCATACAATTCATTCAAGCACCAAAATGTGTCCTATCGATATAATTCGTGGAGACGAACGCCCTGACCCTTTCGATATTAATGAAGAACGGATACTCTCAGAGTACATTAACACCCATAAAAATGTTCTAAAAAACCTTTACAATCAAATAAAAACCAAATTAGACAAATCTAAAATGCGAGTCATAGAAAAAGCCAATGAAACACGCGAACTACCGGAAACTTTTGAACCCAACGAAGACGTATATATTGCAAATCCAGCACGCGGGAAACTAAACGAAAAATTCATTCAAACTAAAGTAGTAGAAGACTTAGGTCCCACTCTAAAACTGTTTCAACGTAAGGCACATGCTGAAGGCAAATATCATAAAGCCTATATCAAACGAAAACCCAGGCTTAAGAAAAAGAAAAGCGAACAAAAGGTTAATACTGAACCTTCTTTACAGGAAAAACCCCCAGAGGAAATTCAACCTATTGAACTAAGCAGCGAGACAGATGAAGGTGTTGACTTTGAGGATAAAATCCCTCCAATTACAATTAAGTACCAACCTGGTCCTTCTCACTCTTATTCACTACGCCTTCGCGATCCGAATAGAGACTATACGAAACTCCATTCACATAAATCGCCTAACATGTGAAACTAAAATAATACAATCGCAACATGACTTTATTCACATTATCGATTTAAAGGACGTAACGAACAATTTATACAAATTAAAATCCGACCTAAGCTTTTTCCAAAATAAACATAAATATTCTAATAGTACTATTAATCAACAGTTAAAATACCTCGTAAACTTGACCGAATATAAATTAAATAATTTTAGGAATCCTGAAGTCAGACTTAAACGTGGACTTATAAACGCTATAGGTTCCGTTCAAAAAATATTATTTGGTACTGCCGATGACAATGATGTGCAAGAACTCCATTCTAAAATGGATACATTAATGTCCAATCAGGAAACTCTAACGCACGAAATTAATTTAAGAACTTCTCTATTTAAAGCTCTTAGCGACAAAGTTAATCAAAGTCTAACACAAATAAACGCGAATATAGAACTACTCTTCAAAACGTTCAAAGAAGTTCAACAAGACTGGTCATACTTTGAAACTGGTGTCACTATAAAAAACGAATTTAATATATTTTTAGAATTATTAGACACTTTAGAGAATGCAGTCGCCATGGCTCAGCATAATATCATTCACACCTATTTTTTGCCAGTCCCAAATATACAAATTATTTTAACTAAACTCTCGAGCCTATATAAACGAGATCAACTGATACATCTTAGTAATATGCATAGTTACCTTAATCTTTTTCATATCTCAGCAACGGTTAAAGATCTTAAAATCTACATAAAATTGTCAGTGCCAATAGCCACCCAAGCACCTTACTATACTTACCATTTGATTCCCACGCCTTACCAATCCAAAGTTCTTATACCAACCAAACCCTATCTCATTGCAAGTTTACGAACCAAACTCACCTTTTGGAAAGAGGATTCCTGTCCACGGCTAGAAAATGTATGCCTGTGTAGAAAGGATAGACCATACAACCACGACGAGTGCTACCTTCCTATTCTACAAGGAGAAAATCCACGATGTAATCTAACCAGCGTACGACTCGGAGCTACCATAGTTGAACAAATTGCAGAGACACAACTCATAGTCGTCCCAATACAAAGGACCAGAATCGAAGAAAATTGTAACACCCCCATGGACCACTTTATCGAGCAGCCCTCAATTGTTACTTTAGAGAGCTGCCCCGTAATTATCAACGACGACATCTTCAACGCCAATCACGAGCTTCCCGACGAAACGTCCCTGGCGTTACCTACCTTCAAATTGAACTCAACCCCAACCGCGGAACTCCACCTTCAGGACATCAAACTACAGGACCTAGCAGACCTTTCCATCCAACTTGGCAGCCTACACCCTGTGCGGATTAAAGACTTTGAAAAAAACAATTCTCAGAATACTATGTTTTATATTTTATTATCTATACTGTTCATGGGCTTGCTTATTTATATATACCTCAAGTTTTGCCACCAAAAGGTAAAAATATTACTTCTTAAGAAGCCTACAGGTCCTTCAGAACCTGATAGCCTTCCACCTAGGGAAGGAGGTGTAATATGATACCCATGCTTATACCATTCCTTTTATTTTCGATAACATATCTCTTGGCAATATTACGCTTAACGTAATATAATTATTTGAATCATTTATCTCAACAGAAGCTGACACAGCCCTTAGATAAGAAACTTTATAAATACTCATTTCTGTCCTTCATTACTAACAGTGAATCTTGTAAGTTTGAAATAAACGTTTTGTTGTGTCAACCCCTTGTCTCACTTGTATTACTCCCTAATCTCAATGCAGATTTAAACGTGATATAGTTAGAAACTATCTAATAAATAGTACTGTAGCTTCGTCATCAACATTTATATAATGAACCTTAATTTAATTATAGTCTTATTCGATAAATCTTCAATTCCATTATTTACTTAATATCACAATCTAAATTAAATAAACAATTAATAAGAAAATTAAATAAACTCAAAGTTAATAAGAATATCTTGGATTCATGATATTCAACTTAAAGTATGACTATCTACTGAATATCAAATCAACATCATGTTTTGAGAACATTTTATTTATTCAAGAGGTTGTACAATGTCTGAAATGTGCTGTAAATGTGACGCTAATTTCACACCAAACCAGGTACATACGAGTATGGGGACACAGCAATTTGGTGTAAGATGAACACCGCAAAGCCTGGGCATAATTTTGCCATTCGCTGGTGTTAATTTTCATACCAGTAGTGGAGTATCAACACGACGTCTGATCTAAACTTCACTACCTTTTGATGTAAGTTTTATTTATGTATGAATATGCTAGTGCAAGTCTAGAAAATATTTATATATTCGTGAGCAGCGCAACCAAGTTCTTAACTATCATATTTGAAATAATACTATTTAATCATTTCCAGATGATGCCAACTTTGTTGGCGAAACGCGCTACGAGTGTAGTGTATAGTGTTTTGGTGTTTCGTGGAAAACTAAGTCAGTATTATCTTCACACCGAAGGTTCCGACCTACTCCAGTATATTTGAAATAGTACTTGTATTATTGAACTTTCCAATGAAATATGATAATACTATCCTAATGTGAATATTCTTCCAGGTTCGTAAGTAATGAATGTACTTCATTGATATCTGGATACCTTTGGATATTTACTAATAATTCTTCTTGTAATGAGTACCCAATTATAAAATTTGTTATATAATAATTGAAATTGACATTATGGAAACGTGAGGCAATATTTTTTTTAATAATATTAATGTGAAGACTAATGAGTACTGTGCTTGTATTCTGCGCATAGTGCGATAATTTCTTTGGTTCCCCTTATCTTCAATTTGAACGCTCTTTTTCGTCTTTTCCGTTGCTAATAACCGTAGAGTCAACATCAATTTATATAGCAAATAGTCTTCTAATAAGAAATAATTAATTGTTTCATTTTTAAATAATTCTTAACGTCTAAATGACGAATCAAGCACGACTAATGTCGGATTAGTGTTTTATAAATTCAAGGTGAGATTTATATTCAAAATATGCAACTGAGATATCCAATTTTCATTCATATTGTTTTTCAGCTCTACACTACGAATTTTCTTCGTGACATAAATATTATCAACAGGACTAGCGAGCACAATTTTCAAACATATCAAGAGATCCAAATAAATAAAACACCTCATTTGTAGTACTTTGGTTTAATTTGTCCATCAGTTAAGAACGATCGTTACAGTACATACTCTGGAATAGTTATCATGCAAGAATTAGAATCTACCCCAGTGAAATAAAGTGTACTATATTATGATATATTTATATTAGTTCTGTATCCAAAATGTATAAATGTTTACAATTATAGTGGTATAATATTTTACCATTTACTCTGGTGTTGAGTTTTATACCAGAAATATAGTGAAATTTTACACCACTTTGCACACCGTTAAAAGTGGTAAAGTTTTACTATGGTAGATTATCGACAGTGTATAAGGCACAGCCTTATGTTATACTAGATCTAGTTCAAATTACATTATGATGATTTTACTGCAAAGTTCATTTAGCGTTGGACACCACAGGCTACTAATTTCCAATTTAGGAACAAATTTACAGTTTCATAAATATGTCCAAAATAAAAAAAATTAAAATTGTGAAAAATTACTGACGCACGCAACAAGGCGTCCATATATCTCGTACAGTTTGTTTAAATGTCTATAGTAATATTTCTTCAACATCCTACAAAAACACAGTGAATTTACGACGACCATAAACCATGAGAAAATAAAAGAAGTAGGAACAATTCGTCAGTATGAATGGAGTACCCCGCTGATTGTATAAATATGGTGTTTATTCCATACTGTGTTTATCACAATGCCATCTCACTCCGGGTGACGACACAACTTTCTACGTATAAGAAGTCATGCGAGATCACAAGAAACACCCCCTTAAAACGGTTTTTATACGGATAAACTCAGAGGGCGGCCCTTATTGCAAGAGAAACAAACAAAAATAAAAGGTAAATGCACTCAGCGTGCGATGTGCAATCTTCAGGGATCACATATACAAAGATATAAGCCGGTTTGTATATAACATCGTTGGCCGTGGATATCCTAGTAGCGCATTTTCGTTGGTAATACTATTGTCAAAGTAACCCTTAAATGTATAGTATACCTCGCAGATTATTATGTCGCACGGTTTACGATGGTCTTTATTTCGTTATGACAAAGCTATCTTTACTTCTGGAATTGGAATATGCATGGACAAATAAAGTTCGTGCCATATTATTATGCTCATATGCTATTCGCATTATTTATTTTTCCAGACGGTTTTATGTTGATACTTTAATACATATTTATGTAATAAGAACATCGGCTACTTGTTCTTTTTCTGTCAGCCTCGTTCCAATGAAAACAGAATAAAATTTCTACTACGTTAAATATAGATCGAGATGCAGGATATGTGAGTATTATACAGTTCGAGGCGGTTGTTATTTTCCATAATTTGTGGGTAATAATGCCGTTGTGTTCCTCGAATACTGGTTCCCCGGCGAGACGTTTCAGTATTTTAGTAAACATATTACAGTGAGGATATATTCGTTAAATATACAGTCAGACTATTTGAAAGACTTGGTAGATAATAATTAATTAATAATGTTGTAGTAGGACGAGTAATGCAAGGAGTTGTATTTCTCGTTCACTTTGCAACCAAAATACATATCGCTGTCCTTTATCATATTCTAGGAAGAGGCTGGAACTTAACAGGAGCAACAATAACAGGAGTTCGGTTTTTGACGAATACAGAAAATTTTAATCTTTTCCGGGCGATGTTAGCTTGGTTGGCGAAATGCGCATCAAGAAACGTGTAATTTTTCAGGTGCGGGTGGAAAGATTAAAACTTAAGGATAAAGATAAAGACACCCATACTCAGGGAGATACCGAGCTGTCAAACCCTCCTTGTTGAAACTTGGAAACCCAGGTATATAATAACACCTCAAGTTTTTTACCCTGTCGATACCGTAAACCATGGTACGTACGCATTATTATAAATTCTACAGAAAATAGGTTAGATAACTTATTCCATTACTGTCTGTAAGACCTGACAGTTGATTCTTATTTGGCAATAAAATGAATGCCCACCGTATTGTATATATTTGTTATCTACTTCTTGAAATCATTCCATCATCGGCCATGAAAAAATCCGTAGTTCTTTGGGTAGTGGTTGGAATTTTTGATGCGGTGACAAAAATAAAATATTCTGATCAAGTATGGTTGCAGGTGTGATTGGTCCTCAAACATCTGTATGAACAATATACAGGGACCGATTAACATGGTCTTTATTTTTACATTTATTAAATGGAAGATTGCTCTGTTTACCAAACACACACCCTTCACAAAGATCATTTGTAACTTGTAACTTAGGTCATGAACGTCCTCCGCCATATCATGATTTATTAGCTGTTTTAACTTATTGTTACTGATATGATCAAGGCGGTTATGCCATAAATGAAAAAATATTATTTGTATTTAAAGATCTACTTACAATATTCGCCATGTTTTTAATCACACCAAAACTTACTGCAACTAGGCTATTCTGTGGCATACCTGACATGATGATTTGTTTATCATCATTTTATATTTCAATCCCTGATTTATCAAATATGACCGTTACTCCACTCTGCTGGATATGACCCACGGAGAGGAGATTTGCAGTTCTTTGGGTAGTGGTTGGAATTTTTATTGCGGTGACAGAAATAAAATATCAGTTGTCCATAAAGCATCGAAAGATTATACGTTGTACAATGCACATTTTAGCAGCCAAGTTAGCAACATCAGGAGATGGTGACAACTGGTTTAAAAACATTTTTTGATTATGCCAAAGTAATTCGTGAAATGCGTGTTTTGCCATCTGGTATAATCTTTCATTGTTTATTAAACACTAATTTCCCGATTCTGTAGTTTCTTTACGGCCTGTCAGTGACCTGTCACCGTATACCGTATGGCATACGGCATACATATGATAATAGATATCTGAAGATTGTAAATCTACTTCCATTTAAGCATCTTAAGATTTTACTTTAGTGTATAATGGTAGGGTTTTAGCACACAACTGTAAAACTAAGTATTTTTTGTATATATTTAGAATAATGTTGTTCATAATCGTACTTGTGATTAAGAAAACATGAGGTACATTTCCATAGTTGATTGTTTATAAACCAATTAAATATGTCTATATGTAGATAGCAGTTAGTTTTAAAGCTAATGATTTTTTTCATCAGCGTTTAATTATTGTGCAAATATATGTGGTAATTTTTTTACCAGACGATACTGGAGTAAGAAATTGAGAAGGAGCCACTTGAGAACGTAATATAACTACATCTGATCACGAAAAACTTTAATAACATTGAAAGAATGTATAATTAATGACCTGTGTTAAACGGAATAGTATTCGACGTTACTCTAAATTTGAATGCAATTTCAATAAATATGTCAACTCTTACCGTAGTTATACACGATGCTCCTCTTAAATGTAAATAAATTTAGCTGGTTTTGCAACACAAAGAAAAACACTGTTCACATAGTCGGATATCTCTGGTTCGTGTGAAAATACAAGGTATTTACAACTTAAGCCCACCTACCTTATTAATAAAACATCAACTTAAAACCTCCTAATGTGTTGTAATTTATTAGTGCAACTAAGGGAGGTTTAACAACCAGAACACAGTTGGTTAATGGATATTGTACAACTAGTCTCACGCAATGTTGATATATTCTATAATTCTGATATTTAGGGTAATCAGTTAATTATAATTAATACTATTATTGCTGTATATACAATGGTCAACAAAAAACTGGCACAATAAGATAATATACCTATTAGAATTTCATTCTGACCATGTGCTTATCAATTATAGCATATATAATTTATTTGTATTAAAATCATTTTTAACTGTCACTGGTTATAAATTTTCATCAAAATGTTTACATCAGTTACAATAAAATAGCACGCAAAAGTATTCATACATCTGTGATGCCTAAAATGCATTAAATTCGGGAGTTAGACGGACGTTAACTTAAAAATATAACAGGGAATCTACACAATAGGATGGAAAATAAAAGAAAAGGTGGTATCCGAAAGAGAAATTATAATAAGACTGTATAAACAAAATATATCCTACCGCAAGATCTAAAAGCAGTTAATATTCCGCAACCGTTTAAAGTATTATAAAAATGCAAATAGTCTTGTTAACGGCAAACCTACGGGGAAACCTAAAAAGTTGAGTGTTGAAAAAAAAAGATAAATATTGCGAGAAATACAACAAAATCCTAAACTAAGTGCCCTACAACTAGCTACAAAAGTTGAGGAAACATTTTCAAAAAGTGTGAGTTCTGATACGATTTGAAAAGTATTAAAACAAGGTGAGTTTTGCTCACGTGTAGCCAGGAAAAACCTTTTTACCGATGGAAAAAATAGACTAAAACGTTAACAATTTGGAAACGCGCCAATAGATTTTTGTTGTATTTTCTAATAAAAGCAAATTCAATATTTTTAAATCAGATGGACGTCAGTTAATATGGCGAAAAGTTGGAGAAGTTCTGAAACATAAAAATCTTTTGCCAACAGTTGAACATGAAGGTAGTTCCTGCATGGTATGGGGTCGTATGACAGCAAAAGGGTGTACCACAAAATATTAAGCTGGTCTTATTTATTAGTTCATTATTCATTACTGCGTGAATACTTTTGTGTTATTACCTTTAATATGTTCATTTTATGTTATTGTAACAGTAATACAAAACACTGTATTTTAAAACCATTTCTGTTATATTCTTATATTACATCAGCTATATGTTTCTTAAAAAATAATACAGTTTTATTACACTGAAAATTTGATAATGTTTCTATGGCTTACTTTAATATATCGGAGCTGTATGAATTCTTTTGCTGGCCACTGTATGTATCTATAATTTATGTAATAATCTGATGACAATAAGTATCTCGACATGTACAGCTTGTCAGGAATAGGAAAAAGTGGAAGATTCTTTATGTATGCGTAGAAGAAAGAGTGAGACAGCATTCTAAGGGAAAAGGATGCACTTTACTCGCGGTCAGATCGAACTCAACTGAGTGTATCGCGAGTGTATCGAACTGTGTACATTCGATACACTTGATATTCACTTTGAAAATACCTCAATAAGACTGAGTAAAGACCAGGCTATTTACCACGCACCTCGTGGGCGGCACGATATCGCAGTTTTGAGACTTGTTCCTATTCTTGATAAGCTGTATCTATGTATATTTTGTACTAATTATCAAAAAGACTTGTACCTAATAATAATTGTCGCTAAATAAGATATATTAAATTAGAATAACGACAGATAGTACATCTTGGATAGATATCTTGAATATAGATCATCTTATACCGGTTAAATTCATCCACGATCGAAAGATAACATTTTCAAATAAAACTTTTGCGATCAGTCATGGAAAAATAATACGAGCTAGTTGAGATATGAATATTGCATTTTATTAGACTAAAAGTTAAGAGAACTGTAGAAATTAAAGCAAACATGGCCCATTTGTAGAATAAGTACTAGGTGCGATTTCCTTGCTTGCAGTTACTCCATAGATGTTTTCAGTTTATTATTTCAGTTATGTAATAAAATGGTCAATTGAACATTTATTTGATGATTTATTTTCAAATTAAAAACGATTTGTCTAACACAGGCTTTCAAGTGACATCACGTAAGGGGTTAATCAAAAGAATTATTGCCATCTAATTATTCTCAGTTACAAGAGACTGTCCCGGAACTGTATATCACGATTTCATCCTTATTAGGAATCATCAACGAAAATATACCAGACTTGATGATTCTTAATAAGGAGGAAACCGCGATATGCAGCTCCGGGATAGCCTCGGTGTAACTGAGAATAATTAGATGGCTATAATTCTTTTGATTACAGCCTCACTTCCTGTCATATGAGAACCTGCGATAGATGAGTTAATCTACGTTAGAAATGAGAAATAAGTAGCATGACTTCCTGCAGGTGAAACTTTGTAATGTAAAGCAGTGTTTGTAAGCATGCATATGTACGCAGGCAAATGGCGCTTGCCAAATTTCTATATAAAGGGTCCGGCAATATGCATTGACAGTTTTTATCGTGTGATTGTCAGCTTAGTAATTGAAACACAGAGATTAAAACGAAACATATTTATTCTATACATAATTCAGTTTTCAAATATGCTTATTTTTTAAAAATTACGTTAGACAAATGTAGTCCTCTTTGTCTTTCGTATTCTTGCAGCCGGCTGCGAAAAGATTGCATGACACGGCGTAAAACATATAGTCCGTTCGTTTTTATTTCGTTGGTTATGTTGTTTCTCAACTCCTGTAATATGTGGGCCTGTCGACAAACACTTTGGACAGACATCCCCATAAAAAAATCGCAGCATGTTAAATCCGGAGATCACGCCGGCCAATTATCACATCACCTCACCATTTCGAGATACAAGTCGTCCAGGAATCATTCGTCTTAAAAGTGTCATACACATCCGAGCTGTATTCGATGCCGGAACTATGTCTTTCACATACAAATTACAGACGCCCGGCATCGTTCAACCGTCTGTTCCTTCAGTATCTTTCTAGACATGGAAGGTAATCAGTTATTAGCGTGGATGATATTGTATCGGCGAATGAAGAAAAGAAGAATAAATAGAATTCAATGTGTTCATCCAATCAATATGAGAAGAAACCAAGTGGGGGCATTCTTTGTACTTTTTAAGCAAGAGAAGATGGAGAAAAGTTTTTCAATTATTTTCGAATGAGCATGCAAGCTATTGACGCCCTATATCTAAAAAATCAAGGATTCCATTCAACGAAGTAACACATCTTTCAGAGCATTTCTGGTCTTAATTCGGTCTTTATACGCTCCATCAGTTCTATCCCATAAAATTGGTCGCTCATGTATTAGCGTAATAAGGATTTCGACTTCCACTATGATTTAAATATAAATTTAAACCAAGTAACTTTACAATGGCACTCAAAACATTACTGTTAGAGTACATTCAACAAGTGCCGGCCAACAACGCTGTCGAGTAGATATGAAAGGTTACATTTGCTCAATGCCCTCTCAGTCCGGCCGATTCCTTTGCACGACACTACAGCCGTCCAACTCGCAGGGAGCTGCCGGGCTCCCTGAACCTTTGCCAGACTGCCGGGTATCGTGCACACGACCACGACATTTGCCGGCTTGATGTGAAACATCTCATTCGATCTTTCACTCAATAATCGGGTACCCGGTGTCGTTTACCCGACTGCCGGGTTAATGTGAAAATAGCCCTAATGTGAAACGAGCCTTATGTAGATGGCAACTCAGTTGGATATATGTTTTGAATTTGCGGTGGTTATAAAATAATGAAAAAGTATTGTAGTCTGTAATATTATTCAGTAATAACTAGATCAACAGAAAGGTACGTGTTGAAAATATAAGGTAGCTTCACCCTATGTTTCGTTTATATACTTATGCGTTCCCGTGTCCTCATCCCCCAAACAATAATTTAATTATGTCAGGAATTTGTTCTTAAATAGTATAAGAACCTAGTTATTCTAGGTGCTTTTGTTTCAAAAAATTATACTGTGTATGTATTCACTGAAATGCAAGGGTATCACAATTTGTTAGGCGTTATGTGGCTGAAGGGATTTTCATTAAAATGAAGATTAACGAAGTGCCAGAAAGCACTTGCTGGATAAAACTTTGAATCCAGTCTCATGTATAACAAAAATAGTTTAAAAAGTTTTGTACTTTAACTGAAAATAAGTGTCGCCATGCCGTAGTAATAAAAGCATTTTGCGTGTATCTTTGGGTGATACTACGTTCATAATAAAACGTGACAGGAAAATATTAAAGTTGTCCCAAGTTAACAGAATAGGGAATAAAACAATCCACACTCAAGTAGCATAAGTAACTTTAAGGACTTTAGTCTCGGTCTGGCTGGCTTGAGACAGGCCAGAATATATTGTGGCATACAATTTATCTTAACGTGATAAAACTTATTAGCTAACATCTGTATTCTGGTACAGAAATGCTGAGGTAACTAAGCAACCTAACAAATGGTTGACGGCAGTTAATTCGGTTAATTCCCACGGATTCACGGATTTATGATATGCTCTATTAAAATACATATATTTTTAATACAGTATAAATGAATCACAAGCCGATACGATGTGTTCATATTGACCAATATCACGATCGTTAAATATCTTAATCATTACTTGTCGAATTATTTTACTAATAGTACATAAATCTAAACAGTTTTATTATTGTTTTTCAGTTTACTTAGGTATTGTAGATGTACAGGTGTTTGCAATCAATTAAATATATTAGTTATACATTACATATGCTTAGCGAGTGCTTTAAATCAACTTCGTTGATACACCTTCCTTTTGAAAGAAATTGAATAAACGTTCTCACAATATTATTTAACAATAATAAATATATTATTATTGTTAAATAACAAGAAATACGTAGTAGAAAATGTTCTAGAATTTAGATTTAACATAATAATTTAAAACGTTGTAGCTCAATCGATGATATATTTCTTATAGTGTAAACCATTAAATTCTAATAAGGTATTTGTTAATTTGGAAATGTTTAAGTGACTGCAGGACATGCGTTAGCATAACTTTGTTTGGATTTTATATATTTTTTATATTTAATATAAATTATAATTTCTATTGAATATTAATAATTATATAAGACACTGATTAATTACTTTTTATAAAATTTTATATTTAAGAATTATTTATACATTATACAGTGCTCAGAAAATGTGAGTTTCAATTTCCTATAGACAAGAAAAAACTGGAAATAAATTTATCACAAGACCACAAAACGCCGAAATTATATGCGTATACTTTAGACACGTTTTCCTGATCAAGTTGGTATCATCAGGAAGAACATCATTGAATGACGTTTTAACCCAGTTTTAGGATAATGTCAATTTTCTTATGATTAAATAAAAGGTATGACATATTTGAATCGTGATAGCTGATATTGAAATACTATACACTAAATAACTATTTCTCATGTTTTATATCTAAATACACCATTTACCTTTTTTATAATTTAAAATTGTTGGCGACAATAACTATGGGCATTTTTTAAAGTAAGAGTATATGTAAATCGTTTTAGTATATTGATATTAGTTACAAAACAAAATTCTGTCTCCTGACCTGTATATACAACTTAAATTTAAACCAGGCACAGGGGAAAATGACTAAAATGGAGAAGGACTCAAGGACGTGCTGCAATTAATGCAAGGATACTTGATGTCACCATACATAAAACCTTGTCCCTAATGAAATACTGACGTGCGTACATAAGTTGGTTTTCAGTTTTCATTATTTTGTTCAGTATGCTTCGTACACGGTTTAACGTTAATATTTTGCGTTTCACGACTTAAAAACTCTACAAAATGAGTTATCGAAACAAATAGCAAGAATAATATTTAAGAAAAGATAATTATGAACAAATTTTCATATTTAAAAAATTAAGTCTGAGTTGCAAGTTTAAAACGCCATTTTAAAATATAATTTCATACATAAGGAAAGTTAGAACGTAACATAGTGACTCACGAAGAAAGTATAAGGAGAAACAAAATTATATATCGCTATTTATGCCCAGATATGTACACCAAAGATTACAATTATTTCTAGCTTTAAAACTGTATAACATTTTACCTCATATAAAAACGTGTATCATATTAATACACTGTTTGAAAATGAAACTTAGAAAGTATATTTATTCTATTTTCAGACCAAATATTCATGAATTAATAGAGTTGAGAAACTAAAATAATTATAAAAATATTACTATTTAATTATAAGTTAATCACCATCCCTAATAAACACACTTATTATTATTACTATTATGTTTTGTGGGTTTGGGCCTTATCAGCCACTGATCGCATGGGTAATCCCTTGGCGATCCTCTCTTATCCGGATCATTATCCAAAAACGCTATCACATAAAAGGAGCAATCTGGGCACGTCCCTCGCATTAAGCCTCGCCTCCTCTAGGATAACAGGGGTCCCTAATATAAGGCACCTCCTCTCCTCTAATTCGGGGTAGGTGTAAAGAGGATGAATTGAGGTTTCCTCGTCTTCTCTACAGTATCTGTATGCCGGGCTGTCAGTCAGCATCAGCTTGTGCTCATATGCATTCAGGCTACTATGGTGGCCCGCTATGATTCCCACCAGGGACCTAGCTTTGTGTCTGTTCAATTTAATGAATTCTTGGGCCCATCTCTCAATCTCTGAGTATTCGATGAAGAGTTTGGTTATTCGACAATCCATTATTCCTCTCCATCTTTCTCTGTGCTGGTATCTTGCCCAGTCATTGATGCTGTCTCTGATCAGATTCCCACTTATTCCCACTGCAGGTTCTGATCCATAGAGGTTTTGCCTGGTCCGTAGTCTGGCAAGGTCATCTGCAATTAGATTTCCCTTAATGCTATTATACCCAGGTATCCATAAGAGTTCCACCGGTCCCTTCCCTGCCAAGTGGTTCAATGCTTCATAGCAATTATAGACCAGCTTCGACTTTGTCATTGCTGAATTCAGGGCTGCCAACGCCGCCCTGCTATCCGAGCAGGTACATACCTTATCCAGGGTCCGATTTTGGTCGGCCCCCAGAACACCGATGTAATTGCAACTAGCTCAGCCTGGAGTGCGGTAGTGTATTTACCCAGGGGAAGGTTTTACATACTCATCGCGTCGCCTATACACCCCCGCGCCCGCTCTGTTCTCACTCTTGGCTCCATCCGTGTACCAGATGTCTCCATTGAGCGGTAATCCAGCTCAACCCTCCATCCAGTCGGTCTTACTGATGAGGGTGATCTTATATTTCTTGTCAAACAGGAAGTGGACGCCCGTACTGTCAGAGGGCATTCATAGGAGCCCCTCCTCAGCTAGCTCTCTTGAGAGTCTATTCAGGTCCCCTACATTCCTGTTCATGTTTGCCAACCTGTGTATTGCCATTGCAGCTTCCGCTTTCAGGGTGACATCAAGAGGTGGTATTCCCGTCAGTATCCCCATTGCCTCGATCGGTGTCGATCTTGGGGCTCCGGTTATACTTAGAATCAATCCTCTTAACATGTTAAGTCGGTTGACTTCCGACTTTAAACAGGCTCTCTCCTACCAGACCTGTGCTCCATACGTCAATCTGGGTTTGAGAATTGCCTCATACATCCATTTCATGGTCTCCGGTTTCAAGCCCCAGCTATTACCAATGGCCCTTCTCAGTTGCCAAAGTGTTGCTGTGATTTTGGAACATATGTGACTTAGATGTTTTTTCCATGACAGTTTCCCGTCCAGGATTACACCTAAGTATTTCACTTCGCTATTATAGCTTAGTTCTTGACCACCAAGTTTCAGCGGACATGTTATGTTCCACTTATATTTCTTGGTGAACACCATCACCTCAGTCTTGGAGGGATTTACCGAGAGTCTCTTATGCCTGCACCAATTCCCAACCTTGCTTAATGCTCCCTGCATTATATCAAGAATCGGCTCCAGGAAAGGGCCCTTCGTTATTATTACTAAGTCATCAGCATATCTGATTACTTGGTAATCCTTTAACTTTTCAAGCAGCTCATCTACTACCAGACACCATAGAAGGGGGGACAATCACCCCCTAGAGGACAGCCCGAGTCGACCCGGCTCTTGATGGTAGTCTTGCCTTTGTTGGAAATAAGCTGTCTGTTTACCAACATATGGTCTATCCATTCAGCGATTATTCTGAGGGTATAGAATCTACCTAGTGCGCCGCTAATTAGCCCCCTGGATGTAAAGTTGAAGGCTCCTTCAATATCAAGGAAGGTGCCGACAACGTATCCTCCGGAGCCTAGTTCTGCCCGTATCGATGACACAACCTTATCCAGAGCTGTTTCTGTTGATTTGCCAGCTTGATAAGCGTGCTGGCTCCCTTGAAGCGGTCTCTCTATTAGGACAGTATCCCGAAGGTACCTGTCAACTAATCGTTCGGCCGTCTTTAGTAAAAATGAAGTGAGGCTAATCGGTCGAAAGTCCTTAGGGGACGCGTAACTGACTGCACGGTTTAGGTATAAAAAGAACCCTTGTGCCTAGGCACACTTCTGGGATCTTCTTCAGTGCCAATCTGGCCCTGATGATCCTTATAAGCGGACCAAGGATTATGTCTTCTGCTTTCTGCAGAAGTACCGGGTAAATGCCGTTCGGTCCTGGCGATTTATATGGATCAAAGGACCTCAAGGCCCACCTCATTTTTGCCGGTGTGACCATCTCCTTCACAAGTTCCCTGTCGTCCCCCTCTCGGTTTACCGCCCAGGTCCCATGTGCCCCTATTACTAGTGGATCAGAAATGTCTCCCGTCCCCGGTCTATGAAATCCCGGAAAATGTGCTTTGATGAGATGGTCTAAGGTTTCCTCATCCGATTCCGAGAAATTACCATTAGGTAACTTGAGCGATCCTAGATTTGCTTCCGGGCTACGGGCTAGGATCTTGTTCAGCCGTGCTGCCTCAGCTCCCTTATATATCTCATTACAGAAAGAGGCCCAACTACTTCTTTGGGCTTCCCTAACCTCAGCCCTATACTGATATGGCAGTTTTATAGTACTCCCAGGTTGTACAGCTGTTACACGTTTTCTAGCTCCCTTGAGAGGACATTTGGACATACCTATTCAGAAGATTTCGTTAGATCCTTTTATTATTAAAATATAAAAGCGAAACTGATCCAGTCTCATACATATGTAGAAAATATTAACTAATGTATATATAGTTATGCTTATATACACATGTTTCTTTTTATATAAGAATTTTATTATTTTTAGCCTTTTATTTTATTACTTATTATATGCCAACTTACTGCCATTTTATGTTAAATGTTGTATTTATTTATATTGCATGTTCTACTCTTATTGTACCTTATTTTACCCAATATTGTTAATTACATTACTTAAATTGTTATTTTCGTGATTTTAATCTTAGACATACCCTAACTGAACTAGGATTTGGATTCTGATGCTATAAGGAAGAGGATAGACAGACGCTATAAGCACTCAAGCCATCATTTTTGGCCCAGTGCGTTACCTACATCAAACAACCAATTTTCCGCCAGACACCGACCTCAATGGATAAGCCCATTGAGTCCAAATATAAGACAAGTATATTTACACGTATTGAGTATTTATTTATTTACGAGGGATAAATCATTAATTAAACATCCAAAAATCCAAAAAAAAATTGAATTTTTTTTTTAATTTAAGATATCCTAAAAATACTAATTTCTTTAGAAATACGGTTGAGTAAATAATATGAACTTATATATAGGGCTTTCGCTGTACAAAATATTTTTTTCTTTTGAACTAATGTTATTAAGTGCCTCCACCATTTCTTTTAATCGCTTCTATGTTCAGAAAATGATTTCCTTTAGGTTGTTCTTCATTCTTGGGAATAAGAAACAGTCACTGGAGGCTACATTGAGCGATTAGGGGGTACAAAATCGTTGTATGGTGAGAATCAACCAGTTTTTGACAAAAGACGGCACTTTTGTTAAAAAATGGTTAATTCTCAACACTGTATGGGCAGGCGAATCATCATGATGAAGAAACCAGTTCCGCGATCTCTAAAATTCAGGTCGATTTTTTCTAACTGCCTCACGTAATCGCTTTAGTACTTCCAGATAGTCATTTTGGTTCACTGTGGTGTCTCGATTTCACTTGCCGTGTCTTTTTTTATATTCGTGATGAAGGTGTCTTCCACTAGCTGGACTGCTATTTCATTTCGGAGTTATAGCCGTAATACGAAGATACATCTCCTGTGATGACTTTTGACAAAAGATCAGGGTCAGTCTGTGCCTGTTCTTTTAATTCCTGGTACACTTTCAGACGATTCTCTCTGGTCATCGGAAAGCAGCCATAAAACAAACTTTGTCGTGAAACACCTCATATCAGTTAGGATTCTTTGGCATGAGCTCCAGGAAATTACAGTTACTTGTTCCAATTAATTCTTCGATTATTTTGCGATGATTAAACATGATGGCATGTTTTTGAACATTTTCGTCTCTTCTGGACGTTGAGGGGCGACCCGAATGGGATTCATCTTCAAGTGACACTTGACCACTTTTGAACCGGGCAAACCACTCATAAATTCTTGCCTGGCTTAGAACCTCTGTCCGAGAAGCATCCTGAAGCATTAAACATATATCCACCGCATTAAACATATAGGGAACAGAATTTGATGTTGGCGCGTTATTCTTTAAAGTTTGTCATCGCAAAATCACCGAAAGCATTGGTACGGGCAAGAAAAATATCGCTCTGTCCACTACAACGGTTTCACATGAACGATACTTAGCCAACTCAACAGAGGGAGTGTCTAGTAAACATACTTAGCGAGACATAGCAGTAATGCCAACCCACTTATCTACAGAAAATTATTCTCGTATTTTTGGGTACCCCCTCGTATATAGTGTATTTTTCTTGTATGATACAATTTATCATGTAATTATACCATGGATTTACCATGTAATTATAAATAAATTTATAATTACTGTATATTCTCCTTAGTGGCCTGATTTTCGTTAATCTTAAAAACATAATAATAGGGTCACCACCATTTTCTTTATAAACTGGTATTTTGAACATCTCACAACTTCTAATATCGTGCGTTTGACGTAGAATAAAACAAATTTGGAAAAACAATTTAGTTGATTGAACTCGATTATCATGTCAGACCTGTTTAATCGAGAATTTGTTTGTGTAATCAATACTGCTTTAATCACAAATTTGGTTTACAGACACCGTTTTGAAATATGAATAACTTTTGTAAACATAGTTGTTGTTCATACTACTTTTATTATTCGTCATATTTTGTATTTTATATTTTCAGGTTTAATAAATTTTAATTGATATTATTCATTATGGCCTGTTTTATATAAATATATTTTAAATTTATAATTAAAAAAATAAGTCGAACCGTATGTCCCATATGTTAATAAAATATGTGAGATACATCATATAAGGAATACAGTATCAGTTTGTATATTCTAAAATTAAATCCTTATAAGCTATTAACATGAAAATTCAATATGCTTTACCTCATTATAAATGGTATTAAACATCGCCCAGCTTAAGCTAATCTTCGATAAGTTCTCAACATCATGAATACCGTAAAACTACTTAAGTAAAAGTAATCTTTTAATAAAGCTATTAGGCTTAGGACTTAAGGCGTTATTGGTAAACTAAACACATTTGTGTCTCAGTAATATCAACTTATCGGCCAAACAACATATATATGTTATCTAACTTTATACTATGATCTGCGTTAGTGAGCTTTAAATTATTTTATCTGACCCGTACAATTTAGGAACATACACTGTTATACTAATTGAGCAATTTATATTCCTGATAACGAATTAAAGGCATATCTGTGGCGCAGGCAATATCTTCTATTCTTATTAATTAGTTGGGTAATCTGCTTATATTGTGATGATACTAAAATGACTAAAAATATTTTTTCTGTAAAAGGTTTTTGGTTATTTCTATATAGAGTAAAGAATTTTACATGTAGTAAAATTACGCTATTTAGATTTCATAAGACTTCTTTGGATTTATAGGATATTTCTTTGTATTCTATGCTAAGGATACGCATTTTAAAAGATTTCTGCTTCCATTTTCAAGTAAAATTTAGTACTTAACTTGAATGATCTCAATGAGATCCAATATCAATAAAATATAGCAAAGCAGATAATATCACTTCATAATATGAGTGTAACCAAACACGAAATTAACACAAAATGAATGTAGGTTGCTATAATGTTCTGCTGGGTGAGTCACCATAAAGTCTACAAAATAAAATAGCAGACACAATATATAAAACTACCATTATATTGGTTATTGGCAACGGTAAAATGTAACTCTCTTGACGCACATACTTCGCATCTTTCATTATATCTTTGTAGTTTACTACCTTTGTGATCAATGAAAATAAACAGTATATTGTCAGTACAATTATATAATTATTATATTATATTATAATTATATGGCACTATTGCAATTGACACGATTGCTTGTATTCTTGATAATGAAAAAAGAGCTTAAATTTATGAAGGAAAATTAATCAAATTGATATTTTCAAAACCTATTAGATTTGTTTCACTGGACGTCTGTAGTAAGTAATCTCATTTTGTCGCTTAATACATGACAAGTAAGTTTGCATAGTATGTTAAGGTAAATTGTTTACTATAAATAAACAATAAAAGGTCATGACCAGAAATAACTTTTATGAACTGTATAATTGTGTCAGTACAACTGAATAATATACTGAATAGGTTTGGATTATCTTATGAGATCTTATATTGTTCTGTATACAAATACATCTATCTAAATGATATCTATTGTATTGTAATGATGGTATACTAAATTAATTTATAGTCGGGTTCGTAACGCTTTTCTTGCAATTAAGTATTTTAATGTATCTATTTTAAATGAGACTATAACGATTATAAATAATTTTTTAATTAAACATCAATTACATTCTCATGTAACTATAATTCTTCATTATTTAAATCAGCAGAGTACACCCCCAATTTTCTATTTCGTCTTTTTAACTTCTCGAATTGGCATTTTTCAGCCATAAAAATATCTTTTGCTTGTCTTATAGATCATAAACTTTCTTTAACATTCCTATTCTGAAACAAAAAATCTTTAGCACGCAAGATTTTGAAAAAGATTTTGAAGGCTTTTAATAATACTATTAAAATAATAACAATATTAAAATACATGTAAAAAATACGATATATATATATATATATATATATATATATATATATATATATATATATATATATATATATATATATATATATATATATATATATATATATATATATATATATATATATATATATATATATAAATGGATATATACAACGCCTGTTGCTATATTTAGATTATCTTTTTTATTAATGTCCTCAACTTACTATCTAAATTAGTAAATAAGCATGAAGAGTCATCTACCTGGGCTGTCAAACCCGATTTATTACGGATTAGCCTACCTGAAAGATACTTTTGCCGCCTCTAAAAATCTTCATCCGTTCCACGTTACTGCATGAACTAATGCTTAAGTAAAAAATAAATATCAAGTATTATAATGAACTTAATCAATTTTATATAATTCTCCTGTATCATTGTACCTAAATGTAGAAGCTGATTAACAATTTCATTGTCATTGATGAACAGCTCTTAAGGATATATACAATAAATTACCATATCGTATTAAGGTAAAATCCAAGCCCGACTGAATTATTTCCTTGAAGACACACAGCCTGCCAATTAGAGGAAGAAACATCGATTGGCACGATGGATGACTGAGTTTATTCCTAAACAATCCACTGCACACCCAAGAAGCCTATAGTGCTTCAATGATTTGAAGGAGATGAGATACGAACGGCAATCTGAATTAATCTCAAACTGTAATTGAAAATAATTATAAATATATATATATATATATATATATATATATATATATATATATATATATATATATATATATATATATATATATATATATATATATATATATATATATACATATGTATATAGGTAGTTCAAATGTCATTTTTTGTTAACTGAAAATTTATAGCGAATCAGTGTATTATTTTGTTTAAAGATAAAACGATGTATTAAAGTAATTTTGAAATATGAATAGTATGTATAGTTTATTTCATCACTATTTACTAAATAAAAAATCTCAAAACATACCGTGGCTTGTTGTTATGGCTAGGCTCAGGTAGACTGTTCCGTTTATCGGATAGATAAGATAGTTTTTCATTTGACAAATAGCAATGAAATTAATAGCAATTTACTTGATTATTTTTTAGTTAGTGTAATAATTTATGTTCTATCATCTTGATGTCCAACAATGATATGGATATTAGATTATTAAGAAGCATAACACATCCTATATACATATTTATTACAAACATGAGATCGGTATTATTTGGAAATATATATCAATAATAATATATTATTATGATTATGTTGATGTTAAATTTATTGTTATCGAAACAAACAAATCAGATATTCCATTAATAATAAAATTATAAAAATAGAAATTTAAGTGGATAATATATACTTAATACAGAATTTCCTAATATAATGAAACAATCGGTGATAAAACATACATTAACATAACTGTCACGAACGATAAGTAATCACGTGTCCTAGATGACACCTATTGATTTTGAGGTGGATAGGACACACCCCACCCTGTTCATGGGCCTATTTGAGAATTTTTTTTGTTAGCACGATAACTCAACTAAATCGTATCGGATCGATCAGATCTTGACTAATTCTGATCGGGGACGTCTCCCAGACGACAGTTCTTGATTTTGAGGTGGATAAGACACACCCCATCCTGTCCATGGGTCATGAGAAAGCACGATGGTGGACTATTTGAGAATTTTTTTTAATACGATCACTCAATTAAATCGTGTCGGATCGATCGGGTTTCGACTGATTCTGATTAGGGACATCTACCAGACGACATCTATTGATTTTGATGTGGATAGGACACACCCCACCCTGTTCAAGGGTCATAAGAAAGCACGATGGTGGACTATTTGAAAAAAGTAAAACTGTCGCATAAAATACATATTCTGCATTTATGTTATAAAGGTTTTAAAACCGTTTATATAGAGTTTCAATATGACTTTATATATTATACATCATCATCATTAGGTCATCAGTCCTAAGACTGGTTGGACGCTAACCTCCAGCTTCTCCTATCTTGTGCTAACCTACGCATTTCGCTAATTGTGCTACAACCTACATCCCTTACTATTTGCGAGCAGTAGTCTAATCTAGGCCTACCTCTGCCTTTCTTCACTCCTATTTCTGCCTCCAAAATATCGCGGACTATTCCCCCATGTCTCAGCAAGTGGCCTACCATTCTATCTCTTCTCTTCTTTAAGTTTTTCCACATACTCCTTTTCTCGCCGACTTTCTCCAATACTTCTTCGTTTCTAACCCTATCAGTCCATGGTATTTTCATCATTCTTCGGTAACACCACATCTCAAAAGCTTCTAATTTCTTCCTACTTGCTTCCCCTACCGTCCAGGTTTCGCAGCCGTAAAGTGCCGTGCTCCATACATATGTTTTCAAAAATATCTTCCTTGTTTCTAAGTTTATTACCCCCGAGCATAAAAGTGCTTTTTTTTGTTAAAAGCTACTCGACCCTGCGCTATTCTTTGTTTTATGTCTTTATCGCTTCTTCCATCCCAATTTACTTTACTTCCTAAATAAGTGAAGTCTTTAACTTCCTCCAATCTTTCATTATTAATTTGTACTTTCGTTTTTGCTCTGCTCTCGCGCCCTCTGCACACTAATACTTTAGTTTTGTTCTTATTCACCCTCATTCCGTATTCCTCTGTCAACACTGCCTCCATTTCGTTCAATGCTGATTCTAATTCCTCCTTACTAGATGCTAATACTGCTATATCATCCGCGAATCTCAGCATTTTTAGTTTCTGTCCCTGTACTTTAATCCCGAAATCCACTCTATCTTTTACCACATTAATCGCCTCTTCGATGTACAGATTAAAAATTAGTGGTGATAGCGTACATCCTTGTCTTACTCCTTTCCTAATACCTACTTCCCTTTCCTCCCCTTCTACTTCTATAACAGCAGTTTGCTCTATGTATAGATTGTGTACTACTCTCCTATCTTTATACTTCATTCCCGCGCTCTTTAGTATCTCGAACATTTTTTCCCATCTTACGTTATCAAAAGCTTTTTCTAAATCTACAAATCCTATATAAGCGTTCTTTCCTTTTTCTATTGTTTTATCTAACATTACTCTTAGCGCCAGAATAGCTTCGCGAGTTCCCCTATTTCGCCTAAACCCGAATTGGTCTTCTCCTAGTATTTCCTCCGCTCTATTTTCCATCCTCTTCTGCACTATTCTAGTTAAGATTTTTGACGCATGGGAAGTTAGGCTAATCGTTCTCGCATTTGTCGGCTCCTCTCTTTTTCGGTATAGTAACGATAATGTTCCTCTTATAATCCTCCGGCATCTCGCCCGTTTCGTATATGTATTTTACCAGTTCAAACATCCTATTTACTACTTTCTGTCCCGCACATTTCAAAATTTCCGCCTGTATTTTATCTACACCCGGCGCTCTATTATTCTTTAGCCCCCTTAGTGCTATTTCAAATTCCTCTCTCAATATAGGTTTTCCTACATCTTCCCTATCGATGCTAGATTCTTCCTCTAATATCTCTCCTAATTCCTGACCCTCGTATAAATTTCCTAAGTACTGCTTCCATCCATCCGCTTTCTCCTCTCTTCCTATCAGTATGTCCCCCGATTGACTCCTAACATTTCTACTTATTGTTTCTATATCCCTGAAGTTCCTCTTAATTATTTTGTAAGCCTCATCGGTCTTACCTACTTGCAACTTATCTTCTACTTCTTTGCATTTCTCCTCTATCCATTGTTCTTTCGCTTTTCTACATTTTCTAATGATTTCCCACTTTATTGTCTTATACGTTTTCAGTCCTTCTTCGTCTCGTCTGTTTTTGTAGCCTCGTCTCTTTTGTATTAAGTTTAAGATTTCGTCCGTTATCCAGGGTTTCCTAGCTTCCCTTTTATCGTGTCCTAAAACGTCCGTAGCCGCGGAAGCTAGACTATTCTTGATACCCTCCCACTCAGTTTCTGCGTTCTTGATTTCGTCCTTACTCGTTTTATTTATTAATTGATCTGTTTTCTCCTGGAACTTATCTTTCATATTCTGATCCCTCAATATGTCTACATTTATACGTTTCTTATCCTTCCGGGTTTTCAGATTTTTGAACTTTAATCTAGCTTTCATGACTACCAAGTTGTGATCGCTGTCTACATCTGCTCCTGGATAGTCTTACAGTCTTTTACTTGATTTCTAAATCTCTTCCTAACCAGAATGTAGTCTATCTGATACCTGTCTATCCCCCCTGGCATTTTCCATGTGTACCGCCTCCTAACGTGATTCTTGAACAATGTGTTCACGACTACCATCTTGTGCTTCTCACAGAATTCTATCAGTCTGCTACCTCTCTCGTTTCTGTTTCCTAATCCATAAGGCCCTACAAATTCTCCTTCTTTCCCCTCACCTACGACTGCGTTAAAATCTCCTACTATTATTAAATTTTCATGACCCTTCACAAATCCGATTACCTGCTCTATGTCCGAATAAACGGCTTCTAACTCTTCCTCGCTGTGGCTAGAAGTAGGCATGTATACTTGCACCATTACTGTTTCCACTGGCTTTGAATCTAACCTAACCATCATTACTCTCTCGCTGTATTGTAGGTAGCTATCTACACACTGTCCTGCGTTCTTCCGCATAACGATCCCTACTCCCGCGTTTCCATTTACCGATCCTGTGTGTATTACCCTATAGTCACCGCTCCAAAAATCTCCTACTTCCGGCCAGCGCATCTCACTTATACCTACTATATCTAATCCTAACCTATCCATTTCTATCTTCAGATTTTCTAGCTTCCCTGCCTGTCTCATGCTTCTGACATTCCACGCTCCGACTCGTGAAATGCTACACTTCTTATTATTATTGCACTCGATCACGTCTCCCGGAACAGTCCTCACCCGGAGATCCGAACGGAGGACTATTTTACCTCCGGAGTTTTTTGTCCCAGGAGACGCCATCATTAATTTAGGATAAGCTTTCTGCTAGCTGTTCTGAGGATTATAATGTGGTGGTTTCCTCTTGCCTTCCACATCGCAGTCGTGTGTGTCATAGCACCATACCAACCCCCACGGTTTCTGCCACTATGACTACTGAAAGAGCTGCTGCTCTCCTTCAGGGACTTGTCTTAGTCTGGTTTTTCAATAAGGACCCCCCCCCCCACTATGGTTAAACCTATGGTACGGCTCCTTAAATCATTAAAACGCGCAAGCCGACCCACTCGTTCCAGTTTGCATTAGAAGTTCGTCAAGGTTCAAGTCCTATCGGATCGGATGATATTATACATACCTCAGATATTAAGCAATATCGATATTCGTATTGAAGTTACTTATGATTCGAGACAATATGTAAGAAGGCGAAAATAAAAAGAAAAAACGTTGAAAATTATGATATATTTTTAAATATATATAACATCATTATATTTAGGATGTCAGAAAATCAATTATTTATTTTTTTATGAAAGTACATACAGGAGTGTATGTACGGAATTAACGCATCAGCAAAACTAATAATTCTTTCTAAGTTCTAGATCCTTAAACATTTTGTGTAGGTTACCTAGAATATCCTGTATCACTACTGATAAACAATTGCAATTGTTTGATATATATAGAGTAACATTTTTTGATTGTTTGTTAATAATACAAACGCTGTTTAAAATGATTTGTGATAGCTATATGATAGCAATAAATTCAGTTACGCTAGTGATTTTATAAATTTAATGTCATCAAGTGAATGAAACACTTTGTCCAGTACACTTAGCGTAGAAGAAATGAATATTCCACGCAACTTAAGAGAAGATAAAGCAGTAAATGTGATTAACGAGGGACGTAGCCAGCGATATGTGGCTAAGTGGTTAGGAACTAGACAATCAACAATTGGTGCAATAGTTAAACGTTTCAATAAATTTGGAAGTTACTGTACAACCTGCAGAAGGTCGTACAAAGTGTACAGATGCAAAATATGAGTGATATCTTATGCAAGTCGCAGACCTAAATAACGTAACGCAGACTTAAGTCGCAGTATTAAGAAACATTTTACCAGTGTAGAGCCAAGGAGAGCCCTAGCAGCAGCTCGAAATGTAGCAATTTCTGGACGAACGATCAGAAGAAGGCTTAATGAAAGAGGATTGGGTAGTAGAAGTCCAACTATTGCACCACTGCTCACCAGAGAACACAGTTACTAGACGTTACTATTGCGTTTTGCAATAGAACACGTAAGTGGGACCATTGACGGCTGGAAATGAGTTTTTTGTTTTTAAACGAAACAAAAGTAAGTTTTAATTCACTAGATGAACGTCAACTGGTCTGGCGGAGGTCAGGAGAGAGGCTTTCCGCCTGAAACGTCTCTCCGAGGATCCTATTTTTTTGGGTCAATCATGAATTAATAATGTTCTAAGGAGGTATTTCCTTCGATGGTCGCATGAATTTATTTCGTATATGGGGAGATCTATGAATGCACATTTCTGCGTAGACAGCATCGTAGAATAACATGCAATGCCATTTGCCCCATTTCCTGTAGACAATTTAATTTTTATGCAGAATAACGCTCGGTCCCACGTTGCTAGAAAGCAGCGGACTATCTTCGATTTGTGAATATCCCAACTATGGACTGGACGCCAGGAAACCCAGATATGAATCCCATAGAGCATCTATGGGATGTATTACCACTATCAGTTAGATGCCACATACCTACTTCTACGACTCTTCACCCTTGGACGAACTTGGACAAGTCATTCTTGTCGAATGGAAAAATATTTCTGAGAAACCTATTCACCACATAATCGACATCATACCAAGATGAATGGAAGCAGTAACAAGAACTAGAGGAGGATTTACATGTTATTGAATTCAAATTCTTACGATTTAATTTCACCTCCAATTTTTTTTTTCATTAGCACCGTCTTCATTGCATTTGATATTATTGATCCTTTCTGCTATTTATTCATGTTTTTGTTTCTCCACAATACCATTACAATTTGTTAAACATTAGTTGAAATTATTTAGTTATGATATCACGTAGGTACTATTATTTAAATTTTCGAAAATATTAAAGTAATAATATGAAGTTTTATTTATGCGTTAATTTTGTCCAGGAGTTTATATACTTTTTTAGTATAATGAACCGTTTCAATAGCCACATATGATTTAATTTTATCTAATGATATATTCTTTCTTTGATATAGTCTTCGTCTTTATTATATTCCCGATTCTTTCCCTGCATGTAGGTGGCCGAGAGTGCGGAAAACAGAGCAAACGGCCGAGTTAAACTGGCAACCACTCCTACGGGTGCAGTAATTCAGCGAAACGAATACGCCACCTCAAGTTTATGTTTTAACAGACGACAATTTTAAATTTTGAGACGTACCGCCATGAATCTTTCATAAACACTTCAGAGCTGAACAAAATATATAATGCCTTTGCAGAAACGCTCCCTGGAAGGAAGTGTATACGTTTTGCATTTTCAGGAATTACTGGAAGGAATACGAGATGTACTTGGATTTTAAAATATAAGAGTTTGAAAGCATTTGGCGATTGTCAAATATTAAATGAAATATCGTAGGAATATTTTTTTTCGAATTTATACAAGAAATAAAAAAGTGGAAATCCGCCCAACAAGAAACGTAATAATAAGTATTATGAAATTTTAAGAAATTTATGGCATTATAAAGCTGTTGACTAAAAATAAACCCCACTATTCTATTTCATTTTTAATACTCTACTTGTTGTTATGAATGCTCAATATTGTACGACATATGTATTTATTTTTTTCATGCCAATATACCTATATATTTACATACCAATCATTTTACGTTCACCATTCCATAGAGTAACAAATTATTCATACCTGGAAAAGAAAATATATATTATATATTTTATTTTCTACATTTAAAAATATGTGTTAAAAATTGACAATAATACTATGAAATTAAATCGTTCTTATTAATTTTAATTTCTATATTTATTAATATATTTATATACAACAATCTTGTTGAATTCTAAACGTAAAATATTTACCTTTAGAATACGATTTATTTCACAGATAAAAGCCAAGAGGTCATCATGATTAATTAATTGAAAATATGTAAATCGTTAGGAAAATGTAAATGATACATTAAAAACAATGGTATATGAACTAGTTTCCTGGAATTTCATACAAGACAATCTTATTTGTATCGCAATTATTTAAATGATAATTATGTCTCTCAAATTACCACAAACTCACTCTCTCTAGAACTCCATGTATTATATCCTCGCAAATGTTTGTATTCAACAGTAATTTCTACGAGAAATAAGGTTAAATATATTGGTAGGAGAGGTAAGTAAGTTCGAGTGCTTGTCAAGTTTTTTTTATAGCGTAACCTAAGTTGTTCTTTTCACTTTTATTTTTGTATAGGTAGTTGTGCTTTGCTTCGAGAAAAAAATTATTGAAAGCATTTTATTGAAATATTTTCGACTTCAGAATAAGGCGGAACTGTTTCTTCACGATGCCAGATTTAATTTCATATTAGATAATGCTTTACATAGATTACTGAATACGAAACGATATTTTTGCGAGAAACTTGGTAATGATGTATTTATAATTGCAATGGCGATTTGAATTTCAATTATTTCTGCCCATACTATTTGCTTTAATAATTTTATTCTACGAATGAACTTCTTCTATCTAGTGGGGACATCATACCTAATTACCAAAAATGTATTATTGTAAACGATAACAAACCTTTGGGAACTATCCAGAATTTTATACCGCACCCTTATTTCTAAAATTTGTGCAATAAGACTACTATTTTGGTACTGTAAGGAACTGATTTCTTATTTCTATTAATAGTAATTTTAGGGAAATATAAAACAGCTGTCAAATGAATTTTGTATTTCCTCCCTTTTTAGCTATTTCAATTTGGAAAATTAAAATGATATCCTATTTGGTGACTTAAGTAAATGGGATTTGTCCGTTTGTTTTTGAGATAACATGAAAATATTTCTACAATGGTTAAAAATAATAATACGCCTAAGTAAGTTAAATATTAGAAACTGCAATAATGGTTGAAAAAGTTTACAGGGGCAGTAATGATGAGTAGGAAGTAAGTGATGGCAAAGGCACCGTTTGTTTATTTCTATGTATGCATTTTAGTTTTATGTTTTTAATATTAAAGTGAATTTATTATATCCAGGACGAGTTTGCAGAACGTCTTAATTTTTCTGTCATGGATTACACAGGCCTACAAATTTTGACATCTTGAAAGTTGATTTGTGTTTGATAAGTGATTATAAGTGAGTTATTTATGCCGATATAATATCTATCTTCCGTTTTGCCCCTAACGTAAGGTTTATGATCAACTCAATAATCAGAGTAAATTAAAAACTGAAGGAAAAATTAGACTTTAATAAACACCATATTTATTAAACATTATACATCATAGTAAAAAGCAACAAAACAAACAGTTTTAAGACTCTAATTTCTTTTATTCTTTGAAAATCTCTCCCTTTTTAACAAAAAACTTAGTTTTGTAGTTTTTCTTATATAATAATTCGTTAGATGTTCTCTTTTCAGCATCCAGCAGTAATTTACCATCGTCGCCACATCCCATCGACCCTAGTCCCTCCTTTCCATTTTCTTTGTCTTAATGGAATTTTTCACCTTGCTTCTCACTAACAGCACCAATATTTTCTGGAAAGTAGTCCAGATGAGCACGCAGAAAATGAATTTTTATGCTCATATTACAACCAAGTTACTTAAACTTATCCAGTATTTTTTTGACAATTTCCTCATACTGCGGATGTTTATAATTTCCTAAAAAAAAATCCGTTCCATTTTTAAAGCGCATCCAAGATTCTTTTTCAATTTGTCATTGTTTCTTCAAACTGTTGGTCCTGCATTATTTTTTTATTTGTGGTCCTACGAAAATTCCGTCTTTTAATTTTGCTTCAGAAAGAGCTGGAAATTTGCCATATAAGTACTTAAAACAATTTCCATTTTTATCTATAGCTTTTACATATTGCTTAATTAGCCCTAATTTAATATGTGGCGGCAAAAGAATGTTTTGCGGATCAATCAAATTTGCATAAATAATGTTTTTTTGTGAACCTGGTGTTAAGTTTATAAAATATATTTGGTGCATTCTTACAACTTATAGGCATTCTTAATTTTATAGAACCTCGGTTTTAAAAACTACAAATTATTGTACAATGTATATTTACAAATACTGCTGCGTGATGGAAACAAAAAAAACAGTGTTTCTGTAGTTCATGTATGTTTCTGGCTTAGTATGTAACTAAGCCAGAAAGTCAAAAAGTCCGATCACAAAATCTTTCATGGCCTGTGTTATCTTTCGTAGATCATCATAATATAATGAATCAAACTTAGGTTTAGGTTTTTGGGGAGGGCCGCGTAGACCTACAATACTCAGACTACCGCCCATTGTATTTCCCCGTAAAGCAGTCAGCGCTGGAGTACGGAGTTGGCCTTATTCCAAAAGCTCAATATCCCCTCCAGGTCGATCCTTCTCAGTTTACTTGGGTCCAAGAAAAGAGCCCAAACGCGAGTGAGATCTCTACCGCTCCTCTACACCATCTCCATACCCTTTTGGCACTCAAGCTAATTTTAAGGTAGTAGTTAAGATGATAGTATCCTGTTAACAACTCCATGAGTTCCCGAACACTGTCCCTATCATCCTTCAAGAGTTTTGCCATCCAGGCACTGCTAGGTGGCAATCTCAGCAGCAGCCTGATTAATCATACTCTATTTAAAACCAATTTTGGTATAATTTTTTGATGTTCCTTATTAAATCAAATAATAGTAATTAAACTTTGGAAGTTGACACAATCAATACTCTATTTAATAATTATAGGCAACTTAAGTTGTTAAATTAGGTATTAGGTATTAGGTATTAGGATCAGGTAATAAATATTCATCTGTTTAATAAATTTATAATTGCAGAGAAGAACTTGATCTTTCAGAAATCAGATTTACTAAATATTTAGTATAAGATAGAAGTACTTCGTAATTTTATTGTAATGTATTTAATGGGACTTAACCACGAATTATGGTGGTAACAAATTTAGTCAAAATTATTATTTGAAAAAGAAAAGATTGTTTTTGAAATACCTCACAATTAGCTATAAAATGTAAGTACATACTGTATATCAAGTACAACAATTTCGACAAACTGTTGATTAATTAGATAAATATATATTTTGCCATAAATAATTTTTAGAATCCATCTCTGAGTAACCTACAGGTTATGTATGTATATAAGAATATATTGTGTAATTATTATATAATCAAATTATTGTGTACACCACTCCATGCCAGGATCCTAAAATTATATGACTTTTATCCTTGCTATCGCCAAAGTGGTGACCCCGACGTGATGTGATTCGTCATTCCAGTATATGCAACCTCCCTTACATCTCAAATTCGCGGATTCGATTCCCGTCCTATCCATCGCCCTATAGTTTCGGGGGTTACCGACCGAACAACGGTTCGTAAGAATGGCGAACGCGGTCACATTCCGTTAAATTGTATCGAGACAAAACCATGTCTCTAGGGAGGGAGTACTGTAGTGACGCATTAAACTGGAGCATTAGCAGGGATAATGAGTGTGCCTCGATAGCTCAGCGGTCAGAGCACTCAACCGGAAATTGGGAGAGCCGGGTTCGATTCCCGGTCGAGGCAAAATGCACTTTTATCCTTGCTATCGCCAAAGTGGTGACCCCGACGTGATGTGATTCGTCATTCCAGTATATGCAACCTCCCTTACATCTCAAATTCGCGGATTCGATTCCCGTCCTATCCATCGCCCTATAGTCTCGGGGGTTACCATCCGAACAACGGTTCGTAAGAATGGCGAACGCGGTCACATTCCGTTAAATTGTATCGAGACAAAACCATGTCTCTAGGGAGGGAGTACTGAAGTGACGCATTAAACTGGAGCATTAGCAGGGATAATGAGTGTGCCTCGATAGCTCAGTGGTCAGAGCACTCAGTGGTTCGTTATGCAAATACAGGTAGGTAGAAATTAATTATAATTTATAATAAAAGACGAATCAACAAAATGTCTAGAGCAGGTTTTTTATTTATTTTTCCTGACAAATAATACAGAGAACAAATATAAACAAATACAAAGAGTAAATAACATATAAAATAAAAATTATTAAAAAACAAAAGTTAAAGAAAAGAAACAAATACCTTGTAAATAGGGAACAGGGAAAATATAAATAGAATAAGCAAAATGATATTGTGCGGCCAGTCAGAAAGATCGACAGGGCATCTGCATTACTTCCCCGCTGATTTGGGAGAATTGGCAGTGCCCAGTAGGGCCACATATGTATATATATGTATGTGTATATGTGAGCGTGTTGTCCGTACTATCATGTATGTATTTTTATATTATAAAACAATAAAGAGTTTTTAAAGAGAGAAAGAAGAAGGAAATTGGGAGAGCCGGGTTCGATTCCCGGTCGAGGCAAAATGCACTTTTATCCTTGCTATCGCCAAACTATAAATGTATTTTCACCCTGTATACATTCTATATTATCTGTTGTTTTGTTACTGTATTCGCTTATATTTAATACTAAAGCTTCCTTTTTTAAAGAATGATTATTCATAGTAAATGTGGCAGTGCGCTGTTGAGTGTAAGAAGGCGTAAAATCCCATGCGGTTTCCTGCCAAAAATAATTTATAAACGCCAATCTCCGAAATCAAACTTTATGAGGCGTCTAGCGGCCCTCTTAAAACGAATATGTGCAACGATAAAATCTAAATTTAGCACCGAAATAATTGCGACCATAAATTTTTGTTTATTGTTACATAATTTACCTAAACGGCTTAGTTAGATTTAAGTTTGTAGATCTTTATAAATCTACACTTTATCCGATTGACTCGGCTATTTATTAAGCCGGTCGTTTATTTTTACGTTTAAGGTGCGAGTATTGACTAAATCTATAAATAACGAGATCTTGTACGAGTGATATTTTATCTTAACTGGGCTTGTGCGGCTGCGGTGTTGTCTATTAGTCGATAAATCTCGGATTTTATCATTAAACTTTGAGGAAGCGATAGAAGTATTGTTTTAACGGTCCATTCCAGTATACCTACCTTTCATTTATTCCCTCGATAAATCTTTGAATCGTGTGTATGGTAGGTACAGCTGTAATACTTGTCACGAGCTATGGTTTACAATTATAATGCGAATCCAGCTAAATGTAGAAACCACATATCAGTATTTCTAAAACTAATAATGGCTTCTTATAATGCCGGACAATAAGTGGTAATATCGTAGATTTCTAACTGACATGGTTGTTCGCTTAAGTTGATACTTTGTGTTTTGCGTTTTATGCCTTGCAAAAACTTACTTTTCAGTTACGTTCAGGTGTGTTCAGTTACGATTCTTTTTTATATATTTTGTACCTATATTATAATATTTTATAATATTAATTTTTTGCAATACTAATTGTAAAATTTTCATAATTCGCGTAAGATTAATAAATATTTTCTCAGGAATTATCTTAATATAGGGCGTCTTAGATGGGACTATATATATAGGATTTGAAATGTGCGCCATTTGTGTTCTGTTCAAGATAGGACGTCAATATTGAAACAACTGTCATATATAGCCATACGGCCTCAACATGCTGCGATTAACAGTTTAACAACGAATAATTTGTGTACAACTGCTTTATGAAAGTGAGGGATCAGTTGCATTAAGAAAAATTCGCACAAAACACAGGTCTGCAAAATAAAACTTGTTCAAAAATTGTTTTGATTTAGTTAACTGATCTGTATGTAGTTTTTTGCGCTGATTTCAAAAATGACATTGGTTTTTTTCTATCACGTAAGGCTTGTCTACAAAATAAAGTTGAAGTTTTTGGAAAAAGTACAAAAAACGGAAAATTTTGGATTTGTTTTTATTATTTTAACATGACGTAAGAGCAAAAAAAAACAACGATACCTAGCTAAAATGAGCATAATAGTGATGTACATGTGTTGCAAAGTTATTATAAGTCTTTGTAAAAACGTTTTCTTTTTCCTTCAAAGCTTCTTTTGGTACTTTTTCGGCTGTGTTCTTATGAATTTTCCCTTTTTAACATCCAACAGTAGTCTGTCATCGTGTTCACATTCCATCGACCTTGGTATCTGCGCTCCATTTCTTTTATATCTTGATGGAAACGTTCTCCTTGTTTCTCACTTACAGCCCCAAGATTTTCTGGAAAGTAGTCCAGATGTGAGTGAAGGAAATGGACTTTGACATTCATGTTGCAGACCAGCATTTTGTAGTTTTGTAACAATTCAGCAACCAAAGTTTTGTAGTTTGGGTCTTTTTTGTTTCCAAGAAAGCTTGTTACAACAAGATTAAATGAATTCCAGGCATTGTTTTCTTCCATTTCCACTTTAGTGACAAAGCTTTCATCTTTTAAAAGTTTTCTGATGCCAGGCCCAACAAAGACTCCCTCTCTTAGCTTAGCATCGGATAGACCAGGAAACTGTTCACAAAGATACTTGAAACACTCTCCTTCTTTGGGTAATGCTTTCACAAACTGTTTCGTTAGCCCCAATTTGATATGAAGTGGTGGAAGTAAGATCTTTTTAGGATCCACTAAACTTTGTCTTTCAACATTTTTCTGATTGGCCACGTCTGCTTGACATAGTGTCGTTTCCTATCACGGCTATCCCATTCACAGAGGAAACATGGAAACTTTGGAACATAACATGGAAATAACTTTCAAATCCCCACAAATGGTCCATTTATGGTCAGAGTAGCCGAACTTATTAAGAACAAACTCAAGATTTTCGTAGCATTCTTTCAAATAGACTGAGTGTTCAACAGGCACAGAAGCATATCGGTTACCATTGTGAAGAAGTACAGCTTTCAAACTCCTTTTTGATGAATCGATGAAAAGTCTCCATTCCTCTTGTTCATACGTGATTTTAAACATTTCCATTATTGCAGAAAACTAGGTCACCCTCTTGTGTAAAAAAAGGACAAATCCCTTTTCTCTAAATCGGTACCATGAAAATGAAACACCGGAGGCTAACATATGTCTTTCTTTAAGTCTAGACCCTAAAACTTCCGCTGAATCCTTTGGGAGGTCCATATCTCGTACTAAATCGTTCAAGTCTGATTGAGAGAAAAGTTTAGGGTCATTGGTACCTGGATCGTAGCTGTCCTCACTATCGCTGCTACTATGTGACATTTGGTCTAAATTGTCTAAAATATTGTCCAGGGTATCCGGAGGTGAAGGAATAGGCAAGTCAGGTCCATGAGAAACAGGGCGAATAGCCGAACGTATGTTGGTTGGGTATGAAATGTCCTTCCTGTTTTTTAAATTGAAACCTTGCACTGAGCAAAAACAAAAATAACAGTCATCACTTTGATTTTTAGGCTCTCTCCAAATCATGAGTACTCCAAAACGAATTTATTTCTTCTTACCTTGAAACCATTGTCTCAGTTCTTCAACACACACAGAACACACTATATGGGGAGCCCAAGATTTATCTCCCCTAATTTAACACCAAAGTATGCAAAATACACCTTCTGAACAAAATCTGAATGAAAAGGGAGCAGACAGACTGATACATGTCTTGTTCCAGTAGAAACTGGATTTTCCCAGTTTAGATTCATTGTCTTATTCAAATAAATAGAATAAAAACATTTTTTTTGCAAATAACATACTCACATTGTTCAGTAACCTGTTCACCATGAAAGTTGACACAAAAATTAAAAGTTACAGATCATTTACAACGTCGTACATTTGTCAATTGGGTATTAGAAAAGAAATAAGGTGATGCTGATTTTAGCAACAAAATTTTATTCAGCGATGAAGCACATTTTCATCTTGACGGATATGTCACCAAACAAAATTGTCGAATTTGGGATGCTAAAAATCCACATGTTCACGAAGAAGAAATACATCCACAAAGTTGCAGGGTTTGATGCGTATTTTGGAGTGGTGGAGTAATTGAACCATACTTCTTTAAAAATGAAGCTGAGAATGCTCTCAAACTAAGTGGAGAATGTTATCGTGATATGTTAAATAATTTCTTTTTCCACCAAATTGATGATCTTGATTTGCACAACATGTGGTTTCAGCAAGACGATATAACGTGATATATACAGCACATGCAACCATAACTCTGTTGAATATATATACCCGTATTTCCTTATATTGTTGTCTTGTGGAATGCTGACATCAATTGACCTGCAAGATCATGCGATTTAATTTAACACTACTGGACTTTTTTCTTTGGGGTTATATCAAGGAAAAAGTATATACCACCCAGCCAGCAACAATCAATGAATGACGTCAAAGCAAGTATTCAAGCATCCATTTTATGTTGAAAAATAAAAAGCCTCAGTTTGTCAAATTATTTTGTGATTTATTCACAAATCACACCCTATAGTTACAAATGAGACATCTAGGCATGTTCTTGTCGTATGGTTTATAGATGACAGTCGTTAAATATTGACACCCTTTGACAGAACACAAATGGCGCGCAATTCAAATCCTATAGTTCCAACTAAGACACGCTATAATTAAATCGATTGCGAAACGATTGTCTATTTCCCATGAAAATTAGAATCATATTTTCATATGATAACTATAAGTTAGTATCTTGTTTATATTAATAACATATTTACTACATTTTGTTAGTAAGTACATCAACAGAACACTGTATTTACTTAAAAAAAAACAAATTCATTAATTTGGGCTTAATGTATTGTTCAAAAAGATATGAAATTAATTCAAAGAATTGCCTATCTCCAGTTGAAAATAAGGATATAAGGACATATCTGCATATGACGACTATAAGTTAGTATCTTGTTGATATTGGCAACTTATTTATTCATTCTGTTAGAACATCAAAGGAATATGATGTTTACTTTAAATAAATTAATTTATTTATTTGGGTACAATTTATTGTGAAATGTTATTAAATTAATTCAGAAAAATCACTTTATAATTGGAGTGAATTTTTTATGAAGTGTATTTGAAGGTATTTAAGTACAACTGCGTCCCAAATTAGATTTTTAAATCAATAAATATTTTGCTACAGAATAGCAATACATTACTACAGAACACCATGTTTTATTTAGAATTCACAATTTGCGTTTTATAGAACCTTGTATATATTTTAAAAAGAAAAAAATGCGTAAACTATAAATTAAAGAAGTCAGATATTAAGATAACCGTGGATTTCAGATTTGGACAAAGAAATCAGGAAATATATGATAATTATGTATGATTACTAATGTAAAATTAGTAATTATACATAATTACATCTACATATACGAATACGGATTATAGTGGTACTAATTTAACAACTAAAATGATTAAAACTCAACAACTTTTATGTTCTATTGTGTTCACTTCTCATTGAAATCACGAACACGCGGGATTATATCCCTGTATTACCTCGCTATATATCTATGACATGTAACTCCGACCCTAATATTTGTTGGTGACACATTTTATTTCCATATACAGAGCACAGGACGGTCTTTGAATTTTCGTTTTTGTCACCACATATGTTAGAAGTTTCCCAATAAATCGAATACTTTTCGGACAGTTTTCCCCAACAAATAACTTGCTGTAAGAGGGTGGTTTGCGTGAAGACATTGCAAAATGACCACACATATAGTTCAGCAGCTGTATTGAAGGAAAGTGTACGCGTACTATATCGCGCATATTCAATGTTTTATTTTACATTTCATCATAGAAAATATGAAAAAATTTCTAATATATTGTATTAGAATATCTAAACGCAGCAACGATTTGTTTTAAAATTCAGTGGATATTAGCCCCAAAATACTTTCTGTATTGTAGTGTTCTTTTTTCGGTATGTTAAAGAATTTGAGAAATTATTGAACGGTATGTAAATGTATTCATTATGATCATATAGTTGATTATAAATTAATTTTAGCTTTAGGAGCAGAAATATTCCAGAAAAAATCCAGACTTCAACTAGGTAAAATCAAATGGATTTCTACGAGAACATTCCTGTCTGCTTTAGCCCTAAATGCATAGTTAGAATAGCGTTTGTGTAAAACAGTATCTAAAAATAACCTTAAAGAAGTTGGAATCCTCAATAAATATGTCTTCTTCGAAAAAACAGTCCGAAAATTTTGATAGCGATGCTTAATATACTTGTTTTAACTTTCTTTTTTCGTCATTTGTTAGAAAATAGTTGGCTATTAAGTATTAATATGGTTTGTTAGTTCAATATTAGAACGATGATTATAAATTGATGAAGATAAAATACCTTAGTACTATTACATATCTAAAAAATAATCGGAATGATTATCAAAATTATTTAAAAATTTGTCTGTCAACTTAAGTTGCATAAAAAAGCAAGAGGCTGCTCTCATCACATACATTATTGTTTCCAATATATATATATATATATATATATATATATATATATATATATATATATATATATATATATATATATATATATATTTAAGTTCGAGACCACCACTAATCAACAATTTTTCGTAGAAGCTCGATAACAATGATGATTTCTATATTTTAAGTCAAATACGTATAGAGCTACTGCAGGAGTTCCCCAATGATCTAATTTTGGACCACTTTTATTTTTGTTATATATTAACGATCTCACTAAAATTGTTGAATGTAACAAATATAGATTTGCAGATGATCTATTTTTAGTCATAAAATTTTCAAACGATCCTGGAATGACGTTAGCATTTTAAGCTAAACTTAAATATTTCTAAATGCTAGATATTTTCTAAGATAATTAGTTGTTAACGTAAGTAATAACCAATTTTTAATAATACGGCCTGAAGTAAAAGTCACCAATATAGATCTTGACATCTAATTATAATGTATTATTTGACCAGTGTGATATAAACTCCTTTGGTGTCTTCTACTCTAGCATATTATGATAAGCGAAACTGCTCTAAAACATATTCACTCGTTAATTCTATTGGAATTAGATTATATAATATACTGGAATTAGAATTTAATATTGCCATCTAAATATTATTGTGTTCTAATATTTAATTTATATAATTTTTGTCCTATAATTGGGTTTTTATTGGACAAATAAATAAATAAATTATTGAACACTTATTGGATGTTTAAGCAACGGCTCATTAGTTAATTTTATCAGAACATTTTTGTAAATACAAATAAAAATTACTACTTTTGGTTCATCTTATTTAAAGAATTAGTTTAAGGGTGAAAACAAACGGAGCGGTTCTTATCGAGTCAACGGTTCTTGTTGAGCAATCTCCCAACTTGGTTGATGGCTTGACGACTGATAACCTTTTTGCATCTGAACTACCACATTAAAACACACGAACTGTGTCAACTCGACGAGCATGCTTCTCACTTTGAATTTTGGGGGGTAAGTATCATATGCCGCGTCGGCGATTGTATCTATCATCGACTTGACGAAAATCGCTCCATCTGCTTTATGCATTCCACCTTAAATCCATAATTAGGATGGCATTTGTGTGAAGCAGTTTCTAAAATAAATCACAAATAAACTGTAAAGGTTAGGTATTCCTTTAAATTTGTTTCAAAATTTTCGTCGTTTGTTAACATAAAAATAATCGGCCATTAAATATTAACGTTAAAAAAGCTTAAAAATTGCTTACTGATTTAAGATTAACTTGAAAATATACCTTTTTAGATTAAACAATAAGTACTTTCTAGATTATTTATCAAGGAAATTTAAGAAAATGTTAAAATCAACATATTGTTCACTAGCACATTCTAAAGTCGACAAAAATACATTCAAACCAGATAATTAATTTAAAAGATGTAACGGCTTTAAAAATATATTTATCTGACATGTGATAATCCTGTGATCAATATTTATACTTCTTTTACTTTGATTAGTGTAAAAGGCAACTAAAGATAAATACTGCTGTTGGATATTATTTTGAGGGTACAATGAACAATGAACGTCCGTTATAATAGAAATGTCAGATTCAGACGTACAGCTACAATAACTAAAAATAGTCATAGTACTACAAACAGGTTTATTTTGTTATCCACTAATTCTTTTTTGTAATTATGTTCAGTGAAGAAGTGTTGATTTATAACCAAAAATATAATGATATACTATTATCTAATTTAAAATAGGGTTCTGATACTGAATTGTATAAGAGAAAGTGTAGTATATTGAAAATTATAAATAGTTAGTTTGCTAATTGTCTATATGCATAATCGTTTAGTTTATTTAATTTTATTATCAGAAAAGTATCAATACTATTTCGTGAATAGGGCAAATTAAACTGATAGCAAAATTGTTTAGCCAATTCAAAATTATTGACAGTATTAAAATCATTCATCAGGTCATTCATTGATTTTCTATGTATAACATTGAAACTGGTTTCAAACTTTCGATGTGAATATAAATAAATAATGAAAGGCATAAGATAATGATTTATATTAAATTGCAGATTAAACGTATTTTCTGAATTAAACACTATATTGCAGATTAAACGTATTTTGTTATCTAAAGTTATATAAATCATTATCATTGGGAGCTGATTACAACTAACAATAGGGCTTATCAATTTTTTTTTTTTCAGTATACGGATGGAAAGTATTCTGCTTGCCTTCCGAAACATATTAGCCAGTGGAAGAAAACTACTATTTAAAGACTGTTATTTCTGGTAAACTACTTCCTTCAAGTCTTTACCAAGTGCCAAGGAGATTCGATGTATTTAAAAGTTTTATTTCTGTATTTAAATTATATAAATTATATACTTAAATTACTCAAAATTGCTATTATGCCACTGCATTGTAAAATTTAAAGTACTGCTGGCTGTAGTCTAACATCACTAACACATTATTAAACAAAATTGCTGACGGTGGTCTGATTGTCGGGTCATACTGGTATTTGGAGCAATGAGGAGGCGGACAACCTGGCCAGGGAAGGAACCAAGAGGAGTTTAATTGGACCTGAACTAGTGGTCAGAATTGCATATTGCCTCGGCAAAAAGGTAATCCAGGAATGGATGGAAATTGAGATACTCAATCACTGGCGGAACATCCAGGAATGTAGACAGGCTAAACTGCTGCTGGGCTTTACGCCTATCCGCGATTGGATAACAAAGCTCCTGAAGGGTGATAGGGAGGGTATCCGGAAATTGTTATTATGGGGATTGTTAAGAGCGCATTATCATTTTAACGACCATCTTAGCAAGATTAGCTTGAGTACCAACAAGGAATGCAGATGGTGTGGAGGAGATATGGAGAGGTGGAGACCTCTTACTATATGCTATGTCAGTACCCTGCTCTGGCATGGCATGGACACCTCGCGTTTGGTTTATTTTCTTAGACTCTGAGGAGCTGAGAAATATTCGCCTGGAGCACCAAGGAAACAATTCGTTTCTGAATTTGTTTGGCAGAATTTGATCAGTATTTTATTTTTACTATGTGTGATATCCCTTATTTACCTTAGTGTGATATGGAATGGTATTCCATATATATTAAAGTAATAGCACTAGTGCTGGAGTTATTTTATTTAATAATAACACATAATATCTTTAGATATCAGAAGTGACTATATATTATGATGTATGATAAACTCAAAATGTAAAGGGATTTTCAAATTCATATTTAATAATTAATTTGGTGTAAATCCTGTGTAAATTCTAGGATAGTTAACAGCTTGAACATTAATTAAGTTAATTGGTTTCTCGATAAATACATTTAATAAGAATGTAATCATGTTTTAAAGGCAGGGCAAAAGATCAAAAACTTTTAATTAATAATCTTTCTTAGGTGGGTTAAATAGGCTACCCACATCTTGTCGCGAAAATTAGCGTAGGATTATTATAAATTTAAAGTCCTATAATAATTTATTTTATATCCTAGTTTTTTGCTAAATAATATGTCGGTTCTTAATCTCCAAGCAAAATAATCCTGTGGAGTAAGTTCACGATATTGAATATAATTTTTAATAGTGAATTGTTGAGGATTCGTTTTAAAAATTTGTTTTAGTCATATTTTGATCATACCAAAGCGGTTGACGAAACGTGGGTCGTGTAATGTGTAATCTTCGATGTTTGTAAGAAATTGGTCCCCTGTCTCTGTTGCTGTATCGAAAATATCAACTCCTTTACATACAGTGACAGCATGAAAATAAGGAAATTCTGTTAAACACCGTAAACTCATTCTATTCACTACAAAAGCTAAATTTTTCGAGTGCAATTATTTTTTCTTTATTCAATAACGTAGATGAAAAAAATATGCTGTGGTTCTGCACAGCATATTTTTATTTTGAGTCTGCATTCTCCAAGCTCAAAATTCATGTTGACCAGTGTAATTTATGATTATACAAAGTAGATATATTTTACATAATCCGCCTGGATTTCGAAAATATTATTTATAATTGTTCAAAATTGTGGCTACTTTAGACAACATATTATTATGAATTACAAATTTTTTACATTAAACTTGGTACTGTTTTCGAGTGTAAAATATAATAAACAGTTTTAAAACCTTAAAACGGACTTTTCCGCACGTAGAACATCTCTATCTTGACATTGAGTGGCCGAGAAAAAATAAACCAACACATAAATGCAGAATATGTGTTTTATGCGACAGTTTTACTTTTTTCAAATAGTTCACCATCGTGCTCTCTCATGACCCATGGACAGGGTGTGGTGTGTCCTATCCACCTCAAAATCAATAGATGTCGTCTGGTCGACGTCCCTAATCCGAATCAGTCCAAACCCGATCGATCCGACATAATTTAATTGAGTGATCGTGCTAACAAAAAAAAATTCTCAAATAGTCCACCATTTTACTTTCTCATGACCCATGTACATGGTAGAGTGTATTCTATCCACCTCAAAATCAATAGGTGTCGTCTGACAGACGTCCCTAATCCGAATCAGTCCAAACCCGATCGATCCGACATAATTTAATTGAGTGATCGTGCTAACAAAAAAAAATTCTCAAATAGTCCACCATTTTACTTTCTCATGACCCATGTACATGGTAGAGTGTATTCTATCCACCTCAAAATCAATAGGTGTCGTCTGACAGACGTCCCCAAACAGATTCATTCAAAACCCGATCGATCCGACACGAGTTAGTTGAGTTATCCTACTAACAAGAATAAATGCCGACGACAACGACAACGACGACGACAACGACAACGACACACACAACCAAAAAAATAAAAAAAACATTATTTTTTGTTTCTAGGCCGAAAAACGAAAAATAAACTCAAAAAAAAATTTTTGTTTTCTCACTTTTTATTTACACGTTTACATTACTTTTCCGCGTATGTGGAAAAGTAATGTAAAGTGGAGTACGGAGAAGTAAAAATAATGAAGTTTAAAGCTGGAAGTATGAACACTTTTAACGGATGCTGTAAATTGTTACAAATAAAATAACGTTCTGTGCATGATGCCTGTGACCTTTGGATCCTTAAAGAGATCCTGGCCTATAAGCGTTATCACGTGTAACGTCGCACATGGTGGTATTGTTGTTATTCTTATCAGCCGGCTGGACATGATCATTCGTTTTCTAGTGTCGACCAGCTGTGCTAGACGGCGGGACTGTTTCAGGTCGAAACCAGGACGTGATCTGAAATAACGACCAGAACAGTCCATTGCCTCGTAAAAGATAAAGGCCGTGAGGGTTGATTTGTTAGCACGACCCGCATCTTATTGCCAGTGTTTCGCACTTTGCGCCGTTTCAACCATGAGACTGTTCATCTGAACGGATATAAATCTCCCTTATTGCATAACACTTCAAGATTCTTCGGGCCCTGGAATGCAAACATAGTTTCATTCATAGTCAACGTGGTTGCATGAAAACTGTAAGTAATGAAGATGATCTCGAAAATTATAGTACATTAAAGTAAACAACAGGAGAATTTTAATTCGCGCTGAAGTTAAGTAGAAATTTCAAGCAGAGACTTGTGGGATAAGTTCTACTTCAAGAAATATTCCGAGTAACTTAAATTCAATTGTTAATGACTTTTACTGTGCTTGAGTTTAGTAAATATCCAATTAAACTTTCAGTTTTAATTAAACGGGTGTAATGTAAATATCCAGTATTATTTAGGTCTATTATTTTTTTAGGTTTTATATTTAAACTTATATATAATTATTTAGTAGCAATTTAATCAGCACATAGGGGAAGGTCGGGTAAAGTGGCCCAGTAGGGTAAAGTGGTCACCTGTCTTATTAAATCGAATCAATGAGCGCCATCTGTTGACAGTGCACGGAAATAATACACTGACCGAAGCCATATTGCTTCAGTAATCATTAGGACGGTTAGTTTGCGCGGAAAGATTTTATTGTGAAAATAGTGTATTTTTGTAGTCTCTTATCTAAAGTAAGTACTTTAAATATTGTGTTAAATTATCGTGATCACTATAAATTAAAAACAATGCAATACTCTATCGGTTTAGTCCCTATAACGACCTATTTATTTCACGGCAAAGTAGCGCAATATAACCTCATTTGTCATTTTTATAGTTTTTTTCTTTAGATACGTTTCGTTTCGGGTAAAGTGGCCTAGACTGTAGGTAGGTAAAGTGACCTGGTAGGTCACTTTACCCTTACCTTTTATTTATTTTGCCTGTATATATAACCATTGTTTTTAATTGGTTTAGATATTGCTGAACGCAATAAGATTAAACACAATTTCAACAGGGATACTAAAATGGCCGGAAAAGCATGGAGTACTACTTTCAGAAAACGTCATCCAGAACTGACATTGTGGAGTCCAGAAGCAACCTCTCTTGGTCGAGTACAAGGTTTTAATAAAGTAAGTGTCTCGAAATTTTTTGACCATTTGCAAGAGGTGAGGTCTAAGACAAACTATCCACCTCGTCGAATTTTTAATGTCGATGAATCTGGCTTCACGATAGTTCAGAGTAAAAGCTCGAAAATTCTTGCAAATAAGGGTAAGAAACAGGAGGGTGCTATCACCTCAGCAGAAAGGGGTGTATTAAACACTGTCGTCATTTGTATGGCTGATGGTGGAAACTTCATTCCCCCTTTTATAATATTTCCCTGAAAGAGAATGAAGGTGGAACTACAAGACGGCGCACCGCCAGGAAGAGGGTTTGCTTGTCATTCGTCAGGTTGGATGCAATTGGATATTTTTACGGACTGGTTTAAACATTTCCTTAAATTTGCCAAGCCGACTGAAAACAGTCCAGCCCTCTTGATTCTGGACGGACATAACACACACCAAAAATTTGGATTTCATCGAATTAGCACGTCAAAACCACACGACCGTGTTATGTTTGCCCCCACATTGCAGTCACAGGCTGCAACCTCTATAGTGTCTTTCATGGGGCCGGTGAACAAGTATTACATCCGTGCAGTTGAGAAGTATCTTCGGAATAACCCAGGAAGAGCAATCACCGTTTTTCAATTTAGCAAACTCTTCGGCGAAGCTTACAGCGAGGCAGCTCAACAGTGTATTGCAGTCTGTGGTTTCCGTAAATGTAGAATAGAGCCAATAAATCGGCATATCTTCAAGGATTATTACTTTTTGCCTGCAGACACAACATATTTAGCTCTTACTGAACCAGAAACTCAACAAAGTGACCATGACAAAGAGAATGAGACACCTGACAGAGAAAAGTCTCCCTCAGTTCTGAACACCTTAGAAGAAACATTACCAGGTACGCCGCCAATGTTGGATCCACAACCGAGCACATCATTCGCAATAACACCTAAAAACTTATGTCCGCTTCACAAGGCATTGCCTAAAAAAATAAACAAAAAGAGTGGTCGTACAGCAATCTTAACTGGCAGTCCATATAAAAAGGAGTTGCAAGAAGGAAAACTACAACAAGAACAAAAAAGCACCAAAGAGAGTAGCCAAAGATGACAAAACTGGTAAAACTGCCAATAAATCTAAAACTAAAATTAAGAAACGTTGTTAAAATGTGGATGATGATCCCGAATGTTTTTACTGTGGAGAAGTTTGGTTCAAGTCTAGACATGAAGATGGTTGGATACAGTGTTCTGTTTGTAAGCGATGGGCTCATGAGGCATGCTCGAGTTGTGATGACGAATATGATGTCCTTCTTTGCGAATTTTGTTTAAAAGACATGTGATCATATCAGCTTTGAACGCAAACAATTCTTTATTTATCTTGATAAACCTTAAAATGACAATAGGATTTTGAAATTACATTAATTAGAAAGAATTAATTAATAAAATAACGTAAAAAATATGATATTTACAAAATTGACAGTCATTCAAAGCTTCGCGTGGCCACTATATCCGACCTTCCCCTATATAATGAGTTCCCAGAGTTTTGACACAATTGTCTTTATAGATAATGCACTTCGGTGTATATGCGATAATGTAGTATTATCGAAAGTATACGAAAAAGTTCTGGAAATACGATTAAAACCTATTTTGGAAACGAAAAACCTAATACCAAATCACCAATTTGAATTCAAAAATCGACACAACACTATACAGTAAGTACATTTAATTGTTGAAAAAATTAACAATTCACTGGGAAAAACGTTTTATATTAACAGTGTATTTAGATATAAGATTTCTAAACCTAGATAGAGATCATATTTGATTTAAGTTTGCCAATATTTTGAAGTTGTGCCATACAACATTACTTTACAGAATAAAACATACATTTTCCAACAACACAGGACAAAATCACCAGGTTGCATTCAGTTAAATATGGAGTACTTCAATGAAGTATGATGAGGCCTACTCTATATCTTATTTAAACCACTGACATCAAAAACAAACAAACCAATATTGCTATTTTGCTACGATTTATAGCAATTATAGTCGCTTATACAAACTCTAAATTGACGTCCAGAGATTTACAAAGTAACTTAAAACTGATGCGTGATAATGTGATAATAAAAATTTACTTCATTTAATACACTTCACGTAACATTCAAGAAAGAATCGTGCCCAGCTGTTACATTAAATGGTCTTGTATTAATCCAGGCAAATAATTAAAAATATCTAGACATATATCTAGATCTAGATAGCAGATTAATATGGCAAACACATTTCTTCTCTTCACTAAAAGATCAAATTCACACAAATCTATTAATGAGCAGAGGATCTAATTGTCCCTAATTAATAAATTATTGGTGTGTAAAACAATCATAAAGCCAGCATGGGAATATGTACGCTATTCCACTGTGGGAAACAGCAAGTATCTCGAATCTGGAAACATTGCAACAGCTCTAAACCAAAGTACTGCGAACCGTTGTGAGTACCCCATGGTATGCCATTAATACTGTCATTAAAGCATACTTGTAGGTATTGCCAATAAAAGAAGAAATTAAGCGTCTTGGTGAATTGACAAAAAAGAGGTACATTGTCTTTACATGACACCCAAATTACTTATTGTATTTATTATTGTAAATATATTATATGTGAACAGGGAGAAAGAAAAAACGTAGTTTTACAAATTATAGTTAACAAAGTTAATGAAAATTAAAATAAAGGCTCGAATGATTTTAAACAGTTCATATTATTTATCAATGTCTTCCTTAAACACTCTGCATTGGTTCTTCGACATGGGCAGTAATAATTTCGTGCATCTTCTATAAAATCATGCACGCTAAAAGGCTTTTACGTTCAGTTGTCGTTCTTCATCCTAAACATTTCGACCAAAATTATCTAAAGATCTCTAATTAGATATGCATTTGGTAAACTAGGAGAGTTACTACTTCTAGATACAAATGTTATGTTGTGTCTGTTAAGTCCGTTTTGTAACTCATAATAACGTGACGCTAAGACTGATTAATATCATGATCATTCATAAATTCACATAACTGTAAAAGATTATGAAATTTTAATCATCCACTCAACAGTATAAATTGTATATATAGGTTATTATGTATTCTAGGTTACAGAAATGATGTAATTAATTCATACTGTCACAAAATTCAAACTACATACTCATTTAAACTGAATAGCCATAAAAATGTTAATGTATGTATATGTAAAACCATATTCAAATGTCTTATCTTTAAATCAAAGATATCGCCAGAAAATGATCAATTTTCATCTAAAATACATACATATTTAGTTCAAACAACCCTCGCCCAGGTGAGTTTAAACCGATCCAGTAATATTTCGCGAGTCATTTCATCTAATTTTTCCTCTCATTTGTTCTCTCAATATTCTTCTCGCTGTTCTATAAATAAGATTATACTACAATTGAAATAAAACAGGAGTAATTAAAAATATAATTAAGGAAGGCGCATATAAAAAATACTAGGTAATTTTAAACAAAACTTATGTATAAACAAATATACAGAATAAATATCAAACATTCTTACAATGTTAATGGCAAGATGAATGAGGTATGGTTTATGGTAGCAAGATGAATTTTAGAAACAGTTTTACATGGTAAATAAGAAGTTGAGAAACAAGCGGATAGAAAATACTTATAAGGCACATATTACATTTAAATTAAATCAGATACATACACGATTTAGTATACAGTTTATAATTAGAGCTGTAATCGATTAGAATCAAATATGTAGATATCAAAATCGATTAGAAGCTGGATTAGCATCCCTGAAAAAAATGTGCTGGTAAGGTTTTACCAAATTTCCTTTAAATAGAGTTCTTATTAGTTTAAATATACACTAAATATTTTCGAGCAGATAAAAGAACAAAATATGTAGTTGGTTTGTGAAAATCTAAAATAGTCCTCTTAGCGAATACCAAAACTGTCATTAGTGGCAGTAAAAAAAAAATAAATTACAGTTTAAAACGATAAATCTACTGGTCAGTTGTAAAACGTTCGCCTAGTAGATTTTAGTATTAGCAGTGACATTAATACCCAATAAAAATTATGGTATTAGCAAAGATTAAATGAAAAATGACTTCACCGAACGCCATTGTCAACTTTAGATAAAAACTACAACGCGCCTCTCAACATAATAAAGTGTAAACGAATATTAAACAAAATATGCATATTACAATTTATGGAGCCACGTGTTAACTTTTATGCCCTTTTGAACTGTATATGTACGTACATGAGTCAGAACCAGTTCCAAAGAGAGCTTATAATTATATTAGATAAAGTGACCTATATTAGCATCTAAATTTGGCTCGTATAATGGGAGATTCGTATACAACTGGCAATAAAAGATGGTGGATTGTAACAGACATACTATTGCTTCATGTGTTTGGAAGATAGCTAATAAAGTTTCCAGTTATAAAAAATATACAAATTCTGTACAATGAAACATCTACAGTGGTGCAGCTTCTGAATCTCTGTCTTCATTAGTGATAAAAATGTATTTACTATAAATGTTAGTATTAAAATTATTTCACAAAAAAATATTAATTCCGTGATTAGGTTAGATTTACCGTTAACCAATAAGTAAAATATATTGTCAATTAATGTTATTAATTTAGAGCTGTATAATCGGTGCCGGGTACATACGGCTTGTTTATGGGAAGGTGCAGCGGAGGCCTCGAGCACGTGACGCGGAGTTCAATTCACGCTGATTTAATCTGACTTTCCACTTTTTCACGTACAGATGGTACATAGCTGCGTACTGTGGTCCTAGTCGCTATTGGGTACTTAGAATTGTATTTCTTTAAAATGCCCTTAAATGCTGGTGTGTCAAGTAATGTAAGTGGTAAATGACAGGTAATTAACATGAGAAGTAGATCAAAAATGAACTCCGTTTTCCGTGGCAGACCCTTTTTTTATTAATATGTTCCGTACTATTTATATGTCCTTTGCAGTCTATCTTATTCTAACACAATAATCTTTACACACAAACTTTACACACCATTTTCGCCCCATCATACATCATATATCAATCTGGAAAGTCCCGAATAAACTTATTTACATTGTCGGCAAGCGGCCGCTTTTTCGCCTTTGGCACAGTGGACATTTTTTGTAACGCACTCACGCTGTACAAATTATGTATGTAATTACAATCGCAAACTGATTTAGTTCTTTCGCGAAACAGACGCATACAGTCTCAATGTTAGACAGTAACTGGATACCTAGCGCAAATCGAGTGTTTTGTGATACCGTATGAAATGTAACACAATAGGACATCGGTTTCCACGAACACTGAAATATTATACGTTATTTTATATGCGTTTCATCAATGAAGATGGCATCTGGAAAGTATAATTAAAACGAGGTTTTAAAATACTTGCAGCCTCTATTAAATTTATAACTACATATGTCTTGTTCATGCTTAGATTGCTTAGTCAACTATTACAAATAATTTTTCGGTATGGTGTACCACTCAATAATAATCTCACTCATGGTAACTTTTCTTCTTCATAATTAATGGACAGTTAAAGAATATATCCTGCATCATTGTATCACTGCTTTATATGTAATCTCTTATAATTATTTACATTCATGGTTAGTAGTTAGTACAGGTATTCAAAGTAATATGGTGAATATTCAGTTCATTAGTCTATAAATATTGTCATTCATCTTATGAACCAAAACAATGAACTCTTAATAAATACCCTTGTCTTTATTCATTCTATTATTATATTTAGATATTTTGATACTTCCAAAGGCATCAATCTAAGGATACTTCCATAACAGTCCGTTATTGGTTACTATAGTCTATTCTATGATGATTTCCGAAAGCATATTGGATAAAGAATACTTCTTGAACCATTTATACCTTAAGTGGGCTATGTGCATTCAGTTACAGTTTTTCTTTTCGTTTCCACAATATACTTTGATTCCAATCCTTTTGTTGTTTTTAATTTTACCTTTGGGTTTTCCTAAAAGTTGCTGCAATTTATTTCTAGAGGAGTAAGTACACTTTACACTAACGTAATTCTCAAATATTTGAAACTTCCTTGAAAACTCTTGTATATTCTGATAAACTATGGTTTGTATTGAATGAAAAAAATACAATTCTGGGTATTTCTCGAAAGGCTGTGCAGAATTACGAAGAGTTACCCTAAATTTACGTTTTCTAATTAATTAATTAACTATGTGAGTAATACACCCATTATTTCTAACCACATACTTATTGATCTGTTCTTTCTCGAACCTGGCGTATTTGTGTATTAAAAACATGTTAAAAATATGGCAAATGATGGGTTAGAAAGTTAAAACTTTTATTAGACATTTTATGTTGATGATTATGAACAATTATGAGTCATTAGGAGAATTTCCTTCCTATATTCATCAAATTCTGATCTAGTTTCCGTATTTTTAATTACTACTAAATTAAGAAATGATAGTTATTCAGTGTTTTCAATTTCGTATGTGAAATTTAACGATGCGTTACTGATGTTAAATTTTTAAACAAAACTATTTATGTGGATAATTCTGTAGAATAGATAGAAAATCCTAAAAACATCATTTACCTACATACCTTATTCATGCTCTAGGAAAATATTAAAATCTATTCATACCAAATCTACCATTGCAGCCTTGATGTTGTTCAAGATATTCATTATTGAATATGAAACTATTTTCAAACTTTGCATGAAACAACATATACAACGACTAGTTGGAGTAACATATTCATCAACAGTTTCTTCAAAGAATCCATTTAGTTCGAGTAGTTCCTTGATATAGTTCAAAGTCGTGTAATTTAGGAACATTTATAAATATTGAACAAATCAAATCAAGAGACATGTCAAAGGAAACCAAAATTTCACCTGAATGAAATTGAATATTTTGATGTTATTAATGAAATCTGTGGTTACACTGAATTGTTATATCACTTATTGTTGTTCGAAAGTTTGTAACTCTTTTGAAGTAATCAATCCATTGTGTCTAGGATAAAAACTTTATTATCCATATCAGCTTTTAAATAGAAACAGAAATTGTTCTCGTATTTATTTGAGAACGTTATTTGCCTTTCCTATTTAATTTGTAGCAGTATTAGCACTATTTTCCATATGCTATTCTGGAAAACAATTTAAAATCAAGCAGGTATTTCTGTAGAATAGAATTGGAGAAATTTCAGTTTCCACCACAATTTGTTCTAAAGCGGTGTTAGGAGTATCTAGCGCAAAATTGTATCCATTAGTTAGAGGATGTTCGTGAAGATCGCCTTTCGACAATATTTTTTTAAAGATGTATTTGATATCACGTTATGAATATAAATTACAATATAAACGCAAACTAACATAATATAACATTAATATGAATGCAAATTAAAATAATGATAAAAATTGAGCTGGACAGGTAGTAAACTTTCTTTTGTTTTTTTTTGTTCTTCGTTTATTATGCTATCAAATTCATGATATTCCATTATAAGAAATCAAGTACCTAGTATATGTAAATTCTAACTAACTCAAATTATGGACATTGACAAAATAATTAATATGTTTATTTAATACTTCGAAAAAGTGTATTTATTTTTTATAAGCTGAGATAATGTGTGCATTATTATTAGAAAATTGATCCACTATTACAAATATATAACATTCCAATGTTGCTACTAACTAAACAGTATAGTAGTAAAGACGTCCATTATAATACAATTATTTTCGTATATAAAGTTCAATAATGACTACTTCCAATAGTTAAAGGCGAACTCGGAGATAACAGCTTTTCCCAGTATGCGGGTAATCACCAACTATTATCGTAGTTTCATTACGAGTCCACTTAACACAATTTATTTGATATTCCATGTTATTCTGATTTAAATGTGATAAGCTGAGCGATGATTAAAAATAATGTTTTTATTTAACCAGATGATGGATTGGTACTGTGTAATTTGTTTGATAACTCAATGTGAAGCTATTCAAGCGCAATAGGACATGAAAATTAATATGTGTATTTGCAATAGGTTTCAATATTATTGTTAGTGTGTTAATAACAACAAATTTATTTGTAGAGATATGCAGTGGCGAAGCGTCGAATTAAGCTGAGGGTAGGCTATCTTGAATTAGACGAGGCTGGGGGCTGCTCATTTTTAATGCAATATATATATATATATATATATATATATATATATATATATATATATATATATATATATATATATATATATATATATATATATATATATTGAATAGTTGAATCGCAAAAACAACTTACCTATATTTTTTGTATATCAATTCCATTTGCCGCATTTTATTTTCTGCATCTATATAAAACATCTATAATTCTTGAAATAAATTGGTAGATTTTGCCGCTTTAATTTTTCAGTTTATTTTCTAAAGATAAATAACCATTCTTATTAATTAAAAAGTCTACTAAATCGGCAGTGTCTAGGGCCGCCATTATCCTTAAAAATAACACTAATCACTACGACTAACGACAGGTCTGTTGAATTGTCACTTCTCCTTGTGCTTTATTTTTACTTGTTTCTTAAACGAAACTCTTGAATGCAGACTAAACAAAATATATATATTTTCTATACAACTACTACTATCGAATGCAATCACAGAACATAAACAATGATACAGGGCCCCATAGATCATAGACTTAGAGAACTGAACTTAACTGAACTATGCCAACCAGAGATTACTTCTTCTAACAAGATCAATATTATAGCCACTGTATTACGCAAACTCATCGATCAGGCAAGCTAAGTTGCATATAATTTTTCGCGTACTACTCACCCCCCCCCGTGCACCGCGGATCTCTATAAAATCCAAGGCGGTAGAGAGTCAGCCCAGATTCTCAGTGCGCAGGCCTGCCAAGGCTTGCGCCCTGCCGGTTGCCGGCATGCTGGCGCTTCAGTTTAAATGGAAATAGTAATGATAATATCAGTGGCGGCTCCTCCATTAGGTTATTTGGTCAATAACCCCCCAATATATTTCCAAACAGAAGCATAATAATGATATACCTAAATAAAATAATATATATTTTTAAGATCTTTTAAATTTGGAATTTCCCTTTATTATCCTAACTATTCTAAGCGACAAGCGTATAAACTCGATCGATTACTCATTCCGCATTATTACCGTTACCGATGCATTGCTTTGCATCTGTACTGGTTTTCATATCGGGTTGGCACCCAGAAATGACCGCATTGTTTTAAATGGAGGCGAAAATCGGCCGAGTATTCCCAATCTAAATTGCATTAGGTGATGCAGGCTTTCTGATGCAGCGCATGATGTGGGTTTGGGTCAACAGCCGTGCGTAGCAAATTTAGTATTGTTCGATGTGATTTTGTTCGTTATCAGTTTCTTGTAGATTGCGTGATATACATTTGCATGCATTTATTTTTTGTTGGTGTTTCTTGACTCGGTTTTTGTGGTGTAAATTAATATTTAAAAAATGGCAGCTACAGTGGTTGAGCGGATTAAGACTTTAAAAGCCGCCAATGAGCTGACCTTTGACAAAAAAATTGAGTTTATGATCAGTGGTCGACCTTTGCCGGAACTTAAAATTCGGCAAATTAGTAAAGAGAAAAACAAAGAAATAAATCGTTATTTTCGCAAAAATATGTATGAATTAAGTGACTGGATATGCGGTTGCGAGTTGACAAATGCTTTTTATTGTTTCATGTGCTTAATTTTTTCAAATGACATTTTATGGTGTAAAAATGGCGTAACAGATTTAAAACATTTAAAAGAAAAAATAAAAAAACACTTCATCTCCGGAGCATATTAAAAAACTCGGTGAATTTTGCAACTATCGGTATAGTGAATATTCGATCGCAATTGGATACTGCGTATCGAAAATCGATGAGACTTTAACGAAAGTGTATCAAAAAACCGATATATATTAAACAAAATAATAGACTGTGTAAAATTTAGTGGGGCATTTGAATTAGCCCTAAGAGAGCACGATGAAAGTCAATCAAAATCAAGTGAAAATCCGGGAGTATTTCGTGGACTTATTAACTTTGTTTCCGAACTAGACCCAATATTTAAAGACTTTTTGGAGAAAGCAACAATTTTCAAAAGGGTTTCTAACCCCATTCAGAATGATCTACTTGAATCTATGTTAGCGGTGGCGCAAGAGAAGATTAAATTGGAAATTCAATCAGCTAAATATATCGCAGTGCAAGTAGATGAAACTATGGACATCTCGAATAAGACACAAATGGTGTTCATTATTCGTTATGTTTTATGTCTGGTATAGTTTATGAACGATTTTTTAAATTCACAATTCCTCCCGGCACTACAGCCGAACACTTAACGAACGTCATTTTAAACGAGTTAGAAATTTTAGAAGTAAATAAGACTCCTAAAAAATTAATTGCACAAAGTTATGATGGTGCATCTACTATGAGCGGACGATTGGGGGGAGTGTAAAAAAGGATTAAAGAATATTATCCCGATGCAAATTTTATACATTGCTATGCACATCAATTGAACCTAATATTACAAAAAGCGGCGAGCCAGAATTCAAGCTTCAAACTCTTTTTCACAAATTTACAAGCATTTTCAGCATTTTTTGGTCGATCTCCAAAACGTACCGCTGTTCTGGATGAATGTGTAAAAGTTCATTTACCTAGAACTGCACCAACTAGGTGGTGTTTTAATTCGCGTTGTGGGGAAACAATATTTTTGTATAAAGACGATATAATCACATGTTTAGAAAAAATAATTAGTAATGTCGATGATTTTGATGCTACCAGTGTTAATCAGGCAATAGGGTTGCAAGCATTTCTGAATAACAAGAACTTTTTATTTTGGTTAAACTTTTTTCATTTAATAATGCCACATGCTGAAATTCTTTTTAATCAACTCCAAAAACGAAGCATTGATGTGCTATCTGTTAAGACTAATATAGACTCCTTTAAAAATTCGATTCAAAATATTCGAGACCAAATTCTAAATAAATTATCTGAAAATGAATTTTCGCATACAGTTAGTGTAAAATGAATGAAGAAAAATGAAGATCCTAACCGACGAACCGCTTTGGAAGTGTGTGATATAATAGCATCCGAAATTAATCATCGTTTCACATTTAGTGACCATCTTATAATAACCCAACTTTTTTTTGTTGATAACTTTGAAGAGTATAAAAAGAATTTTCCCGAAAATATTTTGAAGTTAGTTAAAACGAATTTCTCGTACATAAACCATATAAAACTTAAAACCGAACTGGAAGTAATATATGACCGGGATGATTTTCGCGGAAATTCTGGGGCTGTAGGGTTACTTCAGTTATTTATTAACAATGGACTTAGTGAAACATTTTCGGAAACAGTGCATTTGTTGACAATTCTGTGTACGTTACAGATGACAACGGTAGAGAGCGAGAGATGCTTCTCTACATTAAAAAGGATAAAGACATTTTTACGCAACACCATGGGGGAATATAGACTCTCTGCGTTGGCCATGTTAAGTATTGAGAAGTCCTTTATAAATAATATTGTAAATTACAATGAAGAAGTAATCAATCATTTTGCGAGTGTCAAAGACAGAAGGATTGAACTAAAATTTAAAACTGTTTAGGTGAGTTAACACATATTTATTGTTATATATGCTCTTATTTTTAACCAATAAGTTGCTGTTACACCTTTGGCATTGATTACGTATTACGTCATGTTTTTCTTGAAATTGACCCCCCCGAAAACTTGACCACGAGCCGCCACTGGATAATATGAATAGAAAATGTTTATCATTCTGGCAAAGGCAAGTGGCGATATAAAAACGGAGTCTACCTGGTCTACCATCTAAAATATATAGGGTAGGCTGCGCCTTACAGCCTTAATGGACGCTTCGCCACTGGAGATATGAATATATTATTTAAGTATCAAAAATGTGTTAACATTGTGTATATCTCATATACATATGATTGTAGGTGCAATATAGTGTAGTAAACTTCAAAAAATGCCAGGTAACAAAAATTATATATATATATATATATATATATATATATATATATATATATATAACTTGGAAGCCTTCTTTGATTTACCAACGATGATAGGTGTTATAGATGGACAGATATAGAATAGATGACGAGAGGGCATTTCTTGTTTTAAGTCTTGGATATTGGTATTGTTGGGTACATTTTTATAAATTACGCTTTTTAAACAGTAACTGACTCAACAATAAAAACTCTAGTACAATAACATTTGTACGCATTAGTAGTTCAATGATTCCACTATTTATTCACAGGCAGTTGATCAAATTGTAAAAAATATGACAATGTGAACATATTGTATCTTATTAGAATCAAAAGTCATTTACTTATTGAGTGGTCACTTCAAGATGAAGTGATGTCTATCATGATCGTGTAGTTCATGATATTTTAGTAACAAAATTAAGTAAGTTCTATTTAGCAACATCGACATTGTTAGAATTTATTATATCGTCTTTAGCAAATAGACAGTTCTATGTGAAGCACCGTGATTTCAGACCATTTTATATCATAGATAGTTTTGAGCTAGTTTTGGTGTTCCACGGGGTTCCGTTGTGAAACCCCTATCGTTTATCTTTTTCATAAATAATGCAATAGAAAACCTATATGCAAGGTCTACTATATAATGATAATTAAAACATCTTATGCATTACGATGATATTGTTTTTTGTGTAATAGAAATGTAAGATGCTTGCGTCAACTTATAAAACAATGTAACTAAAATAAATTGTACATATTGAATGATTAATTTTTTAATATATATAAATGTAATGGTTTTACTTTTTCTAGAATGTAGTGCTTTTACTTTGTCTGAAGTTCATGGCTCTCTTAATTTTTTTAATCAACTAAATTATTAAATGTTGCCAATACCTAATGCAATACGGATATTCATATTATTTTTGACAGAAACCTAAATTTCAATGAATACGTAAATATAATTGTTTCATCTGCGTTGAAAAATTGAACGACGGCATTTATTCTGTGGTCTAGAATGATGGACTGAGTCCAGAATTGGAGGTATTATTGTATGCTCGGGTTTAAGTGCCATTCGAATATGTACATTTGTATGTGTAAGCTTCCTCTTTGCAGCTTAAGACTTTAGAGAAGAAAATCAATATCTGAGTGTCTAAACTAATCTAATTTAAATTTTATTATAAGTCTACGACTTATAATAAAGAACTGTAAGGACTTGTAAAATATAGAGGTAATAAAGTTGCTATGTTATTCTTCGTAAATTCCGGTATGGTTGACTAGTAGAATAAGTTGTATTGACAACGTTCATGGCCGTTTCGGTTACACTAAAGATGGTAATTTTTCAATAAAAGGAGATTGTCATGAGAATATTATCTTACAAAAATGTGATATGTTCTTTCTTGAAAATAGAAGCATATTATTAAGAATATAAATGTACCTCGTACTGAAAGTTACAATACTAATCCAGATTAATTAAACAGTAGGAAATAATTATAACGAAAAGGGCAAATGCATACTTCTGGACCTTCTAATGTTGCTGGTAAATGCTGAGAAAGACGGATAAAGACTGAAAGAAAGTTTCTATAAAAGGTACACTGCTTGTGTACCGTTGTTGAATTTGATATAATCGAATACAGCAACTACACATAGGTACACTATTCTACAAATTTGCATCTCATGTAAAGTTCTGTTCACCATGCTAGTTTCAATACTTTGCAAACCACCTTGTTATTCGCAAAGATTTCTAGATATACAGAACAAGAATAGATTTATTCTAGAAATAAATAGAAGACAAGTTTTCTGTTGGATGCATAAATATGGAAAACACTGTATATACTTCTAATTTCATGTACTGTGAAATAATGAAATCCAAATTACGTGGATACTTTTAGATATGAAAAAATATGTAAACAATTAATTCCCAATTGCACCACTTAAAAGGATTTGTGGACACGCAAACATTTTTGAAAACCTTTATTATTTTGTCAACTACTGTACGCGCGAAAAGTTTAGTGGCGAACACCAGTTTAGCACTATCTGTTCAATAGCTGATGCTCAAAACGTCAGCCTATTTATTTCCATATTTCTTTTAACATTTACCTCACTTTTATTTGTGTGTGATATTTAATATGTCACTTTCAAGAGTCATCTGTTAGACATTTTATCGATTTATCTTTCATTAGTTCGCGCACATACAAAACTTATTTTATGCGTATCTGATAAAAATATTAATTATATTTTGAAGTTCAACAAATCCATAATTCCGTTATTGCTGAATTAGAAACCTCGCAAGTCAGGAATAAACTATTAAGAGCACAATTTATGCCGCCGTAAACACGGTAAGCCATCGTATACATGTAATCAACGGAAACATAACAATTATGGCTTCTAAAATTGAATCTGTGTAGGATGACATTCCGCGTCTTTTAGACAAACTGTCTAGAAATTCAGGCGTTTCGCCAGTTAACTAAAATGAACTACACGACCTCGTTTAACTATCACAGACGAAATTGCAGTTTCCTCCAGCGGACGGCAAACGTCCTTTAGAATTTACAACATCAATTTGCGAGAGGACTACGTGAACTAAGACCTGCAATTAGCAAAACCATTATATTTCGCGTTACTAGATATAGAACTATTGCATAAGTTAGTTAAACTATAAAGTTACTGTCTTGGAATTTATATTTTAAGATACCTGGAATATTTGTTTATAATTTGGAAATACCAAAACATACATATAGTAATAGAGATATGTAAATAAGGTAACGAAAATCATCTAATAAAGTTCTCCCTCTATGCGGCCTCCCACAAACCCTCGCGTTTTCTTCTCTCTGCCTGTCCATATTTCAATAGTATATTTTTGGGAAATGTTAACACCACTTCTAAACATATCTGATATGATGAATAAACTATATGTATTTTGGTAGATAAGTTTACAGATGATAATTGATACATGCTCCAAGAATCTTTTACGTAGATCTGAAGTGTCAATTGATTGGGAAGGATTATATTTTGTGCATTGGTTGTAATAATCAATAAGGTTACCATTATTTAAGTCTGTTATTTTGCATATAAGTTTTATTATTAAATTTGGTTTAGATACAGAACTGACAAGTCTTATAACTAATGTATAGGAGATGCTATATACTATTTAAAATTTTAAGTGCAGAGGTGGTGCATTGTTGGCTTCGGGAAGTGAAGGGTGATATTCCATATTAAGCGAACTTTAAAACATTTTTTTATAATAATTTATTTGACATCAATCAGAATTTATAATTCTATGAGCTATTTTGTTAATTAAGAGACTTGGAATGTAGTCTGATACATGTTCTGATCATGTTTCTCCAGCGAGAAAGCCTTTTACACCTTATTTAAGGTCCATTGATCATTTCCGCTTGAGTCTTGTGTCGTAACTCTCTTGGACAAGTGGTATTAAACAGCTGTTTGTGTGGACTTCCAATCGTTGGTGATACGTCTGCCTTCTCTCTTTGACCATTTTTGGACTGTTGAGATTCGGAGGTCATGATGAAACGTCTGATTGGTTTGACGGGGCGTCTCGAAGGGTCTTCGATTGTGCTCGCTGTATGATAGCTATGTTAGACCTATTGGCACAACCCCGCAGTTCAATGCTCTAAGTCCAGATGGGAACGATGACAGTTTTGTAAATTAAAATTTTGCTTTTAGACAGATTTGTGATTTTCTTGATGTTTGCGGTATGATTGTCTCATTTATGTCGCGATTTACATTCATTGATTTTGATTTCCCATCTTTTGAGCCAATCTTCTATGTGGAAGAGGTGATCTCGGAGATTTGCGGATGCTATTACTGCATGGATTTAATTCATGGATGACAGTGTCATCCATGAATTAAATCCATCCAAATATCCTCAATATGGAACTTAAGGACACAACCATTAATTATAATCAATATGCAGGTTTGAGAGCTGATGAATTATTAATATGGTTCCACACTAAAAACGTACAAATGTTAACTTTGACCACTTTAATATATTTAAATAACATAGAAAATGATATTACATCAGTATTTATTGCTGGAATTAATAAATATCCTATAAAATCCGTAGAGAGAATTACGATCGAAAAATTACTTAAGGCATTGTCTTACTGACATTTTGATGGCTGATTTAAATGAGAATTAGAACATTGATTAGAAGATTATTATTGAATTCTACTTCAGAAAAGCACTTTTACAATATTTTTGCCAATTATTTTACCCGACACATAGATATGAAGACAAATCTTTAAAGTACACATTGTGGGAAACGATCTGTATCTCGGAACCGGAAAGAGATAAAAAAAGTTACGGTTACGCCATTTCGATTTTCTCAAAAATATATCTAAGGTGAAAATCACATGATATGTTTAAGCAAATTTGAACAATTAATTCTAGATTTCGAATGTAGAATAAATACTTGTTTTGAATTTGTTTTAAAATTTGCTAGTAATAAAATAAAAATATGCTAAATTCCAAAAACCAAACAATTAATTTAAAAAATTATTCCTAATGCATTAAATACGTCTTTGATTTAATAATAGAAATCAACTTGTATTTAGCTACTAGTAATGTGAAACATAACAACTGCTACATGTACTAGCTATCCTGAAATTACTTTCATTTAATTGAATTCTTCATGTGGGCCATTTTGCATTCCATCCCCATGTATGGATACAAAAAGACTCAGAAGATTTGATCCCTATAAAAATCTCTTTAACAAATTCCAAAGTCATCTGAACTATTCCTAATAATAAGTAAAACCAGACGTTTGGCTACGTATGCAATTCTGAAGTGCAGAACCATGTTAGTACGTCTCCTTGTCGAAGGAAAGAACATTCTCACGTATTTCACTCAGTATCTAAAGTACATGACATAGCAGAGTTATACGGTACGGCGACATTACTTTAAAGTGCCTGTTTCACACCGTCCCTTGTCAATGTGGTATTAAGCATGAGATTTGATTATGGTATATCATAATTAAAGTAAGTGAGTTACGTTGTTGGGTTTATAGGAACGTAGACAATTATAATCCTGCATGAAAAATACATTTGTACTATGTACGTCTCAACTAGCGCTTCGATGTCTTTAACAACCGTCACAGAACAGGTTTGTTGAGATCGGTATTTCGTTTAATAAGACAGAACCATATGAAGAAATCTAGGATTAAAGCAGCTTGTTACATGTGTATTTAAATAGACCCTATACAGCAAGCCGTCATGTTCAGGAAATATAATATGTTTAAACACGATTTTTTTACTGTTTATACAATTACATTCAACGAAATTAGATCTTTCGTATACAGTGTGGTTCGACACAATATTCCCAGTTGTATCATTAAATGATTTTGTGAAAAACTCACAAATGAAAGACTTTGCTCAAAATACTCTATTATTTTTTCTTATTTTATGTTTGTATTGTGACATCATGATAGTATTTTTTAAATTCTAACTCCCTATTTTTTGATAAACATGAATTTAATAAAATAGTCTTCCGAGTACATCGATGCATCTAGTAAGGGTTTCCTATTTACTATTTCTTAGAGATACACTTATAATCGTAAAATAGGGTTATACTGAAACACAAAAATGTTCTTAAACAAAGAGGTATTTCGTATCAGGTATCTGGTAGACATTTTGATTTTCTCCATGAATGGAACAAACAATACTGCTCATCAAGAATAGGAAAAAGCGCGGGACTCTCTAGGTATACGTAGAAGAAAGAGTGAGGCAGCATTCGGAGGGTAAAAAGATGTACTTTACGTGCGGTCAGATAAAACTCTGTGTACATTCACATTCAATATATATCCATCAATATTCACTCTGTAAGGGTCAATTCGACTGATTAAAGGCCAGGCTATTTACTGGATACTTAGTGGCCGGTTCGATATCGCAGTTTTGAGAGCTTTCCCTATTCATGATGAGCTAACTGTAATCATCCTAACTGTAGAAATTTAGTGGTCAAAGAGAATATTTATTGGATTCAAGAATTGTCCACACATTAGTTCAGGTCAAGGTAAAGTAAATGTATGGATTAGAATGATGTAAAATCATCTTTTAGGGACTTCTTTGAAGAAAAGGAAGTTCGACTGCTCATAATTATTTTAAATATCTACGTTGTGATTAGTTCCAGCTTTAGCAGTTATTTATCGAAACAATGAAGATGATGATGTTCCTATCAGAGAATTTGAAATTCACAATAAGACGAAGTTGATTGGTCTTGATGTTCGATTATTTATTGACGATACTTTCTCTGGCAGATGGATAGGATGACGAGGATTAAGTAAATGACAACCCCTTTCACATGTTTTCACCCCCATGTATTTATTTTTTTTAGTATCTTTTTTTTTTTTAGCAATGGCCATCCCATGTTAAGCATCGATCCTCGTCCGATCACCGATGTCAAGCAACCTCGGGCGCAGTTAGGACTTGGATGGGTTACCGCTTGAAAAACACCGCGGCCGTTGTCGTTTCAGCCTGCAGTGCTGCTGGGTGGATTGAGTAGCCCAGTAGTACTGTTGCCGGTCCCAAGCCCGGAAGAAAGAGGAGAGTTTAGAGGGCCAGATTTAGCTGCCTATCTACCCTCTGTAAAAACAGATCCAGCTCATAGTAGCGATGATATTCAGCGTAGAGGAACAGGCCATAGACCCACTTTAGAAGAAGGAAGAAGAAGAAGTATTTATTTTTTCTACTTAAAATCGCGGGTCTATTTTAATAGAATTCAGTTCATAATTATAGTTCCTAACATGAAGTATAATTAGGAATTAAAGAAAAATAATGGCTATATATATATATATATATATATATATATATATATATATATATATATATATATATATATTATATAAGTTTATATTTTATACTTATCCTCAAAGTTATTAGAGGATGTGGGTTATTCATTGTTTTATTCCATTTGTTCGTACAGTAAAGGTATAGTATAGTAGACAAATATAAATATTACATGAAAATAGGGTAACTTAGGATTATTTATCTAGCAATATTTTGAAATTTATTTAACGGAGTAAGAAATGGAAAGTAATGGATGTACGTTATTCGCTTAGTTGGCTAATTATTATTTTAATCCATTTATTCGTACAGTAAACGTATAGTAATAATCATGCATACACCATGAGACAAATATAAATATTACATGAAAACAGGGTAACTTAGAATTACTTATCCAGCAATATTTTGAAACTTATTTAACGTAGTAAGGATTAGAAAGTAATGGATGTATCTTATTCGCTTTGTTGGCTAATAATAATAAATTCCAAGAGGAATAAAATGCCTCGGAACATAAATTATTAATTTATGTTTACTATCTTCATAAGCAAGATAAATCTGTAGCCAACTTTTTATTTATGTTTGTAGTATGGAAATTGTAAGGGAAGTTTGACCTATATCGAAAAATTTATAACAACGCCTCTCAGATAGTGTGAATCATGGATTTCTTAGAAATTTATTTGCCAGTGAATGTTTTGCCAAATAATGACTATTTCTTTAGGACAATTCATATTGGGTAATTAGTTAATTACTTGAGAAAAATATAATTATGAGTAACAACAAATCATTACAAATGAGTATTTTGTTTAATGTTCTATTCCTTTTAACGATAAAAAACTGAAATTACTACTATCAAAATGAAAATAATATCCGATTGATGGTCATGTGTATTTAAAAGAATAATGTTTAAACAGTAAAAAATTTATTTCTCAATTTTAAAAAATTATCTTTCATTATACGTCATATTTCAAATTAATATAATATGAATGTGGAGCACTGATAATCCGCATATTTTTCTAGAATCTCCACCATATCTTTAAAAAATAGATTTTTCGATAGTTGCTTCTTGTAGCTGAAGATTGGGATTATTAATTTCAATTTCACCATCCAGCAGTTTTTTTAATGACCGACTGATAAGTTTGTATACACGAGTAGAATATTTTCGAGGCATTTCTCTGTAACCATTATATACTATGTACGTTCTGTTATTTTACTTAAAAAATACTATTTTTCAAGAATATGCAACGATAATTCCCATGAGGTGTCATGGGAATGATCATCTATTAATTTATGGGCATCACGATAGCGCACTCAGACTCCACCCATTTTGCTGTAACCAATCATGGAATTTGCCTGGAATTCACGCCACTTTGGTCGTGATTTTTTAACAATAATTTTCTCCTGACTTGCGCCAAGAAATTCGTGGGTTGTAAAGAGCGCCACTCTAACCTCAAAAGCATAGTGTTGTGTTGAGGCACCATCGAAGTCAGGAAAAGAATACTAGCACGGATCATGTAAATCCGTAAGCGAAGGATGGCCACCTAACCACTACAGGACCAGGCTTCCACCTACGAACGAACCGTGGTCTCCCAAAGAGGTAAAATCCTGGACCAGATACCACACCAAAGCGATGCATCCCCAAGTAGAAGACTAACGCGGAGAACAGGATCCTGAAAATGCCCCTACGTGCCGCCTGGACGTCTACCTCGGTCCAACGATCGGCCAGGTCCTATTTGAATTAGAGGATAGCGATCGGAAGAGAGAGATTCCTTGATATGCGACTGGATGAAGTAGCCAAAGATAAACCCCTCGTGCGCCCTATCCAAACCACTACCCAGATTAGTACGACCCTTCCTTGATAGTGGCAGGGCGGAAAACAGTTAAGAGGGCCACCCAATAATTTCAACAGTTACTTTAATTTGGCATATTTTGTTAATAAAAACGTTATCAGTGTTTCATTTTAATATTTAAACTTGTAGTTCATTATTATTATCTCATTATTATAGTCCATTATCTCTAGAATTAACAAGTCACTCGCTGCTGCTAGTTTCCAGGTGATGCTTATGATATATTATAGGTTATAGCTAATTTACCCAATTGATTTAGTCTCAACTTCTTCTCATGTTCCTCGTGGCTGTTCCCATCTCCTCTTTCTTCAACTTCTTGGTTAGTGAGACACGCATAAATGGAGAATAAAGATAGTTTAAAAACTATTTGTTTGACAAAAAGATTGTTGCATAATGTATAGTATTTTGGTGTAAATAGGAAACTGATCTATATTTATTGCTGCATTGAAGGATTCGATCCTATCCAAGAATATTACATGCAACCACCTTGTAATATGTGTTAGAGTAGTAGATCCATATTTCAGTAACATAACCGATATTAGGCAAAATAAAAAAAAATTAAATAATATAATTTATGTTGTTTCAAAGAAAAATATATATAAATAGAAAAATAAATAGCCTTCATACTTTAGGAATAAACTATTTAGGAATGAATTTCTAATATGAATAAATCTATACCAGTACTTTTAAACAAAAACATTTTCAGGAATCGAACGCTACTGATACCGTCATTACCAACTATAAGACTAAGGAAAAAGAGTGCAAATGTAATCATATTTTTTTATCTATTAAATTAATCCTGGGAAGGGGCTAAAACCTTCGATGCAGCAACAAATAGAGGATTCCAGTTTTACAAGAACACTAAAGATCTCGATGCCTATGCACAAGTTTCTCGACGCGCATTTCGCCAACCAATTTGGCATCATAGTCAACCAAGTTTTATTTATCTTCCGATAATGCCAACTTGGTGTAATCTTTCGGTGTTCGAGAATGGTCTCCTGTTCAAAGTATTAGTTTAATAATATCACGAACTGCCATTGTTATATAAACCCCACCATCGTTATAAACAACATAGTTGTTACTATTGTTGGAATATTACATTCAACAATAATTATTTTTAAAAATAGTCTTCATGCGGTGCCTGAAATTAAACATAAACATTAGGTCAGCATTTATGAGTTCGGGTAACTCAATATCGAATGTTTAACTGTTCAAATGCCGTTGAAATAAAAATAGTCTATTTAGCAAGTTAGTCTGAAAGATTATACGTTAGAATACACATCTTAATTTCTTTGTACGTAATTTAGTTGTTATACAGAGTATCAATAAACTCGTATTGTCTTCAAATTGTATCTTTAATTATTTATTCTCCCAAGTACTTCGAACAGGTTATGGGCCCAGGTGCGTCACGTAAGCTCACTTGTAAGGGAGAATAATTAAAAGGTACATCGCGAGTGATAACTATTGTTGTATAGACAACTGGAAAATGGCGGAAAGTGCTAAGTATAACATCGAAAAGTTGAACGGGCAAAACTACCAGTCCTGGAACTATTTAGTGAAAATGTTATTAATAAATGCGGATTTATGGGATGTAGTTTCGACTGAATTACCAACACCGGAGGAACGAAACGGCACCTGGCAGAAGAAAAATGACAAGGCCTTATCAACCATAGCCTTACATGTCGATGTTAGTCAACTAGTGCATATCAGAAATAAGGAATACGCGCATGATGCGTGGGAAGCACTAAAGGAGTATCATCAAAAATCGAGTTTATCTAGCATGGTTTTTCTGTTAAAGCAAATTTGCAGGCTATCGCTAGATGAGAATGGTGATATGGAAGCACACATAAGTTCATTCTTGGAATTATTGAATAAACTGGCCGCTTTAGGGGAAGAAATTAAGGACAGCTTTGCGGCAGGCATTTTGCTGGGAAGTCTTCCAGACTCATACAGTTTTTTAATCACAGCGCTGGAAAGTAAGTCATCGAGTGAATTCACGCTTGAATTCGTAAAAAGTAAATTAATCGATGAGTACAGGAGGCGTCAAGGAGCTTTGAAAAGTCAAAACGAGTCAGCCATGAAATCAGTATATAATAAAAGGATCCAAAGTAATCAAACTGCAAGTACAGATGTAAAGCAATGTTACTTTTGCAACAGGAAAGGTCATTTTAAACGGGACTGTTTCAAGTATAAAGCGTTTAAAAGAGAAAAGGCCAATAAAGTTACTGAAATTAATACTGGTGACAGTGATGAAGCGTGTCTTATGGTAAATTCAAGTTCAACTGACGTAAACAGGGATTCTGCTTCGTGGTATGTGGATTCAGGAGCTTCGAGTCACATGGTAAACTACAAAGAATTTTATACCCAATTTGACGGTAGCAGAAAAGGCGTTGTGAGGTTAGCGGAGAAAGGGCAACACTCCAAGGTTCAGGGTATAGGAACAGGATTCATCAAGTGCGCGAATAGTGCGGGAGTGAATAAGCTAAAAATCGACGACGTGTTGTATGTGCCGGACTTATATTCAAATTTACTTTCTGTGAAAAAGTTAACTAGTGCGGGGTATAACGTGCAGTTCGACAACAATAACTGTAAAATTGTCTCAGGCGGAAAAGTGATTGCGAGTGCGAGGCCGGCGCCCGACTTGTACAAGCTGTCAACTGTAGAACAGGCACTGAGCATCGTGAATGAACACTCCAGCAACTGTCAGCATACGTGGCATCGACGTTTTGGGCACAGGAACATAGAAGCAGTCAAGCGCTTGATGGAAAGAAAAATGGCAATCGGGATTAATATTAAGGATTGTAGGATTAGGGAAACTTGCAACTGCTGTGTAAAAGGTAAAATTATTCGTAAGAGTTTCCCGAAATTTTCTCAAAGCAACACATTTAATATACTTGACTTAATACATACAGATGTTTGCGGTCCCATGAAGACTGTTACTCCAGGGGGTAAACGGTACATTCTTACTTTAATAGACGATTTCTCAAGATACACAACTGTGTATTTACTGAAACATAAGAATGAAACTGAAAAATATATTAAAGAGTTTATCGAGTTAATGAGTAATCAGTCAGGCAGGGTACCAAAGGTTATTAGGTCAGATAGGGGTGGCGAGTACGTAAATAATGCGTTAAGGGAATATTTAAGCGGTAAGGGCATAAAGATACAGTACACGGCGGGGTACTCTCCAGAGCAAAACGGTGTTGCAGAGAGAAAGAACAGGTCGCTAGTCGAAATGGCTAGGTGCATGTTAATCGATGCGAATTTACCAAAGAAATTTTGGGGGGAAGCAGTTGTTACAGCCAATTATCTGCAAAATCGACTACCTACTCAGTTAAAACAGAAAACACCGTTTGAGTTGTGGCATAAAGTCAAACCTGATGTGTCGAATTTGCAAATATTTGGATCTAAAGTGTATAGTCATATTCCAAAGGAACAAATTAAAAATAAATTTGATAAAAAGGCAGAATCACTAATTTTCGTAGGATATTCTGATGAATCTAAAGCATATAGATTGTTAGATTTAGATACAGGGCGTATAAAAATTAGCCGTAGTGCGATATTTCCTGAAAGAAATATTCGTGTTAAAGAAAAAAAGATAAAAGATGAAGAAGTGACTATTGAGTTCAAAAAGGAGCAAGAAAGAACGGAGCCAAATGACACTGGGAGACATGAGGTCGCAGATTTCGAAAAAACTGAAGAAATAGAAGAAGCTACGGAAGAATTTAATGTATATGAAAGTTCAGGTACAGAACAATCTTGTGGCAGCGATAACAGCTATCAACCAAGTGAAGAGTTCTATATAGAGCACGGAGGTGATCGTAGATCAAATAGAATAAATAAAGGAGTCCCACCTGAGCGCTACACAGCAAAGTTAGCTGAACTTCGGGAAATAGAACCTAAAACATTTAAAGAAGCTCTTGCCAGCAGTGATAGCGAAAAATGGAGGAAAGCTATGGAAGAGGAACTGAAATCTTTGAAGAATAACGAAGTATGGGATTTAGTACTTACACCGGAAGACAAAAACATCATATCTTGTAAATGGGTGTTTAAGCTAAAGACAGGTGAAGATAAGATCTCGAACAAGTACAAGGCACGATTGGTAGCGAGAGGTTTAGTCAGAAATTCGGTGTGGATTACGATGAAGTGTTTGCGCCTGTAGTGCGGCAAGCAACTCTTCGAATATTGTTAACAGAGGCATGGAATCAAAAACTAATAATAAAACATGCAGACGCCGATTGGGCGGAAAATAAAGAGGATAGAAAGTCAAATAGTGGATACATATTTATGTTTCGAGGTGCACCTATTAATTGGGGATGCAGAAAGCAGAGTTGCGTATCACTATCATCGACCGAAGCTGAATACATAGCACTGGCCGAAGGATGCCAAGAGGCAATCTGGTTAAAGCAGGCGATAAAGGAGTTTACAAATTTAGAACCGAAAGTGGTTATGTACGAAGATAATCAAAGCTGTTTAAAGCAGCTAGCAAACCATAAATTTAGCAATCGAACGAAGCATATTGATACAAAGTATCATTTTTTAAAAGAATTGTATGAAAATCAGGTTATTGCATTCGAGTATTTTCCGACTGAAAAAATGATAGCTATGTTAACCAAGCCGCTAAATAAAGTAAAGCTAGAACATTTAAATACCAAGGGTGGTCTGGTTGACTGATTGAAAAATAATTATAGTTGCGAGGGGGTGTTGGAATATTACATTCAACAATAATTATTTTTAAAAATAGTCTTCATGCGGTGCCTGAAATTAAACATAAACATTAGGTCAGCATTTATGAGTTCGGGTAACTCAATATCGAATGTTTAACTGTTCAAATGTCGCTGAAATAAAAATAGTCTATTTAGCAAGTTAGTCTGAAAGATTATACGTTAGAATACACATCTTAATTTCTTTGTACGTAATTTAGTTGTTATACAGAGTATCAATAAACTCGTATTGTCTTCAAATTGTATCTTTAATTATTTATTCTCCCAAGTACTTCGAACAACTATCAGTTTAATAGCATGTATAGTGTATAATCTTTATAAAAAAAATATATATAAACTATATTGATTACAAAATACATTAGCTATTATTTGTGAATTTTCAGTTATTGACAATAAGTTGTAAGTAATTCTTATTATTAAAATTGATTTACTTACGAACTAGCTACGAGTCTGAACCCCAGAAGATATTTACCTGGAACAAAGAAAGACAGCATAATATAGAGCTACGACCTATCTAGGTAAAATATGCAACTAACTTTTAATAAAAGCGTCCCGTTATGAGTATACGGCACAACTAAAAGTAAATATAAACTAATTTACAGAGACATGACTCCTATTAATATTTAAATTACGATCGTTAACTTTTCCCGTGCCCGTGAGGGAATACAAGTGAACCATTATTTGGAAAGTATTTACATATTTTCGTATTTAATGTCTGTAATTATCACAGTATATTCTGACAACTCAAAAGCTGTTGATGTAGTTGAATGGCTTAGGTAAACACTTAAGTCTTTAGAATCTAACACCTATCATATAATTAGTAATTTGAATCCGAAAGAAACCTTCGTCACCATTCCGAAACCTACACCTAATAATTAGCAGCAGAACTAAATTCCTGGGGATAAATTTCATATTCTCGGAGACTGGTTAATTCTATAAACCTCCTGACAGCTCAAACAAAGGGTGATACAAGACGACTCAGGGAAATCGTTGTGGGGTGTTTAACAAACAGGGTAGTGAATAGGAGTTTCTTTGGCGCCAGACTAATATCCCTCTTTAAAATCCTTGAAATGTGGGCCCCTTATTAATTCGACAAGGTACGCTCCAAGTCAGTGACACATTTTTAGAAATGATTACTAACTAGTTTGTTTTCAGTTGTTAATTTTATGGGCAAACCACAGAAACTGACGTTTTTATCTAGCTACAATTTAGATAATTGAAAGAGATATCAGGTAAGGCTAGAAATATTTCTACTTCGGTATAACGGTACTTTAACATAAGGAAATTAATTCCTATAATTACCGGTATACGAAATATCAGATAATAGAAGTAATGTATATAGCAATTACAAAAATTAATTAAAAATGCTTTGCTGTATAAAATAAATGTGAAAATGAAACGTTGAAAGTATCTTATGGTATGTTGTGGGGGTTTTAAATAAACTGTTTTTAGCAAACGATTAAAATACATCTCATTATACTATAAGCGTTAAACATTTTATCTACAATTATCTTAACTGGTTAGAAGACCATTTATACTTTGTAGGAAAATAGCATAACAGTATGATATCCTTTCGCATTTTTGGCATTGGTTTCTAGCTAGCTAATATTAGCAAGAAAAATAAGGAATATTTATTCGGTGCTGTTCCTTATTGATATTTATCAATTGGCATATCAGCAATTAAATGTTATTGCAAATATGCTCTAAATTATTTTTCTAGTGACCTTACTACTGGCGCTTTACATGTTGTGGTTGGAATAGACTAGCCGGTGAATTAAAACGCTCAGACTCAGATTATTTTTTATCCCCATCAAACCTATAAACTAGAGGGTTCTATTTAATTTTATTAAAAAAACCAAACTGACAACTGAAAATAGAATATGTAATAGAAATACTTTTAAATAAGATTAATTTCAGTGTTATTGATGGTATTTTTATATGTATAAGCCCAGGTTCATAATATTTTGGCCAGGCATAATCCTACAACTAATATATTTAAATAAAAATAATAACACCCTAAAAACTACTTTATTAAAGAAAAATATTGGTAACAGAAACAAAGTACAGTAACTTTTAACTTAAATACAATGAAACATTACTACGTTATGATGTGTTAATGATAAGTTTGTTAATAAAAACATTAAGATTCGCGGTTTGGAATTGTTCGGCCAGTTGCTGAAATGCATAGTAGGATAAACGTTTTAGCGTTTTAAAATAAAATAGAATCTCGATTGTTGTCAAAGTCAAATGGATATTATTATGTGTGTTTTGGACGCGTCTGTTAAAACTTAAAATAATGGCACGTGGCGTGGCATTATGTGACGATATGCGAAAATCAATTGTTAATGTTCATAAATAGAGAATCTCGGCTCGGAAAGTATCTACTACGCATTCGCTGCCTAAACCTACAGTGCAAGGCATTATCAACTTGTATAAAAAAATTAGATCCACAGCCTAAAGGAAGAAAACAAGTCAACCATCTCACATTTCACGCTTAAATCAACATGTTCTGCAGAGGATTGTAACAGAAAACCTAGAATCCAGTGCAAAAGGAATTATGGTACTATGGAGACAAGCCATTAGAAAAAATATTTCTGTATCCACAACTCTACAAACGCTAAATAGGATATAAATTCTACAAGGTAAAGTTTGATTCTTTATATTTTACTTCTGAATTTACCGGTCTCTCCTTCAGGTAAAAGAACAGCCGTTATTAACTACACGACAGAAAATCAATCGATTACGGTGGGCCAGAGAACATAGGCACTATACTTTATAACAATGGCACCAGGTAATTTGGAGTGAGGAATCCAAATTTGAAATCTGTTTGGATGATCAGAAAACGTGTGCTAGGAACCCCACAGGAAACTTATCATTCTGACTGTTTGGTTAGGAAAGTGAAGTTCGTTGCATCTCTTATGATCTAGGGGTATATGAGTGGTATGGGCGTAGGAAAATTGTATTTCGTAGATGGTACTGTGACAGCAGAAAAATATTAAACAAATTTTGACAGACATTTTGCTGTCGTCAATACCAATATGTTAAGCCACTGACTCGCAGTACATTTTCCAGCAGGATGGTGCTGCGTGTCATGCAGCAAAAGCTGTCACATGTAGTTTACAGAACATAATGTCCCTCTCATGGAATAGCCCTCCAGCAGTCCAGACCTCTCGCCAATAAATACATTGTGGCATAAAATAAAATAAAAAATAGTAGCGCAAATACCTAGCCTGTTCAGTTAACGATCTACGCACCAAATTGTAAGAAATTTGGGACAGCACGCTTCCTGAAGAATGCGCTAAGCTAGTAGATCCAATGCCTGCCAGAATTAAAGCTGCTATTGTTAGCAGAGGTGATGTAACACAGTTTTGATGAAGCGGCCGAACTATTTTGAACTGCGAATCTTAATGTTTTTTATTAACAAACTTATCACTGATACTCATAACGTAGTAATATTTTATCGTATTTAAGGTTTATAGTAATATTTTATCGTATTTAAGGTAAAAGTTTATAATTTATTTCTATCACCAATAATTTTCTTTAATAAAATAGTTTTGAAAGTGTTATTACTTTTATTTAAATATATTAGTTGTAAAATTATGCCTGGCCGAACCATTATGATCCTCGTAATTTGCATTTGTTTCTTTGTTAGTCAGTGGTGACTTACTTTGTGTGTTATTTTTTCTTAAAACTAAATTTCGATATTCGAAGTTGTGTGCTACCAACTTTAATTTTGCGTAATACAGTTAAAACAAAAGGCGCTTTCTTAATTGTATTATGCATACCGTTTTCGGTTTTTTATTATTGTATCTAAAACAGGAAGGTACCTTACTGTAGTAAGGTACTTTACGTAAGGTAAGGTAAAGTAATATACAGTACGTTGTGTTTGTAGTCTTAGCAATTATATTATTTCGATTTGTCGTATATTTATTTGTTCTTCTTGAGAAATTTTTACATTTTTCTTATTCAATGAAGTTGTTTTAAATTTAATATGTTTTCTACTTGAACTTTTTCCTTTTTGTTGATACAATGAAACATTATAGATAAATTAAAATAGTTAATAATATAATTATCGTGATTGAGAAAAATAAGAGCATTGGATTTTGAAGTAGAACATCGACATGGGTTGGCTTAGGTAGTCAAGACAGTGAGTGTTGTCTCATTATATGGCTTAGTTAATTTGTATTTTGTTTGTACAATTGAGTAAAGAAAGCTAAATTAAATTCGTCAATTGTAAAAAAAAATAATCTCCATAAACTCAATGAAAATTAGTTTAATATGGAAATGTTAAAAAATATAGAATTCTATTATTAGCGAAAAGTTTCAATAGTTTATTTTTAACAAGATACATCGAGTTTGAAATTTAAATTAGATATATTTTTATACTTACTCTCAAATGTGATATGCATATCTTTAATCTACGTTTTTAGTAACTGAACTAACATTTTATTGTTTTGTTTTCCAAAAATATGGGTCAAGAATTCTTATTTTAGTAAGTGATACCGATGTAACTTTACAAAGAACGTAGCAAAGTGGCGGAAACATTAAATCAGAAAATTAACTTTTAAAACGAATAAGTCACGCCAACACTTACAATTATTTCATGTCGTGTACGCCAAATCTAGAATTGAAAATGATGGGCTTAAATTATATTATGACACGGTTATCACAACAGAAAAAAACAATATATCACTGTTAGATTGTATCGGTTTATTTAATAACAAATAACTAGTACCTAATATAATTATACCTCAGGTGTATCTATGTAATGTATATAGATCTAAATAAACTGTAGATATATTTATACAAATATGTTATAATAGAGATGAGCAAAACATGTTCGCAAAATGTCTCAACTGCAGTCGAGTTCATGAGTTTAGTTACTATGAGTCTTGTTACTAATGTTCAAGCTACATCTTGAGAAATCATTACAAGCATATTATCAGCATCAAATTATATCATAGAATACTTATTAATGCTTTAAGGTTTAATAAAAAACACCCCTAACAAAATGTGGTTAAAAAGAAAAAATATATAAGATTGCTAAAGACGGTGATGTGGGTAGTAGCGCGAATCTTACGCATTATAGTAGACATTATATTATTTCGGTACTGTGAAACATGTATCGACAAGAATTATGAAATTCAGTTAGTCATATGTAATACATTTTAAAATTGGTGTGCTACTCGTAAAAACGCTTTCGATATTAACAAAGAGTTAGTAAAAGCATTAGACAGCTTTTGGGAATTTTTAAGAACAGTACAGGATTGTATAAAAAACCGTGAGGGCAGAATGATAAAATATGTAGAACATAACAGCGAACTCATTGCTACTCGTACCATGAAAGGTATTCGACAGTAATGAAGAAACTGGAGTGTCATTGGAATATTTCTCTAACTGGAAATTATCATGTATTTTGTTGGAATTTATATTTTAACAGAACGTCTCTAAATTCGGTTCTTGAGTAGGTAGGTATTTAGCTTTCTCATGGAAGACTTAATCGAGCAAATGTGTGAAATGTGTTAAGGCTTCATAGAACCTGCGTTTAATAACTTTTAACAAAATATTCACGATATGTGCGGTAAATACTGATGGTGAAACGTCAATGTTTCTGTACCATATCCTTTAACAGGACAAGATCAATTGGAAATCAATCGACATAAATCCCTCATGAAAAAGCAGAATATAAGTAAAGAGAGAGAGAGTAAAAGTATTATAATGAAGTGATATCTTCTAGTGAGGTTCTACTGACGTGATGCAGAATTTTTGAATAGAGCAGAACGTCAACCATATGCTTCTTTCTCATGTCATGTAAATAAGAGTTTTTGATGCAGAGCAGCCATATTAACCTGGAACCCACCCCCTTATTCTCTAGAGATTAGAACTAGTTCGATTTCTGAGTCATATTAGAAGATCAAATTAAAGATGGGAAGAATTTTGGATTATGCAATGGGATGTTTTAGGGAAAATCGAAGGAAAGTCATAGTAAATTTCAGCTGTATTCGGTAACTGCTTTTCATTACACTTTTTTGTATTTAATAATGAATATTTTGATGTTATAAAGGAACTGTAATCAGCAATCACTGATAGAGACTAAGGAAAGTGTTACTACTAATGAGGAAATTTAAATAAATGGATTTATTAAGAACGTTGCTAAGAGTAACATTGCCTGAAGTACTTTCTAACCGACTTGTTCCAAAACCGGTCTTATTATTAGCCGAAATTTTTAGATTTATTCAATTTAAATAAAATGATACATTATGATAATTAAATGCCGAAAAAATCACTTACGTAATTGTTATTATGTTATATATAACACATATAAATACGTTATTATATACGAAAATATTTCCTTATGGAACAAATTATAATCTGACGGGATATTACGGGCAGCTTATAAATTCAGAGAGAAATGAATCGAATTATTCAAAAGGATAATTTCCTTCCAATTTAAGGTCTTCCATATAACCGCCCAAGATACATAAATTTTAATGCTTTGTGTGTACGGACGCGGACCTTGGCTAAGGCCGGCGTTTTATAAAATCAAGATAAATGTTAGTTGATTTATTTGATATTGTATTAAAATGTTTGATTACGACGTTAAACATTGTATTTCATTTAATAATATATATTTAAGTAATTAAATTATGATGGTATTCGAACAGAAAGGAAGAACCATATATTACGGACTTGGCCTGTGTGTGTTCAAGGTCAAATAATAATTGATATAAAATCGTTTTTATGTCTATTAATCCTGAGCTAAATTAAGCTGAATTCCAATTTATTTTTTTTTCGATCGATTATTCTAAAAGATCTTGTAACTTGTAGACCTCCGAGCGGTAAGAATTCTTAATAAAGCCTGCTTATGAAACTTAATAGCTTACATGAAATTTTGTATGTGGCGGGGCTTCAAATGGGTAGATCTTTACAAAAGACATATAATGCACGTGTTAGCGTTTTATCTTCAGAAAATTAAAAAAAACACAGTAGAATTCTAATTGATACAGTCTGCCGGGAGTGATGTATCTATCAGTGGTGTTATACTAGGGTAACTTCATAGCGTGGATGTCATCGCTTAAACTTTATAAGAATATTTGAATCGATACAGGTATAAGGAATTTAGTTTAATTTTTTTTCGTTGGATTTAACCATCTACGGTTCTGTTTGTTGTGGCAGCGTAAATACTTATATCTCTATCCCAGCTCTATGATCTTCGTATAGGTTGTATATATTGAAAGTTTGCATCAATATAGGTTTGTATGGGTATTTTCTCATTTAAGTACGATGAGTTTCAAATGATATGTTTAGTTGGTAATCAAAGTTTGTACATATAATGCACATAAACGATGCAATACATAAATATACAAAATGTGGCTAGAGACATTGTACTTGATTTACCTTTGATTTATGTTTATACTGTGTTCGGGTATTGTGCCGTTATTTATATTAATTAAAGAATATTTCGTCAGTTTTCGAACAAATTTGGTCCTGTATGAAAATTCCTGTGGTTAGCTTTGGGCGAGACAACAATTCTGAAGAACATTATACCTAATAACGTTATATTGCGTATACTTAATCCACTTAGACTTTTATTTGAGTATTTACTCTATAGCAAATGATTAGTAAAATATGCTAGTGAAACAATTCATTCATTCATTGGCTGTTATTAATTACACTCAAAAATTATTCAACATTCAATATATAAAGATTTAATCTTTTTTTTTTTTTGATGTCACTAAATGGCAGGCTTATATTTTCTACGGACCGTTCCCTCAGAAATATGTGGCTTTATTTAACACATTACGTGTTCGCTTCATGCGTTATTAAAAGCAGAAATTATTCCAAAGTATTATTCAGATCTAGATGTGTTAATAGCCCTAGTGGACATGGATGGTAAACTACTGGATGTTATAAACAAATTACAAAATACTTCATTACGCTTAGGTGAATCATTTTAAATAATTTATGACGTACACAAGGTGCTATAGACTTTAAATGAGAAGAAATGTATTCGTGCTAGGGATACATTTGCCAGTGTAATAAGAAAGAATCCATATCACTAAATTACGATATGTTTATAATAAAAGTGCTGACAAAGATTTATTAAGTAATTTCGGAAACCATTTTAACCCTCTTCTTCTACGGTGGGTCAGGTCCGACCCACCATATTTAGAAATTTGTTTGCGCATAGCTTCTCTCCACACTTCCACAACTTTGAATGGCTTCAGGTGCCCTATCAGTTGAAAAGAAGACGCCGACACCTCCACAGCTCACAAGTATGTGCCATTTTATGCATGTAGCGCTTTATCGTGTACTTGGGTCTGACCCACTGCACTGAAAATTAATTGGTGGTTTACGGTGAACATCACCGCTTATGAACCAAATAGTTACACCTGTCTCCGTGTCTAATTTACATTTTACACTCCGTGTCTAATACATTTGAAAGGGAAAAATTTTCGAACAGCCTTCCAAATGACCTTTGGACTCTTTCTATTTAGTTAGTCTTTTTACATTAGTTTTTTCCCTTTATTTTCAAGAAAATGATATTCAATAAAAAGTTTCACAAGAAATATATGGTGCATTCATTTTCAATAAACCCTGATGCAGATGAAGGAGAGGTTGATGTACGTACTGTCTAAAATACTGAAAAATAGAAGTCTGAAGTTTGTTTCTATTACGGATTTGAAGTAATTTTTTATTTTATTAATATAAACTATGTATGTACCATAAGCGGAGGCAATGAAAATCTTGCTGAACAAATGCCTTCAAGAAGGCCAAATCCAAAAAAATTGGTGCAACGCTGAAGTGATATTAATCTTCAAAAAAGGTGATAATACAATCGAAAATTATCGACCAATATCGCTGCTATCACACCTCTACAAGTCGTTCTCCAAAATACTGACAAACCGGCTGACTGCAAAATTTGACTTATACCAGCCCATCGAACAGGCCGGATTTAGAAAAGGATATGGGACAACCGATAATATCCACACCATACGTATCCTGAAAAATGTACGGAGTACAACGTTCCCCTACATCTAGCATTTATCGACTTCCATAAGGCATTCGATTTCATCGAAATAGGGCCTCTTCTTAACTCCCTCGATAACGCAAGGATTGATTTTTGCTATACAAAATTAATCAAAAACATATTAAAGTAAAGAAACAACCAAAAAAATAAAATTAAGTTGGAAAGGGGTGTCTGACAGGTTGACAGTATTTCTCTGAAATTGTTTATGTTAGCGCTGGAAGACGTCTCGAAGAACCTAAAATGCGAAAATAAAGGCATAAACATTGACGGATCGCGCCTGAATCATTTAAGGTTTGCTGATGACATAATTCTAATAGCCAACAATATCCAGGAGCTTGAACAAATGCTTAAACAACTAAACTACGTGTCCAACAAAATTGGATTAAAAATAAATCAGTCCAAGACAAAGATAATGACCAACGTTGATACAAATATAACGCTTGAAGGACAACCTATTGAAAAGACGAATGAGTATATATACTTAGGACACTCTATTAAAGTAGGAAAAGAAAATCAACATGCTGAAATCAGCAGAAGAATTAGACTGTCCTGGGCAGCCTTTGGAAAGCTACAATATATACTCAAAAACCACGAAGTTCCAGTCAACCTTAAGAAAAGAGTATACAACACATGTATACTTATAGTCGCCACTTATGGATTGGAAACAATATATATATATATAACAAAAGTCGACGTTAACAAACTAAGAACATCACAGAGAACAATGGAAAGAGCGATGATAGGAATTTCCTTACGAGACAAAATTAGAAATACGGAAATCAGGAAACGGACCCAAATAAAAGACATCATAGAAGAAATAGTAACAATGGAATGGCGATGGGCAGGACATATAGCTAGACAAGTCGACACCAGATGGTCACGCAGAGTCACAGAATGGCACCCAAGAGAAACGGGTAGGAGTATAGGGCGACCTCAGAGACGATGGGTGGATGATATAAGGGCAATAGCAAGAAGGAAATGGATACAATGTGCACAAATCAGGGAGGAATGGAGAGAATTGGAAGAAACCTTCGTCCAGGAGTGGATGGATATGGGTCGAGAAAGAAGAAGAAGAAGAGATGTACGTACCAACGAATTGAATTATTCTTCTGTACTAACCTTCTTTTGATACCTTAGGCTGTATTTTATTTGTGATTTTGCAACTTCACGTGCCGATTACTTCCATTTACCTACCTAGCTCCCGATCAACTTCAAATTTGGAATACTTCATTAGTGAGTATCTGAGCCAGTATTATATGGGTTTCAAGTCATTCCGATTATTGGGTTTTGCTTAAAAGAGGGAGAAGTGTGAAGTGGGTCGCATTAGACCCACTGTAGCGTTATTGTCAGGAGAGAACATCGTAGGAGAAGAGGGTTAACTATACCCATTATAACTGTAACCATTTTAATGTTATACCTTTAGATATCGAACGGTTACGGACTTAGTTATCAGAATAAGAAACCTTTTTTCACCGTACCCTACATCGCTCATGGCCATGACTTTGCAGACATATGCAATTCTTCAGATATTTAGGTGAATCCATCCGGATTATTAATGCTAACTACTTATGTATTGCATAATATATAAATTATTATAAACGTAGTCGTTTATATATAGTGCCGCCACTGATGAGACACCTAAGTGGGTAGCTTTACTAACTACATATCTTACATATTTTTCTATTCCCTTTCTCAGACAATATACTATTTTTGGTCACGTCGATATTTTTCACTAGTAAAATAAATAAACCCCTAGACATGAAGGCAAATACACTCCGAATACCTTAGTTAAATGTTTACTTACATGTTCAACTTTGAGCAAGTATCGAATATCGTTATTCGATGGTAAAGCAACTCATTTGCATGTAGAAAACAAGTTATGTTTAACTATATCTTTGATCTTCAGTTCGCATATGTTCGTAAATTATATAGATTCCCCTATTTGTGGGATGCAACTTGCAGATAAACTGACAGAATCAATACTTACTGTGAATTTTAAGCATACGTTATGTAAATTGATATGGGGAAATTCCGGGTCTGGAAGATTCTACATTATTGTGATTTCGTTATGATAATATATTGCATGAATCAATGGCTCTAATACAGATAGCGACTTCATAAGATAATTTTAAAGCGTTCTGAAATCATAAAATTGTGCAGCTTCATTTCTCTTGTGGCACTTCAATATTCTTTCATACGTATATACCAACATATAATAAAAATTATGTCTGTATGATATCTATATTAAAAGAATTTATTCAATGCTCAATCTTGTATGGTATGTATATTTCCAATATTTTATTAAAACTCCTTTTTGTGAATATGAAAAAAAAATTTTCTAGAGAAATGAATACAGAGGAGTGAGTTATTCTATAATGTTCAATATCCAAGTTATATATCAAAAAATGCTTACGATTTATCAGCTTGTTTTGTTTTCAGTGGCAGACAGGGATTTATTTCCAAAAATTAGGCAATATTAAAATATTACCGTGTATTTCGATACAGAGCAATGTAAAACAATTTACAGGTATTTACATTAAGAAGTTACATATTATATGAATCAATTATGTCATATTATATCGGGAAATTTATCCAAGAGAGAGGAACATTTTAATATTTGAATGATATATGAGGCGAATAAATAAAACACGAATTTATGTAAAATATTACTAATTGACAACGTACAATGCTTTTCGTAAATCTTATTTTTGAATGCCATTTTCGTAACACGTTGACTTATTATTGTAAAGGTTCTTCTTTTAGTGTCTGTTGTTGCACTGTGTTTTATCAAAATGCATCAAGTAACAATTAATGTCTATTTGTGTTTCCTCTTCTATTTAATTGACGAAATGTAACAAAAAGAGGTCAATTGGCAAATTTACTGGTTAAATGTGGAGATGTCCCATCTTGCTGAAATTATGTAGATCAACAGACCTGTATGTTTTGTCGCGCCTCAGTAGCGTACAATATTAATACAAGGACAGATAAGATACACGTACATAAATACACTTACCATTTACTGTTGAAATGTGGAAGCTAATGAAGGCACATTTTAAAGAAACGTACACTGTGTAGCATTAACATTGCTTCCATTAAACATTCCCTTATATTTTGCAAGATGGTGAAAATATGTATTTGTAATAGAATAATGACTGATCTACATACAACATTAGTTTATAAATCATACTGTCTGTAAATCTGAATTTTTATTTAACATGGCAATAAATTTCTGGGTTACAGAAATTCCTATACCATCTATCAAGTAATATAGATTATTTACTGTTATATAGAGAAGCTATGCTGTTATAGGTTTGCTGAAATATTAACTTCGTTTAATCGCTTCAGACTCGTGGAATCCTTGATGACGAAGGATTTCATTGTGAGCATTCCTACTATAAAATACGACTGTATTGAGTCATGTGTCATTTGGGTACTATCGCTTCAGGTGGTAATGAAAGTACTGGATAAATCTGGAATGCCAGAATCTTTTAGACAATTTGTCAAAAACCTTTTTTGTGTTGACTGTATTTTGGTCTACTCCTGAACACTTCCTTCCAATTAATTTGCTACCAGATAAATTGACAAACTGCGTGCGAATCTGTGACTCGAAGGAGATTACAAGTTGATATTGTTGTATATCTGTACAACTTTTGCTTATCACTTTTGGTACTATAGCTTCTGTGTTCGTCTCTGGAAGCTGTTTGTTTACTGTAACAAGCAAAATAAGGGGCTATCCATTGGGCTGGAAAGTGCGCGCCACCATATTCATTATACATTTTTTTTTTAGTTTCGTCTCAGATATCCTTAATTTATTATTTGTTATCTTACCGTGTACGAAATTTTTTGCAAGACGCTTTACTTGCAATAAATTCGTGCTCAGTTGTGTTCTACTTGGTTATTTCCAATTTGATACATGCTTCTCTAAAAATTCCTGATTTCTTCCACAATAGCGTGTATTACAACTACTTAGTCGCATTAGTTTAAAATCATCCAGTATGGTACGTCCTTATTGATATTTTCTTTATGCTGTATACTTCCCATGTGATGGTTGCAATAAGTTTTACTATAGTTCAGTATATTATTATTATTATTGCAAAATGTGCATTCTCTGCGACTATCATTATATCTTACCGGATAATAATTTACTTCATGCGCATATTGCAGTATTTTACGTTTGGATGCCATTGTGACAACACAATGAAATTGAAAACGTACACTATCTACCAGCGCAACCTTGTATCCTTCAATATTACCGAGGACTAGTCAATCGATCGATGCACCGTGTCGTGTCTTGGACCCCGGTGCAAATTTCTTGGCTACGCATAGTGGGCAACAAAGTGGGAAACAAAGTGTATAGATCTACAAATCAGTTGAAAATATCTCGAACGTCTAGTGTACTTGATAATATTCATATAGTATTTTCTTTAAAGATTGCCAGAGAATAATGCTACCGATTAACACAGTGTAAGTCTTCAATCGAAAAATATTCTCAACCAGTTCAATAGACAATACGACAAAATATAAACAAGGTGGCCATAAATCATCAAATATATCTAAATTTTATGATTTATGGCTACCTATATTTATATATTGATATACCGATGTACTTAGTTACTTTATTTTTGTCTATTTTGAAGACGTTGGCGTAACTGAGTTAAGATACAATTATGTCTGTTTTGGTACGTACTTGTCTATGTTATTGATCATAAGGATATCTTGTGTGAAGTAATGAATGAGGTAGATAAGGCTTTAAATATTTTTATTTGCACGTATTTTATTTGCGTAGATCTAAAATTAACTTATATTAACAATAAAATTAATATAATAGATCAAATATTAATATTAAATTATATATGTTTTACTTAAATTGTCTATCGGTGTGGCTGTTAATTACATTGATATACTACGCAGTTCTTTGTATATCATGTATTGATTGAACCAATTAAATTCGCTTGGTTCTTTTCCTAAATATGGATAAGTTATTAAAATTGATGTATGATTTTATTCTAGTAAGTGTTTTTCAGGTGCTGTTGAATTTGGATAGAATGTTTTTGTATTATATTTACGAGTATATGCGTATATTCTATTATGTTCATTAGCATAAACATATATTAACTAGTAATAATAGTTGTTACATTCTATTTTGTGTATAGTGTGCGTTTTGTTTTGTGCTTGTAAAAATATATAAAAGTATATTTACCTCACTGACTACTCACATTATTCTACAAAAATTATTTTTATTATCAATCACATAACCAGACGCACACCAAATCAAGTAGAATTAATTATATCTTAACTCAATTATATCAAAGTCTTCGCATATAACACAAAAATATATTAATTAAGTAAATCCATGTTGCAAATATACGAATAAAATTAGCCGTAACTTCCTAGCCATAGTGAAATTATTTTATAATTTGCTGATTATATAATTTTGTTCATGTTGTCTATATACATACGGGCCAGTAGTAACAGTTGTTACATTCTATTTTATGTATAGTATAGTTTAGCTTTGTGTTTGTTATGTATATATAAAGGTTTACCTATTTCACTGACTACTCACATTATTTAAAAAAAATATATTGGTCATCAACAACATAAGCAAACGCACACCGAACGACATAAAATTGTATCACGTCAAATCCTTCACATAACACACAAAAATAAAATATTTAAATTAATGCAAATAATAAATATAGCTATAGCTTATAAAATAACTCATAAGATTGTTTTATAATTTACTAATTATGTTAATAATTAATACCTAACTGTTAGAGTAAAAACTTTTATTTCGTTTTAATTTACCGATATAAAAATTAACACAACTGTTAACACAAGTGAAATATAATTCATACAATCAAGTGAAACGTAATTCATATTTGCGGTATAAAGAAAGCAAAAATCATCCATATATTTCAATCAGTGGTTTTCTGACATGATGCAGTTGTTGATTAGCATCACGGTTAGATTATCTTTTAGTATTTAATGCCCCTTTTCTCTTGCAGCTAATTCTTTTAATGAACCAGTGCTTCTAAACTATGACTCATCCTTCATTTAAATAAACAACAGTTAAATGAAGACATCAGCTCATGTAAGGGGTTATAAATTAGGTGACTTATTAACACAGAATTATAAACGCATGGCGTCGGCTTGTCATAAACAGACTAAAAAATATCGATTAATTTATACGGCCTTTTTATGGTGTCTGCCGCTGACATTTACCCTCCAGCGTAAAAGCATCAGACTTCTTCGATTAAGACTAAATGTTTGCGGGGCGGCATTGGTTACATTTAAACGAATATCTATAATTTTATTACATGTTTATTCATGGATCCTTTGGATTTAGTACTGTTTTATAGCACTTTTCGAAATATAATTTTTATTACAGACAATAAAAGCGGTAGAATTAGACGAAAGATGCTGAGGTTATTTTAAATTAACCGTACCGTTGCGGAAACTCGGCATATTTTATTAATCTCTTGGGGGTCGCTTCCTAAAAAAAAATCGGAGAACGCGATAGCGCAAATAGAATGAATCCTCGCTTCCGGTTATATTCAATTTAAATTTTGTTTTTGCTTCGAACAATGAAGTTGAGATGTATCTAGATCATACCTTCCGAGTATCTTTCTAAATGCTATTATGTGTAATTAATTACTTTCTATTGTGTTACTCGTATCTCGTAGTAATATATTTTATTGTATCTTCGTTAGTGAATTACAAAAATGAGCCATAATATAATATAAATAAACAGTTTTAAAACCTTAAAACGGACTTTTCCGCATATAGAACATCTCTATCTTGAACATCTCTATCATCTTTTTTCAAATAGTTCACCGTCGTGCTTTCTCATGACCCATGGACAGGGTGGGGTGTATCCTATCCACCTCAAAATCAATAGGTGTCGTCTAGGAGACATCCCCGATCCGAATCAGTCAAAAGCCGATCGATCCGACATGATTTAATTGAATTATCGTGTCAACAAAAAAAAGTTCTCCAAATAGTCTACCGTCGTGCTTTCTCATGACCCATGGACAGGGTGGGGTGTGTCCTATCCACCTCAAAATCAATAGGTGTTGTCTGGGAGATGTTCCCGATCAGAATCGGTCAAAACCCGATCGATCCGACACGATTTAGTTGAGTTATCGTATTAACAAAACAAATTTCTCAAATATTCCACCATCGTGCTTTCTCATGACCCATGGACAGGGTGGGGTGTGTCCTATCCACCTCAGAATCAATAGGTGTCGTCTGGGAGACGTCCCCGATCAGAATTAGTCGAGACCCGATCGATCCGACACGATTTAGTTGAGTTATCATGCTAACAAGAATAAATGCCGACAACGACGACACACACAGCAAAAAATTTTTAAAAACCATTTTTTTTTTTGGTTTTTAGGCCGAAAAACGAAAAATAAACCCAAAAAAAATTTTATTTTCACTTTTTGTTTACACGATTACATTACTTTTCCGCTTATAGTGGAGTGTGCAAAACTAAAAATTCAATGGAAATAAATTTGCCTCTAAAGTATTTCTACTCTTCACAAGTTTAAATAGAAAATGAATAGTGAATTTAAGTAGTAAGTCTAAAAGGTATTCGTTTGCTAAGTAATTTATTTTACTAGCCTGCAGGCTGTGTCGGGTAAGCCGTCACGTAACTTACATAAATACCATATTCTTGTAGATATATTTCTTTTTTATAGAAAAAATAAAATACTGCATAAAATCTTGATAAAAAATCAACGCATCAAATCGATATTATCTGAGATGTATAACATAACCTATAGCAATATTTTTTCTTGTCAAATGTTCCTAAGAATGGACTGAAATCTTCGATGCAGCAACTAAAACAGGAGACAAGTTTTCCACGAATAACGAAAGATTACACGTTTCTTGACGGGCATTTTACCAATCAAGTTGGCATCATTGCGAGATGGTTAAAACTGTCTGAAGTTTAAAATGATTAAAATAGTTTTAATCATCTCCCGATGATGCTAATGTGGTTGGCGAAACGCCATCAAGAAACACCGACAGATGAACCACGAACACCTAGTTCATGAAAAACTGGTCTCTTTATAATATGTTGGTAATTGTAAGTTCCTTATCCTCTTGAAGAATATATAATATTGGAAGGAATGCAAAAAATACAAAATGAAAAATTACAGTTTCTCAATGCATAAAACACAAAAGGTAACCAAACAATCAGGATAAGTAACATTTACATTCTTTTTTTAAAGAAATACCTTATATGATTTTTACATATATTTTTAATCTAAATTTAGTCGTTATCTTAAATATGTGGAAATACATCCTACCTTCTACTGTTTCTAATTTTACAATATTTAAGGAAAATATTTACTAGTGACATCTCCATAATTATCAAGTTTTTGTAATTGTCATGATTTTGTGTATCATACCTACTAACAATTAAATTATGATTCAATGCTTGCATTTTATATAAGGAAAATCCTATTATATAAATATATCTAAGTTGTTCTATAACAACCTTTTTAAATATGGTAGAATCATTGGTAGAAAATAGTTTGTGGTAGTAAGGCAAAACCCCTCTTATAATATGGAAGCCGTTAGATAAGGTTTGAAATAATTCTTATTGAGAGTAAATCAGCAGATTTTATAGCAGCAAATAATCCCCTGACTATGCACCAAAGGATGCGTTCTTACAAGTATCGGGCTATTTCCAAAATGAAATTTACAAGGAACTTGTAAAACATCATCGATTTTGTTACGAGTATGATAAGAATACAGTTGCGACCAATTTTTATATTACTTATGATACACTTCACTGCCTTATGATACTGTCATTAAATGATTAATTTAAACTCTATTGAATGAGATCATATATTTCGGATTTTGGCGATGGAAAGGATAAAGAGTGCATCATGCCTTGACCGGGAATCGAACCCGGGTCTCCCAATTTCCGGTTGGTTGCTCTAACCGCTGAGCTATCGAGGCACACTCATTATCCTTGCTAATGCGCCAATTTAATGCGTCGCTACAGTACTCCCTCCCTAGAGACATGGTTTGCCTCGATACAATTAACGGAATGTGACCGCGTTCGCCATTCTTACGTACCGTTGTTCGGTAACCCTCGGACTGTAGGGCGATGGATAGGACGGGAATCGAATCCCCGAATTTGAGATGTAAGGGAGGTTGGATGTACTGGAGCGAATCACATCACGTCGGGGTCACCACTTTGGCGATAGCAAGGATAAAAGTGTTTATGCCTTGACCGGGAATCGAACCCGGCTCTCCCAATTTCCGGTTGGTTGCTCTGACCGCTGAGCTATCGAGGCACACTCATTATCCTTGCTAATGCGCCACTTTAATGCGTCACTACAGTACTCCCTCACTAGAGACATGGTTTGTCTCGATACAATTAACGGAATGTGACCGCGTTCGCCATTCTTACGTACCGTTGTTCGGTAACCCTCGGACTGTAGGGCGATGGATAGGACAGGAATAGAATCCGCGAATTTGAGATGTAAGGGAGGTTGGATGTACTGGAGCGAATCACATCACGTCGGGGTCACCACTTTGGCGATAGAAAGGATAAAGAGTGCATCATGTCTTGACCGGGAAACGAACCCGGGTCTCCCAATTTCCGGTTGGTTGCTCTGACCGCTGAGCTATCGAGGCACACTCATTATCCTTGCTAATTTAATGCGTCGCTACAGGATCTCCAGTGAAACAGTACGAAAGAACAGGAAAGTAATGAGGAATATGTAGTCATGTTAAACGAAGTAAACATAGCAAATTTGGTAATTTGGTGACAAAACCTATGTAAAGCCTCCATGGTCAAAAATAAACTACAGAAGGGCAATATTAAAAATTATCACTAAACATTATCATTTAGGATATGTTGCCTTTAAAAAATAACTTTAATAATAAATATTATTAGTCAAGTAGTTTAAAAGATAACATTGGCCTTTCTTGTCAGACCAATAATTTGATATCGCATTCGAGGACCAACAAACATGAATCTTTATCATAGATTTATTTAATATCCGATTCGAATTAGGATTTGACGTGCATATTTTTGAATATGGCTAGATATTAGATTAAATTGTTACATAATTATTTTTCAAGAGGTCTCCAAGTTTTGGATAAATGCGAAATATTGATGCTAATAGATTAGAAGTTTGATTTAAATGGCAATAATATCCGTACCATAAAATAAAAACGTTAAGAAAATGTAGATATACATATGTATGCGTTAATATTAATACAAATAAAATTGAAATAGCTTTCTGGCTAAAATAATAATATTAAAATTGAAGAAAAATTTATACGACAAAAATTCAAATAAATACACATATATGCGTACAGTATATAACTAAAAAATAGATAAAAGGGGGTAATTTATAAAAATAACTTTGACATAAATAAACAATGGAGTACTTCAGTAACTTATACGACAGTAATAAGTTGTTCTTTCGCTAAAAATAGTAATGCATTACCTCTACGAGTGCAATTGTTCAAAATAAAAAGTGCTAGAGTCTGGCAATAAAATATACTTTCTTCTCGAGAGCCTAATTTGTGTATGCGTATACTAAATATGCTTAGTAATGCGGGTGCATTTCAGCTATTATGGAACAGTTTAAATAAAAATGCAAGGTTAATAAGCAATTCTCTGGTGTTCAATGACTGGATATCAAAGCTTTGCAGAAGTAGAGTATCATCGTAACCTCTTAGTGGATAATAATTATCTATGCGAAATGACAGATGCTTTATAAAACACCGTTGAATATTTTCAAGTTGATGTGTATGACTTAAATACTGGGGGTACCAAATAAGGTTTTAATATTATCATTTTGAATGAACTAACGTAAAATATAGAGATTTTATGGTAGCAGTGTTATTAAATGATGCCACATATGTAGTTGACATGCCCAGAGAATGATAGTTTATCATCAAAGTACACACCAGGATCCTTAATATCTCCGGAATGTATTAAAACTGTATAATCAAGATAATATATGATTATTTTCTCATACATCATAGTGGTTGCTTCTTTAATGTATATGAGCAAACATTACGATTATCTATGTTTATTGATAGTGTATTCACTGAACACGACGACGCAACAAGGTCGAAGAATTTTTGCAACCTCAGGTGATCGTCTAAATAGGTTATATTTAATCATAATTTTAAGTCATCGGAAAAAAAATCTGATGTGACAATCATTAGAAAAATCGTTATCATTAACAAATCCTTAATAAGTAAGATAAAGAATAGTGGTCTCAAATTTGAGCCTTGAAGTACTAAGGAAGTCTCGGATAAATAAATTGTTGCCTCTATTGAAAGTATTTTACTTTTTGGATGATTACAAATTGATTCCTAAATCACTCAAAATCGAATCATAATGATCTATTTTACACGACCATATCAAAAATAGTTGTTAGAAATGTGTACAACTAAGTAATATATAACTATATGCAGCTATATATGAGAGAAATGTAATCTCTTGACGCAGATATACAGATAAATAATCGATGCGAATGTTTTGTTTTGATTTTAAGAAGAATATGCATTAGCATGATGGGAAAATACTACACAATGTACATCTAAAATCGACATAAAAGTTGGATGAACTATATTAATGCTATGAAAAGCAACATTAAAATGTCTTGTCGTGAGGTGCGGCTTTATTTAGTGCACTTGTGAAGTGAGTTATGACAAATGATGACAATTTAATTTGTTCATGTCGTGAAGCCTCAACGCATCTGTCGCCGGGGTGGAACAACGTTTGTACCAGATTGTTACAAAAAAAGAAGTCAAATGTATGTAAACGTGAATGCAACAATCTGACGAGCTAACAAAGGTAGAAAAAAAAACTCAAAAATAAATCATGCACTTGTTCTTACGTGTAGTGAGGTATTTTCAAAGTATTAAGAGTTACCGTTACTATACCGTTCTAAACATTATAACACCGAGATGATTTCAGAAACGTTATCTCTTAAGTCCAAATAATTTAAAATAGCACCTCACTCATACCATAGTACATTTTTTACTTGGTGTAATTTGCAATATTCTGCTACAAGTTCAAATATCTTAATTATGTGTATGAAACGTCCTGTTAAAAATTAAAACTCATCTTACTTAATACTTCTATAGGTTTCAACAGTATTGACGCTTCATTTTGAATGCAGATTCTGAAAAAAGAGGCGAAATATTATGAAAAAAATTGCGTCATAGCTTTAACATATCTTAAATTCTATATGAATAAAAATAGGTGAACTTTTAATACTTTTAAGTTTAGCTTCGTATCTTAGAATTATACATATATTTCAATGAAACTATGTAAATATACTCCAAGACAAAATTAACGCATCAGAAAAACTTTTCATTATTTCTTATAATTTTTCGAAATTTTAAATCTTTAAACATTTTATGTAGGTGATGTAGAATATCTCCTGCCACTAGTGATAAACAATTGCAATTGTTTAGAAGACGTAAAGTAAAATTTTGTAATTGTTTGTTAATAACACATTTAACGCTGCTCAAAGTGGTTTGTAAAAGGCAATACATTCAGTTACGCTAGTGATTTCTTTTAAATTTAATGTCATCAAGTGAATGAAACATTTTATCCACTACACTTGAAATAGAAGAAGTGAATAGTCCACGCAGCTTAAGAAATGATGAAGCAGTGAAAGAGGCAATTCTGGTTAATAAGGGACGTAGCCAGCGATGTGTGGTTACTTTGTTAAGAGTTAGATAGGCTATCAACAGTTAGTAGAACAGTTAAACATTTCAGTCAATTTGGAAGTTACTGTAGAACCGCAGGACAAGATCGTAAGAAGTCTACAGATAAAAGAGATGAACGATATCTTATACAAGTCGTTTTAAGAAACAGGAATTCTACCAGTTTAGAGCTAAGCAGGGCCCTAGCAGCAGCTCGATATTTAGTTTTTGGACAAATAGTCAGGAGAAGACTTAGTGAAGGAGGATTAGATAGTAGAAGACCAGCTGTTGCACCACTGCTCACCAGAAAACATAGACTTACTAGACTGAATATTGTAAAAGAACATGTAAATTGCACCATTGACGAAGTGGAACCGAGTTTTTTTTTTCAGGCAAAACAAGAGGAAGTCTTAATTCAAGATGGACGTCAATGAGTCTAACGGAAGCCAGAAGAGAGGTTTGCTGCCTGCAATATATCCCCTAGGATCCCATATTTTAGAGGGCTAATAATATTCTGGGGAGGAATTTGTTTTGACGGTTGCACAGATTTGGTTCCTATACGTGGGAGATTCATGAATGCACATTTCTACGTAGAAACATAGTAGAAGAACATGTGATGCAATTTGCCCAGTTTGTCGGGGACAATTTTATTTTTATGCAGGATAACGCTCGGCTACATATTGCTAGAGTGGTACTGGACTACGCAGACTCTATTTCTTACGATTTAATTTCACCCCCAATTTTGTTTTTGTAAAGTTTTTCATTAACACCGTCTTTATTTTATTTAACATTATTGTTCTATTATGTAATTTATTTATATTTTTTTTCGAAAATACCATTTTAATACATTAGTTGAAATCATTTAATTATAATATCAAGTAGATATTATAACTTACATCTTCGAAAAAATGATAGATTCAACGGTTTTAAAAAGAAATACACTGTAATATCACTATACATATATCTTAAATGTAGTAATTTAAAAACGCACCCCTTCTGGTAATGATTAGGATTCAATATTGATTAATTTAAAATCAAAATCTATGAAAATCAATACGAAAAATGCAAATAAACAGTTTTAAAACCTTAAAACGGACTTACGCACGTAGAACATCTCTATCTCGAAATTGAGTGGCCGAAAAAAATAAACGAACATATAAGCAACCATCGTGCTTTCTCATGACCCATGGACATAGTAGAATATGTTATATTCACTTCAAAATCAATAGATGTCATCTGGGAGACACCCCCGATCAGGATCAGTCAAAACCCGATCGATCCGACACGATTTAGATGAGTTATCGTGCTAACAAGAAATTTTATTAATGCCGACGACGACAATGACACAAACACACACACACACACACACACACACACACACACACACACACACACACACACACACACACGCACACGACCACGCACACCCACATGCACACACAAAAAATGGTTTAAAAACCATTTTTTTTGTTTTTAGGCCGAAAAACGAAAAATACACGCTAGAAAATAATTTTTTACACGATTACATTACATTTCTGCGTATAGTGGAGGTAGAAAGGTAATATATGCTCTACCATTGTAAGTTCTTTTGTAAGTACATGATACTTGGGGGGTTCAGGTGCATAAATACATCTTATTAATATTATTGTGTTAAACTGATTTTATTAACCAAATTAGTGCATAATGTATGAGTTGTCTTTCACAAGGGTACGTCGTAGACTATCATGTGGTTGTTGTTGGTAACGTTTTGATGTTGAATTAATGGCGGAGACGCATTATCTTAATTAAGTTTTAGTAAGCTGTGACTAGATAATTTTCATACATAGGGGATGCGAAAAAGCGTTTCACATTGAACGTAATTTGAGGCAACTGATAAAATATACAGTTCATTGTAAACTGTCTAGTCAGTCAATACCCGATCGATCCGACACCACTTAGTTGAGTTATCGTGTTAACAAAAAAATGTCTCTTAATTCACCATCGTGCTTTCTCATGACCCATGGACAGAGTGAGGTGTGCCCTATCCAGCTCAAAGTCAATAGGTGTCATCTGCGAGACGTCTCCGATCAGAATCACTCAAAACGCGATCGATCCGACACGATTTAGTTGAGTTATCGTGCTAACAAAAAATATTTCTCAAATAGTCCACCTTCGTGATTTCTCATGACCCATACGCAGGGTGGGGTGTGTCCTATCCACCTCAGAATCAATAGGTGTCGTCTGGGAGACGTCCTCGATCAGAATCAGTCAAAACCCGATCGACACGGCACGATTTAGTTGAGTTATCGTGCTAACAAGAATAAATGCCGCCGACGACGACAACGACACACACACACACACACAATGGTTTCAAAACCATTTTTTTGTTGTTAGGTCGAAAAACGAAAAATAAACCCTAGAAAAAAAATTTATACGATTACATTACTTGTCGGTATATAGTGGAGTGTGGAAAAGTAAAATGTCTTCCTGACGCTGGTTATTAATTTATCGATTATGACATAGCAGCCTTTAAGAGTTTCTGCAAGACGATAGAATCCGTGTACGAAACATATTAAATACAATAAACTGGCACAGTTGTATGTATTTTTTACGTGTACTGCAGATACTTTCATATAGGACGCTGCATCGGTTCTATAGAGTAACACATGTCCTTTATTGTTCTCTAAATTTGGCTCACATCATGGGTAATTTTATACAGTCACCCATACGTTACTGTCATGAAGTTCAGAAACTACGTTCCTTTGAATTTATTCGTACACTGGCGTTACATAACCAGTTTTTAGGGTTGCTAGTTTACTCCATATTTTTAAATCTAATAATAATGATATTAATTCAATTTATAATAAAGTATAGAACAGCGAGTACTCGTTACATCTCACAGTGAATGTGTTCAACTACTAACACAGGCCCCTTGCTCTTACCGGAAGTAGTCTCTTGGTTCCTGATCCTTTCCGGTGTTGCATATGGAGGATAGTTTTGATTATAATGGATATTGATATAAATTAAATTATTTTATTACTGATATAAAATTTACTGCATCTTAATATCACTGATATACATATATCTTAGGAGTCACTTTGTCCAAAGGGTACATTTTTTTTTACCGCTGATACCATCAATATCTACAATTTTATGAATTCTATTATATTTCATAAATACCTTTGGTATACTTTTCACTTGACAGTAACTGAAGTTACTGTAAATTAAATATTTATCTTTATAGTTTAGTTATTCTCTAGTTTAGTTCGGTGTATTTATATTTTAGGACTTGTTCGTTCGCAGATGTCCCTCACACATTCATCCATTATTATATTATTTCGAAAAATACTGCTTCTTTTAAAATAAAGGATATTCTTCTTAACAGAATGAAATAAAATTCAAACAAACTAAAATAGTAGATTCGAGGAATTTATTTTTTCTCTCTACTTGCCCGTATCCCTATATATAACCTTCCCCTAACAGCCTAAGGCTTCATGGGGAAGGATATGAAATTCTATGCGACCAAATCTTTAAGAAACTATTATTGACGCATATTTTCCAAAGCCCACAGGGCCTTCAATCTCTTCAGCAAAAGTTCGAAACAGAATAGAGTTTACTGCGCAGATAAACTTCGCACTCCGTCGATTAACCACACTTTACGCTCACCTATTATATATTATGAGATGTGTTCAAGTGTTCAACTATTTGAATCGGATAATTACTATTCTGAAATAGTACGCATCATTCACATAAGCACCATTAAATAAATAAGTTGTCTGTCTAATTCCACTGAAAGAACGGTTTGTATTTATATTTCACTGCTCGAATGAAACAAGTAGGCTTTAAGGTGCAACCAATAATGAAATCCTCACTTGTTTCATCCTTATTAGGGTATGCAAGTGTTTATAACTGCTTTTGTTGTTCACGTTTGAAATAACCAAGTCTCAGTGGCATCTACAGATGGTAAAATGCCGAAGTAGCTATTTATAGATCCTAATAATAGGATTACCGTCCTTGTGGAAAATAAACTAGGATCTGCACTGTTATATAAGTGATGGTTTCTGATTTTATTTCACATGTGTGAAGTATTATTTATGTATTAGTAGAAATTGCACAAGTAAACTAATTACTAATAGAACAATTTTATTGTCATAAACTAATTCTTATTTAAAACTAAAGTTTTCCTTATAGCCAAAAGAAATATTATTGTACAAGGATTATATATAACATATAACTAAGGTTATAGTTAAAATAGTTTACACAGAGAAAAATACATTATTTAGTTTAAATTGGTGCGGAATAACACGCGCTTAGGTTGAAGAAAGGTTTAACTATCTTGTCTAACTGCCCAAATTTCCAGAATTTTTGAAATATATAAATATATGTCCCATATATACCATATAAGGGATATATGGGACAAAATCATTAGGTTCCAAATTACTGAGCCACCCGTCTTGAAAAAAATATTACATTAATTATACACATTAAATTTTGGAAAATAGGTCAATATCAGAATTAATACGATATTTTTTGGGAAATGGTAATTGTTTTGTGTCAATAAATATTTCTTCTGCAGGATAAGGCATCGCCATATTTGACCAAAATAGTTTGTCGGTTTATAATTATTATATTTCCCACTCAACCTACTGGATAAATAGGTTCAATAGATTAACCAGAAAAATAATGAAGTATTCTATTGGAATACTTTTTATTTAATTTCGGAATGACGTCATGGCGCTAACGAAGACACTGCTACCAATAACATCAACAGCATATTCAACGAGAATATTGCCTCTAGAAACACTGGTTTCATCATTTTGAATGCCATGATACGAGTACCGAAGATGAACTGCATTCTGGATGCCCTTCGATCATTAACGATACTGAATTGCTCAGTTGCATCAAGTCAAATCCAGACGAGACCTCGTGTGAATTGGTGATGGTCCTTGGCTGAACTTATTCATCAATTGTTCCGACCACCTTCACCATATTATGACCTATAGAGAAGTCTTGGCATGTTAAGTTTCACACTCCTTACCGAAGATACAGAAAATTTACGTATTACCGTCTACTAATCAGAATCAGCACTTTTCCGTCCACAACGCGAAGAGGATCATCGATGATATAAGATAACAGTTAGATCGTCTAACATAACAGTACACCTTATCCCGCCTGGCTTATTTGCGGATAAGAGCCAGATACCAGGAGAGCCGGAAGCAGACCTCCATTTACGCAGATCTACATCCACAATATTCACCCAATAGGGCCAAGTCTGATTATCATTTATTTAGACATTTAAAACAATATTTAAGTAATAATAAGTTCAGCAAATATCGATGAGGTGAAAACGAACGCATCCGAATTTTTTAACTTATTAGATTTCTGGACGGAAGGCATTATTGATTTACCTAGATGCTGGGCCAATACTTAGATATAGGTGTCGATTATATTATTGATTAAATTAAAAATCAACAAGTTATTAAAAACAGTATACGTTCCAACATATATAGTTCCGCCAATCACAATTTATATTAATTAGTCCAGGTTTAATCACCGTATAAAATGGTTTAAATTTTTTTGGATATCTTTTACTAAAAATATCATTAGAATCGAAGGAGTAGTAAAATGTGACAGTGTCTCACATCCTAGTGTTAAATTCGCTCAAAAGTAGTTACTAGAATTGTCTTTACAACGTGCTGAATCTGAAATATGTGGCCACAATCCTAGGCAAGGAAAAGAGATTTCATCAGAACACGCTTTACTGTAACACCTGAGAAATGTTAGGTTAAGCACTACTCTTCATAAAATAACACTTCTCTATATACTACAAATCAATAAAATATGCACTATAATGACATTTTTACCAATTTCTCAAATGTGTATGTACCTTGTATATGTACCTGCATAAAAGTACATTGATCCATAGAAATTCTCAATGAACAGACCATATCAAGCATTCACGTCTCAACTCACTTTTCAAGTCACTTTCACCTAGTGCAGATTTTCAGGTGACCAGTAATGACAGTGATGGTTTATAGCCCATTGTTGTGAGTACGACTTTTATCGCTCCACAACAATGGAGTTTTTACGGCATGGTGCTGTTTCAGACTTTGGAGAAGACAGATTCCCTATATATCTTTTCTATATAAACAAATGTATACTGTTTGGAGTTGTACGATCCGGATATCGATCTATAAATATCCAGATCGTCTGCTAGTTCCGTGGCATTCTCGATAGATAGTAATAGGAAATGCATTGTTTAATTGGGCTTAATATTATAATAATATGCGATATTAATATTGCAAGAATGGCGATTATCAGCAGCTGCCTTTGTTTACTGTTTTTAAAGTTCTTTTTTTGTTTTTCTATGGATTACTGACAACCCAATATTTATTACATAATGTAACGAATTTACTAGAAAATTCTTTATTTCGAACACTTATTTACAACTCAACTATTCACAAGTCCAACTAACTAATTAACTTTCTTTCTACTTTAACTTTATAAACTAATTTTCGCACTGTATTACACAATGTCACTTTCTTCGCACCGTATCGCTCACTATCGCGGTCCAAATTGAACTAACTTCTCGCTGGACGACACAATTCTTATATAGGCAGTAGGACGTTTCTCCAGACGTTTCTACATAAAGAACATTGGCGAACCTTCTAGTATAGAACACACTGGAAGTCAACTCCACACGTTCTTGATGGTTTCGAATACTCCCGGCGTTCGGGATCGCTCCAGGCGTTCGTGACAATAAATTAATTTTCATGGTAAACCAATGTTAAGTTTTTGGTGCAGACGTAAAGACTTTAGTTTGGTGGGGTATCTTTTGTTATATCAAGAGGGCGACGTAAAAGAAAACAGGCAGAAACGTGTAATATGTATTGGTAATATTTCTTGAAAGAAAGAAAAGTCAAGTAAAGTAATCCCTTTATATGATTATAAGAAACATAGAGTGACAAAGTTGAAATGAATAATTTGAAAACGTTGTACATAATGGCCCTATGATGAATTGTATAGAATTATAGAAAACAACGAGTGAAATTCAGAAATAAAGAGGAACTAATATAATATGGCATATATGAGTAGCTATTTTAATAAAGGGTACTTGGCATGGGGAATACAAAAGATAAATTTAACCTTTAACAAACTATTCAAAAAAGTATATGACTTGTTCCTTCTCATTAATTCTCATTAATTGAATAACTCCTTATTAACCTCCCTAATTTTTATTATATATCCAACAATTGAGTCATACAATCAGTACCTAACTGTATCATAAAATCAGTACCGAAGCGTATCATAGAATCAGCTTCTAAATTAGTTGGATTTTTCGTAAAATGCTAAAATTATTTCAATATGAAATTCTTAAAAATGTTATACATTCTTACATAAAATCCAATTGGAACATACATCATGAATAAGGTCTCTCATGTACAAAAATTCTAGGGTATTAATTTAATCTATGCAGTAAAAATATTTAAAGTGTGTACTCCACAAAAGTAATGGTTTTGATCCACAGCGAGGTACAGAGAATTAAATTTGGCTACTAATGAGTTCTATATGAGTTCTTTATATCAAATAAATTTGAATATGATTACACTGATAACCTTATTCATAATATAATAAAGTTGAATGTCCTTCGTTAATCGGTAAATTTAATTTTATCGTCCCTAGGCTGAGATTGTATAAATTTACACAAATGCAAATCCCATGCGCAGATTACCAAAATACACCATTTGCAACGTATATAATAATGTCTCTATTTTATGAAAGCAAAACGATTTACATTTAAGATAGGTTAAGATAAGCTTTTTCAATTAATTTTGACTCTACTAACCTACTAGTTATTAATACTAAGTAAGCATGGTGGGTCATACAATATTTTTTTATGAACAGTTTTCTCTGTGTATCTACTTAAGAGTACATTGTATCAGATGAATAGAATTTTAGAATTTCAAATGCTGTTCGTTTTTAGCGTAATTCTAGATCTTTACATAAACCTGGCGAAGTATACAGCCAGCGGTGCGATAGTTAAGCTTACCTCGATTAGTTTTACGTACGTAAAATACTTTAACTAGCAATAATTGTGGCAATAATTAGTATTATCGTGGTGCTGGAACTAAGGAGCATCGTATTCGATGAAGAAAACACGGAGAATATGATAAAGAGGGTATTTGCATATATCTTCTGAATAGATATTATCTGGTATCTTTACCACAAAGTTTCATGTTATCTATTAAGCTTCATAGATTAAGCTGTAAGCTCTTCAGCTGTTAAAAATTCGATACAAGAGTTGGTCGCAACGAGAGATGACTACATTTTATCATTAAGTTACTTTATGTGGTCAAAGTTAATAGAATTATTTCAGAAGAAATATAAAAAATATCAACATAGATCTTAGTTTATGCAATTGGGATTGTAAGTTATCTATCATTATATGAGTTATTAGTTATTCATTATATGAATGATATTTGAAAGTTATTGATGATAGTTTAACATATTTATCAATTATATTACATTATTACAATGCCATCAATATTATATTAGTCTATGATATAAACAGTGGCACTAACTTTCATCCATTCATGAGTTGCAAATTATGTCTTTCAATGCTTAAAATACATTATATACAGTGCGCGTCTGAAGTTCTTGCATTTGTGTAAAGAGTTTTAAGGAAAATTTCATCCTAACAAATTATTAATAGTTCATCAGCTCCCAGGATGTGATCTCGATCGCAGACCTCAATTTTGTGAAATGATACAGGAGAAATAACCCGCGAAACTGGATATTGAAAAACAATTTGTTTTACAGATGAATTTATGTTTGTCCTAAACGATAATGCATAATGGGCAATACTGAAAATGTAAGGTACTGGAGTGATACCAATCCTCATATCTTTCGTTAGAACCATACACAATTTCCAGAAAAGTCAACGTGTGGGTAAAGATTTTGGATAATCACATGGACTGTGGACGTGTTTATAAATTACAACTTAACAGGATAGGTGTATGTGGATATATTACAGCATGCACTAAATTTGGATAAAAATCTTGCTGAATTTGGAGATCTGGAAATAAATTTTTAACAGGATGCAACAGGATTTAACAGGATCTTCCAAACTATGTAGTATGGCGCAGAAAGAGTTTATCAGATCATCAGGAGACAGTAGCCTAATAGATGGGTTGGACGCTGACATAGAATAGAGTGACCTGCTCGGTCTCCAGATCTAACGCCCTTAGATCTCTTTTTTCTTCAAATATAAGTACGGAACGCAACTCGCTACTATCGGAGTTTTGCAGATTTCGAGCAGATAATTACTGACAAACGCAGGTTTATTTCCGAGAAACACTTGAGCGGGCGGGAGAAGGTTTTTATGACAGGATAGTGTACTCTCAACAAGAGGGAGATGCACAATTTTAATATGTATTTTAAATATATCTGGTACTATCTTTTACCTTTATTATTTTATTACTTGTCAAATAAATTTATTGTTTTCCATTAGCCTAAAGTGTATGTCAATTTTCGTTCTTTTAGATGTCTCAGTTTCAAAGTTAAAGGAGGGGGGATTTTATTTCGACGCGTAATATATTTTGCATGTCAATTGAAACCCTAAAACCGCAGAAGCGATTTCTTATGGGAACATCAGTTTTCGTTTGATCAATTTAGCTGACAAGAGCTGATGTTTCACTTTCAATCTCGCGATGACCTAATTCAGATGCTATCAAAAAAACATGAAACCGAGATTCAGCAAGAAGTCATCGGGTTAGTGGAATTGGCAGTTGAAACATGATAATAAATTTGATGGCACGTCCGCGCCTATTATTGAAGGGGAACCGTTGAAATATCCTCTGATGGCTGATCTAGAGTTCCAGGCCTACTTTGACGATTTAACGCGTCCTAATACATTCCTTAGAGTTCACTCTCGCCCTGCCAATTGCAGGATCCAGATCATGATTTGTTAGTTATTGGCACATCCGAATCTTTCGCAGGAAAGCCAGCCATTTATGATATTATGGGATTTATAAATTTTCGCATGGAATTCGCCGATCCATATCCAGACAAATAAATTGAATTGCGTGTGTGTGTGAAATTGTGTTAAATAAATTTGCAAATACCACTGACATGTTTATATGCCTCATTGTGGCATAATAATTAGAAATCTGTGTATTGTTTATTATATTCGTAAGCAATTCTACAGTTATATTTTAAGTAATAAGGTGTTATTATAAAATAAGCTATAATTACTAGTGATCGCTTAAGAAAAAAAATATTATAAGCAGTGATAGCACAATGTATATTGTTCATGTAAATATCTTGATAATAATTGACGCACACCGCATGTTATTGTATGTTTAATTTTAATTATAGTGAACAGTAATTCCATATTTAGAGGTGAATCCTATTTGACAATTTGTTGACAGGTACCAAAGAGTAATTAAAAAATATATTTTGCCGAAGAAATTGAAAATTTTATTTGACTTTATTTGACAATTGGTTGACAAGTACCTAAGAAAAATTAAGTAATTTATTTTAAAAATATATTTTTATCCGACTTTCTCAATTCCGAGATTCTCAATTCGTCTGTATAATTTATATATTTTTTTATGTATGTTCGGTTATAACTTTTATTGGTGATTTAGATCTTATAGATTTAGCTTAAAACCCCACAGATTTGTTTCGACATTTGTCCTGGATCGGGGTAACGTGTACGGCACTGATGAGTTCGAAACAGCTGTATGTCATTCCGATTCCATCCTGGACAAATGTCGAATCCTACCCGTGACGGGGTCCTTTTAAAAAAAAATAAATAATTAAATACAGTTTATGCGATTCATATAAAAAGAAAACACTTTAATTCGAAATCCCAGAAGTATTTGATATATTATAATTTATTCTTACATATAAAAACTCAAGAGTTTAACGGCATTCGATTAAATTACTTCTACTTATTGTAATTCTATTACAAGTAATTTAATCGAATTCATTTCAGATTTGATCTAATTCATGGTTATTTCAGTTACAAAAGTTTATTAAATGCTTTCTCTCCACTGTTAAATGTTTCAATAAAACATGCATGTTCAACAAATTCCCCATGAGTTTTTAAGTGTACTTGAGGACGGCAAAGGGTACTTTTTGAACATAAGTGGCATCCTTGAGATCTCGACTTTTCCAATAACATGCGCCTTCCATACCCTTGACTTTTTATATATCTAATCCGACACAAAGTCTGACGTTGAAAAGGAGATAAATGCTGTACCTATGTCCTGTTTTTATTCTGTATTAGCAATAAATCTACAATCCACTCAAGATAAATAAAACTATAGGAAAATAAATGACTTTAAGCACTGAATAAAACATTTTTTAGTTGAAGCATGATTATAAGATGAAATTTTTAGTGTACGATACATGTATGTATAGTAAATGTAAAGTATAGAGTAATTACAGCAGAACTAATTCAATATGATTCTGTATCATTTACCGTCATCACCAATGTTTCAAGTAAAAAATCTATATAAAAAATAACTAAAAATGTATAGAAACGGTAAAATAGTAAATGGTTTTCATCTTACATAACGTTGTTCTAATAATCAGCATCATATGGGAAAATTTCTAATTATATTTTTTTTATTTAAAAAATTATTGTGGCGAGGTTTGTACGCTTGCCTCTACACTGAAAGAGATATGAGCTGATGTTTTACTTTATTATTTTTCCGCACTCCACTATACTAGCGGAAAAGTAATGTAATCGTGTAAAAAAAAGTGAAAAATCAAAAATTTTTTTGGGGTTTATTTTTCGTTTTTCGGCCTAAAAACAAAAAGAAACATGGTATTTAAAAAATGTTTGCTGTGTGTGTCGTTGTCGTTGGCATTTATTCTCGATATCACAATAACTCAACATGTACATGGGCCATGAGAAAGTACAATGGTGGACTATTTGATAATTTTTTTTTGTTAGCACGATCACTCAATTAAATCGTGTAGGATCGATCGGGTTTCGACTGATTCTGATTAGGGACATCTACCAGATGACATCTATTAATTTTGAGGTGGATAGGACACACCCCACCCTGTCCATGGGTCATCAGAAAGCACGATGGTGGACTACTTGAAGAAAGTAAAACTGTCGCATAAAACATATTCTGCATTTATGTGTTTATTTTTTCTCGGCCACTCAGTTTCGAGATAGAGATGTTCTACGTGCAGAAAAGTCCGTTTTAAAGCTGTTTATTTTTGTTTCATCTAGTTAGTGAAGGATACTTCCCGAGAAGCACTTGAACGGGTGACAGAAGACTTTTATAATAGGATATTGTATTTTTTATTTAAAAAATTATTGTGGCGAAATTTGTGCGCTTGCCTGTTTACTGGAAGAATGTGAGTCGGAAGGTTTTACTTTATTTTCGTTTCACTTAGATAGTGAAAGATACCTACCGCAGATACGATGAAACCTCCGCTTTGGCTTAAATAAATATTTTAGCGGAATAATGCCTCTAAATTATTTTCTAAAACAATTCAAAAGAAAATTTTACGATTTTAAATGTAAACATCTTGCCATTCTGAGCAGGATATGTATTATACCACTTGAAATCTTAACACAAAAAGATTAGAAGTATTTTGAAGATTTAGAAAGAAAAATGTCAAACTTGGCATACGGGTAACGAACTTCGTCAAAACTTTGAATTCATATTTCTTTAGTGTTGGGGTTTCCAAAAGTACATTGTTTTACATCTTCCATGTTTATATTTTTTGTATGCATATCTAAGTATCATCTTTATTGAACATTTTTCGATTAATCTCTTCATTCAGTCGTCGTGTCCCAAATTTTGTTTTATCTGAAAGGACCAAAAATAAAACAATCTTACAAGTATGTCGTTTATCTTTATTTTTTAAATATCTTTAATTAATACTAAAGACTGTATCCCTCCGCAATAACAGATAAAAATGTCACATTACTTTTTCAGAATATGTAAAGTTCTAGTTTCCATTCTATTCCATGAATATATTTAGTCTTTATTCCTCCCCTCCTCACTTTAATATAATGTCGTTCAACGTTTTGTAAATAAACATGGCGTATATTTAGAAAATTACTTTATAGTTATTTCGTGTGTAGTGATTAGTGAAAGGCACTTTGAATTATTTATTGTTTATGGGTTAAGGCAATATAATTTAGATTTTAAATCACTACTGCATAGTTGATAACTTTAGATGATCAGTTCCCAAAACGCCGTCCCCTACTTTGAAACTACTCGTGATAAATAAGTAAAACCACGCGGTTGTTGGTACTACTGTATACTACTTCATTGTTCTAACAACTTTAACGTAACTTGATTTGATGACGATATACCATTCAATATATTTCAAAAGTTATTTTAATGTAACGAAACTATATGAGTCCAATAAGCAATGGGAAGAACTATATGACAATTATAATGTTTTGATTTAGAGCGGTTTTAACTGCAAAGGTATATATTTAGTACAAATCACGTATTAACTACCCACTGGTAGTTTCAATCTCAGTTAGAGCAACTTAGATGCTCCTGGGGGTCGGCAGAATGAAGTTAAATTTCAAGACAGTAAACAACAATCATTTGTAGTGTAAAGCTTCATATCTAACAGTGTAAGTGGAATTGTAATAAAAACCATTTATGGTCTAAAGACCACCATTCCATATTTACTAACGTAAATAAACTTATTTAAAATACTGAAATTTCATAAAGGAATCACATTTATATTAATAAGAAAAGTTTAATTCTTTAGAATGAATGATAGTGTGTAGAAGCATCTTTTGATACCTAATACTTACATTTCGGTACTTCAAACTCGATGTTAATGTATAAATACTAAGTTATTGTATAAATATATTTTTTAAGAAGAATTATGAAAATATATTATCTTATGAAAAATTATTTTCATAAGAAAAAATATATTTTTTGTTAATTAATTTAATATTTTTTTAAGTAGCAAAGATATGCTGTAATTTAAATAGAGAAATAGGGAAACAATGGAAATGTTACATTTCCATGAATAATAAAAAATATCTCCCAATACAATTTCTTTTAGTTACCGTATTGTAACGAATTTACCAGACCAGTATGATATTATAAAATTTTTGTTATTTAATAATAATCTACAGTTTACCCTATACTATTAATTCTAATGGTATTTAATTTATTTTGTGGGTCCATAGGAAGAATTTGTATAAAAATTAAATAAGCCAAGTCGTAATTGTTAAAATAATAAATATCTAAAATCATACATTTTAGGTATAGTGTATTTAATACAAAGTACTACGTAATAAATAATTATAAACCATTTTGCTGAAAGCTAAAATGACGACATTCTATTTAAAACATCACCTTCATTCATAGAGAAAGTAATCAGTGTTTCAAAGTGTTTTAGAGATACCATATTCTGTTTATTACAAATAAGGTATTACAAAAATTATATCAGTATTTTATGTGTTTAAGTCTATATATACTGTATATTTGATTATCAACTTGTTATTGCCTTTCCTACTCATCTCTTTAGTTTTATTAATAAAAATTCCTTCAGAAACCTTAATGAAGTCTTTATATTTGGACACGCCTAATTGTGAGGAAGTGAAAGGAGGCATTATTTAGTTTTATTTATTAATCTTATTACCCTTCATTTATAATCTACAGGATATGTTGAATTAATTACTGTGGTTGACTTACTGGTCATTTATAATAGATTGCCAAGTTGTGATAGGAAGTTATCTCAAACAAGGGATTCGTGAAGTTACTTAGCCAAGGGCCGTATACCAGGTATAAAAGGGCCCTTGAGAACTATCAAGAGTTAAATGGGCGCCCACCCTGAATCTGTTCGATGTTTATTAGGTACCAGGGTAACTTGTGGCTTCACCGAAATGCATATTTGTCATGTTGAAGTAGCATTTGAGGTTAGTTAAATAATGCATTTGCAGAATTTTTCAAAGGTGCGATGTCAGACCTACAATTTATAGATTTATAATGATTTGTTTTCAAAGAGGAACTATGGAATGGGAGGGGGTTAAATGCTGAAATGTTCCTCTAAGTATTGGAATGTAATATATTCAATTTTAGCTGGATTTTATGGTGCAAAGTAGAGTAATAGATGATGCTATACAGGTAGGGTGGTACTTATATAATAAGGCACACGTATGCTTTTTCACACAACGTGCAATAAATTACTTGGGATACTCGTAATTTATTTGTTTGTTATTCAATTAATCAGATTTATGTGATACTTTGTGAAATTATTCCACAAAATTAGAAAATGAAACAGCATTAGGTATTATCCTTTATCAAAATGGCAACATTTTTTAAACCATTTTCAAGTATTGATACCATACCCTAAGATACATGAAATCAGAAAGTTGAAATTATGTAAAAATTAAAAAAAAAATTTCTCTACCAACTAAAAGTAACTTTTAATCGGTTGCTATGAGTTTGTGAAATGCTTGTCATCGTCGAACTTCATCATTTTTCTTTTTGACTGATTTTATAATTTACTCTAAAATTCTTAAAATAATCTATATTTTACTCGTCTTCTATGTTCTGGGAATTCATCTAAGATTAAAGTAAAGGTATTTATTCTAACACTTCATTCTGTCAAATTTCACATTAATGCAGAGTACGATTTAAAAAAATTATTAAAGCAGCAAATTCTTGACCCAAAAATTTAGGAGTACCTATCTATATACTAAAAAAATAACACATATGTAGTTACAATAAATCAAAAGATTTACGAAAGAAAGGCAAAACCAAATGTGTATCCATGCCTTATATACCAAAATAATCCAAAAGTGTTGCAAATATATGTAAAAAAACACGATTTTACAATAGCACATAAGCCATAAAAAAAAACAAATTCGTTGCAAAACTGAAATCTTAAATACAAACGCAAGACGAAACCAACACTATATACAAAATAGACTCTAACAATTAAAATAGCACACATGTATATCGGCCAATCATTAAAATACCTACACAAAAGAATATATGTACATAAATATGATTCTAAAACTATCATAAACCAAAATTCAACAGCCTTTAAAAACGCGCAGTGGAATAAAATCATTTATATATTTACTTTTAGTAGCATTTATATGTTAGACAAAATGTGAAATAAATAAAAAAAAATTAAGCTCAACAAACTTCAATATTTTAAATAATTATAGGGAGACAATAAGTTAATTTTACATAAAATATCTAAAGCTTTATCTATCTCACTTACTCCTAACATTGCGCCACACAAGCTACATGTTTATATATTAATAAAATAAATATATAAATACAATAAATTTGATCTCAACTTAGTTATACTCTTAAATAAAACAAAATAAACGAACGAAAATAAAAATAAACAGTTTTAAAACCTTAACGGACTTTTCCGCACGTAGAATATCTTTATCTCGAAATTGAGTGGCCGAGAAAAAATAAACCAACACATAAATACAGAATATGTGTTTTATGCGGCAGCTTTACTTTTTTCAAATAGTGCACCATCGTGCTTTCTTATGACCCATGTACAGGGTGGAGTGCGTCCTATCCACTTCAAAATCAGTAGATGTCGTCTGGTAGACGTCTCTAATCAGAATCAGTCGAAACCAGATCGATCCGACAATATTTAATTGAGTGATCGTGCTAACAAAACAAAATTCTCAAATAGTCCATGGTAGAGTGTGTTCTATCCACCTTACAATCAATATGTGTCGCCTGGGAGACGTCTGCAATTAGAGTCAGTCAAAACCCGATCAATCCGATACAATTATCGTTGAGTTATCGTGCTAACAAGACAATTTATTAATGCCGACGACAACGACAACCACAACGACAACGACAACGACAACGACAACGACAACGACAACGACAACGACAACGACAACGACAACGACAACGACAACGACAACGACAACGACAACGACAACGACAACGACACACACACACACACACACACACACACACACACACACACACACACACACACACACACACACACAACACACACACACAAACACACACACACACACACACACACACACACACACACAAATTACTTTATTATCTCATTATTATTAATGAGGTGTATTAAATACCAGTTTTCTTTGGGAATATTGAAAGAACTATTCTGTAAAAAAATGTTCAAGCAACTTGATTTGAATACTCTGGATCATTTCGATTATACATAGAATCAATGGTAATACTAATATATACTAGAACTAAACAATTATTTTCTGAAATCAGGAGGTACTTACATCTTTTGTTAAAAAATATCAGCTGTAGAATAAAAAACATACAGAAAATGCAAGACGCGTTAGTATCTCTGTAAGATGTCTTTGAGATAAAGACTTTTTTATAGATATAGATTTCGTTTGAATAGGTCTAATAAAAATTTCAAGATGACGCTCTTTCAAAAGTCCATTTGCCAGGAAATTCCCAATATCCAGTTGCTTTAATTCGTTTTCTATGTTGAAGTGAAATGTTATAACGGAGATCAAATAGAGAAATCTTGATTCTCATACTTTTGGTAGAAAGCATTGCCTACGGTTACTAGATTGACGAGTAATAAATAAAATGTATCCACTTAGTGTAGACACAGCTTTATTTGGATAAAAATTAAAGAACTAATGGTTTTTATTAATTGTTATTTTGAGTCATTGAATATTGTCGATTTGAGGACATAAAAAGGAAATTAAATACCGTTAAAATAATCATAACTGCATAATTTTATAATAGGTCATCTCAGTCGAACATGTCTGCAGAGAAGAGTAACATACAAATTTTGATGTAATTGTATTGATTATTGGCTGATTTGTATCTGATTATCACAACTGTAGCATGTTGATTACTTAACCATGCCCAAATAATAAAAACAATTTATTATATTTTTTGTCAAAATATTCTACATTCGCCATTTCAAAATAAGATAATTAAATAAAGTAAACAAATTAAGAAAATGGAATTAGTTTCATCAGTTTGAAAAGAAAAATTTACAGAATACCTAACTCTATCAAATATGTTACTTTATATACAAAATTTGATTAAACAGTTATAGTTATAAATTATATATTACCAAATTTTGATTTTAAATCGTACAATTCATTGCTTCTACTATTTGATGACAATTATTCTGATATTTTTCAGTGAACGATATTTAACAAGAAGTAAGATGTAAAACTGACGAAAAAGCGTATTTATACTATTTTTCTCAACTACTTACCGTACGCATTTCATTTGTATGCATAAAATGTATAGTTGAATTTTCATAGCAATTTTCATATATTTAATAGCTTTTCTTCTAGATATCTTGATCCCGTTAAAATGTTTGCAGTCGAGGATTTTTACAACTTAATTATATGCGTTAAGTTCTTTCTTGCCTTTGTGTTTTATGGCAATGTACATCTAAAGGTGAATGCAGCAGCGAAGCTGGATGTTGCGTGGTGTAAAATATACTTTGTGGCACATTTTATCGTGACATAATGGCCTCTATAAATTTTCCTCGTGGGCGAGTCAAATTAAAGTATAGGCTTTTTTATACTTTTTGATTATTATTGATGTCATTGTATTAGCTGTCATGTAATAAATTTTTATTGCCAAAGCGGTTTTTCACAGTCCAGGATATACGTCTTCAGTACATGAAATATTTTTAAACAGTTCTTAGGTCCATTATTTATGCACTATTGACTTTTCAGTCAATTACAAACAGTTAAATGTGAACGGTAAATAATGTAGTTTATTTAAATAAGCTTTCATTAAGCTAAATAATATATAAATACGATATGAATAATATGTTACTTAACAAGGTATACAGGGTGTCTCAATATTACCTATACATTGATCCATAACATATTCAAGGTTAGAAGAAGTCTATTTTACTAAATTTAGTTCTATACTAAGTGGCTTTGTTTGGTCGCTAGAAGGCGCCAATTTAATTTTTATCGTAAAGGTAAACTATTTCTTATTTTTTCTTTTGTAAAAATTTACTAACCGAAACAGTTTCAGCTTAATTAATTATTTTATTATCATTACTAAGTCATTTTCGTTGCTTGTAACTATACTTAATTTATTTCACCTATAAATTTAACATAATATATTCTAATTTACAAAAATTTGTAAATGACTACTGTTTCACAGAAAGCTGTTCGATGTGATCACTACTTTTGTTATTAATAATAAATTCTACTAAAAAAATTATTATACTCTTTTCGAGCATTTATCGTTCTGTAAAACATGAACAGCATTTTGCATCATGTCAACAGTTCCTCTTCATTATCAAAATTCACAATGTACACATTTTATTTTAATGACACACAACTATAAGTGTCACAGGGATTTGACTCAGGTGAACGTGATGGCTATACAATGAGAGCGTCGTATCCTCTGCCGATCTATCTGTCTGAGTATTGCTCGCTTAAATGTCTTGCAACTGCAATGGTACACCTTCATGAATAAAATACATTGAGTCGCATAAATATAGTGTTAAATCATCAAACAGTTCAGTATTTTTGCAAATAATGTAAATACGTGTCGCTATTGAATCAATCTAGCAATTTTATTGAACCTTAAAAGTTATTGATAATAACCAGCATGCATTTATACTAAATTCACGCTGAAAATGAACTTATCCCGTAATCACCATAAACATGATAATTATGAAAATGTGCTATTTCACGTCTTATAAAACATTATTTGTTTGTAAACATAATTTTCCTGTATTGTCAGTTCTGTATTATGGAATAATCTGTGGGAATTGAAGATGAATAATAAAATGGATAGGTAACAATTCTAGTAGTAGCTGAATGTGGAAAGGATGAATCAGTTTTTCAGTGGTTACTCTGTTCACTGTACTTTTGGAAACCCCAGTTTCTTTTTGTATTAATTTGATATTACTTTCGGAAATTTCTTCAACAACTTCCAGAATACTTTCTTCTACGAGAATTGTTCGGACTTGACGGCGTCATCTGGCATTACGTCGGTTGACTTTAAACGTACCGGTTTCTCTAAAACTATTTTTGAAAGTACGATAACCACGAATTCGACGATTGGAATAGCTTTCATTATACTCAAGGATACTTTCCACGACACAACAGTTTTATTTACAGCACTCTAACTCTAATAATATATCAGTTTGTTCGGCAAACCAAAAGAAGAAGTTATTGTCAAAAGATAAAGTACAAACAAATAAGAATCATGTATTTAACATCTGAATATTAAAAGTGATAATCACAGCGAATTCCTTTGTGAAAATGTTATTGTTTACAAATTTATGTACATTGGAATTTATTATTTCAAAGTTTGAAGTGAAATGAATTAAGTCTAGTTACAACCAAAAATTCATGAATATTTTTGTTAATAATAAAACAATTAATTTGGCTAAAACTGTATTGATTACTAAAACTTAACATGAGATAGAAAAAATAAGTAAAATCGACTTATTTAACTTTCAAGAGTATGCGGTGCTCCATGTGTACGGAATATTGGGATACCCTATATAATTTATTAGCATAGTAAATATTGCCACAAAAACGTTTAGGTAAATTTGTAACATTGCATTTACGTTTGTTAATTAGATACTGCGTAATTTCATAACTAACTAGATGCACTGAAAACAAATATTATGTTTAAATGATTAGAAGAACCGACGCGAAAATATTTAAATTATTATGTTTGACATAAGAAAATAACTTATTAAGCAAACAGATTATTTAGTTAAACAACTATGCATAAGTAGATGTCACACCTTGATAAAAAAAGTGTGAAATAATATTATGTCGAATAGTTCTTTGCATAACTGTAAATACGCTAATAATGGTGCTGGATAGAATTCATCACTGAAATGTCCGCATTTAAAATAATATGAGCAAGTTGAACTTCATATCCGGATTGAAAGATATTTCTCCAGATATATTTATAAGGATTCTCATTGTGTATATCTACATATCCCTTTAACATAACCGTAGTTTATAATCCAATAGTACGTTTTCTCAAATTGCAATCCTGTAAGACCTATTGATATATTCTATACTCAAATCTAAAGTATGGTGATTGATGGCAGCGACTATAGCAGCTAGAAAGATTTGCAGAAAAATATTACAGGAGTATAAATTTAGTAAAGCTATAGAACTATAGAGCTTTGTAGCTATAAAGCTACAAGTCTACAGACAAAAGTAAAAGGCTAGAGACTGTAGAACTGTGAGGATAAATGTAATAAACAAATAAAATTTGAAGCATATCTGGTGTCCTTAAGATAAATGGCAAATTTAATTAAGAACAGACGTTAGGCCTATTTAAGCTAATTTACATTTTACATGCTTCCTTAAAACATTTCAGCTGTTAAAAATTAAAATAAAATTAACCGTCTACTTGTAGGTATTGTCTACAAGTTTACTGTACATTTAGAATTCACAAATATCAATCTACCATATGCTTATGGCACTAACTACAACAAAAACATTTTCGTCTCGTGAATAAACATGACATTACATTAGGCAACTATAACAACTTTAGGTTATGATTAGACGAAGGCAAATCTATGAACAATGAAAGAGTTGTGGTCAGAATATACATCGCAAACCGTTGTGAAAGTCTAAAGCAACACGGAAAATCAAAAATAATAATTATTATGCATTAAATATATATAGATAGTGTAAATGCGGTTGAAGAAGATAGTTCTATTTACAAGTCAAACGTTTCGTCATTATTACGTCATTTTTATGGAATACTATTTTATGGTGGTCATTATAAGAGTAGTAATTCAAAACATATCTTGCTCCATACTCGAGGTTCGGACTTTCCCAGAAGACTAGTTTTTTGTTGAACTATACTTGAAAAGTTTAAATAGAAGCAATAATTTCTAAAATTTTGTCATATTTACTAATAAAATTACATACATCTGTCGGGAATTATATTGTCAGTATTACGGAAAATTGACAATGAGAGTCTTATTTGAAAACATTCTGATAAAAATCTGCAATTATACACATTCTTATGATTGTGCAGATAGACAAATGTTCTTGATAGAGCATGGCCATATGCGGATATCATTATGTTTCAGCATTCAGGTCAGTAAATATATAATTATTGACTAATATGCTTTTAGTTTTCTTCGAAATTATCTGTATATTAACCTATAATTTAGAAGTCTATTAAAGAAATTGCTCATTTAGAATGTATAAAAAACTTGGGAAATTGTGGAGATACTATAATTACTACTACCGGCATTTAACTTTTATACTAATTAAGTTATAATTAATTTTACAGGAATGTGTACTTATATTGAGTTCATAAAATATATCTGAAGTAAAAAATAGTGTTATTCAAATGTTTATCAATTTTGCATTCTAAAAACGTTGCAGCACTGTACTGTCTTGTTAAATTTTGTTGTTTTACTAATTAGAAATAATTTCCAACGCCATAACCAATTAAATTATTATTGTCAAATTTAAAGATAACTAGATGTTAAAAAGTACACGGTAAATAGAGTGCAACAACCTTCAATTATCAAACATTCTGACGAGCTCTATTTTACAATGTTGAATTTATTAAACATAAAATATATGACAAGTTTGAGGTCAGTGACCGCTTCTATTTAGGTAACTATTTTATATTTTTGTATTAATTTTAATATAATAAACTGAAGTTATATTAACCTCTAATTTAACTTTCACCATCCAGTATATCAGTTTGAATATATCTTTCAGAAACGTACAAAACCTTGAAAAAAATATATGAGTGAATAATATTATAGATAAATAATAACTGATACGCTAGAATATCATCCCAGGAGGACTGCATATTACAAAAAAATATTACTAAACAAATAACTAACTGATGTACCAATCACTTAAGTTTGAATACAAGTAAATGCTATGTGACAGCGTTTTCCAGTAGAAAAGAAACTACTGAATACCTGTACAAAATTAGGAATGTTTACATTCGTGGGTCCTTGAAATGGAGATAAAACATTTGGGCATTGTGTTTGATTTAAAATTTACATTTGCTACACATTATTAAAAATGTATCAGCTGTTAATAAAATGATTTATAATACGGACGCGTAGATACTTTAATAATAGAGTCAATATTAATTATACCTATATCAGGTCAAAACTCGAGCATGGAGCGCTAATATGATATCCTGTGCATGCAGTACTACATTAATCATTTATAATCAGTACAGCGAAATATTTTAAGATATACATCTTTCAGGCTAACAGACCTGAATCCATATATAGGTGAATATCACTGTTCACTCCCTAATCGACATTAATTTATATTGTCAATTACCAGAAGACAACATATTCTTATATACTTTCTACTATAATTTATTACATAGTACTCAGAATTATTACAGAAAATCAGTTTTCTTATGCAGTATTACTATAATACTGCTAGAACAACCATTTCATGTTAATCTCTAATATTTTTAAAGTTCAATACTTTAAATTTGATTTATCAAACATGTAACATTAACTAAAGTAACTGTCTTATATAAGATGGGGCAGAGCAACTTGCTTATTTGAATTTGCGCCCTGAAGCGATGGTTGCTCCTAGGAAGGTGTGGGTAGGCACATTCAAGACAAGGGGGCGTAATGTTGTAGCTTCTCTTGGTTTAGTTAGCATCATGGAGTGGACGAAGGTGGAGTGCGGTGTATTTTGCAAAACATTAGGTATACAGCTTAAGTTAAATGTAGTATGCTTTATTTTTAAATCTATCTAAATATATTGGTATATGAGTATATACCAATTATAGACTATCACTCAGGTGTCACAGGTTATAAAGTTAGATATCACTTAATTAGATATCTTAGTTAGTTTTTTTATTTTACGGCAAGTGGAAACAACTGAAAGTATTCTTCTACTAAGGCTCTGGTAAATTGTACCAAAGACCAAAGTTATTGTTGCTAATTTGTACTGAAATACATTAAAAGTTTTATATAAATATTACGGCAATCTATAAACGTCAAACACAAGATTATTAAATATAATAAAATGTATATATGTTTAACTAAGAACCGACATAACATGAAGATTGATGAGGAAGCAGTGTTAATGGTAGATGAACCAATTAACAACTTTTATTTTTACAAACAAGAAAATATCTTGTAATTGCCATTAATAGGTGAAGACTAATTACAGCATAAATCAAAGATGAAAGCCAGAAAGTTGTTCAAATATACAGAGTTGTGTACATAACTAAGAAATCCTAAAGGTTTGAAGTATAATTTAATAGTGTTTGAATTTAGACGTTTATTTCTTTGCAGGTGTTGCTTAAAAGTTATGTAAATTAGTATCTGCTAGAAGATAGAGTCATTGCTTCACCAATAATATGGACGCTAGAAGAAATTAGCCGTCAGTGACATAATGTAATTTACAGTAATGGAGAAACTGTACTATTGGCACATATTAATATAATATAAATAATACAGATTGAGAAAAGGATATTTGGATGACTTTGGGGGATAGATATGTATCTCTAACATGTAGGAAACGTTTTTTACTATTTTCTACTACCGTGAACGATTAAGAAGACATTTATGTTTCAATATCAAAATATTTTCTTGAAATGTCTTCATTTTGTGTGACTTGAAACACAATTAGTTTAGCTTGAAGTCCCTCTTATGTTACTGCATACTCATATTCATGCTATACATGAGTGAGATGGAAACTTCTGCGCAATCCATTATTTAATTGTTTTTACAAATTAGGGAACGAACACAAAAACAGTGAAGTTAAATAACTTCGTGCAAAATATACTCTCATGCAGCTGTTCAAACAAGAAATTTTAATTGAATTTCCGGCCCGATGCGTTCTTAAAACAACTCATTTACTTTAATTGTTACCGTATATTCTCTAAACTATACGATTAGTTAAGTATATAGCGGCATATGCAACTATTTTGATAACTCAATGAATCGTAATATGAAAAAGATTCTTTTCAATGACAAGAAGTTCTATATTATAAGTATAAATACAAGGGTGAATCAAATATAAATGAGCCTTTTTTTACATTTTTTTTTATTTGAACTTGAAAAAAAGAAAGAATAACAGCTCATTTTCCTACATAATCTCCTGATCTGGAAACACATTTTCCCAGCGTGTAGGTAATTTTGTAATATCCTGCTCGTAGAATGAAGTTTTTTGTGTATCCAGCCAATTGCGCATGTCTCAACCTCTTCATCGTTGTTGAATCTTTGCCCTCCCATGGCTTCCTTGAGAGGACCAAAGAGGTGAAAGTCGCAGGGCGATAGGTCGGGGCTATAGGGAGGGTGTCTCCCAGTCCAATTCCTCCAAGTTTTCTCTGGTCAGGGCTGCTTTATGAGGACGAGCATTGTCATGGAGAAGTTTCACTTCTCTCATCGGTAGGTCACGTCGTTTGCGGCGATATGCAAGAGTAACCTCGCTTAAACTGTCGCAGTTGTATGCCGCATTAATGGTTCTGTGATCATGCAAAAAATCGAGGTGCAACAAGCCACGCTGGTTAAAAGAAACTGTATCCAAAACCTTGCCTGCTGACAGCCTTGACTTGGCTTTCACTGGCCCAGCCTCGCCTTGACGGTTCTACTTCTTGCTCGCTTGTTTCGACTCAGGGGTATAGTGGTGCACCCACGTTTCATCGCAGGTGATAACGTGAGTGAGAAACGAGTCTCCCTCTTCCCGAAATTTCGCTAGAAGACGCTCACACACCTGAAAACTATGCAATTTCTGCTCAGTTGTCAGAAGACGGGGGACCCACCTTGCGCATACCTTACGAAACCCTAGCTCCTCTGTGATGATCGAAAAGGTGCTTCCATAATTTATTCCAACCTTAGATGCAATCTCATTGACGGTCAGACGCCTGTCACCCTCAAGAAGTTTGTTGAACGCGGACGATGTTGCCGCTGGTGCGAGGTTGGCAGTCACGGCTCTCATTTTCAACTTTCTCACGACCCTCCACAAACTGTTTATACCATGCAAACTCTCTAGCTCGGGACAGTGTCTCTTCCTTGAACTGCGCAGTCAATCTCGTCAGGATTTCAGACCTTCCGTGGCGAGAAACTTGATAATAACACGCTGCTCAATTGATAAAAGCACCTCCTGCTCACATCGTCACGGCGGGTACTGAAAGGAACGAGCGAGATCATCCACCTGTTCTCCCCCCTCCTAATATCCCTACCCAACACCCCACGAAGCGGGAACCGTCACGTGTTACTATTGCATGCCCAGGACTGAAAAACTCGTTTATATTTAATTCACCCTCGTATTTAATAAAATATAATACAGTAATATAGAATTAATGAGAGGTATAAAACATGAAAATTGTTCTTTTCTTGCGTATTATTCAATGACAGATCCTTTCATTTCTGCATATGATCACACAATCAACATTTTTATGTAATATCTAATTCTGGGTTATCTGGATATTTTATTAAAATATAAATATATAATTTAAATAATAATTATCAACAAAAGAATACCATTTATTACCATAGTCGTATATATTATTGACTTCTCCCCAAATGCAACTATTTTGATAATGCAATTAAACGTAATATGAAAAAGTTTCTTTTCAATGACAAGAAGTTCTATATTATAAGTATGGATATTCAATAAAATATAATACAGTAATATAGAATTGATGAGAGGTATGAAACATGAAAATTGTTCCTTTTCTTGAATATTATTCAGTGAAAATCCTTTCATTGTTGCATGTGATCACACAATCAACTTTTCTTATGTAATATCTAATTCTGGGTTATCTGGATATTTTATTAAAATATAAACATATAATTTAAATAATAATTATGTATCTACAGGAGAATACGATTTATTCCCATGTATATTACATTACTGACTTCTCTCAAAACGATTTCAATGTTTTCAGTGGTAATTAAATGAATCATGTGCTGCATGAGAATCTATACATATACTATATCAACTTATTTCGTCGGATATGTAGGCTTTTTGAAAATGGTGGAGCTAGAACATAAATCACACTATATCCAAAATAACACTGCTTTTTGATATCAGTCACTTAACGGTATTCTTAAGATTTACATAACTACTAATAGGTTTATTAGATAAAAGGTTTATTAAGTTTAATGTTAGAATATACAGTTTAATTTAAACTCATGTTTGAAGAATATTTGAAGAGTTTATGAAGAGTATTACATATATGGCCAAAATATGGTTTGATGTTTATTAATAGCATGATAGTAGCACAAATTTAACTAACGTATATCTGGTTTGCGCTTGTAATTTCTTTACTTATGATATTGTGTGATGTGACGTGATATGGTTTTATTCTATCTGATCAATCGTATTTCTTCCACAATCTCTCCACATCTACAAGCTATAAGTTCATGTAGCTCATGTGAGTAACTGATATACAAGCTACTAAAAGCTATAAACGAGTTAGTTTCAGTCAAATTTCAGAGATGTGGAGATGTTAAATGTGTCCATTCTTCTGTTTTTATTGTAATTATATTTCATAAGAGAAAATATGAAACTAAAATATTATCGATAAAATGAAAAGAAAACGGTAAATTCTGAAATTAAAGTTAAATTTTAATGTCTGCCAGCAAATAGAAACTGAACTGTGACATAATATTACTCATGTTTCCTTATTAACGTATATAATATTACCAACATAGGGTGTTGTGAATGTAGTGTTACCATTGTAATAAGAAAAATTATTAGTTTGTAATGAAAAACGAAACGGTTGTCGAAGGTCAACACCTTAAGATAATTAAGTCAGGTAAGGATTTCAGTCACCAATAAAAATATAATTGTAAAATTAGTACTAAATCTGGAAGGGAAAAGAAGAAGAAGGTCCATCAGATTTATTTTGCACAAAAAAAAACACAAAAATCACATATTAAATTTGAGTTTGGTTTTCCACGAACACCGAAAGATTACACATTTCTCGACCCGCATTTCGCCAACTAAATTGGCATCATGGAGAGATTATTAAAAGTTTTATTAAAATTGTTCGCTAAGAGACATGATTCGGAGTTCTCATTATCTCCCTATAATTCCAACTTGGTTGGCGAAACACGTATAGAGAAACATGTAATCTTCGAAAATTCGTGGAAAACTGGTATACTGTTTTTGTTACTGTACCAAAGGATCCGCTTTCCAAAATTTAAATTTGTAACAAATAAAGAAACTACTGGTAATGGGTGGTAAGTAAATTAATTAATTCATAGAATCGTGATCTGAATGAATAAAATTGTGAAGCTTTCCCTTTCTCCTCGTTCAGTTTACATCTAATAAGGATCTGTGTAACAAAAGAAGATATTAGAAATGTTCACTAAGGATTTTAAAGTTTTTCAAAGGATTCCAAAAATTCACTAAAAGGTAATGTAATGTAAATGTACACATCAGATAAGGAGTACTTTCAGATCACTACGAAAATTTTATCAAACATTAATATCACACTTTGATTAAACACTATAATCTGATGATTTTATTCCATGATATATAATATTTTATTATATATTATACATTTTATTATAGGATATATATATACATATATATATATATATATATATATATATATATATATATATATATATATATATATATATATATATATATATATTAAATATATTCTAATACCCAAAGTAATTTAGAAAGATGGTCTACAAAATATGTAATATAAAAGCAATTAGACTTTGATTCCCATCACATTAAATGAAGATAAATCAACAAAACAGTTAATTAACGGTTCGTTTTATTTACAAATTGTTTTAGATTCCAGAGAGAAACAAAGCCATTAAACTTTATTATATACAAATGAGAATTATAGGGTGAGAATCTCTTGGGGTCACGCTAACACGAACCATGCTCGACCAGAAATGACCTTAACGCCACAATCCTCTTAAACTGTACAGTGGAGGTTTATTCAAAATCTATTTTAATTATCGCAGTTTGCTCTCCGAGTAGCCCCTTGTGGCTGGTTTAAGAACATATTGGTTAACAGCGAACTGAGAGCGCTCTTTCGCATAAAATATGTGTAATTGCGAATCCTGCGAGAAGGATAATTTGTACATTATATATAGCGGATTTAAGGTAATGTGAATATTTAATGAAAAGGAAATAGGTGTGCTCAATTACCTCCGGTTTCTCTGATGATAACGTGTACAGAATGTCTTAGAAAAAGGATGTGATTGCAAGTAGGAAAACTGATATTCGTTACTATTATTGGAACTGTTATTCAACCATTGATGGTTTCGAAGTCATTTGTTTTATTTTCTGTGAGCAAGTTTACTAAACTATATTCACAGTTAAACATAACATGCAGAATGGTTTTTTTTCTGAATTTTAATCTTTTTTTATATATGCACTTTGGCGAATTCTTTTATTTCTGTTAATTGAAAGTTAAACGATTGTTTACATATTTGTGTTCTTGACAGAAATATTTAGTAGTTTAGGCTGTTTTGTGGCAATAACACTGAGAGAACAGAGCAAGCATCTTCATTGATATCATCATATTTTTAGGGGAAGTATTATTCCATCTCCTTAGCTTTTAAAGACCTACTGAATAATAAACAGTAAATAATATGATCTACTAAATAATTATATAAAGATTCTTGATTGATGGTTTACTTTTTTCAGTATGTGCAATATGATTAAGTTTTTCAATCAATTATTTCCCTTTTTCAGTCAATTGTTCGGCTTTAATAATGATGGACCTTCAATAATGTACTTAATTACCGATTTTAAGAAAAATATTATAAAAAATGAGAACCAAATTCGGTGCGAGAATGTTGATTAAAGAAGAGGTAAAAAAATTGTATATTTAGGGATGGATATTCACTTAACTTGGCATAACTTTGCAAATAATGGATAAACTAAGGACGCTGACAATATCTTTTGAACCTCAATGTATCCCAAAGAAACCCTGAAAATTTCAAAGGGCTGCGATCTTTTTTCATTGTATTCGGAATGATTGAATTTGTCGTTTTTGTTAAAAATCAATTTAAGGCTGAATTTTTCATTTTTTGAGCTTAAAAATGGTTTCTTTAGCAATAATCCATATTTTTGATCAACAAATTTTGTTATAAGAAAAAAAAATTAAAAAATAAAAAAGTCAGAATTGACTTTTTATACTTTGAACGGCGATAACTCATCAATTGTTAAACGGTTGTAATTGAATTATATAAATTAGAAATACTCACTGGTAATATTAAATTTAAACCACCTTGTATTTTCTTAGAATTTCTCCAAGAAAATAATTCTGTATTTAGTGAGACAATATTATGGATAATAAATATTGTATATTTTGAAACGAGGGAACTAGACCGCGTTTATAATAATACATTTCCGTTCCATCTTCAGATTATGATAAGTACTTCCAGGAATGTTGCACAAAGGATTTGGCTGGGATTTTCTTAATTCTCGGGAAGTATATTTTAAAAAGTGAGATCACTAAGTGTATCCTTTCAACGCCCCTCAATTTGTGTTATTCGCGGGCTATTAATTCTGCCAAGATCGCGAGCTGCTGAAGTTTACACTTGACATATTTATAAAATATACAACTGCCAACTGTGCTTTTCTATCACCTACAAATATATCCACCTACAAATATATTAATATTGTCATTTACAGGATTTCTAGAATTAAATTCAAGTATTAATTAGTTTATGTTTTCAAGTTATATTTAGAAACGACGGTTACAATTTAATGGTTGCTGGTGATTGCAATGAAGTAATTCTATATGAAATACTAATAAGTTTTAATTTTCTAAATTTTAAGTAAATTAAGTAAAATAGTATTGGTCTCGCAACAGGACGTGAGAGTTGTTCACTCCTTTTAGTCGTTCAGGAAAAAAATTAGGAATTTTTAGTGCATTTACAATCTACAATAAGTATGATTTATTTAATTTCAGACATATTAATAAAAAAGTACTGGAATAGTTTGCAGGGGGTATAAGTGTAGTTTTTAATTGTTCCAGAAAATAAGAATCATGGACGTGGAAATACTATGGATAGGTGGAAGGGTGTGGATATTTGCATTAATTTTAATGGGTGTCAATATAAAGTGCACGATATCTTAGGCATAGTTCCCTTTTACATCTGTTTTTATTTGCGTATGGGAAGATATATCCTAAGATTTCCGTTCAAGATAAAAACGTTTTTGAAAAAAGCAGTTAGACATAATGTGGGGCTTTAAACCATAGAAACAGAGCCAGCATTTTTTTTTAGAATAAAACCTACATATGAATTAGGAAAGCAATAATCTATAGAGAATTTTGCCTAGACTATCATAGAAATAATAGATGAGTGTGAACATTATTTCGGGTATTTGTGAAACAAAATGCATATTTCTTGTAACTTCTGCAGTTATTAATTGTGAGAGTATTTAGGATACTTTAATTAAAATTACGCTTAAATTTAATTTAGAACATGAAATTTAGGAACTTTATTTTCGACCAATGTCTTAGATTAAAAATTAGGTAAACCATATAATCACTATAGTATCCACATTCTTATATTTTATCTTTATCAATAAACCTTTAGCAGTATGTATAAGAACTTAAAAAGTATTGTTTCATGCATATGTTAGGATTTATGCCGCAGTATTGTTTACTGGTGTCGTTATACTGTAATATAAAAAATAGTTTAACGTTTATTCAAAGGATATATTTATAAAATATCTAGTACCAGAAATAGGTAATAGTATAATAGTAAATACATTTGTCATTATGTCCAAGTATTAAAGCAACTTCCAAATATTCTATCTCTGAAAGAATTCTTGATACATAGTTAGTCTAGTGGATAGTATATTTTTTACTGCCCTCAATAATAACTTTGGAATGAACTTTATGCATAAATTAATTAATAATGATAATAATAAAGTTTATTTACATAATATAACTATACAATCAAAATATAACAATAAATATTACAAAAAATATATAAGTTGTAAATAAAATAGGGGACCACAAAAGTTATGTTAACTTATTTGCGGTAATATATGTATATGTACTAAAATATATAGCAAATGTAACAATATTATCACAATATGCGGTTTAAAATTCAATTCATAATTTATATAGTAATATACACGAGTATGTTTATTGATTTGCTACATAATATATATTTTTATATCAACTAGTTGATGTGCATAATCTCTAGGTTTATTAAAGATCCATAGTTTTATTTGTTTTTTAAATAATGGGCTTGAATTTAATAGTTTTATTTCTACTGGTACTTCATTGTAAATTCTTGGAGCCAGAAAGTAAGATCTTTGTGCTATAGTTTTGGCAATAGAAGGCACGACAACAAACATGTTTTTTGCTCTAGTAAAGTAAGTAAATGCGATACAACATCTTTATTTTTACTTTATTTTTACTGTTTTTTTGTTTCAGAATTAGGGTCATGCAAAATAGTTGCCCTATGTCAAGTACTTTGGCCAGCTTGTATAGATTATTAGAGGAGTAAGTCATTTCCAGTCTAAATATTATTTTTAATACCCATTTTTGTATATTTTCTATATATTTTAAGTGTTTGTTATAAACTCCTCCCCATGCAATAATACTATATCTTAAATGTGATTCAACCAACGCGTAATACAATATTAGTAGGTGTTTTTTATCTAGAAATTGTTTTAGGTATTTCAGTTTTGGCAGCATACCTACTTCTAATTTTTTGTGTTAATTTATTTATATATAATTGTGAATTGACATGACAATAAATGTTATATCATGTGGTGATTAACAAAACTGTGATTTATTGCTCAATTCAATTGTCAATAGTAACCCCAAGATATTTAATTTCATTAGCTTGTGTTATCTCTACTGTCCCCGGAATTGTGAATTGACATGACAATAAATGCTATATCATGTGGTGATTAACAAAACTGTGATTTATTGCTCAAAAGATATAGAAGTATTTTTTGTTGTATTTAAAATAGCGCGCACGCCTTCAGTCCTCGAATTTTTTCCAATAACTATAAAATTTACATTCCGGCTATCCGAATGTAAATTTTAACAGTGAAACACAAATAATACATTACAGTTTTGTATACACGATGTATCAACTCTAATTACTTTCAAGCGAAATAGACGTATTCGAACATATTTTATCTTGTTTGTCAGAAAGTATACTACCGTATACAGTTTGCAATACAAAATCGAGTAACATTGCATAATATATATTGCACCACCTGCACTATATGCCACCACAGTTTATATTTAGGGCTCGAAATAGAGAATCAGGCAGTTTTATGTGAAAGAGTTGTCCGAAATTCATTTTATGAAAAAATATCGCTAAATATAATGTAATGAAATGTACAATAGACATAACTGAAAATTTTTGTCAAAAATAAAATAAAATAATATTTGTATCCTTGTGAAAAACTAAAATAACTGTTTGTCAGTTTATTTTAGTTTTTTACATGGATACAAATATACATAGTCACATTAATAAAATGGTGAAACAATTATGCGAAATTAATTAAAGAACATATGTATATTACAGAGGTGGCTCCTGGTGAAAAACTTTGATGATAAGGATTTTTAAGTTTACTTTACCTCCATTTCAGTGTAAATATTCTCAACTTAAAATAACAGACAGCTAACAAAGTAATTTATTTTGCATTGCACTCTGTGTCATGCACGAATATTAGACATTAACAAATGCAAGTCTCTAATATATAATTTGTCATCATACAATAACTAAAAGGATTTCTTTTAACAAATCGGCGATGTCTCAACGATTCTTCATTTGGTTTATAATATATGACAAGTTTAAAAAAACTGTAAAAATACGAATAAAATCTCCACTTACCACAATTGAAAAGTGTGGTAGTTTGTTACAACCACTCTACGCAGCAGTGTAGAGTAGCTGCAATCTTCTAATTGAATTAATTAAAACAACTGCCTGAGACCAATATTGAAAATCAGATGGCCAAAAGCAATAAGAAATGAAGAGCTATGGAGAATAACTGGTTGTGAGCAAATAAAAGCCCAAATCAAACATCGAAAATGAAAATGGATTGGCCATACCCTGAGAAAACCGAATGGAGACATAGCCCGCATAGCATTGAACTGGAAACCACAAGGAAAAAGGAAGAGGGGTCGGCCAAAAAGTACATGGCAGCACAGAACGGTAATCGATGAAGCTCGAGTAGCTGGTAGAGGGTGGATCGAAACGAAAGCTCTTGCCTAAAACAGAATTCGATGAAAGCATTTCTTGGATGCACTATGTTCCTCTTGTCACATAGATGATGATGATGAATGATGAGCCAAGCAAAACTAGCTCTAGGTGCTAAACATGTTATAGTTCCTTTACTCGTGGAAATGTTGTATATGTAAATATTCTATATTTTGAATTTCACCCCCTGCTAAACTAAGATGGAGGCTAGCGTTTCTACCCAACTCATTAGAATTCACAACTGTTTGCTCTTTAGCGTTGGTGCTATATAATAAAGTGAATACTTAATGATGAAATGAGGTACATAAGAATGTTCCATAACCATAATACGAATAGTTTAATTTTTAACATAAGTCTGAAAATGTAAATTTGTGAGTATTATCTGTTTTCTAGATATATTGTAAATAAATTAGATAGCAAAAATATGTGATGGTTTGGAGCCACATTAAATTTTGAATCTTGGATATTTGTAATTACTTGTCCCCCCTCCCTCTTTAACTTTGGAACTGAAAGATCTAAAAGAACGAAAATTGGCATTGGTGAATTATAAAGATGGCCCTGCGGTTTTATTTTGATAATTATTTTCAAACGGCAACAGTATGCAAATAATACCTCATTTGGAAGCTATTTCAAGCTTCAAATATTCAAATATTTATTCCTATTATTTCTATTTCGACACGTCTTTTCATTTAATATTACTTTAAAATTGGCATATTAAATACTAATCTAGAATTTCCTTCAAATTAGATACCATTAGTAAATGCGGTTTTGGATAACTTATCACTCACTTTAACTGAAAACTTCTTAGATTTGAATAGTTTCATTAGTTTCATTTAACGCCTGGAAGCATTAAATAACTTCTGAGTAGCAAAGCTCCGAATATTTGTAGAACAGCATGCCGGTTTCGTTCAATTTGTGTCGGGTAACGAAATGTTCAAAGTAGCGAAAATACTAACCATCTTATACATCTGTTGGTTATATTAATTCTTCGACGAAATTTGCGTTCTCAAACTTTATTTATTTGAAGTAAAGTGGTTCATTTACTATAACTCATTTCAGAAGGTCTGTCAATGGGTGACAGGCTTTCTTGATGAGTGACTGAAATACTAAGACCCATTTAATTCAATAGATAATGTGAAATGGGGCCCAAAAAATTATAATTTAGGAACTATGATTGATAAAATTACTTTGTTGGACATATAAGCTTTGCTATTAATCTAAATAACAGCTAATATATTATCTATTGTCAGTACTTCACTAACATGTAAAACTAATCTTATAATAATACATAATATTCGATGATCGTTACATAACGTAACGAAAAAAAACTTATGAATACCTAAAAAAAATATTATGAATCGTCTTTTATGCAACGATAGACATCATTCAAATAACCTACAAGGTGTCTTTTTAATGCTATAATAAACCATGTGTTACTATAGAAATATAGTTGTATAGTGAATGAAAGAAAACACTTGGTAGGTTTCACAAAAATCGCAAATTATATTTCTAACAATTGTTTCGGCTTTTATACCATTCTCAGAGAATAACAAACTTTTACTACTCTTTGAGCCTGGCATAAAAGCCGAAAAAATTGTTAGAAATATAATTTGCAATTTTTGTGAAACTTAATGTTTTATTTCATTTACTAGTCTAAAATTGCTTCACTAAGTGTCCAGCAACTTCACCATTTCTACAATGTAGTTGTATAATACTATAAAAGAAGCAGCAGGAATAAAATAATGAAACTAGACTTAATGAATAGGAAATTAAAATATTCAATATAATACCTAGAGGTTAATCTTCATTTACAGAATTTTCAGCTGTTTTACAATACAAGGAAATTTAGTTAGACTTATTGTTAAATTTACATGTAATGTAAAATAACTAATATGTATTCTACGCAAATAATGTTATTTGAAATACTTACATATAATAATGACATTAATAGAAACAGAATTAATGTTCTTATTATGACAGGCTGTGACAATAGGCTAAAAAGATCAAAAGAAAGCTTAACCTTTACTTATTTATAAAATATAAATAGTATGAAAGGCATGATATATTTTCTACACAAATATAACTGGACACATAGAAGACTTATTTTTGCCTAGAAGCTAAATACGTTCATGTATTTATTGTTTCTCTCATGTCGTATATTAATATAATAAAAGTGGCTAGAAGTTAGAGATCAAAGTTAAGTCAGTTTCTCATGTGGATGGATACCATCCAATGAATATCTGCAATAACTGGTGCTTGAGATTAATATCGGTTAAATGCATAAAAGTTAGTGAGCACCACGCGTCATAAATATGGGTTAATTATGACGATAATTACGAATAACAAAATTATGACGATAGTAAGCAACTAATATGAAATTAAAAATTCAGCTTATATGTCAATAAAATGTGCAATAAAGGTGTGCATGAGCATAATATTCACGTAATATATTTAATTTTGGCAAATACGTAATTAACACTGCATAATATAATGATGAATACTACATAACATAGAACATTGGTTGTTGTTTTGTTGCATACTATGTATATAATATAATAATTAGAGGTACGTAATTTTCGTAAATAAAATATTAAAAATGCGCATTTAAAAAAAATACAAAAGCAATATTTTGCATTTATTCGCAAAAATTTACCTAACATACAGTATTTTAAATATTTAATTAAAAGTGTAGAAGTCTCTACATTTTCTTCCTTTAGCCTTTGCCTTTTGTCAATAATAACTATATTGTAGATACTAAAATATCTCTCTGCATCTACACTGTTGACTGGACTAAAGAGGCTTTGAATAGCTGCCTTTGCAAAGCCAGGGTAGTAGCATTTTGTTGCTACTAAAATCTGTAAGACATCAACAGAAATTTCTTGGTTAATCACTTTAAGTAGTTGTCTATGAAAATGAGTATGTCCATCCATGAGTTCATCCTGTGGTATGTCTTTGAAAAATGGTATTTTAGAGAAGCTTTCTAAAGCCAAATTTGTATTCAGAGATGATGTAGGTACGGCTGCTGCTACAGATGGACAAAATAATTTGCCAACGTGCTGGGAGTCTGTCAGGTTGGATCTCATGTGTGCAGATACTTTATCTAAACTCTTTTGTGCTGTTGTCTTCAGCATAATGCAGTGATCTTGATGGATTTCGCCATTTTCATTTGACAAAATGCTTTTTGTTTTTTCATCAAAACAACCTTCACATTGACTTTCAAGAGAAGACTTTAATTGTGACGTTCAAGAGAAGACTTTAGAATACCCGCCGAACAACGGCAACGTATGCTCATGCGGGGCGAATGCTCACGTGTATACGTGGCTTTACGTGATCGTTTCCCTTTAAAAAATGATAATTATCGAGATTTCGCGGAAATGTATTAAAAATTAAAAAATCGCATTTATAGCATATTATTGGCAAATTTCGCCTTTATCGCATCTATTTCGTAAATACGAAAATTAATTACCCCTAATAATAACTAATACACACTGGATGTAAAATAAATGATACCATGTATGTAAAATATGGCGCTTTATAAATTCCATGTTGAGCTTAAAGAAGCAAGTTGATATTTCTAAAATATTTAAAGAATTTAAGGGACAAGACAGGACCAGTTAAATTGTCATTCGATACATACAGAATAAACTCGAATTTACCCGATAAAGTATTTGAGTAGCGTAGATCATAGTTTTTAAGCCGACTAACAGATAAATTAAAACAAAACAGACAGAATTTAATACGTTGAATAAGATATGTAGTATACGGTTTTATATTAACACGATAATAAAGCCTTTTGAGTAAAACTGGGTTTTTTTCCATTAAATAATATCCGGGGAGAACTACATCATAAAAGCGTTTATTACAGGTACCATTTTCATTGTGTGGGTTGTATCTCACAAGAGTCTATTGTTTGTCACTGTCCTTATACGGTTTGTCTATTAAGACACCAGACTTTTAATTGTTGGATTTTATTTTAAACTGTGAAGTAATCTTTATTGTGGACGCCTCCAAAAACAAGTTGTGATCCATATTGGATCTAAACTGTAATTCTCGGCTATACTGTTAGAATACTTACACGCCCACATTAATCGTTATACGTTTTTGAACAAAGTAGTTCAGATAATGATATATTGATCGACTTGAAAAGGACTTAGAGTATATTTCTAGAATTATGGTACCTATTCTGTGACTACTGATTCTTTAAGATCAGTGTCTTTTAACGCGAATTCATTGATTGAAATAACATAACGTGAATGCCTAATGGAAGTCAAGAACTAGAAATAGAAAATACATTACCTTGGAATATGATGACATTATAGTTCAAACTGAGCTTAATGCATTGATGTCTGATATATTCCCTCAATTAGACACATGGCGATAGTTCAACCACTTCAAGCACATTCTGAAGGCAGCTTTTTAAATTATTTTCAAACTTCTTTAAAATAAATTAATGTCTTTTATTTGTAACAAATACCTGTTGATTGTCGTCCGTATACTGTAAGCGAATATTTTATATAATACGACTTGTTCTTGTTTTTGTTTCAACAGTTTATTCAATCAAACAATTACACAATATAAGATTGCCTATATTTATACTACATATTACATTGTATAAATGTAAGTATAAATCTTCTTTTATAATTATATTATTTATAATTATATTTATACTATTATAAGAGGTATAATAAGAGAACAAATAATTAAAAATAATACTAAATAATTAAGAAAAAACGTAAAAAACTTGAGAAAAACAACTAAATTTGATATGAAAAAATTCTGAGGGCAATTTGTTTGAGGATAAAATGTTTTCTTTTACACTATTTGATAACAATGACATCATTTATATAATTTTTAAATTTTATTACCTTGTATTTATAATAATATCAATAATAAATTCTGCAAATACTGAAACAAGTAAAATAGAAAAAATGCAAAAGGGAAGTCCGTTTGCGAATAAAAACAATTTTTTTCTAAGTAATAAACGAGGAAAAAATGAAACAAGAAATTATTGGCAATAGGCAATTCAAAATTTAAATATATCAATTCCGTTGTCGATCACAGTTGGCTATGCCGCCGTCTTCTTGTTTCACGAGGTCTCAAAAAATTTATGATTTAAATTACCCCATAAATCAAAGGAAAATGAAGACTATTAAAAGAATCCTCATCCTCTACCTCTATCTGAAAAATATGGTGAAGGAAATATCTGATGAGCTCCATTCTGTTGCTACTACAAGTTATTTATAAGGATATATTTAGGCTGTGAAAAAATACTGCTAAAGCTTAAGTAATGTCCAACTTCAAGAAAATTAAATACATGCGACTACCAAATTGTCCTTAAAGTAATGAGGACCAAACATTTATATTTCATGGTTATTGAGTATACCTTTGATGGATCCAGACACGATTTGCTTTGGTCATAAAACGAAAGAATGCGGAATTTTGCTGTTTCTCTTATGAACACACTCTCAATTTATATTATGAAATTCATCAATATCATTTGATTTATAGGTTTTCTTGAGAGAAATTATATAAAATAAGACACTTTCTTCGTACAGGTAATATGGTCATAGTATAGTGTCATTACGTTTTTTAAATTCATTGAAATACATTTCACATTATGTACTTATAAGAGTTAATACTTCAGATACGTTTGTCATATTTATATTTAATACAAAAATATATGATTTCTGCTCCTGTAAAGTTCAGCGTTATAATTATGAATGGATGAAATACAAACTTTATGTAGCACTAACGTAGGCCTGATTATAGAGTAGATGATAAAATAGACAACACAAATAATACTGTGATAAGTGTCGAATATAATTGATCAGTTTCATTCCAAACAAGCCTTATTTAATTACTTTTTTTATTAAGAAATTATAATTTATATAATATTATTTGTATTATATGTATAGCAAACGCTTCATATGAAATACTTTGATGAATTTCCAATATAGGTAATTAATATAAACAGTTTTAAAATCTTAAAACGGACTTTTCCGCACGTAGAACATCTCTATCTTGAAATTGAGTGGCCGAGAAACAATAAACCAACACATAAATGCAGAATATGTGTTTTATGCGACAGTTTTACTTTTTTCATTAGCGACTGCTTTAGTGCCGTATAAATGACCCATGGACAGGGTATCCTATCTACCTCAAAATCAATAGATGTCATCTGGTAGATGTCCCTAATCAGAATCAGTCGAAACCCGATCGATCCGACACGATTTAATTGAGTGGTCCGGCTAACACGAAAAAAATCTAAAATATTCCACCATTGTGCTTTCTCATGACCCATGGACAGGGTGGGGTGTATCTCGGAGACGTCCTCGATCAAAATCAATCAAAACACGATCGATCCGACAAGATTTAGTTGAGTTATCATGCTAACAAGAAATTTTATTAAAGCCGACGACAACGGCGACAATGACGACAACGACAACGACAACGACAACGACAACGACAACGACAACGACAACGACAACAACAACGACAACGACAACGACAACGAATGGAGAATATGAATGGAGAAATTCCTGCTATTCGTGCAAAAAATATTTGCTATAAATTTGAGGTTGAACTTAAATCACAAATAATATATGAAAATTTGTCAGGTTAATAAATTATATAATGTTTGGGAATAAACATAATTGATCTTTATTTGTACTTTGAAATACTAAAGTTTCTCACGATATTGATGATTACACTGCATAACAACTTTATAGCTATTTTATACCACATAAATAAACGTATCTATCCTTAGTAACATATAAGTCGGAAATCAAGAAATATGTTACTGACAGAGATCGTATCGATAAAGATGTATACCCCAAAAATTTCATTCGGCACTTGTCCTGGATCGGCGTACCGTGTACGGCACTGATGAGAACTAATAAGTTTGAAACAGCTGTTTGTCGTTCGGTTCCAATCCGGGACAAATGTCGAGTCCTACCTGTGGCGGGTTTTATTTTTTAAAAGTCTCTATCCTTTGTAATATATTCACATATTAATATAGTAATATAGTTACATTTAAGGATATATCAACGAAGATTTTATCCAATCCAATATTACGACAGTAAATAGTAAATTTAAATCTACGAAGCATTTACGAGTATTGGTACAGAACTTGACAACTTTACAAAATACAAACTACTTTAATTTAGATATTTATGAGAGTATCTTGAAATAAAAGCTGAACAATGAAAAGTATTGAATATACGTTATCCTTATGCGTTAATGTTTGCGTTTATTATGCGTCAAACATAGCTTCATTTCAGGGACTTTGTAAACGCTCTTCGGTCTTCATTGTATATATAGAAATTCTCTTCTTGATTAATACAAATTGCAAAAAATGCCCAAAAACAATTTCATTCCTACACCATTAAATTCTGATTATACCCAAGCTGCTAGGTTCTTTTACACAGGTTTAAGTCAAAATGTATGTCGTTCATATATTCAATATAACCTTTTCTCATGATGCGAATACAAAAAACCTTCGCTACATTCGCTATCCATAGACTTTAATAATTTCTTCATTAACTCAACTTTATGTATAAAGGAAGAAGAAGAGAAGAACAGAGACAAATCTTTCACATTTGATTTTTCAGCAAAAAATTCTGATCCTTTCGGCCAATGTTTAACCAGACTTAGTTTTTCTGTAGCTTGACTGTCCCCCACACAAGAGAAACACAAATATGCTGTAAATTCACCTTATAAATCTAATAGTATACATCAGCGTACTGATATACATAACAATTTATTTGCTAAGCATTCAATATGACAAAAACCAGGTTTTTATATCCGAACAAGGAAAAAGAACGTAGCTTACTAACTGAAAAAGATGTCGTAGTAGGGCAATGTTCATGTTCGTAAACACCTTACAATTAGATCTATGGAAAGAAACAGTGTCACCTATTGTCACTGTTTTTGATCGTGATCTTGTTTCGTATCACTAGGGCGTAACCACTCAACATGGTTATTCACAGAAAGATATGATTCCGAAAAATGCAGCCGACCCGACCATTCCCATGATAAATAAGTACATTTAAGGGAACTAAATATCTACCTACAGTGACCGTAATAAACTCACTGTAATAAACTAAATAGAAGTCTTAACAGTCACTAATGGTAGCAAAACTTTTTCACACTGTTATTGGTAAAGCAAATTACAAAATAATTCCATCGTGACTTGTTTTAATCTGACATTCATTATAATTATTTACGTTAACTTGCCACAAGAAAATAACATATAGTTATGGAACATCATTTGCTCCTTATATTGTCAGCTGTATTATATTTTATGTGATCTTTTCTTCATTAAATTCTATTAGCTGTTGACTTTAACACCTACCTTACTATACATATTTATCCAACGTAACGACATGCAGTTAGGAGACTGCATTTAAAAATGATTTGCATATAGACACGTATTAGATTTATGTTGTGAAATTACGCCTCCTGTGCGATGGAGTGGCAACAAAATAAATATTGAGGTTGGTATGAGAACAGTGTGAAACCGGCCAGACAGACATTGTTATAATGGGCTAGACTATTTCCTCTATGATTGGGACCAACCCTTTGCCCGTTACATAATACACCGTACAATCTAAATGTTATTATCTGGGGTGTAACATACTGTTTAATAGACCCACATTCGATAACAATGAGCGGAGATGATCACCCGTTTTAATCCAATGCCATGTGATACAAAGGCTTAATACGGGTGGAATAACCACGCTTGCTGCTGAAATATCCTACATGATAAATTGGTCTTACATTATATCTCTACCGCTCATTAAATCAGAAATACTCGTCAATATCTACGATATAATAATTTTCATGTTAAAGTAATATACGGTGCTTTCGTAAAATAATGAATAAATTCGTTAAAAATTGAAAGAATAATTCTCGGATTAATCAAATTTTATTTTTGTTGCACATTTTTTAAAGTACAATTAATACATATAGGGTGTATGTATTCATGTAGAAGGTATGACGTCATCTATTTTAATGGCAACCTTTTTTTATTACGGAACGTGATAACGTGAACGTGAAGAGCATATTTTTTACTTACGTCACGGTAATAATTACATTAGTGTGAGTATAAGTAAGATAAAAAACATGATTTTGCAATTTTAAAATACTAAATTTAATGACAATGAATGGAAGACTTCTGGGTCGATATTTCTTTGACGTGAACCTAACTGGTGCAAGATATTTGCATTTTCTTCAGGAGGACCTTATTCCTGCACAAATAACTCTATACCCAGTAATTTTTTGTAATTATAGACACTTGATCTTACGAGAAATGACTTTTCTTAAAATAAAATGGTACACCTCCCACTATGACGCACAGGTTCGCGCTTTTTTTAAATAATGTTCCCAACTGGTTAGATAGAGAGAAGGGGGCCGATCGAGTGGCCAATCATATCGCCAGATTTGATACCCCTAGATTACGATTTGTGGAGACACTTAGAAAGCAAAGCATAAGTTGCTAGGCCGGGGAATTTAGAAGATTAAAGGCAATAATTCGTCACGAAATACAACGTATATCTCCTGAAGTTATCGACAATGTTTAAAACATTTATAAAATATATTGAAAATATATCGATGACATCAATACCTCCTACATGAGTTATCTTGTATGTATTAAGTATATTAAAAAAAAAATACGCAACTAAAAATGAAATTTCCCAAGTAAGTGTTTCCCAAAAGCTTTTCCTTGAATTTTTGACGATATTTTTCATTACTTTACGAAAGCACTGTATAACAAAGTATATTATAGATATTAAGAAGCATTTTATTATTTTTCTATTTAGAAAACCTTTATAAAATAAAAAAACTAAGAATCAAAATACCCGATTTGCTTGGAAATAATAATTCACAACGTATAAAGCTGTACAATGTACCAATGTTCACACAACAACTTCTGGTTACATTTAGCGATAGGAATTGTTTACGAAAAAACTATTCAGTGTGTTTAAAAAAATACGCAACAAATTTTATTTTTTAACGGGATTTCTTTTAAAAAATGAGTATTTTGAAGTGATTGGAAATAGAATTATGGATAAGTGTTTCCTTAAAAGCAATGTTTACTATTCAATGATGAACATTGCAATTGCACGCAAGGTTGTCGGATTAAACATTATTTCTGTTTCGGAAATACTTTTTTCTTAACTAAGGTGATTCAAATATTTTTGCAGCTGGTTTCTTACTTGTGGTTTCTACAGTAGGTTATCTGTTATCTAAGTGATAGAAAATACATATATTATATACATATAACGTCACAGTAGATAAAAGATCACGTCACAGTATCAAAAAATAAAACCCGCCACAGGTAGGATTCGACATCTGTCCCGGATCGGAACGGAACGACATACAGCTGTCTCGAACTTATTAGTTCTCATCAGTGCCGTATACGGTACGCCGATCCAGGATAAATGCCGAATGAACTCTATGGGGTATCCATCTTTATCGATACGATCTCTGTCAGTAACATATATATTCTCGATTTCCGACTTATATGTTACTGACGTCACAGTAGATAAAAGATCACGTCACATTAGATGGAAGGATCGGTAAATAATAGGTAGTAACAGGCCAAGTGAATGACCACCAATTTCGCCTGGGTGATACATTGAGATACACTATGACACTATGCCAATACACCGTCTAAACGTTGATAGTAGTTAATATTTTGAATACTTAGATCGATTTTCATCAGATGGTAGAACTCCATAAACAATTATCTTATTGTTAGAGGAACTAGTAGAATGGCACCCCCTCCTCACTTCAATACATGGGACTGCGCCTTATTATCCAATGGTGGAACGAATTTATATGAGAAGTATGCTCGTTATTTAACTATTGCACTTTTATTAAATTTCTATTTAGATTACCGTAATTTTTAATTTTACTTTTCCGCACTCAACTATACTAGCGGAAAAGTAATGTAATCGTGTAAAAAAAAATCGTGTAAAAATTTTTTTTCGTTAATTTTTTGTTTTTCGTCCTAAAAACCCCCAAAAAAAAATGGTTTTTAAAAATTTTTGTCTGTGCATGTCGTTGTCGTCGGCATTAAAATTTCTTGTTCGCACGATAACTTAACTAAATCGTGTCGGATGATCGGGTTTTGACTGATTCTGATCGGGGACGTCTCCCAGATGACACCTATTGATTTTGAGGTGAATAGGACACACCCCAACCTGTCCGTGGGTCTATTTGAGAAATGTTTTTTGTTAGCACGATAACTCAACTAAATCGTACCGGATCGATCGGGTTTTGACTAATTCTGATCGGGGACGTCTTCCAGATGACACCTATTGATTTTGAGGTGGATAGGACATACCCCACCCTGTCCATGGGTCATGAGAAAGCACGACGGTGGACCATTTGAGAAATTTTTTTGTTAACACGATAACTCAACTAAATTATGTCGGATCGATCGGGTTTTGACTGATTATGATCGGGGACGTCTCCCACACGACACCTATTATTTTGAGGTGAATAGAACACACTCTACCATGTTCATGGGTCATGAGAAAGCACAATGGTGGACTATTTGAGAAATATTTTTGCTAGCACGATCACTCAATTAAATCGTGTCGGATCGATTGAGCTTCAACTGATTCTGATTAAGGACGTCTATTAGACGACATCTATTGATTTTGAGGTGACATTCCTCCCTGTTCATGGGTCATGAGAAAGCGCGATGGTGAATTATTTGAAAAAAGTATTTTTAAAGGTACTGTATAGGCCGATATTAAAATTAATTATCCTTGAAAATGTCAAAAACGTGAGAGAAATCTAAAAGAAAAAAATAATTCAGCCAAAAATATAGGTATACGTTTAGGACAGGTGTTTATATGAACTATTTGTTTTATAATAGTGCAAGGAATCACGTCTTAAAGCGTACTTCTTGCTTTTCTGCGTACTTGAAGAATACCCTGTATTTATTAATACTTACTTTTCAGTACTTATTTTGTAGTCATTGTAAACTTTCGAATTGCCATATTTTATTGATGAAAGTTATTTTTTGCCGATCTATTCTTGCTGAAAAAAATAGTTTTTCTATAATACGTTATAACTAATTTTACGTTTCAATTTACATATATAAGAAATAATTTCAACTAATTGAACAAGTTGCTCCATTTCAAATCATTTTTTATATTTTCATCTCTGGAACTTCCAGTTTACGGAATAATTATACATTCCAAGACATATGGACACAATAATTTTCTTTTATTGTGTCATGTCTTTAAACTTCTATTTTAAATTTTTTCCGGAATTGAAGAATCCGTAAACAATTTAACAAAATCTAGTCCTAGTTTTTCTGTTGCATCAAATTGCAACTTATTAAGTTCCTGTTGAGTTATAAATTTAATTGTTGTTTAATATTTCTTTTAATCGTTTTTGTGAATTAAGTTGTCACATTTCAATATTAGTTAGAGTGAACGCTGTGCTTAATATCTTTCTTTACCTCTACTGTCAAAAAGTTAAAATTATAATTCAAACACCTCTTGGTATTTCCAAAGTTAATAGTCATGCCGTAATGAATGAACATTTAATAAAACCTTTTACTATTACTTAGCATAATCGAAAGTTCCAAGTTTCAATGTAATTTCGGGTTAAATTTACATAAACATGTCCTACAAAATTCAACCGTGCGGGATGCCCACTTATTTGCATCTTACACCTGAATCTCAAAAGGACCACCGCGCTGCTTAACTTGTATAGTTCCGCCCTAACTTGTTTAGTGACAAACTTCATGAAACTTAGAAGATGTATGATAATTGGATGTTTTACACCAGATGTTCCCTCAGTGTTTAATTATCTCTTAATTTCGTTACTACACGCTTAGAGTTGTTATTAATATTACGAAGTGTACACGTGTTATTTAAAACACCGCTTAATTAACACTTTGATTTATTAGTAGCTCAATGTTGAATATTAAGTTTTTTGTATTACGTACGTCTCAGTGACCAGGATTACAAATTTGTCACATTTTGGAAATGAACATTTTTGTATAGATCTCAGTAATTAGTCAGTAGTATATATTCTTACAGTATTACAGTAATATATGTATAGTTATGGTGCATATTTCTAATTTTCGAAATTTGACCATTTAAGTGTATTATACAATACGCGATCAAACCATCTAAATGTCATTTGCATCTACGTTAAATTCTAGGTTAATGAAGAACAATAAACTTAATTCATAAATAAAGAAATGGTAATAGCAAAAAGTAGGATCAGCCATATCTGAAGAATTTAAGAATAAAGGGCTTAGTATATATTATACTTCCCTCTTGCTGACAGCACAACATTCTGTTATAAACCTCTTGTCCAACCGTTCAAGTATTTCTGGGGAACTTAACCCACACATTCTTCAGTAATCCTCTACTTCAAAACTTCGAAGCTATTAGATTGCCTAGCGCATACCTTAGATTTTAAGTAATCCAATGCAGAGAAATCTAAGGGAGATATATCTGGAGCCTGAGCAGGCCACTCTACTGTACCCTAACGTCCATTCCACCTACTGGGATACCGTTCATAGAAATCAGCTCTTACTGCATCATGATAGTGTGGAGGAGTACCATTCTGTTGAAAACTAATTTCAAGATCTTGAAGGTCGTCAGAATGTTCCTCTAGAATCGACAAAATTAGCGGCTAAGTAGCATTCTGCAACATGTCCTAATATATTTGTCCTCTCAAATTTCGATTTAAAACACAGGTCCAAATAACATATATTAATAGAAAAATAAACAGTTTTAAAACCTTAAAACGGACTTTTCCGCACGTAGAACATCTCTATCTCGAAATTGAGTGGCCGAGAAAAAATAAACCAACACATAAATGCAGAATATGTGTTTTATGCGACAGTTTTACTTTTTTCAAATAGTCCACCACCGTGCTCTCTGATGACCAATGGACAAGGTGGGGTGTGGACCTCAAAATCAATAGATGTCGTCTGGTAGACGTCCCTAATCAGAATCAGTCGAAACCCGATCGATTCCACACGATTTAATTGAGTGATCGTGTTAACAAAAAAAAAAAAAATTCTCAAATAGTCAACATGGGAGAGTGTGTTCTATCCACCTCAAAATCAGTAGGTGTCGTCTGGGAGACGTCCCCAATCAGAATCGGTCAAAACCCGACACGATTTAGTTGAGTTATCGTGCTAACAAGAATAAATGCCGACAACAACGACACACACACAGCAACAATTTTTTAAAAACATTTTTTTTTTGGTTTTTATGTCGAAAAACGAAAAATAAACCCAAAAAAATTTAGTTTTTTCACTTTTTCTTTACACGATTACATTACTTTTCCGCGTATAGTGGAGTGCGGAAAAGCAATAACAAATGAGGTGTTATTCTTACATTGTTGTCAATTCAAAATAGCGCCGCAACGCTATCATCGCTGTTTATATCAATATTTATTAACTCTAATACTATTTTATTAATTCCATGCATGAAAGTCAAATTTTCTTCTTTTATGTCTCTTATTTCTTAAGTTAAAGGAGGAAAAGGATCGTTAGAAAATGCACTGTCTATCATTAGGTATTTGAATGGTGACGTTCTAGGGTAAGTTATTCAGTTAAAAATAAATTTGAATATTTCAATATAATGCGTATATCATAGATGCCATTTACAAATTGTACATGCATCTATACATATTGTGTGTCATTAAATAATTAGTAACATTAATGCAAACATTCATTGAACGGGAATTCTGTCATCAATGATCAACGATGAGGTATGTAGTGAGCTATCGTAGCATGAATATGTCACAAACACCATACAGTCAACAAGTCAGTGCGTGGATGATTTCCTCTCACCGCATTCTACTATAAAACATTCAATTCAATAGAATATCCGAACTACTTAATTTATGAAACAAAATGTTTACGTGTTTATAATCTGTTAAATATACTGATATTGAGATTGAAATAATTTCAATCTGTTTGTATACAAAATACCATCCAATTAGTCGCTTGGTTAAAAATAATTATAATCAAATTTGTATACTGCATGGAACAGGTTTAATTAGAAACGTGTTATTGCTTCTCTCGTCTTCATTTCGTTGCTATGATCTGTAAGTCGAAAAACTGTAATCAATATTAATATATACAGAACATTAAAATTTTACCTTTCACAGAATTAGACTTACGACTCCTACACTTTATATAAAATTCATTCTTAAATTCCCCATGTTATTATTAATTATCAATAAAAGAAATGAAGACCAGCACTTCATCTTTATCGTATATGTCCTGTCAAAAAGTAAACAAGTAATGACAATAGATGTGCAATTGCTGAAACTGTTCCCAGTCGCATTCATTATTTTTAATGATAGAGTTAAAAATACATTAATTGAGACAACAAATAGTAACAATTTATAAATTTAATAGCATAATGAAGAAAATTAAACGATAATACTACTTGAGAAAACTTTATTAAATAATTAAATAATTACCCCATTTAAAAGAATTTAAAAGGACCTTATAATTTTGACGTCACCTAAAGTTTTATTATATAAGTTTACTTTCTTTAGTTATTCATTGGTCAGAAATTGTTGAGAGAGGTAAGTATATAGAAATTGCAGGTATACGAGGTACGGAAGGAAATAGTGTGTGCCCTTAGTGAGAATTGGATCAGGTTTATTTAACCTATTCTATTTAATCTGTATTTAATCTAATTGGGTTTTTTTTCCTGTTTTATAGTATCTCGTTTGTATTATTGTATACAGTTGTCCACTTATTCAGTAATCCAGAGAAAATTTAAGTAGTGTTACAGTTAGAGTTCCTGCAGAATTGACCATGTCTGGTAAGCTATACACTTTCTAATAAATTCTTATTTCTAAAACCAGATACTAGTTAATGTTTATCAAAAACTGGTGATATATATATAGGTAGTTTTATACAGTCTTATCTTACTACATACAGATTGACTGCATGATGTAATTTTTCAATCAGGTGCCCTTAAAATATCAGTAAAACATTTTTTTCTGATGAAAGGTGCCATGCTGTCGTGCAGTGAAAAACAGAAAGTGGAATATTTCTTGGGAAAATACTTTAGATAAACTAAAAGAATTCGTAGTATAAAATATTGAATGTAATAGGTCATTTGCTTTATATATAAAGCAAATATGAGTTTACTTTATTTATAAAGCCTTAGGCTGGGGAAAGGAAGGTTACACACAAAGACACCCATGCTAAGGGAAACATACCAAACGCCCCTCGTTGAGACTCGAACCCAAACAGACAATCGCCCGCCAATACTAGGTTCACTCTGCCACCTCGGACTACAGCACGAATGACATTGTGGCAGCCACCTCTATAGGAGAATATGGCAGGTCGCTTGACACATCGCTTGCTCATTCTCATCTTGAAATAGATGGATAAAACAGAAATTGTCTGGAATACTAATATCTGGATAATAACGATGTTCATTCCGGGTCAAAATCGGATTCTGAAGCAAAAACGCTGATAAGATGGAAACTTTATGATACCTGGCATTGTCTTGGAGAAAGACGATGATGATGTTCTTCTATGTTCTGTGCAATATTTCTCAGATACTGAAGACACTATGCTATAAAAATTCATCGCGATCATTAACATTTGTTGGTGTTTTACTCGATATTAAATAGATAGTAAACAATAAGTTAATAGTTGTTGAAGATCCTTGGATAGGAATGAGAATCAGAATTATTTCCTAAAATATGTGTATTGTTGTGTTGGAACATTAGGGGTAAGTATTGAAATATTATCATATCGCTATATTAACTAGTAATAAATAGTTTTAAAACCTTAAAACGGACTTTTTCGCACGTAGAATATCTGTATCTCGATATTGAGTGACCGAGAAAAAATAAACCATCACATAAATGCAGAATATGTGATTTATGTGACAGTTTTACTTTATTCAAATAGTCCCCCATCGTGCTTTCTCATGACACATGGACAGGGTGGGGTGTGTCATATCCACCTCAAAATCAATAGATGTCGTCTGATAGACGTCCCTAATCAGAATGAGTGGAAACCCGATCGATCCGACACGATTTAATTGAGTGATCGTGCTGACACAACAAAAAATCCTAAAATAGTCCACCATTGTACTTTCTCATGATCCATGTACATGGTAGAGTGTGTTCTATCCACCTCAAAATCAATAGGTGTCGTCTGGGAGACGTCCCCAATCACAATCAGTCAAAACACGATCGATCCAATCGTTATCTTGCTAACAAGAATAAATGCCAACGACAACGACACATACACAGCAAACATTTTTTAAAAACCATTTTTTTTTGTATTTCGACCGAAAAACGAAAAGTAAACCCATTAAAAGAAAAATTTTGTTCTTCACACGATTACATTACTTTTCCGCGTATAGTGGAGTGCGAAAAAGTAAAAATAAAATGAATTGAATTTAAATATTTAAAATTAACACACTAATACTTTTTTAAAGCTTATCATTATTAAAAGCTTATTTTTATCACAATGATCATTATGTGATGTATTTATGTGTGATGTGTATTGAATGTGAACGCAAGGTTACTTAACAAATAGAAGTATGGAGGACATTGAACATATAATGAATGCTTATTTGATTTGTAATTTAATGTATAATTTTTATATCAAACTATTAATTTCATGTTTATTTATTTACAAAATCTAACACTGACTTAGTTTTCCACAAAACACCAAAACACTACACACGAATCGCGTTTCGCCAACAAAGTTGGCATCATCTGGAGATGATTAAAATTCAGTTTTGATCATCTCCAAATGATGCCAACTTTGTTGGCGGAACGCGAGTCGAGTGTAGTGTATAGTGTTTTGTGGCAAATTAAGTCAGTGTTATCTTCACACCAAAGGTTCCAACCTACTCCAGTATACAAAATTTAAATTCATTTCAACATATAAAATTTATTCAAAAGACCTATTATAGTGTTTGCATTGTAAGTGAAATAATTATGACTTGATTATGAAGTTCCTAATGTTATAATTTTGTATCGATATAAGAGAATGACAATGACAGCGACAATGAAATAGGTTTTTATTTTACTTAATGACAATGTATTTTTATTTTAAGCTAATAGCTTCGATTTTAGTAGTGGTTTGATTTACTATATCGTACCATGTAATTATTTACAACATTTATTCATATAAGACTAACTGAAATAGCTAAAATATTCCTAATCAATAGAACCATTTAAACTTTAAGCTCAAAGTTATTTCCCGCAAGAGAGGTTCACGGTCTTTAGGGATACTCGAAAAAGCCTAATAGCGTTTTTGAATTTCTCCATTATCTAAGTGAAACTCCACATAAAACCTAATAGGAACTTGCATATTATATTCAATTACGCGCGTTAAAACGCCGCAAAATAATAAAGCTGAAAATTTCTCTATGCCGCATTATAATATTCATGCATTATAATAGACATAAAGTAAAGACGTACAGCATGTAATTTTCTGTTAATCCACCACGTCCAAAGCTCTCTTAATCCGAACAAACGCCGCAGGCTGTGCAGAGCGTCAGCCATGGAGGGTGATTCGCAAAACACCGCTCAGTATTTGTAACTCTTGTCATGCGAAATGCAAATTCTGCTGAAGCGAGTATTATCGCGAGATTAAGGGGAGTCTCTTTATATTACGCATTTATCTTAATTAACGTCCTTATTGTTATGCGATAGTTGAGATAGTAGTGATAGTAGATAGTGGTAGTAGACAGTAAATATGGCGGCATCGGCACTACGAAATATAGTGTTGTTAAATACATGGATATACGTGCCGTTGAAAAAGAATGTAATGACACTTTCGATACATTCTCCTCAAATATAATTTTAAATCATTCATTGCTGCCTAAATTTAAAGGGAACGCATCGAAAGTGTTTCATTACATTTTTTCTCGATGGTACATACTAGCAACATACTGGACAATAATTTCGGAGAAATGTTACACACAATTAAAAGACTAGATGAACTTGCAATAAGTATAAAATGTTATAAATTGCTTTATATGGCTTAAGTACTATAGGTAGATTTTTTAATTATATACAGTCTGTTCAACAAGAAAAGAATCGGCACTTTTTGAAGAAAAATAAAATATATCCCTTATCCCTCTCTCTTTTCTCAGCATGATGTACTATCGGTGGTCTACGTCGCCATTATAAATTAATGTCATTGTCGTTCGAAACATTGCAGTGAGCAGATGTTTTTCAAAATGAGTGCTGTGTACGCGAAACGGTATGAGGCGGTCTTCGTGTGCACACACCTGAAAGAACCAAAATTATCTTATGCCGCTGCCACTAAATTACTTAAAAAGTCGAAGAAGTTCGTTGTAGAATGGGTGCATCGGTAATCCGTAATCAAGAAATGACGATGACTTTCCAGAACGGGAAAAATGAGACCGACGCTCAGCAAGCAGGACAAAGTGATCTTGCAGCTAGCTATTCGAAGTTAACCCCACTCTGCGACTGTGCGAAGTAAAGGTTAAACTAGCTAAAAAGGAATCAACATCAACATAAATACGATCAGGTAGCGTTTACGAAAGGCAAAGGTACTGACTGATCTACGAGCTCGAAACCTTTGCTTGTCGAAGCACACAAAAACGCATGAGCTGGGCAACCGAAAATATCAATCGCGATTGGTTGAATGTATTTTTTTCTGATGAAGCGACTTTTTAGGTGTGGATTCGGGTATTGCGTGCTTGGTCTGCCTGTGGTACAAATTTCATTCGGTGTACTGTCAAATACTCTATAAAAATCAATGCCTGAGGATGTTTCTCGGTGTGTGGATTTGGCTGTTTGGAGCAAGAATTTTAACGCAGAGAAGATAACCCAAATTTACAAGCGTGGCCTCCTAAGATCAGCCCACAAGGTGTTTGGATCGAATAATAAAGACTGGGTCTTACAAGAGGACAATGATCTGAAATATCATAGTCGCCTCTGTAGAGTCTGGAATGAGGAAAATGGCATTATTACGATGGATTGGTCCTCCCAATCCCTTGATGCCAAATCTATTGAAAATGTATGGACCATCATGAAGGGTAAGCTTTCAGGGAAACCTATTTACAATTTGGAGCAGCTCTCAAAGATTCTTCGGAAGATATAGCGTTCTCTTTCCACTGATTACGTCGAAGAACTGGTCGAAAGTATGCCCAGAAGGTGCCTGGCCATTTTCGACAACGGCAACGATTTTACTGTTAATTAAAAGCGCTTTAGTATTTTCAATGTACTTTATGTAAAAAAAAATTAGAAATAAATAACTTTTGTACTTTTTAAAAAATCGAGGTTCCTTTCTTGTTGAACAGATTGTACTTCAGTACTGATACTTCACGGTATCAGTAAAGGATTCCAGAGCAAAATTACTGAATTCTTCGTTATCTGTAGGAGACCAATTGCAAATAGTATTACAAATTTTAGGTGCAAATGTAGATATTCGTGTTAGATAAAAAATTATTATATATTATATTATATCTTTATTATGTATATTATCATATATCTTTAAATGTCGAAGAACCTTAGAACCTTATCATTCATACTCACTGTATTTGTCAACTTGTGAATATAAGGATAAATACCTACTGGATTGAATATTTACAGATTTTACACAACTACAGCTGGCAGTATAAAAAATAAGCGTGTCTATGTGTGGTATTGTTGTGTTAATCTGTCTCTTACGTACATTATACGCCATTGGTTGATTACTGAATTGTATAACTTAGTGATCATTTTCTTTTGACCCATGCGATTACATGATTTCTCTAAAAAATTCTGAAGAGCAAGTCATACATTCCTTTAGTTTTCTTTATTTAAATGTTATTAACGATACGCTTAAACATTGTAAGTCAATTTGGTCTACTGCTGACCCTTGAATTAACCCTAAGGACATTCTTACATGTGGTTTTTAGAATACAGTGAACACTCATGTCAATTTTCTAACGAGGATCTCATAAGTGTAGTACTCTGCCGCGCGTCCACAGCATGGATGGCTGATTTACTGTATCCTCATGAGAGAGGGGTGGGGTGAGTTTGGTACCTTTCCCAGTGTATGAGTGTGTTTATCGTCGACTCTATGTAACCTTGCCCTCAACAACCTAGAGCTCTAAGGAAAGTAAATCCATTTTTGTGTGTCCGAATGAACAAACAAAACAAAAAATTGTGTATTTTGAACTGCTTTTCGACAATGCAATGAAATTATTATTTCTAGGCCATAATATAGTCACGTGGTGATTCTCAGTGAAATTAATGGACCATGCCTTTGACAATTCGAATTTAAATATCAAGGGTTTTTTCCGTCTCATCTAGGGCACATTTTATTTTATTACATATTTTATTTGTAGTCTTTTATATAGGATAATATTGAGTGTCTCTACATTAGATACCATTAATATATTAAAAATCCTAAAATAAATGTTCCTTAATTTTGAACAAAATCTTGAAATCAATAGTTCGCTTTCCTCAATATAGTGAAGTATCAGGGAGGATTCAGTAACAATATTTTTCTGTACACATCGTGGAGACGACATCTGGAGCACATGAAAAGTCTCAAATTATTTTTTTTCTTGCGAAACACTCGAAAGGCTCAAACTATATTCTAAGTTTTTCGTCGTTTGAAATACTTTAGTTCGATGTATAGTGGAGTCCGTTTGCAGGCTCAAAGGGGACGCATTGCTTTAAATGGCAACCCATATTTTTTTGTTCAATGCAGTAAAAGAGTTTTTTTTCTGTATTATAAAAGTATTAATTAAGTTGCATAAAGAAAATTTGTAGAGAAATGCAAATATAGTTTTAATTGTGAAAATTGATTTATTTAGTATATTGCCCAAAAGGCGTTGAAACCAATTTCATTTAATATCAGTTAGGTCAAGTTATTTTAGCGCAAAAATAATGCTTGTAATTTTCAATAATGATTTAAGGGAACAAATTCGACAGAAAATACTTAATATCGGGCCGGAGATAATTGGCAGAGTGCAGAATGAATTTACTTTGAGACTAGGACATTGCCATATAGTCGATTGGCAACAGTTTGAACACATTATTAGTTAACGTATTTATTTTCTTTTGCTTATAGATGCAACTTAATAAAATTTTTATAACAATACTCAAAACATGTGCCCTTTCACACTATCGAACAAAGAATAGCGAGCGGTATTTAAATAAAATTTTTCTCCTTTGACTGCAAATGTACACCACTGTACATAAAACTGTATATTTCAAAAAATGGAAAATTTAGAATACCTTTTGACCCATATGAGCGTTTTTCCAAAAACATTCTCATAGTTTTTTCAGGTGCTCGAAACTGTTTCTCCACGGTGTAGGTATCTACCTTTCTGATGTCGCATTTCCATGAGTTATGTAAAAAATAAGAATTTCATATAATGTTAATATTTAAGAGGTGGACATATATGCTTAAAACCTATACGGGATAAGATTTATTCATTTACGTTTCATTTATATCATTGGCAGTCTGAAAACTGGCATTTCAAAATGATTTGTGTGCGGATTATACCGTCGACGCAAAATGAAGAAGGTAATTTATTTAACTCACTGTAACCATATTCGTGTTAGGGGAAAAATAACCGAATCATTTTTTTATCGATTATACTTTGGAGACTGGGGAAATGAACATTTACAGACGATAAATCTTTGTAATCAAAAAATATTTTGTTTTGTGTAGCATTAAATTAATGTTAACAGATTTAATTGATGTATATCTTTTATTGCATAAAATATGCAAATGAAGTTATGATAGATTGCTACTACATTACCATCTACTTGTAAATTACCATAAAAATCGTAGTATATTACTAAGAAATTATGTTATTTCTAATATTAATGAAATTATATAGGCATAATAAATTTTAATACACAGTTGTTTTTACACAATGATGTTTTAATATGAAATTAAATTAGTATACATAGAATTTGTTGATATTCTAACGTAGAATGTACATATTTTAAAATAATTAATAAATATTTATAAAATATACCCAAATTATTTGAGTCGACGGTAATTAAATATATATTTCAATTCAATAGCAAATATGTTATATCCAGTGCTTTTGTGAAGTAATGAATAAACTCAGTAAAAATTCACGGAATAACTTTTGTTTAGTAGTTGCGCATATTTTAAAATACAATTAATACATACAGGGTGATTCGTGTAGGATGTATGACGTCATTGATATTTTATTTTTAATACGAACACCGTTTTTTTAAGGAATATGAAAGAGCACACTTTTTTACGTAAACAATTGCAATAGTTACATCAGCGATGCACAAATTGAACGTTTATTTTAATTCAATAATGTATAATGTATTAGTGCATTTCATTCAGGACATTTCATTCACAAAAAGTGAATGAAACGTCAACTAACTTCAAAAGTTACTTTGCATAAATACCTATTTAAAAAATATATAGAGAAAAAATGTCAAGAAAATCACATTTAAAGTTAAAGTTTTTAATATTTCCCCAGTTTTAGAGCATATTAAGGGAATTATATAAGTAGTACTATTCATTTCACCGCTATTTGCCAAATGAAAAACTCTCTTATCTTGCCGATAAACGGAACAGTCTACCTAAGCCTAGCCATAATCCTAATATCCACGGTATGTTTTGAGATTTTTTATTTAGCAGAGCGATGAAATAAACCATATTTACATTACCCAAATACTGTTACTAAATTTCGATTTTAAATTTCTTTTCAACTTAAATGTTATTCCTTATAAATATCAATTATCTTTCTGTTTCAGTTATAAACGTTTAACAAAAATAAAATCCAAATATTGGTGATTTGAATAAAATTACAAATCTGATCGATAAGAATAATACATCACCAAAGCCACTGTAAGTGCCATAACCGAAGAATTTAAAGAAACAGTCGCTGCCTGAGAAAACTAATCTTTAGAAAATGGTCAATTAGTGTATTTATATATTTTTAAGAGGATTAATCCTAAATAACCCCAGCAAATACATCTCATAAGGTTATCAGTAATTCTGGTTTCTATATTCTATCACATTAATTTGTTAATAACAACACGAACGATGTTTAAAAAGTAATAAAAGATGTGAAACAATGCTCTGCATATTATATATGACGTACTTAATTTGGAACTACAATAAATATTTTAAATGGAAGTTAAGGACTATCGAAGATACTCCTGAGTTGAGTTAATCTTGAGTATATTCCTGAAGCTGTTTATATTCTGTACTAGAATAAAAATATATATATTTCCTAATGGCAGACTAAGTATGTTAGATTTGTGAATATTAATGATGTTTCTATTTAATGATTTTCAACAAGTAATTGGAATCATCTAAGTAATTTAATGTTTACACCTACAGTGAAATATCCCTTAACGGACACCACGAATAAGCGGACCAATCTTTTAAACGGACGATTTTCTTGGCACCGTTTCGAGCTAATGTATTTCAAATGGAATGCCACCTCTATTAAGCGGACTCTTCGTTAAACGACAAGGACAGCACGATTGGACGAACATTGAAAACAATTTCTCTCTTAAGAGGACAGCAAAATTCGCGCACATGCGATATCTACCACTGTATGATTAGGAAGATCGGGGAATCACATAACTAAGTACGTACTGCATTCTGCATTTGGGCCATCAACGATTAGAATCCAGAATCCCTCTATCCGGACCAATCATAAGAAGCAAAGCCAAAGAGATTGCAAACATCTGCATCTGCGCCTGAAGGATGGCCTGAAAATTTTCGAATTCGTCATGACATTACTTTTAAATGTATTTCTGGACAATATGCCAGTATTATCGAAGAAAACATTGGCAAATTCGCCAAAAAATTACCATCCCTAATTCGAGGTTATGACCCAGAAAATGTGTACAACACCGACGATACTGGATTGTTTTTTTACGCATGTCCCAATAAAACCTTCGCCTTGAAACGGGAAAAATATGCTGGCGGAAAAATGACCAAAGACCGAATGACAATTTTGTACTGTGTCAGTATGACTGGAGATAAATAAGCGCTACTAGTTATCGAAAAGTCAGCCGGCCCAGGCCATTTAAGAACTGGATGGTAGCAATCCAAAAAGGCTGGATGATTTGTGAAATCAAGCAGTCATGGTTACATCAGCTCAATGAAAAATTGAGATTCCAGAAAAGAAAAGTTCTACTTTTTATGCATAATGCTTTTTCGCATCCCAAACATCTAAAACTGAGCAACATATTCTTTCTTTCACCTAGACAACAGCAATTTGCCAGACTTTGCATCAAGGCATTATCCGTAATCTTCAAGGAATTGGCTGTCTATGCACAAATGTAGAGAGCATTTATCATACCGGGCACCAACAATGTTGATTCACATGATTTTATTAATTTGGACGATCACCTTTTCAATGAAGATGATGACATTGATTCTGCAACAAAAATGATATTTTACAGTCTTCACAACGCGAGGAGGCCGAAGACAAAGCAGAGGATGATATTTTGATTGACTGATGCCATGACAGAAGTGAAAAATCTAAAATCGCTTGCAAAGTATCAGGGCGACTGGAAAACTTATGAATTTGCAGCCAACCTGGAAATTCATTATGCTAATTTAATATTTGAAGGCAAGTATAAAACACCGCCGACGTTATTGGATTTTTTCCCCAAAAAGTAAATACACAGATATGTATTATATTATAAATATAAAGCTTGCTTATACACTTACTTTTAATGTAAAGATATTTAAGTATCACTTAGTTAATGACACGTGTTTTAAAGTTTAGTTTGTTCTTGAATAATAAATTCGATTATTTACCTTTATACCAATAAATTGAATTAAAAAATGTTATTGTTTCTATTAAGGGGACACCTCTGTTAACAGAAAAAAAATTACGGCACCGTCGCGTCGCCGTCCGCTTATAGGAGATTTCACTGTATTTCGTATTTATATTTATATCTGATATTATTCTCAAATATCCAGTGCGATACCTTGTAATTGCAAACGCATTTGTAACAAAAGAAATTTCAACTTATCAATTTCAGCTTGAATGTATCGGAGGTTCTAAACTCGTTATTAATAATGGCAACGTGAATAATGGGTAACTTGATCTACCCTAAGATGATTATTGTTTTGCTCTACTGTTAAGGAAAACTAAAGAGTGTGACAAAGAATTCAGGTAGCTGCGCTACATAATGGCTCGAATTTATCTCACAATACGCTACAATCTACAATATCATTTACATCAAATGCATGAGAGATTTATTGTCTATATGACAAGCTCAACGTAGTTTTCCAAAGAAAATAAAACTAAATATCTGCAATATTTTATAGACGTGGGCTGTTTCCGATGCCAGGTTAAATTAATGATGCGACTAAAATCAGTATATTATATTTATGTACGGAAATAGGAACGGTGTGAAATTTGCATAACATTATAAAAATCCAAACGACTTCGAATATATTTCGTTTAAGACGATAAATTTTCTGTTATTCCGAATTTTTCAATAATTATATTATAGGAAGCATATACAAAAGATTCTATAACTTCAAAAAATACATTGTTTATTGAAAATAGAACGATATTCCTTGTTTTATTTATTAGTTTCTGAAAATAATATTGCAAAGAATGAACACTTTATCAATTGTCTGATTAAGTCTATTGATGTTAGGGTTGGATCTGCTCCTGAAGCAATCGACACCTAAAACATTGTTTATAGTTTAGCACTTCTTTACAATAATATAATGGATTATTAGAGGAAACATATCTATTTATGTAACGCCATATTATTGTATCTTTAATTCAGGTGTTGTTCCAATTTCGCATTTTAGGATGTAATGGTTGATGTGTGAACTTTACTATATGTACTTGCAAAACATATTGATTATATATTTTGGTAGTTAAGAAAATTAAATTAAAAATTTTCAAAAGGGTCTTCTCAAAAGTCTGGGGTACATAAGTGAAAAACAATTAAGATACAGAACAAAACATAGTTATCACATCATCAGTTATTAGACCGGAATGACAACTTGTGATAATGTGTGATAAAATTAAACGAAGTATTTGGAGAAATATTGGACAGATAATCGATATAGGATATAGAACATACTACATAACGCGACATGTAACATTACTGGATTAAAACTATAAATTTAAGGATAAATAACCATTAGCGATATCTGTAAAATGCATCACAAATGGTTAATTAACCAGAAGGTGTTTACATTATTTTTGCATATATTTTCATGACGTTTGGGTGAATATATTAATTATACTTTTATCGGTTTGTGGGGACCTCGTACGACCTACAAAAAAATAAGTATTGACATTGCTTTGGACATGCCTGTGGAAGTGCTTTCGTTTTCTAGTTGCATTAGTATTGCTTTCAGATAAAAACCTTGATTGAAAGATAATCATAAAGGGTGATTCTGTAGCTAATACATAACGGAATATTAAAGGGTTCTTGAAATGTGGTAACGTTAACACACTCGAAACAGTAAATTTATAAATAAAATTTGATATGTAATTAAACGTTCATATGTATGTATGTATTATGCAATTAATTTAGGTAGGTAGGTAATATTGAATGTTGATTACAAGCAGTAGATGGGAAACTATGTATATATAATTCCATAGGAGAATGTTTACATGTACATGTGATCGAGTGAATATGATAATAAGTATGATTATCTAGGTACTCAGTCACAATATATCAATACATTTAAACAAACCTTTAAACACATAGAAATTGACTTTCCCTTACAACTAGGAGAAAATAAATAAGGCCAGATAGGGATGAGAACAGATAGAGGAGGCCAAACATATTCATGCTCAGGGAGAGGTACCAAATGCACCCCACTTAGGACGCCAAGCATACAATAACATCACCAATACTGAACCCAGTTCTCTACCTCAGATTACAGTTTGACTGACATTGTTGCAGATACCTTTATAGGAGAATAAGATAAATTACCTATCCATGTTGTAGGCAGCAGAAGGCAACTCTTTTATTAACTTGTCGGGTAACTGGCCTGAATGCCCATGGTATCCTATTCATATATATTATATTTATATAAGAGCTTAATATGTCTGGTATTTTAAAATTGGCTGAGTAAATTCATTTGAATAACATTATATTTCACGAATAATAGACAACATTGTGCTTAAAACTGGTGAAAACAACAACTTGTATTGATGTAACTATGAGGATACACTATTTAACTTGCTCAGGTTTTTATCTTAGATAAATACTCAGTTCATCCATGGCTGCAGTATTATTTTCATAATTAATTTTTTTCTTTTAGTGAAAGTGTAGATGAACGTCATCTGCTGTTATATATGTAATTTAGTCTATAAGAAAGTGATCTGGTGATGACCTTCCCAGACCATTAGTTTGGATTCTGTAACAAACATGGAACAATAGAGCAAGTGCACAGACTAGTCAACAAACTAACAAAGGCCTAAATGCCAATTGATATTGTTCTGCTGCATTCCTAAATATATCACAAGTTTTTAACAAAGTGCGCAAATAGCGGTTTGAAAGTTAAACTAAAGAAGTTCCTTCCTCATCCTCACTACCAACTGCACAAATCATATCTGACAGACATATCTTCTTATGAAACAAGGTAGTGAATATACCGATTTGCATCCTATATACTCAGGCATTCCCCACGGTAACGTTCTGTGTACTGTATTGCACCTATTGTATACAGCAGACCTGCCAACAAGAACCACCACTATTGCAACATATGCCGATCACGGTACTGTCTCACGATATCATACTGATTTAACATCTGCCTCAAGGAACCCTCAATACAACTTAAATAAAATCCAAGCTGGAAAAACATGGCGAATCAAAGCTAATGAAATAAAATCCACACATATGACATTTACAATGTGCAGAGAAACATGCTCTCCTGTTAACATGAGTAACTGTCAATTACCACAAGTTCAAGACACCGAATACCTTGGCATGCATCTAGATCGGCCTCTTACATGGAAAAACATACATAAACTAAGGCAAATGTACTGGCTTATTGGCCACAGTTCCAACTTGTTCTTAGAAAATAATTCAAACATAACAATCCTCCAGCGGTTCCAAAACAAAGTCTTGAGAGCCATCGTTCATACGCCTTATCTCGTTTCCAAAGAGATTATTTAACACTACGCCCCTCTGGAGTGCATTAAAGATGTCATCCCCAGCTCAGTGTTCGGCGACGAAGTGAACAAGTGTCAGTGACCCCAAGTGTTTGCCAATTAGTTAAATATGCGTAGTGCCAATGAAGTGCGTAGGCCAAAACGTCTGCTGCCATACGACCTGGCTTCAGATAAGGGATAAACCAGATAAGTTTAAAATCTAAGATATTTAGATACTAATTCATATAACCAAACTCCAGAGTTGAGATCTAGATATATTTAAGAGAGATCACTTATTGCAGTAAGACTATACGTCATACGTTCTATTGTCATGCCATACGTGTACTGTCCATTGGGCAGATTGTAAACCTCTCCAGGAGTTATATAAAAAAGTGTACATAACAATAACTATGTAATACCATAGTGACAATGTTTCTATGTTCTATATTCTAAACAGTATATTCCCTATAACACAGTAATTAAGAGAGTAAACCTAAATTATATAAAATGTTTACATATAACCAAGAACTCTAATGTTACCTGAAAGTATTAAAGCCTTATCTGAAATAATCAGTAGATCACGTTTACCTTAAATAGCGACAATTTCGAATTGCTTTTATGGTGTTATTCATTCCAATAAAATTTACATAATGTCTGTAGCGAAAACAAAATGAATTAAGTGATTAAATTAATTAATACATGGGTAGTTGAGGATATAAAAGATAACATCAGCATAATGAATAATACAACAAAACTGCAAAAAACCAACAGTACGTACACATACGTGGTAATATAATATTTAAATTTTACAACATGAATAACTATAACTGCGTCTGTCTGGTATGCCCCGATGTAAATTTCAATGTTATTTTTGTTTTATTGTGAACATTAACACTGGACAAGCTTCTTGTTTTCTAATACCATAAATACAGCCACTGTGGGTTTTTTAAGTAGGTGGTTTACACATTAACTATAAATATCGGGCGATTTGTGTGAAGGTGTTTCGGTTTTTTAGTCTACAGCAAATTTTAATAGTATGAGTAAGATAGGAAATATGCGCTCGACGACCGGACATCGTCTTATTGTGTAAATAATTATGGGTTTGAGCGTGTAATTATGTAATTCTTTTGGACAACGTTCGCCTCTTAATTTTATTTTATTGCGGAAAATAATGACTTCGGCAATAAACATTAAAAGCTGCTTTAAAATGCAGTAAGGTAAATAAATTAGTGTTAAATACCCTTAGTAGTGTACCCTTAAAAATAAATACGTCAAATAAAAGCACACGCGAAGTTATAAATTGATTTAATATGACTAATTAATAAATATAACATTTATACAATAATGCCCCTTCTAATTTCACATCGTTTATAAACAATCATCAAATCTAGGAATACCATGGTCATTATTACTTATTTCGATCAGAATTTAAGCGAAATTCAAGAACAAATAATAATAGAATAATATATGTATATATAAAATGTTGTACAATGTTTCTGTACTTTCTGTGGATTATTAATATTTAGAGATTCATCAAGTCAAGTAACTTGATGTTTTTATAAATTACTTGACGTAACTTGAAAACCAAGTTTTTCAAAAATCCCCTACTTGACTTGACTTGATTTTTCATCGTTACTGCTTAACTTGATATCAAGTAATTTCAAGCTACTTGATATTATTTGATAACCAAATAACCACTCAATTATGTACGAGAACGCGCGAATTACAACTGCAAGATCTTCCTTGCCTTAGCAATAAAAGCTGTAAAAAAATTTACAGTCTAGCAAAAAAAATTGAAAAATTCTGAACATTTACGTAAAGATTTTGAAAAATTTTGTAATATTGTGAACTTGAAAATGGCTATGCCAAAACTTGATGTTATAACAAGGTGAAATTCAACTTTCGAAATGGAGCTTAAATATAGAGAAGGGCTTTGAACATCCTTTGTGATAATATAGACAACTTATAGACTCTGAAGCCTACAGATACGGAATAGTCGGTAATGGAGAAAGTTTATAAATATTTGAATATTTTTAAGACTATTTCCACATCATTAGAAGGTAAAGCCTACTGTACACATCCGATGGTGACAATTGGTATAAATATGCTTGTGAATAAATTTGAAAAATGGGGTATAGAACGAAATACTACACAATACCCAGTACAATCTGACAATAACCCAGATAGAGATGAATGTGATGAGAAAATCATATATAGCATTCAAGCGGCAAAGGATAAAATCATTAAACATTACGAGACAACTAACAGGATATACTGTGTTGCTTTAATCTTAGACCCCCGATATAAGGTGGAAATATTCTCCAATCCAAATTGGGGAAAGGAATTGCAGATGGATGCAGTCAAGCATTTTGAAGAAATTTTCAAAACACCAGATGAAAATAGTGATTGCGGTGAATTTAACATCGAGCTACTAAGTTTATTTAAGAAATCTCCTGTCAACCCAAAAGATGAAATGGCTTGGCGCTATGAAATAGACAAATATAATATGTCTGATTCACGAGCTGACAGTTGTGAAGATATTTTAGAATGGTGGAAAAGGCATGAAAACATTTTTCAAACTTGGCCATAATTGCCAAAGATTTTTTATCAACACCTGCATCTTCAGCTCCTGTTGAAAGGCAGTTTTGTAGGGCTGCTCTAACTATTACAAAAACCCGTAACCGATTAGGCAATAACTCTATTAGAAGCCTCATGTGCCTTAGATCGTGGATGGCAAACGATTATTATTACTATGTTACTGAAGAAAAAGAGGGCATATATTGGAAAATAATTTTTATCGTTATCAGTTTTATTATTTTGTTTAATATTTTAGAATAATATATTATGTTATTAATATGCCCAATAAATAGTTTACTATTAGTATTTTTTACATTTATATTTATATATTTATATATAGATTATAATTGAAGATTTAGTTTTGGAAATAAAAGGCTTTATTGTAAGGTTTCCTTAATTCTTATTTCTTGATAATATTAAATGATTAATGAAAGATCAAGTAGTCTTGAAAAAATCAAGTAGTCCTCAGGATCTACTTGATTTTTCAAGTACTTGAAATATAACTACTTGACTTGAACTTGACTTGATTTCAAGTTAAGTCAAGTCAAATAGCTTGAAATTTAAGTCAAGCCGTGCATCGCTATTAATATTTACAACATTGCACACATATGTACATATTTTTATTCCTCAGTTTAAATAATAATACAAATTGCCTAATAAATATGTTAAAATTACGGTCGGGTCATTGTAATGTAATGTAACGTATATTTTTTACACTTTTATTTAACACCAGTCTTTTTTTGTTATCGAGGCATATCAGCGATGACAGGGAACAAGCTATCTTCAATCTGGAACTCTTGTCTAACATGTAATAGACACTAGACAAGTTATTTTACATCCTATCCCTGGGATGGTATGACTTTTACACTAACGTCGCGTGTGTAAGTTTGTGTAACTTCTGGGAATTATAAAAATTATATCATTAAAATGGTTATCCATTCTAGGGGCAACTGCTAGCTTTTGTTTGATTACCATAGATGATATATGCACCTCAGTCAGTCTAAGTCGCACTACTCCTATGACAAAAAAACTTAAATACCGTTAAAAAGAGATGATGCTAAAGCTGTTCTGGAATTCTTTTAGAATTGTCGTTTTTTCGTTGTTATTTCAAAGTCAGGAGTACTGCCAGGAACATGAAGATGGGACAAATTCGATAAAAGTCTTACCGATCAATTGGGAAAAGAATGCTTGGACAGATCGATTTTGCTTTTTAGAGGCGCATTTTTTATATACGGGTATGTATATTTCTTTGCCGTCATCATTGTTGAATTTATGATATAACCGAGTTTTTAAGCAATATCCTTTACCTCACAATGTCATTAAGGAGAGCATATTTATTTCCGTATGATGCATTTTGTTTCACAAAACGAAAAACATTTTAGCAAATTAATGAAAATAGTGTTACGAATAATACATCGTGTTTAAACAAAAAGTGGTCTCGTCAGAGGAACTAGCCTGGTTTGGGAATTGGGGATTATTATTACATCGCTCCATTATTAAATCAGAATATTCTATTCTACAGCCAAAATAATATTCTGCATTTCAAAATAGATGACTGACACCTGTTCCTCTGATGCGATTTTGCGAGTTGGCTGATGAGGATATTCTTGCACAGCTAGTAAATTATCCAATTGTATCCCTCGCAGCGACAGGACGACTTTTGGTATAACTGTCTTTCACAGTACCAAAAAGTTTATAAATTTTGCTTCTGTTGTACTTACAGGTGAGCTTGTCATAGGCCATTTGGAATATTTATTATTAAGTAACTCACAAACCTTAGGTCATGAATGGATTTTGACTCCATAATTTATCATCATCGGTATTTCAATTTGTTGCTTCACTTCAAGGCTCTATATTTTGAAAACTTGTTACAGTAGGTACGTAAAATTGGTCAACAGACGCGAGTATACAAGTAACATAAAATTAATATAAAATGGTAGCCATAAACAGTTTAGAAGCGAAAGAATATATGCTATCAAAAATTAAATCAATTAATTTGTAAAAATACGATTTGTTATGTAATGCATGTAAAAATATGCACACTTTTAAGGTGCACAATGAGATAAGGGTGTTCATATTAAAAAAATGCAACAGTGATAATATCGTAAATTCAACAGTGATAATGTCAAAAAAAATTATGTATACCAAAAAATGTATACCTAAAAACAAACTCAACTTGTCGAGCAATGTTTTCTACTTTATTAAATGTATTGCAACCTTAACATACAGCACATTTCTATCTACGTAATATATTAAATATTTTGCTCCCGACAATTCTCTACTGTCAAATTTTTTATCCTTATTCCTTATCCTTATTATACTTCCTTATTCCCCACTATTCCATTACAAAGGGAATAATATAATGGTTATTTGCTACATCAACTCGTGCTAATGGTCTATTGGAGTTAAAGGCTAAAATAAGGGGATAAAAATCGCTTTCGCTTACTACACGTAACTAAAATAAAGATTATTATCTCTTATGAAATACTTACAACTTACCATACATATTAATATTTAACTGATTTTCGTGCCATACCTGAAACAAAAAGAATTTATTAGTTGATTAGTCCTTTAAGTTTATTACGTCTTCGTAAGTTCATGTATTATAAGCATTGCGAAGGTAATTATATTAAGAATTTCAATAAAAAGAATAAGAAATTCAATAAAATTCCATCAAAATAAATGAAATAAATTCAATAAAAATCAAAATAAATGAAACCAAAATTAAGTAAATTTTACAGAAATATTTAGACGTCAATGAATCAAATTATACAATAAAGCTAAGATGTGACATCATAATAACATTTTGTTCGGCAAATTATTAACTATCTATGCCGTACGTAGTTGATTGAAACATATGTCGCTAAACATACATGCTGGTAATTGCGGCATATTAATAACAATTGCAAGTGGTGTAGCATATGATCCGTGCGTTGTCACTAAATTGATACACGCGCAAAGATCCATTATACAAATAATATAATTGATGATTTCCTTTTTTGAGGTAATAAATGTACAGCTCGTCAAGACCTTTTCAGAGTGAATATTGATGTGTATGTACACAGAATTGGCCGCCCGTAAAGTGCATAATTTTCTCTTAGAATGCTGCCTCACTTTTTCTTCTACGCATATCACACTTTTTCCTATTCTTGACGAGAAGTATAAAATAGTTAATTTACGGAAAACTCTTTTGTTTATATTATTTTTAAAGCAGTAACCATCGTGGCAGTAACGTCATTATTTAAATGGTAATATGTAGGTGGTAAAAACCTACTTGAAAATTTTGTGATTCTGCAAAAGTCCTTTCAAAATACTAGAAAAAATATTACTACCGCTGGGAATATAATTAAAAATACTTCTGAAGTAAACTAGAATTATTGAGTTAACTGATCACAGTACCATTTACAAATTCGTCCTCAACGTTGTAGATCATTTGTTTTCTAATTTTAGCTCTTATCCGTTCTCTCTTAGTTCTATCAGATTATGTGGTACATACCATTTAAATATCTCTTTAATAATCAAGGTGAATATATAGGTGAATAGTCCCCCAAGGCTTACCTTGGGGGACTAATCTACAGGTCTTTGTAACTGTGGAGGACCACTGACCCCATAACATTCATAGACGAATTAATTTATCATCATCCGGGATAAATTCTATGAAGGCAGCAGTTAGGTTGTCCTGAAGAAATTATATGGCAGATCCTATTCTTTCATATTCATAAACATTTTTCGTATTTAGATTATGTATTAATAATGTACCATAATTTTTTTTCCTCAGTATATTGGAAAACAGATGATAAAAAATAAAATATTGTATTTGGGACTGCTATCTGGGATATTAAGAATTTTCCTTTACATGGTATTTACTTGCAAGAAAAAAATCCTTTGCTTTCTTGAATTGCATTTCCAATAATAAAATAATAAGATTGTATCAATTCCATTTACTATAGGCATAAAAAAGGATCTTCAAAGATATGAAAAAGACATTAGAGCACTCTTCTGCAAACAAATTGGGAATACGTGTCCTATACTTAACAGTCCACTGTTTTAGTTAATGCAATGAAAGACAATATTGATGGATCAGTGAGCCGAATGTTTAGCTCATTGCGGCTCACTAACCACGAATGGAGATAGTTAGAAAAGATGAGACATCAGACGAAGTCAACCGAAACAAATTATTCCATCACTGTTTACTGATTATGAAGAAAACCAGTCAAGGTCTCCTGTTTTATTTTCATTTAATATATTTATTTATTTCCATTTCTCTCTCTCTCTCTCTCTCTCTATATATATATATATATATATATATATATATATATATATATATATATATATATATATATACATATATATATATATTAAATTAATTTTTCTGTGAAAAATTCTCCATTTATTCTTGTCCAGAATAAAATTGTGTTTCCCTGTATTCAAATAACGCCTTTATTAACATGTCTTATACAACATCATACAAATTTTATGTATTTCCATTAGTAACTGCCAGGTGTAACAAAATCAAAAGCAAAGGGGGAGATACGATTAAAATATGTAAGATTAATTTTTGGATAATTCAATGAAAATTGGAATTCAGTATGACATAACTTTATTCGGCTTCTAACTATTACAACTGTATATCAAAGACTAACTCCGCTCTCCCCGCAACAACTCCGATTCAGCGCCTGGAATCGTTGTAAACCAAACATCCGCACGTTTAGATGCCAGTAGATCTAACTCACCAAAATATTGCTTACAGTTCGGCCATCCTGTATCAGTTGGCGTCCTCGCCTAGCTGCATCAGTAAACTCAATCAGCCCTTAAACCCTTCGGCTCACAAATTCCCCGGCCCAGTCGGCTTGCCTACTCCCGGTAGGCAAAGAAATTCCGTGGCCAGTCGGCACACAATTCCGCGGCCCTGTCAGCCTTACCACTGTCCAGTCGAGTCGGCATACAGATTCCGCAGCCCTGGATATATTTTGATCGGATATTCCCCTAATTACGGCATCTACTATGCATTCTTCTGGTATAATAACTTGCAAGGCTCGTAGTTTTTCCATTTTGGTAAAACAATATTCGGCTAAATTCTGTCCGGCCGTTGCTTCATATAGGACAGCGTCTTTTAAGAGTTTTTCGAATGGAATTGGTCTATGGAATTGTTCTACTAATAACGTCTTCATTTGTTGCTAAGGTTTTGTCAAACCTTCAGCATCATACCACCACCTTCTTGCCATACCTGATAATCATGTAGCGGCAATTTTAACTGTTGTTGATGAATGTCACTGATAATACTCCGCCAGGTCTTCGACTCTTAATACCCATTGTTCAACCGTTAATGTTTCTAGTTGTGGGTCAAATTCTGGAATTATCTTCTCATCCACTCCGGCAAATACATAGGTCTCTCCGTCGAGTATCTGTGTCTCTTTTTAGATAACCTATGCGTTTTTTCCTTTTTTTGTTTCTGCTTTTTGCTTCTGCGTCTTGTATCACTTGAGGAAGCACTTGAGGATGTTGAATTCGACGAACATGAAGAAGATGAACTTGATGTACTGGCACTCAATTCTCTTGTCCGTTTTTTATTCTTCTTATTTGATGCCGTCTGCCTAATCTCTGACGTAGGTGGTTCACCTGTAGGGGTATGCCGCATGTCATCAAGTGTCGCCATGACAAACTCACTGAGCCAAACGGGCACTAACTACTAGGTATAATCCCACTTCTGACTTGTAAGACTAATTTTTGAATAATTTAGTGAAAATTGGAATTCAGTATAACATAACTTTACTCGACTTCTAACTAGTACAACTGTATATCAAAGACTGACTGCGCTCCCCGCAACAACTCCAATTCATAGCTCGGAATCGTTGTAGACCAAACATCCGCACGTTTAGATGCCAATAGATTTGACTCACCATTACAAATATAATAAGGCCCATAGCATCCTGAAACAAATAACTGCCGACAAACGTATTTGATATAAAATTGTATATTATATAAACTAAAATCAGCTTGTCTTGAAATTAAAAAGAATATATATAATTTCAACGAATCAGTACAATATTCTTACCGCTTACTGTATTTTGAATCTACTTTATCATAAAAAATATAATCTATCATGAAAAACAAATGTAAATTTAACCACGAATTAATTAAAATAAAGAAGACATCTGAACCCAAGAAAAGTAATCGTAAAAATAACTTGTGGTATGCAAATGTTTACAGAAGAACCAACAAACAATTAATAATGTTAGTTTATACGGTAACACTGCAATATGTCCACAGAATGCTACGAATTTTTTATCTCTTTTACTTCAGTATGAGCTGGAATCCTTCCAAGACCTGCCCAGAACATATTACTCGCCAAGTTTGTTGGATCCGAGTGACATAAATGTTGGAATTTAATTGATAGCCCAGCCTACTTGGATTGTCAACATATATGTTATTCCACGATTGAAATTTATGATGCAGTAAATATTATAGTGTAATGTTTTGTCTGAACATGTTTTCCGTTTGTTAAAACGGTAGAAGTTGCAGCAATTCTGCATCGCAACGAAACGATAATTTGCAACTTGTCTACCCTATATATTTTATGTTACTAATACCAGTAATGTTTATTATTACAATGTGTTATCGTATATCTGTCACACGTGGGACGATCAAAAATAAATATTGCTGGATAATAAAATTCATGAAATAATAAAGCATTTCATGAAAACAATTTATATAGATCTTTAGACTATTGATGTAATACAATGTTTCCAGCACTACGTGAAGTTTCCAATCATATTTTCACATAAACAAGGGTTATCGCACGTTCTATGTTGACCAAATGTTTCTAAAAATTATGCATCGCTATTGTCATACATGTCAATATTTTTTTGTAATGAGACGAATGTGTGATATCGCTTTAGGATATAAATTGTTTGACTAATTTGACTGTATTGGAATATTATTTCTCTCAATTAATTCATTAGTTATTAGTCATATGACTCATATTCACTCCTCTTAATAGTTTTAGAACACTCAAGCTTCAATATAATATGACGAAATGGAACCGTATGATGGGTATTATACTCTAATCAATTCCTCCATTTTAAAATAGCAAAATAACATGGATTTTCATTAAGTAACATTTTAAATCTAATGGACTTTAACGTACTAAGGAAATTATTATAATATTACTTTCAAAGTGTTAGCTTTATTTTTTAATTATCCCTACAACTTACTACTGCTTCGTAATATTATTATTGTAGTATAACAGTCTGAATCCATCTGATTATTTCTCGTTTAAGAATATTCAGCACCATATCCTTTAACCAGATAAATGTAATACATTAATTAACATAGTCAATTTTGTCATTATCAACATTGTATTAATAAATAGTTACTATAACTATATTTAAAAATGATTCTTAATATAGCTCAGTTTATAGAATTTAAATTTGATTGATGCATGTTATATAAAACAAAAACTAAAAAGTCACTAAGTATAACTTCACTCGCGTCTATATACAAGATATCGCCTTGATTGGTAATGATGGAAATGTACTTTAATGCTCTGAAAAATCACTTATTAATTTATGTTAAAATTAAATATTATACTTATAACACTTATGGGGTACTTCTGTCACCACCCTCTATTATTTTCTAATTATATATCTACATCAGAACCTAAAATAAAATAGAAATTTCTTTGAAATTACTTTTTTCATTTATTTTTGTGATTAGTTTTTTAGAAGAATATATTACATCTTCGTATTGATTTGGCAAATACTTTAAAATAAAAAAAATTAAACACTATGCGTTAGTGTTTACAAAATGAATTTCAGTGCATCAAGAACTTAGTTTATTGACAACACATGAGACCACGAATAAGTACAGCTCATCAAGAATAGGAACAAGTCTCAAAAATGCGATATCGGACCGCCCACGAGGTACGCAGTAAATAGTCTGGCCTTTACTTAGTCCAATTGAGACCTTTGCAGAGTGAATATCGAGGAATATATATTGAATGTGAATGTACACAGAGTTCGATCTGGCCGCACGTAAAGTGCATCCTTTTCCTGTCTCGCTCTTTCTTCTAGGCATCCTAGAGAATCTAACACTTTTTCCTATTCTTGATGAGTAGTACAAGATTTATTTATACATTATTTCGACTATTTAGTTTACTTTTGAGTATAATGAGATTAATTAATTCAAAAATTGCCTCTCATGATAGGAAGCGATTCTAGCCATTTCACATGTAATTTATATTACACTTAATTACTTATGCATACGTTACTATGTATAAAATCTATAGTACTTCTTGTATTGACTAATTTCACAGAATCTAACGATTAAAATAAAAGAGAATGCGGTATATCTGCTTCAAATGTTCTCATTTAAATATTAGATTATATTATTATTATCATTGTTTTTATTAGTGATCAAAAATTTACTTTTATATTTTTACAATTAGGAGTAATTTAACATATCTTACCCAACATTGCTCTATAGAGAACCATTTTTGTATTTTTAATTAAATATATTGCCATGTTATGATAAATAAAAATTTAATATTAACGAGAAAATAGATTAGTAATTTATTTTATCTAGTGTAAATGGAACGTATATTATGTTTGTATGAGATACTATGTTGCATTGTTAAATATAGGTGCATACATTTTATTTTATGGAATATTGGTATCCTAGCCATCTACCAAAAATTTACTGTTATATTTAGTATTATTGAGCTATACATACAGTGGCCATTATTGAGATAAATCGCGAGGGTGTAAAGGCGATAAAAATGGGGAATAAATCAAGTCCATTGCACAATGGATCTATAGTGGCACGTGCTTAACATTTCGGAAGCGGACATGAATATGGCCCGCTAATAGATTTAGAGCGGATCTGATGTATATCCGTTTGCATTTTCCCTCTACTCACGCGATATAGATTGGAGACTATTCACATGAATAGATTTCGATGTCTATTAATTTCTGTAATATGATTAAATGTTGTGTATGTTACATCGAACAATCAGAGATATGTTGTATATTCGAAGTTATTATCAGTAAAATTTAAATTATTAGAAAGAGATGTCAAGGGGGCATGTTTTGACACAAAAATTGTCAGTGACATCGGTTCCCTAAACAGCTCTTGTACATCATAATGTAGAGAATCCCCTTTCTGTTGGAATAATAGCCCATTATCAAGAATGCCATCTTCATCGTCTTCTGAAACTTATATGATCCTGATATCTAAAATATTCTCTGATATTTCAAGACAAGAATTGAGAATAAGATGGGCGCTCGGTTTTCCGACGCGGAGCTATAAATGTGTAGCACACTGCTTCGCGATCACTACATGGATAGATGACTTATCCTATTCTCCAATAGAGGTTTCTATGACAATGCCATTTTACTTTTCCGCACTCCACTATAAGCGGAAAAGTAATGTAATCGTGTAAAGAAAAAGTGAAAAATCAAATTTTTTTTTGGGTTTATTTTTCGTTTTTCGGTCTAAAAACAAAAAAAAATGGTTTATAAAAATTGTTTGCCGTGTATGTGTCGTCGTTGTCGTTGGAATTTAATCTTGTTAGCATGATAACCTAACTAAATCGTGTCGGATCGATCGGGTTTTGACTGATTCTGATCGGGGACGTCTTCCAGACGACATCTATTGATTTTGAGGTGGTTAGAATACACTCTACAATGTACATGGGTCATAATAAAGTACAATGGTAGACTATTTGAGAAATTTTTTTTTGTTAGCACAATCACTCAATTAAATCGTGTCGGATCGATCGGGTTTCGACTAATTCTGATTAGGGACGTCTACCAGACGACATCTCTTAATTTTGAGGTCGATAGAACACACCCCATCCTGTCCATGGGTCATGAGAAATCACGATGGTGGACTATTTAAAAAAAGTAAAACTGTCGCACAAAACACATATTCTGCATTTATGTGTTGGTTTATTTTTTCTCGGTACTCAATTTCGAGATAGAGATGTTCCACGTGCGGAAAAATCTGTTTTAAGATTTTAAAACTGTTTATTTACTATGGTCCGGTGTGGCGGACTGGGCGCAGTATTGGGGCATCATTACGAAGTTGGGTTCAATTCCCAACGAGGGGAGTCTAGCACATCTCCCTGAACATGAGTGTATTTGTCCTTGGCCTTAAGTGTAACCTTCCCCTCCGCAGCCTACTCAGACTTTAGAGGATGGAATTCAAGTTCTGCGTGTCCAAGATAAATTTCTTTATTTAAATATCTCTGAATGAAAAGATTGCTATAATGTTCCCTATAAAGATAAGAGTTCTCGCCAGACCAATCAATATACAAAGTTGTGTATATTGAGAGCTTCCATCAAAGAACGTACTTTCATCTGAAAACATATTTTATAAACCAAATTTGGGTTTTTTCGAATCATTCTCATTTATATAAAAGGCTAATTTTATACGGATCGCCTCTGACAAGTTTAAGGATGCTATGAACGAAACTCCTGAGCACTCCACGTTCTTGGAACAGCTGTTTACGAGTAATACTTCTGAATTGAGTTCGATCCAAGTCCAAGTACACCAATTTGATCAGCTTCATTGGTTACGGCACGTGTGCTATTATACTATCTACATTCAACTGAACCAGTTTTATAAATGTTGTTCTCCCTTATATTATGTCCTGGGTTTTTATCTGGAAAACCTTCATTAGAAATGCGACAAACTTCTCCAGCGCAATCGCTATTGTGATAATACAATTTCTGTCTTCGAGAGAATACACCATTATTGGGTGATTTATTTCAGACGCTCTTGATAACATATAAAACAAGATTGTCTATGTACGGATAAAGTGTAGTAGGTTATTTTTTTATGATAAAAACTCCATTATTGTTATGCCAAAGATAAATTTTCATTTTACATTTTTGTATTCTCTCCGTTGTGTTGTCTTTTACTTAAAGATGAGCACATTAAAGTCAGTTGTAATCAACGCTGCAGATCATTAAACTATGTTTAAAAAATCCATATGGAAAATGTGGGTTTCCGCAATGGTTTTTATCAAATGTCTCAATTGCGAATATAATAACGAGAAAAAATAAATTACTTGATATTAGGATCGAGTACTTTCAAATGATCACATGATTTATATTCATATTTGACTATTTAAAAGGGATAGTTGTTTGTAGGATATTGTAGGCTGTAGAGTGTCAATGATAGTAACGGATTTTGTCAAAAAATGTCTTTATCTCTCGAAAATATCGAAAAAAACTTACGTGTTTCAGCATCTTGCTGTTAGGAATCATGTCTATAGTTATTATAAGTATTTCGTTTTAAATGGAATTCCCTGTATATTTAACGTCATACTATCTTTGGCCACAGTATAAAAAATCCTACATTATAGTTGTGTATTGAAATTAAAAACTAACTAATGTAGTTTGGTTTACACCTTTGACAGACATTTTGTTTTTGGAGTATCTTTCCATTAGTAGTAGATATTTATTTTTCTTTTCATTCATTTTCTGATATAATATCTAACGTTTCCAAAGTGCGATAACAAGCAGGATTGGACCAATTTATTAAGATGAATATTAGTAGGCATAAACATCAATTATATTAATATACTTAAATACATGATTTATATAAACTAATAGTTACTAATTTTCTTAAACTACACATCAGTATATAACACTAATTAATTTAAATTAGTACTAAACACTTTAAGTAATAATGATGAAGCTGAAATATCATATTCAATAACAGTAAAAAAATACATCAAAATTGATATGAACTGCTCGAAAAACTTATTATGTGCGGAAATTATGTTATCCAAATAATATAGCTCCTAACATTTCTAATTGTATATTGGAAGAAGTAAGATTGACGTCGATGGCTTGAGATTAATTTCTGTAACTAAACATTTCACTATTTCATTATTTCAATCACTATGTTCATTATCCAATCACGTTAGAAATCAACTCTGTTTATTTCCTTTATTTTGTAACTTTTTTATTATAAGATGCACCTGTTCTACCAGAGAGCACACGAGAACGCTGTAAGCATGTAATAATAACTATATACTGATAAGTACATATGTATAAATATCGTACATAATATATAAAATGTTATCAATATACCCTTACATATTATCAAGCGAATGCTTTGAGTCACGATGAAGTACTGAATTGTACTTACATAATAAACATTTATTCAATTCCTCTCTTGTTACCTATTTGGGTACTATCGTGAAATGAACATATTTCTTACCATGGTAAGAATAAATTCAAGCAAAAATAATGTATGTTGCCGACGGTAGTTACTGAAGTTGATTGATCGCGAATTACTCTTTAGCAATAATTTTTAGTTCTATAGCCTAGAGTGTTGAAAAATTTACAACGCAAGTGCTATGTCAGAGTGGCTTATTTGTATTGTCAAAATAGATTTATGTAGTTAGTCAATGAAGAAAAAATATTTATATAGTTCTTGATATAGTAAAGGGTCTACTAGATAGTCGTAATCTGGGAATTATAGAAGATATTTGTATTTTGTCAATGGTACCAGGAGCTCGTATGTTTCGTGGAGCTTTTTACTATGATTTGATTTTTGTGAATTAATCGTTTTGAATGTTTGGTTCAAAGAAATATATAAAGAAATAGAATGATTTAGATGATTGCGCGTCCAAAATTAGTGTGAATATATAAAGTGTATCGTTTTTTCCTACATTGAAATGAGAAATATAGTTATTCTAATCTATCAACTTCGTTGATTTAATGGGTATTTGGACTATATTATCTGTTTAGTTTATCAGAATAGTTTTAACAGTCTTAACATCGATTAAATTAATTTCAGATCAAAAATACAAGCCCTTAATTACTTTTAAACGTGCCAGAAGTTTGAATCTGATAGCTTCAAATTTGCGTTTGAAAATGTGAGAAGTGTTTTTTTCTTTTGACAAAAAAAAATCATGTAACGAAAATAACTAAAATATGTATTTCATTCTAATACGGTTGCTTTAACTGAATAAGCACTATCGAAATAAGACAATTCAATTTCAATAAGACAATTATTTTAAAATTCCACTTTTCAAGTGAGAAAAATAGTTGTGATTAATGAAATAGAGAGATTAGAGCAATAGTCAAGAGGACACAGAATATCAACGTCAATTGCACAAGCTGTATTCGCCCTAAATATAACACTTTATTGTACGAGACTTGAGGTGTTTTAATTTTTGTTAAATTGCCTTACAATTTCAGTTTTAGGTCTCTGGTAATGGGTCACTAGGGGTGGGGTTTAAAATTATACCAGAAACTATCCTGGAACCCTGTCTGGCCCTATTTGGAAACATCTGGTTTGAAATCTTTAAATTAAAACCGACTGAGGCTTTTGAATTAAAACTAATAACGAATAATTCATACCATTCATCCATTGTTGGTACTTATTAGATAGACAAACAATAATAAATAAGTACTACACATTTTTTATTTCACTTTTTAAGATAAAGTTAAATAATCTTCTGAAAGTAAGCTTTAATTTTTTCGTGAAAAATCTTGACACACTGAAATCAATTTCCTACCGTTTAGAGAAAACGATAGATTACCTATCCATGTTATGAAAATAGAGCAAAGTATTATCTTTTATAATGTTTCGCATCGGTATGCTGACCTGAATGCCCACCGTATTCTTGGTTTTATTTGAAGTTTTTAATGAACGAAGTCAAATAACAAAAAAATATTAAATCTCTCCACATGAAAATAAACTAAGAATGTAGCTATTGAAATATAGTTAGCAAATAACTAAGAGTACTTGCGATTTAGAGATTTTTAGAGACAATTGGTTATATAAGGCCATTACAAAAAGTTACTGAACGCTGACGTTGTGACTACTGTAGGAGTACTCCTATTTTTTGAACATATTTTATGTATTTTAGGACACAAGAATGAAAATTGTATCTTTCTTTAAATTAATTCCAATACAAATTTTGGTTAGTCTAATTAAATTAAAATACATAAGGATCCTTATCTTTATCTTCTGTACAGTTGCCCTAAATGTGATAGACGTCCAATTTACTTCAGACCTAACACTTACACTAATAGCATTGATGGATAGATGATGCAACCATTATTGATTGTAGCTTTTGTTCAATGCCACATCATGTCCAATGCCTCCTACGATCGATATGGCTGTCCCTCAGAGACAATTTACTCTTAATCTGATTGATTAGCTTAGTTTGTGAGACTAAGGGGGATTGCATTTCGTACGTTGTTATTTTTCCTTTTAATTAAAACAAGGAAACTGTTTTTTTTTTAGTTTTTACTAAATACCATTCATTCTTGGATATTATAAAATGACGTCAAAAACATTTTGTTTTAAGGTTGAGTACATTAAATTGTTTATAAAATTACTAGTTAGGTGTTATAAATTTAGTTCATTAATCGTAATATATCAAAAGCTTTGTTAAGAAGATTCGATCTTTAGTCAACAACTGATATTCAAAAATGTATGCAGGTAGTAGTAATTAATATTAATTAGTATTAGTAATAGTTAGTAATTAATTTAATACCATGGTTTAGGTGCGTCTAAAACAAAATTAACAGAAGATTGAGAGAAGAGAATATTAAGTAACAACTTAAGTTAATTTCAGTTTAAGTCAAATTTCATTTGGAAATAATAATAATCGTCATTTTATATTGTGTCATTGTTTTATTTTATATGTAAAATTGAGTGACGAGTAGTCCTTTACAAATCTATGTGGTTAGATAAGTTTACGTTAATTTGATATTACAGCCATAATCACAAATATAATTTACGTCAATGGTTAGGCTTGTTAATTTCACCAACTCGCAGTTAACTATGGAAAGATGTTAATATTTACATGTAACCACATGATAGTACGGCGACATTTTAAAGTTTATACAAAAATATTACCTATTATCTATGTTTCTCGATCTGTATGGTATGGTACATACAACATATATTACACTGAGTTACCCAAAATATATATTACAATGTGCATTAAGGATAAAAAATATATTTCACTCGGGATTGTATTCTTATTAACTGTAACTCTATGTATCAGCAGTCTTCAGCAATTATACAAGTCTACATACATAACTGGTGAAGCAATGGAAAGTTCCTAATTACTTATAATAAATTCTTGGCATTAATAATCACGTTAATATTTTATGACTTGTAAAGTTTCGGAACTTTCAGGGCAGTAAAATACTAGTTATTTTAATTTCAATACTAGATAATCCTAAGACTGATTTTATTAATTGTATAATTAAATACTTTAGCTTTTTGCTGTTGAAGATAATGAAAACTAGAAGTGTAATATACTTGAGTGTATTCTCTTTATTTATAACTCCTTGCAATCTTTGTTTTTGCATCCCGGAATATCTCCCAAATCCTAGGATCTTGTATGTAAAATTCTGATATCTCGAGTACTGAGACTGTATTCTCTATGAGTAATATGTTTGCATATCCTGAATTATTCTCGTGAACTAACATTGTTTAAAAAATGCTTTACAGTTATCCTCATTGGGATTAGAGGAATGAATTATAAAAAATTGGAGTTGAAATGCGGCGATTTGTCATTAGTAATGTCGTGAGTAAATGCATCTTTCTTTTCCACATGTTTCAACCAACTTGCTGGTGTTATACGACTCATTAGTCTTGTACCTCGCCCACGTTTCAACCAAAACTCGGATGCATCGTTTCTCCACAGTCAGTCTACACTTTCTAGGTAATTAAATCGCTTAGCTAAATCCGTTTCGTCTTTAATCTTTGTCCCTAAGATTAATGTTCTATAATGTGTTCTGGAATAAAATGCTTATCTAGGGCGACTGCGACTTTTTGTCCTCGTCATTTTTAGGATACGTAAAGTACATAATACTCTTTATCGCTCGCACTCGCGAAACCTTAAACAAGATAAATGTTTAAAACCGAGTTTCCTGAAATGCTTTTTACTTGTTTTAACTGCCCGCACATCAATCAAATAAAAAGGTGCATCTCAGAAGTATTTTTGTGGGCCATAAACGTTTACTTCATACTGCTAACTGGCGTGAAATTTCTAGATTTAAATATTCATTATTTCTACATTATCCCACTAGTGATTAGAAAATCGGAGAGAGCGCAGAAGACAGATACATATATAACTCACAAAACATATTAGATTTGTAGTTATAATCAGTTTAATATTTTAATGATTTTCTGATGATGTCAAACGTCTGGGAAACTTCGTTGGCAAAATGATCAAGTCATGTTCGATACTCTGTGGAAGATTGGTTCCATAATTTTTTTCTTGCATTTGCTTTGGGTTATACCCAGATATTAAAAATCATCTTTCGGTTGACCAAAGATGGTTATGAAATGCTAAACATCCCTCGTAGCTTATATGATCCTTTTGAAATAATTCTGATAAAGTTGGAATTACTGTCATTAATAACGTACAAATATGTTATTAATCGTAGAGATAAAATAATAATGAACTACAAAATTTGAAAATTGAAATGAAATACTAATATCTAGAGATGTTCGATTTTATCATTTGGCATTGCCGATTGTCGTTGCACAGGTGAGGAAGGTGAGGTGGTGAATCAGCATCAGCGCTCGATTGAACTACTTTCGCATTAGTTGTTTCGCAATGTTGAGTTGTCTGTTTAGTATGGTTAAGAAATACCCTTTTTTGATTAAATAAATATATATATATATATATATATATATATATATATATATATATATATATATATATATATATATATATATATATATATATATATATATATGGGAATTCACAGATTTAAAATACGATAGTACAAAAATAATATGTTTAGTGTTCGATGGACCTTTGTAGTGCTAGAACAAAACACTGTAGGAAACATGCATACGATACACAGCACAAATATACAAAAGTGACCTAAAACGAGGACTAAATTTATACCTTTTATAAATTCATGATGTCCTGTAATTTACCATTTACTTTACTTAAACAACAGGAATTTTGGCATTTAAATAAATATAATACCACCATAAAATTATCAAGTCGGAAAACATTACACGGTACGGTGGCACGTATGTACCATATATAAGGGAACAAACCAAAAACAATACTAAATCTGAATTATTCGATAAAAAATTGTTGAGTATGTTTGAACTAAACGACGAATTGTAAGAAAAATCAGTTTTTAATGTTATATGAGTATGTATACTGAAACCTATTAAACTACCGAGTTCATTATTCCTAGCTAGTAAACGATTACAGATTACTGTTGATGGTGACGGAATTATGAAAGTGGTGAGAAATATTTCAATTATTAAAAAATCAAGTGTTCATTTTTCTGACTTATGGGCTCACAACCATACATTTTGTAGGTTATTATCTAAATAAGAGTGTAGTAACATTTACTTATTATGTCGAAGATTTATGCGTTACATCTTGAAGCTGAAGATATTCGAAGATATTATCCAAGCGTAAATGGTTTAATATTATCTACAACAGCAGCATTTCTCAAATCTCCTAAATAAACGTATTCGAGAATTTCACAATGTTCCCACGTCACAAGCGATTCTTACTCGCTATGGAACATGGTTACAAGCAGCATTTTATTATTTTAAGCATTTCCGCAACATGAAGCCTATAATATTACAATTTGATCCTAAGGAGGCAACTGTTATCAAGAAAATTCAAGCGATAGTTGAAGATCCTCAAGTTAAAACAGTTACAAGGGACTAGTGGATGCAATATAAAAAAATACAAAATCTTTCCATATGGAGTCACCGGAGTCACTGCAAATAGTGGATGCTGTACACACAGATACATGATATAGGGGATGCAAAAAATAATAATGTTATAGTAAAATGCGACAGCGTTAAAAATACTCAAATTGATTTAGTGGGAGGGGTTTTTGTTGTTATTTGCTGGTTCAACCCCTATCTCTATTTTCGTTTTTGTGCTATGTATTATACCTAACACGGTGTCGAAACCAACAGAGTAAAATATAAAACATGTACAAAATAATGCTTCTACTCTTAAGAGCTTTTCACGCTCATACCATATACACATTCACTCGAGAGACGTTCATACATCAACACAGATTATGCCAGATTAAACAAATGTATACACCTTCTGCTTTTACAAATTCGTTACAGAATTCCAACGATTATATTAATGCCAATATTACATCACCAGATGTCGGACGGTCATTCTATTCACATAAGAGCATTTTTTCACTACGGTGAACATTGCTTGCTAAAATAGCTGTAGATATATGCCTAAAGCTCCAGATGCTTAACCGAGCTAATCTAGCTGGTAATGCTGTTTAGGACAGTAAGCACAATGTTTGAATCATTACAACGTCACGAAGGTGACGCCTCTTGCATGCTAATGAAACAAGCGATTCTACTGACAATATCTTTATTAACGAGTATAATAAATTACAATAATTGTTCGAAATGTTTAATGCACAGTGGCTCGGTTTCAACTTGCACAATGCAAATATTATACGTCTCCTATTATTATCAAAAACATTTTGCCGCATTTTGATCGTTATAGTTGCACATTCGTTAAAAATTATGTGCTGTAGATCTTGCTAATTCGCTACAGGAGTTCTTAGAATTCTATTGCTTAAGAAAGGGAACACAAAAGAGCCCAAAATAATGAAGAAGTCAAGAAGACATTGAAGGAAACAGAACTTGTATATGCTTAACTTATAAATCAGTCACAGAAAAAAAAACTAGCGGAAAAAGCTATATATGTCAAGTCGTATATGCTGTTTTACCGTTTTTCGGAAAATAGTCCATGTTAAAGTTGATCATTGTGTAGTTGTTCAGTCAAAATGTTGTTTTAGTATCGGTCTGCATTGACTATGAAGTTGAAGACAACGGTTCATTTATTCTCCTGCGAAAAACTGGCTCTCAAACATCAACTTTGTGTAGACCTAGCTTTATAAAAATTTGCAAAATCAGTTATGTGTTAAGAATATATGTCGGTCTAAAGGTGAATCTAAAGCTTGAGTCTATATCATTATTCAGTAAATTATTAACAAAGTACTGATAGTACCAAACTATGGTGGTCCGTTGATAGGAGAGCTTGATATGATTACATTATACTCGTATATAGATACACAGTCTAGCCCTAAATACTGTCCACAAGTCAATCGCAAATATATCGAGAAGTAAAAGAGCTAGGGAAAAATAAAAACGCCATTGAAATCAGTGAATAAATACCTTTTTTACACCGGACACCTGTTAACCGATAAACTGAAGCAAATTCGGTACATTCTGTTTACCAACAAGAAAATTTAGAAGTAGAAGAGACTTACAACAAACAGAATGACCGTGCCTGCGCTATGAAGCCAAGGAGAAGATTCTGAAGGTCCAGCGAGGTCATCATCACGCTTCAGTGATGGTTTGGTAAGGGCATTTCATATCACATTGCCCCCGTTATTCATTTTTGCGAAAAAGACGTTAAAATCTCGGCAAAAGTTTACCAAGAGATGCTGACGGACGTGATTAAACCTCTGAATACGACATTATTCAAAAACAAACCGTGAGCATTCCAGTAGGATTCCGCTCCGTGGCATAAGGCGAAAACGAAGTAAGAATGGCTGGAGGACAACGTTCCGGCGTTTATTCGCGCTGAAGACTTATCGTCCGGAAGTCCCGATTTGAACCCGCTTGACTATCAATTGTGGCCAGTGTTGGAAAAGAAAGTATGTTCGATACGCAATGTGGAGTCCTTAAAGGCATCTCTAAGGAAAGCAGTAGCCGAATTTCCTCTCGAAACGTTGCGTATGGCTATAGATGACTTTATTCCGCGTTTAAAGTTGTGTGTTAAAGTTAAAGGGGGTCATTTCGAATAAAAGAGACATAATTTGAAAGGTATTTACTGATTTCAGTGGTGTTTTTATTTTCCCCCTAACTCTTTTCGTTCTCGATATATTTGCAATTAACTTGTGGACAGTATTTATGGCTAGACTGTATATATCAATAGGAATGTCCAATTTATTCAAACAGAAGTTTCAAAGGTTTTGTAGGCTCTTATAGTATCTTCTACATCATTAAAAGTGGTAAAGTTTTGCTCTAGTAGATTGACGAGGATAATTAAGTATCACGATCGCTTCTTATATTCTTTTTTTTTATAGAAAAAACTTAATAGTTTATTAAGTATGAATGTTGAACAACTAGTTTTAAAAGAAACAAAATTATTTATTCAAGAACAATGGAGAGTGGGTACACACGACGTCAAGGAACACAAAGATAAATATTTGCTTTCCGTGTATTCGGCATTTCTGCTTAAAAATTCCCAGTATACTTGAAATAATTCATGCAAATTTTATCGTCGTTGTTAGTTCAGTGGTTGGTGTTGGTGATGTTAACATAACTAACTTGGACTTTAAATTAAGAAGATTATTTGGATAAGAATCGATGTGCAAATAAAAGCGACTTGCTTTATATCTCGCTATATAACATTAAAGATACGGTGCCGCTAAAGAAGTCTGGCATGTTCGAATCTGACAAGTGCAAACAAAACTATACCTAATTCTCTCTCGCTGATTTTTCTCTTTGTATTTATATACAAATATTTAACAATGTTGTATTCCATGTGCTTTGAAACATTAGAAAACTAACAACTTCGGTATTCAATAATTAAAATATATACTGAACTAAAGTGTTAATAACGAAACAAATACTTCTTGAAGGCACGTGATAACAGTGTATTTTTGAGTCTTCATGTAAATCACGTTTGCTTCTGGTTTAACATATAACAGTAAATTACAGTAACATAGGAATTACACGTTTTTGTGTAATGATGTTAATACTTGTACAATGTAAAACTGACAATTAATTTATTCACAATTAATTTAATTACATTTAATTTCAAAACTCTTATAATTATTTAATGAATTTTAATTTACTCCAAATTTAGATTTTTTCCTGAACAGGTTAAAATGTCAATGGGTATGTTTTAGAGATAGATAAAGTGTCCTTTAGATGATTTTAAGAACATAAATAATGGTGGTCATATATTTTCTCTCGCTTTATTTGGTATACATACCTGTCAACTACAAAGCTTGAATGGGCCACTTATATGTGGTAGAAAAGAAGACAAATAGAAAAACTCATGTTCTAGACAGAAACAGCTTTTATCTAAGTTGTTTTCACTAATGGTTCTTGCCTAAATGCTACCGAGGAGCTAATTTTTAAACAATGAATGATGCATATGGGAGTGGCTATCAGGTTATGGTAATCTAAGTTGCGTAGTTTTGTATTTGTGTGACATTAAAAATTAGTTTTTATGATTGTTTGTGTTGGCGAGATAAATCAGTATTCAACTAACTGTATTTGTAGTTTATGCAATCAGAGAGAGAGGAGAGAGTGCAAAGTAGTAATATGGAAATAACGCTGCTTCGGAAGGTGTCGAGCGATTTACATTTGCATTTGAAGATCTGAAGGTCCATTACGATGACTCAAACAATTATGAACATCATTCATAAGTTTGAAAACTCGGGATGTATGACGTCTTGTAAAAAATGTAATAATATTTATAATGATGGTAATGACAGTAGCGTTGTGTTGAACAAAGACCGTAAACAACAAGAAATAGATGTTTGCAGCTTCACAAAAGCAAATGCACATTATTCCAGAAATGTGTTTCAGAAGGCAAATATCTCTATCGAAGTCGGTGTATCTGATTGAACAGTTCGGAACAGTTAGAATTTTTTTAGGAATTTTCCCTGAAGATGGTATAAGACGGATGGAGTTTTGTAAGTTCTTCCAACAAAAATAATAGTTCCATAAGGAATATTTTATTTGCAGATTAATGTTCATTTTAGTTGTATCGTTACCATAATCCATCTATAACTGAGCTGTATCCAAGGAAAAATAAGCATTTAAGTTTGCCGTTATGGACATAATACCCTCAAAAAGCTAACGTACGGACCGAAATGTTACGAGACAATGTTATTGGCCATATGTTCGTTGATCGTAACTTTACAGTAGAAAAATATTTAACTTTGTTAGAAAACATATAGTTCCAGCTGTTCAAACTTTAGACATTGACCTCAGAGAGATTTGGTATCAGAAAGACGCTTGTATTATTCATAATCCGAGAGGGGTTTTTAGAGAAGCGTTTTTAGAGAACACATTCCCCGATAATATTATAAGAGGAACATACATAAATAAACGGCCTCCAAGATCCCGCGACTTGGATCAAAATAATTTCTTTTATGCGAATATATGAAGGTAAAAATTTGCCACTAATCGTAAACATAATTTATCTAGTGATGGTTTCCTACATTATAAATTTAATTCAAGTATGTCGTCTTTAGATACCTCATCCGTAAATTCACAATAAACTTGGTATCCTGGTCGTATGATTGGCTTGTATCCTATATATGGGTTTGTCGTTTCTCTTTTTCCTTGTCAGACACAAGCAGTTCATTCAAGATTTGTCGTTATCAGGTATGTACATAGAAAGAAGAAATGTTTTTAATACATTTGCATAAAAAGCAACGCAAGTCAACGGAGGAAATAACGCGTATGGATGCCTTGGTTACATTGCAACAATATGGTGATAGGTGGTTCGGATATAATAAAATATATGTTATTATCGTTTAGTCAAAAGCTTTATTCATACTTTCCACCTATGTGAGATTATGGACACGAGTGAAGAAATCATTACTATATTCATGGTACTTTCTCAATGATATTATTATGAATAAGGTACAATAACTTAGAACACAATTATAAAGTAAAATATATATATATATATATATATATATATATATATATATATATATATATATATATATATACATATATTATATATATATATATATATAAATATATATATATATATATATATATATATATATATATATATATATACATATATTATTAATCAATAAAGCCTAAAAAATAAAAATTTACTTCAAACTATTGAGTCATAATGTTAATATTTTCAGTAGTCTCAGTCTGCTTATTACTTTTCCGCACTCCACTGTACGCGGAAAAGTAATGTAATAGTGTAAACAAAAAATTATTTCTAGCGTTTATTTTTCATTTTTCGGCCTAGAAACAAAAAAAATGGTTTTTAAATAATTTTGTGAGTGTGTGTGTCGTTGTCGTCGGCTTTAATAAAATTTCTTGTTTGCACGTTAACTCAACTAAATCGTGTCGGATCGATCGGGTATTGAATGATTCTGATCGGGGACGTTCTCAGACGACACCTTTTGATTTTGAGGTGGATAGAACACACTCTACCATGTTCATGGGTCATGAGAAAGCACAATGGTGGACTACTTGAGAGAAATTTTTCGAAAACCATTTTTTTTGGGGGCTCTTAGGCCGAAAATCGAAAAATAAACGCTAGAAAAATTTTTTTTTTACACGATTTGTTTACGAATGGAGTGCGGAAAAGTAATAAACAGACTGAGACTACTGAAAATTCCAGTACTAGAGACAAACACTACTATCCAATTTTCTTTACACGATTACATTACTTTTCCGCTATGGTAACATACACAGTATGTTAACTAATATCACCAAAATAATACATTTTCATTATTACATAATATATTGAATTACATTTTCATATTGTTCTAAGACAATTTTTATTTTATATTTCTTGATTTAGTACGAACACCATTTTTTCATGTTTATTGGTAATATGAGCAGAAACAGACTATAACATATTTAAGGCCATTCTATATTTGAGTAATACAAATAAACTCGCTAGAAATGGATAATCAATAATTGATAAACTTTTTGTAGTATGTTTAGGGAGTTGTTTCAGAGGGAAATATTAAATATAAATGAGAAGCAGCACACAAATTATTGTTGATTCTGTTTATAAAATAAATCTATGAAATCTAATATACTCGAAACCAATATCTTGCAACTTCTGTGATGCCTGCATATCAATAAGCTAATATTAAGTAGAAAATTGATTAGAGTATGTAACAAATTGTCAACTTCCTTCAATAGTAGATAGGTATCGCTGTATAAAGATAACCATGAAAGAAACGTATTGCCGTGAACCAAACTATTCCTCAACATCTGAATAGTAATTTGAAGTATACATAAAAATAAAATTACCAACTCCATTAAATGGAATAACGTTGTCTGTTTTGATAAAAACATTTTCCACGTCCCTGACAAGAAGAGACCGTTTATTCTTATCAAAATAGAGAGACATGTTTTCGGACATGGCACTCAGGTGATAGATCAAGATAAAAAACTAATTGTATCCACTGTTTGCTTTGTGCATTCTGACAAATAGTATAATTTCTAATTTGTTTTTGTAAGTCTGGTTCTAGCACCCAGTGTAAATAGAGTCTTAGTGGAAACGTTTAAGTTTTGTAAACATGGTGGCTGCCAGCGTTTTAGATCGTGATCCGAATATAGAAATGAGTTTACTCTCAGTCTGGAGAGTGACTCGCAAAGGTAACCCTAGGGAACCAGAGAGGATCCTGCCTTCTACATAAACGATTTATGTACATGATCTTAAAATCTAATTATTAATTAGATCCAGGAAGGGCCCCGTTAGGCAAATTACAATTAAATACTCAAATAGCGAATTTACTGCCTTGATTGGTTTTCACATTAAATTTTCACATTATATCACTGTTCTTACCATTCTAAAGGTATGAAGAAAAAGTTGCAAAAACGTCTAACATGTCAAGAAGTCCGGACAGGTTGAAGATTACATATACGTTAATACTCTTCCCATTTAGAGGTAGAAAAATTAGGCATGAAATATGAGAAATTTCTTGCACAATTTGCATCAATAGTTTATTAGCAGATGTTTAAATATCTTTACTGTAAACATCAAATAGTTTGTACCAAATAGAATAAAATCACATTTTTGAGTTAATAAATCTGTGCGTATCTGAAAATAAAATAAACGTATAGTAAATACATTTATTTGATTAAGTAATTTTTATCTTATAACTGAAGAAGACTATTTGTACCAAATAGAATAAAATCACATTTTTGAGTTAATAATCTGTGCGTATCTGAAAATAAAATAAACGTATAGTAAATACATTTATTTGATCAGGTAATTTTTATCTTATAACTGAAGAAGACTATTTGTACCAAATAGAATAAAATCACATTTTTGAGTTAATAATCTGTGCGTATCTGAAAATAAAATAAACGTATAGTAAATACATTTATTTGATCAGGTAATTTTTATCTTATAACTGAAGAAGACTATTCCCACGGCAGTTAAATTTGTACAGAGTAAATTTTTACGAGCTACATAGACGTGATGTATATTTAAGCTTCGATTTTCTAATATTTAATTAATGTAAATTAAGGTCAACATTACCTTATCAACTATACACATCTTAAACTGTTAGCTAAATTATGTTAGTCAATGTTGATAAATCGAAATTGAACGGTTTTTAGTAAACACATGCGATTAGTTAATTCGAATTAACCACTACTGGGTGTCTCAGTTGAAATTATAGGATTGCGTGGCATTTATGTTCTATCAAAGATAGGTTGTCAATATTTAACGACTATCATCTACAAATCATATGATAGCGTTCCCCATTTACTGTGAAAGCATTATCAGCTTAATTTTCAAAGAAGTATGGTCCAATTACTCCACCACTTCCATATGCGCATCAAACCTTATCTCTGTGAATACATTTCTTTTTCGTGAACAGCATGTGAATTTTCAGCACCCCAAATTCGATAATTTTGTATGCTGACGTATCCATCAAAATGAAAATGTGCTTCATCGCTGAATAGAATTTTATTGCAAACATTAGCATCACTTTTTGAAGTGAATACTTTCTTGGCGGCGTTCTGATATTTGACAAGAATGGAGAGTGAATTGGAAAAAATGTAACGTTTGGAAGTCTCATTACACGAGAGAGAAAAAAGATATAACGTAGAGAGGAGAAAGAGAGCTATACATTTGGTATACCTAAAACACAGGCTTCGTTACAAGACAGAATACACAGATATACAACATAGAGAGAAAGAGAAAGAGAGCTATACATCATATATATCCGTTTAGGCAATCCGCGTCTCCCTATCGTCGCGCATGCGTGCATTATAGATGTACGCGTCCAGACGCTATATATTAACAGCCGAAGCAGCACGCGTGTGTACCGAATATTTATCATTGTGTTTTGTAATTATTTACGTTATTTACATCTGTGTTCTGTGATTATTTGATAATATCCTTGAACCGCTTAACTTGTTAAAGTCTAGAAGATATAATATATTTCATTCACCGCTCCCTACTGGTTTACAGCCACACAGGTGCAAATGCACTTGAAAGAGTCGAAGACAAAATCCCTTTGATTCTCGGGGGAGATTTCAATGTAAATTTCGGATCCAATGATTCTTTGACATTGATTAACTTTCTTCGAGAAACATTTGGTCTGCTTATAAATAACAATCCCAAAGAATCAACAACAAATTCCGGAACAACAATTTTTACACGTTATCTAGAAAATATCGAATCACGAACATATATTTCATATTTCAGTTATCACAAACCAGTATTACCAATTGAACCACCAGCCGATGATAGTGTAGATAATGAATAAACCGAATATATTTTACACAAATTTTATATTGTTATATTTCTTTTAAAATTATCCCTCTCCCTTTCTCTCTCTCTTTCAATCTCTCACTCTTAATCTCTCTCATTCTCTATTCTAAAGAAGTATTCACTTCTATCACGTGTACTGTGCTACACATGATATTTTCTTGTGTCAACTGAATTTTGTATGCTGACAGATGCAGATCTTTCTTTAAAATCCGATGCGTGGTAGCTTTTTCAGGTGACAGATTCAGTCATTGTGCACGACATCGAATTGATGTATTTTTATACTCCCGTACACTTTCTCTCACTACAGCAATATTTTTATCTGGCCGAACCAGGACGAGGACATATTGGTGTTGTCTTATCAATAACAGAACTGGTCTCTTCAAATTTTCTGATTAAATTACGAACTATTAACTCCGTAGGTGCTTCATTTCGTCCTAATTTCTGAGAATTTTTTTACAACTGTAAATGATCGCCCACCGTCATAAAACAGTTGTACATAAACTATTCGTTGTTAAATTGTTAATAGCGGCATGTTGTTTGTAGATGACAGTCGTTAGGTATTGACGCCCTATCTTTCACAAAATACAAATGGCGAGTTATTCAAACCATATGGTTCGAACTGAGACTACATCATCATATGACACTATAGGGTTATAGTGTCATATGATAAATAGAGTTATCACCTGGTGTAACAGACCCGCCGATTTAAAGTGAGTTTAATTGGCAGCTAGGTAAGGTTATGAAACTGGCGGCTAAAGTTGCTGCTGTACTTTCTCTCATCAAGTATAGGTATTAATGTTATTACACAGGAAGAGAGAAAACAGAAAAGAAGAGCGATCACCAGAAGAGGTCTCATGCCATTAATTCCTTCTAAAATCACTTAAAAAGTGGCATATACACATGATCTTATTATTCTACAGTTATATCTCTTTCCTCTTAAAGATCTCATATCTCCTATCGTCAACATGGACAACACACCTTGTATAATCCTAAAATTTGTTGGCCCATAAATGTAGTAGATTCTTTTGTAGTGTAGGCGTATCGTTCGATGAAATATTTGTTAAAACGATGATATGATTATAATTATTAAAAAAATGTCGTCGAAAAGATGAATGACCAGGAACCTTGTAGACGTTTATAGCTACGCCTATCAAATTATTTTAATAATGGAAAACAAACACGTATTTATAGAATATAAATGGGCTTTGTTAAGAAGACTATATTTATAATTTAATGAGGCATCCATTTCAACTTTATCCAACACCACCAACCCCAGATAAAAAAAGGAAGATATTGAATTGATTATTAATAGAAATTATATATTATTAGAAATATTGGATGCTTTTCCCTTTAAATTGATTTACCTATAAAAAAGTCAAAACTTGTGTAATTAACAACATTATAAATAATGAAATCAACATTGAACAGGTCCCCGATTATGATTTAATACTGAGTAAATTTTATAGATATATCCTGAATATGTCTAGTAACCATTACTTATATTCAGTTCCATTATCAGAGCTGGATATCTTCCTAAGCAATATCAATATCAAAAACTGTTAACAATTTTAATCCACCACCATCTTACAGATCAACCAGCCTTTGGCCTTTGCGTCAAAGGCGAGCGAAAAGAGGGAAAAAATAAGTCCACCACTACAATGGATTGTTTTAAATCGATAGAGATGAAAGAGTAAAGATCAGTGGTATTAACAAATAAAAACCTATGTAAAAAGAAATGAATCAGATTAAATAATTCGTAATAAAAATAAATGTAAGTTAAAGTAAAGTAAAATTAGATATTTTTTTGAAGTTTACGCAAACATTTGTGTCCTAAAATAACAGACCGCGAAGGAGAAATTTATATAGAAATGAGGCCATACACACCCAAGGCTTCAATATTGGGTCCAGTCCGCCACCCACCCCCAACTCATTCAAGTCAATAATATTTTTATCATATAACATTTTCATCAATTATATTGTTGTAATCACCTCTATAGAAGAATACATTAGGCCCCTTATTTTATTTTTGGAATATGAGAGCAAATATTTAATTTCTATTAGCTCTATACGGGACACTAATCTGAATGCTCTCTATATTTTGACTTAAAGTAAGATAAATAAAAATAAACAGTTTTAAAACATTAAAACGGACTTTTCCGCACGTACAGTATCTCTATATTGAGTGACCGAGAAAAAATAAACCAACACAAATGCAGAATATGTGTTTTATGCGGCAGTTTTACTTTTTTCAAATAGTCCTCCATCGTGCTTTCTCATGACCCATGGATAGGATAGGCTGTGTCCTATCCACCTCAAAATCAATGGATGTGGTCTGGTAGACATCCCTAATCAGAATTAGTCAAAACCTGATCGATTCGACACGATTTATTTGAGTGATCGTGCTACCAAAAAATATTTCTCAAATAATCACCATTGTACTTTCTCATGACCCACGTACATGGTAGAGTGTGCTATATCCACCTCAAAATCAATAGGTGTCGTCTAGGTGACATCCCCAATCAGAATCAGTCAAAACCCTATCGATCCGACACGATTTAATTGAGTGATCGTGCTAACAAAAAACAAATTCTCAAATAGTCCACCATTGTGCTTTCTCATGACCCATATTTAGTTGAGTTATCGTGCTAACAAGAATAAATGCCAACGACAACGACGACACACACACAGTAAACATTTTTTAAAAACTATTTTTTTCTTGGTGTTTAGGCCGAAAAAGCGAAAAATAAACCCAAAAATTTAGTTTTTTCAATTTTTCTTTACACGATTACATTACGTTTCCGCTTATAGTGGAGTGCGGAAAAGTAATAAAAAAGGAAATTTCCTTATTCTTCAACTTTCCCATTCCGGGATAATGATTAGTAATTAGTAATAGTAGATAAAAATATTTCAAAGACTTTACTTATTGATACATAATTTAGTTATCGGTAGCGTATCAATTTCCATGGTTTTTATTGACTTATTGCTATAATTATCGATTGTAAAATATGTGAATTATAAAGTGTGATATATATATATATATATATATATATATATATATATATATATATATATATATATATATATATAGTGTATGTCTAATTCACCCTCCCTCTCTCTGCCTTTGGAACTGAGACTAAAAGAACGAAAATTGTCAAACATACATTAAAGTGTAAAAATAACGTTTTAAATAATAAATAGTGATATAATTATCATAGATGGCGTTGGAACGCTATTTTGAATCTTATTTTTAAATGGCAACAGTTCGTTTGAAAGTTGCTTCAAATATCTTATTTTGACATTTATTTTTCAAAATATCAATTAAATTTAATATTAACATTCCACCAATCTTTTGAGACAGTGTCTCCGTATAAAAGCCTATTGTGAAGTTGCTTCTAACAAAAATTACACAAAACTCGCTTTTTGCCTACCTAACTAAAAACAGACGTTTCTACACATTCTAGTTTTATTTTGTGTTTACATTTAGAAATCTGCTTTAGCCTAATTTTCATTGATTCTAATAAGATGGCAAGTATTTTAAAAGGAACATTAATACAATTAATAATTATTTGCGAGACTGGAAGAAATCTACATGTAGCTGAAAGAATTTTGAATGTGAGATATTCCGATCGCTAATACTTTCTACTTTTATCATTTTGTTATTTGTGAACTAAATTTATTGTTATCCAATAAAGTAATTTATATTTAATGTAAACATAAAATAAAAGTATATAAAGGGGATTATATTAGGGGGGAAAGCCACCGTGAAAATTTTATTTTTTTTTTGTATTGAAAGTACATATTTTCAAAAATATTTATGTAAAATTTTAAGTTATAATTCTGAAAATTAGCTAAGTTACAGTCCCTTTAGTGAGATCATTCCTGTCAAAAATAACTACCAAAAGAAAATCAAAAAGGACAAGTACAACACTGGAGATGCTGATGTGATGAAGAATCATCATATGGCCCGAAACTTGATAGTTTAATGTAAGTATTAATAGTTTAGGAAATACATAACTTTATATCAAGAAAACGCAACGAAGAATGTAATCGCGTTTTTCTCGAAACGACTTTTTTCGACCTTGTGACAAGGAATACTCGAAAACTTATGAGCCGAATTTCAATTTTTTTTTTAACATCTGTAATCTAGATCTAACATCAGTGGCTAAGTCTATACGTAGCCTATATTAAAAATTTGTTTAAATAAAAAAGGCCCTTAAAAATAAGAAAAAAATTCAATTCGTCGACATTTTGTAGATAATCAAAAAAAAAAAAAAACTAGCTACGCATAATGACATACATTCGTATAGATATTGATAAAATTTTGATATAACCCTTCACCAAGATCTTTGTTAATATTTTAAAGTTTTTAATAAAAATTTATATAAAACAAGTTTAATATACACTTAATAAAATAACAACAATCCGATCTCTTTATTAATTAGTTTTCCTGTGAAAAGAATTCTTAAAAATCGGTTATTTTTTCGACCGTCATAGTGGCCTTCCCCATTAAATTTTTTATTGGGATGAAACGTTTAAGTGACTATTTCTGTCAGAAAAACCTGACACTTAGTTTTTACAGGGAGGTACCGCCTAAAAGTTTGATAGTATGCTAATATTATATTTCATCACTTTTTTCAAAAAGCAACAGACATGTCAAAATAAAAATATTTGAATATATATATTTGGAAAAGCTTCGAATCATTATTTATTATTTATTAATTAGAACATTATTTTTACCCTATAATGTGTGTGTGTCAATGTTCGTTGTTTTACGACTCTCAGTTCCAAAGTTAAAGGAGAGAGGAAACTTTAGACACGTACTGTGTTTCGCATTTGATATGTTTGATTTACTAGGCACAGCTTAGCATATCCGTCAGTGAAAATGCATATCAAACGCCATATTCAATCACACTTAATCATTCGGTTCTACCTAGATACTCAATTAATTCGTCAATCGTCTATCAGAGATTACATAAATCTCTGGAGGTATGTATGTACGTATAGATCTAAGCAGACATTCTATTAATAGTTCTGTACGATCTAAGTAAGGTTCAGCAGTCGGTCTCTTGAGATAACACGCACGACCTGGAGTTTCACTAAGGGAGTCAGTCCATGAGGGTATTTCGTTAGAGGGATACACGAAAGCACCTGACTTATAACTTCTTAATACCATTAATTGCTATTTGAAGAGACTGGCTTTTGGTTAACGTTACATCATATTACAGAGATCTGGATGTCTTCCAATTTAAGGAGATGCTAGTCTTATTTAGATTTTAGATGAAATTTCATACATAGTCCAAATATTAAGTAGGTTTTAAACGTGAAGTTTTAATGATAATTGAATGGTGTTCAAGTGATTGAGAATTCAGTTAATCATAAAAATTAAATCTGTTATATATTTGAAGCCATTATATATTATTTTTAATTGTAATCATTTCCCGATGATGTTAACTTGGCTGGCGAAACGCGCGTCGTAAAACGTGTAATCTTTTGGTGTTCGTGGAGAACTGATCTATGTTTTTGTTGACACCAGTGTTTTCCAGCATTATGTATTTGATATAAATTGTTCATTAGTATTACAAAAGAAAATGGATTTAGAAATCTCGGAAAATAAATGTTCTTCAATTTCTGAATAATAACTACGTGTTAGATCAACAGATCAAAAGATCCTATATCAAAATCTTCAGTTCATAAGGAATAAAATAAATCAGAGGTTGAATTATCAAGTGAAGATTTTAATTTTGCATCTCTACAGAAAATTAGCTTAGAAATTTTGAAATACAAATTAACTAGAATGATATATCTGCGCACGATTTTACAGAATTAATTAATTAGGCCGAAAAACGAAAAATAAACCCTACAAAAAAAATTTATACGATTACAAACATCTAGATCACTTTAATAAAGACCATGGATATACATACATTTATACTTCAAATACTATGAACGATGATTTTAACGTATTCAACGTAACGCATTTGTTATTCACAAGTGTACTGCTCTGTTATGTAGATATTAGTTTTCCGGTAATGAACATTATTGCAGTAAACACACGAAATAATTGGATAACAAAAGGTATTCCATCTCCAGAGTTGAAATCACATTAGAGCACATAGAATTACACGAACGACATGAATTATTACAAAAGCTTCATAACAAAAGTGAACATTCTATACACTGTAATATACATATACCTACTTAAATGCTAATTATAAATCAAAAGATTGGTGGCACATAATAAATAATTACTTATTAATGTAATAATTGAGATAGAAGTCACATTACGAACGTATTAAAAATGTAATTTAAAAACTTTAATAAATATTTTACTAATGGCCTACTAATTTTATTATCTTAGTCATCAAATGATACAGGAAATATCAAGTATTTTAAATTAAGCAAAGAATGTATCACGATATTTCTAAATCTGTCACAGATAATAAACTATATAATGGAGCTAATGATCTGCTTCATCTTGTATGAATTATATTGCATTTACTATAATTAAAAGTGCATATCTGCATAACGCCTTTGACTCACAAATTGGTTATTAAATGAAGATACTTTTCCTTATCAATTAAAAATTGCCATTTGCAATTACTTATTTATAAGTCTAATATCCCTATTGTCAACTATGTGAAAATAAATTAAATCAAGACATTAGTTTGTGGCGTAATTGAGTAAAACAACTACTAAGTTTTATACCACTATATTCCAATATAGTGGAATAATACTTAGTAGTTGTTTTACTCAATTACGTCGGAATTATGAACTATCACAGAGTAACGGCTTCGTCGATCAATTTCTTGACATTAGTTTGTAATTACTGAAAAGGTAAACAAATAATACAATAGGTTACTTTTAATTTAAAATAGGATAAAGTTTTATTATATATACCTTATTAAACTGTATGCCAACAAATAATGAATATGACCAAGATAAACTAAAAGGTGAAATAAAAACCAGATGAAATAATACCAAAAGGTTTTTCCTGACTGCATATTTTAAATAAAAATTGAATCTCACTGTCGATATGAGTGATATCATATTTACCATTTTAATGATTACATAATGTGCTACTGAGGAAACTGTTCATTTCTAATCAATTGCTTTCAACCCTTACACAAATTTTGTTATATTATAAGAATAATAAGTCAATCATTTCAACACAGGTACTCAATAGTATTTGAATTGTTAAAATGTAAATTGTATGTCACTGCCTGTATAGCTATGATTGAAGCTGGACATAGAAGAGACTTAAAACGTTACAATAAGCTGTAGAGATTACACTATATATAAAACGTAAAAATTAATATACTATCGGCGAATTTATGCTTTTTAATAATTAGTTGTTATCATAATATCGCTATCTTTCGTAGCGTAGAGGGTATACGCATCTGTTGTTTAAGAGATAAATATTTCAGTTGGTTAAGATACGATTTGAAAAAAATGGGTGTGATTTCGTCGGGGTTTTAGCCACCAATTTGGTTTAGACCATGCAGTTTAAAATAATTTTTATGTCATTCACCTTTTTCTATTATTAAATAATGGATACTGATTGTAAAGGAAATTCCGGGACAACCCATAGATTATCCTATATCTTAGGTTTTTATTATATTAAAATATGTAGCGATACCAAATATACATAGGTATACATACATTGCTAGATAAAATTCTATAGGGACTATTCATCTTATTCTTGATTAAACGAATGGTAGAATGTAATATGTCTACTTATTCTACAATTGCCTTTAAAGGATCGCCCCTTACACAAAACAATAAAGCAGTTAGAAAGACAAACAATTAAATCCAATTAAATTAATGATATTTGCATTAAAATATATTTCTGGAAATTATAAAAAATTTTCAGAAATATTTTAATGCAAATAGATGATGTTACGGATTAGGCGAAATGTAAAATAAAAAATGTTTTATAGTTAAGTGTCTAGTCTTTTACCATTTTCACTCCGAAAAACTTTTATTTCTCAAAGAAACTAATTTTGATATATTCAGTATTCACAAACTATCTAGCTCAACCATAAATACTCATGTCTACATGAAAAATTATACTGATGATGTACTGTTATTATTTTCTGTCATATATCAAACAGCATATCAAATGATTATAATATGTTGCGTAATCCTCCGGTATTTCCTCTCTCCTCTTATCCCAATCATCCTATCCATCAGCAATATTTAATGCTATTTTACGTTTGTATTTAGTAATCATTGTCGTTCATTTCTCGAAGTTAATGTACTGCGCCTCATACAACGTTTAGTTATCTTTAACAGAGCCTTCCCTTCACCAATTTTAACTACCTCTAAAACGTGCATCTATCTAAAACGTGTATCTATCTAAAACGTTTATCGGTTTACATTTACTTCTTCAATGGAACATAGTTTTAAATCATTAAAATATTTGAACATGGTTGCCTCATAGAATTTTAGTATTTATAACTTCAATATCTTCAATATTCGTAACGAGAAAGTACGTGAAAACGTGAAAGTATGTACATGATATGCAAAAAATTCTGAATATCAAGTGGTGTAAGTCTGCTTGTATATAATAAAAATAGAACCGGGCCTGGCATTTATCCTTGTAGCACACCCATATGGACTACCTTCGTCTTCATCCTCGTATAGTACATGTCGACATCCAATGATCGGGTCAATACGATTATGTCACATTCAAGAGGAACACAAATTCGAATTTCGATTTTAATGAATTGGATATAATAAAAGAAGCTCAGTCTCCCGATAATATGTTATGTTGAGAGTATAAAATAAGCTAAGGCTTTACCAAAATAAATAATACTCAGATGGATGTTACAGATATTATAAACCATTACAGATTTATTTTATTGCAAGTAGCGTTATTTTGGTGTTCATAATTATATTTATATAATTATATTTATATACCGCAATAAACATTTTATGTAAAACGTATATATAAAACTGAACATTTTTGTTTGTAACTGGTTCACAGTGTAACATGGAAATATACCAATAAAATACATTAAATGACACATTCATTAAGAATATGAAAGATTTAATGTATGTATAATACTTTGTCATAGTATTGCAATTAGATCATTTGCGCATATTACGAAATATATAAAAATTAAAATAAATGAAGTTATCACCAAATTTTAATGGAGATCTTACTATACTTCATACTTTAACTTTAATGCTACAAAGTTATATGAACAGAGAAGTACATAGTGTGTTTGTGAGTACTAGGCCCTTTGTCCAACAATTATTAGCATTGAAGATTTGCAACTAATATGTTATTCATAATTATCTTATAAACTTCTAATAGCTTAGTTTATTTTTCTTTTGCTGTTAGACTATAAATCCCTAATTTCCTTTCCAATGACTTTCTACTCGAAAAACATCTCAGCCACTGCCTCCTTCTGACACGTAATTGAACGTAAACCGATACTGCTAGTAGTAAACAGTCAGGATCTCACTAATTAAATTCCACCCCTGGATTTTCCTTATTCTCCACTATTCCATTACAAAGGGAATAATAAAATGGTTATCTGCTACCTCAATCCGTGCTAATGGTTTATTAGAGTTAAAGGCTAAAATAAGGAGATAAAAATCGCCTTCGTTTACTACACGTAACTGGAACAAAGACTATTGTCTCTTATGAAATACTTACAACTTATCACACAGATTAATATTTAATTGAGTTTCGTACCATACCTGAAACAAAAAGAATTTATTATTTTATGAGCCATTTAAGTTCATTACGTCTTCGTATGTTCATATATTACGAAGATAATTATATTAAAAATATAATTGATAATTTTATTTGTTTTCTTTTTAATAATAAACGTATAAAATTGATAATTTACGGTAAATTCTTTTTTTTTTTACATTATTTTTTAAAGTTGCCCACAATGACTGCTGTATCACACATTGGGTCTATTAGCCTTACTCTGGGGTAGCTCCTTAGCAGCTGAGATTCCATCACACACACGTGAGATATTTGGGTTGATGTAGGTACAAGTAATTAAGTTTAGTTTCTCCGCCGGATCTACCGGTTGTAATTTGGTTTATTGTAGTATCGTAAATATTTATATTTCTGCCTCATCTCTCTGACTTTCGTAACGTAAACATGCCGAAAGTCTGCATACATGCACAACGTAAAACTTATCATATGGCAATTTTCTGATTTTAAATATGACGAATCTCAAATAATATGTTTAGTTTGTAATCGCAGATTATTGGCCCTTAAATAATATTTATGTATAAACCATGTACATAGCGCAACACATAAATAAAATAAAAGTGGTCAAAGATGTTATACCGAGTTCATCTTTGATTTAATTTTAATGCGGTGTTCTTGTTCTCCTTAATTTTAATGTGCCGTTACTTATATTGAATGAAGAACCATTTAATTAGTTTTGGAGCAAGTATAATCTTATATGGAAAGTGCCTAGCTGAAATACGTTATAAAGTTACCATCTGAGACATGAAAATAACATTATATCCCAAAAATAAAAAAACTGTGGTTAGTCGTGCACGAGACAATAGACTCTAAGATAAGATACCATGTGGTCAACATTATAGTACGCACAATGGACACTAATTTACTAGCTCGTAAAATATTCGAAAAATATACCAGCCAAGTAACTTACCATCTAATATAGATTGAAAAATATGAACTTTCAAGACAAATGTTCCCTCAAAAACGTGTGTCAATAAATAGTGCTGATAAGGATCTAGTAACTAATTTCAAAGTCAATAATAACTTTGCAAATATTGCATTTTTATATGCCAAATAGTCGTTTTCTTGTTTTCTTCCAATAGAGCGTTATGATAATCCTAGAGTAGTTATTTTGTGCAGATTTGCTAATAATATACTGGTTTTGGCATATATTATTTAAACAAATATACACTCAAAAAGTACTTTCTTAGCTCTAGATGAAGTTCTGCTGATTCTATTTTGATGGCGTTCATAAAACTGAAGACATACTAATAAATATTTATTTTTGACTCTATTATCTTGAATTAGGGATAATAGATCCTTGAGGTTAGGATAACCATATAGTACTCCAATTCTGTATTCCATTTATTTTTTAAACAATTTTCAACATATTTATGGCATTTTCACGTCTTACCACGAGATGATTTTTATTATTCTGCCATGTTAAGTTCTTATCGAATAATGTTATGTCTGGATAATTGTTATAAATTTGATTTGATATTAAAAATCATACTTGGAATAAAATGCACTGTCATAATATAGTAAATACATATCTGCGGTCCCTTAAGGCCTATGTTTATAGGCATAAATGTTAATTATTTATAGTTATAACAATACATTTTTTACAACATTAAATCTGATTGTCTGTACAAATAGATACTAAATTAATGTGAAATCTCATAGGTCTATTATTTAACGTCTTTTTTTATTGAGTCCATATATGTATATTATTACAGTTAAGATTATTATTAGTTGTAAGTTGTTGTAAAAGACGGAAATATAGGGAAACATCGATATATGGATTTTGTAATGAATAAATAAACAGACAATCAACATGAAAATAACACCCAATCGATAATCATAAATAACAAAATCTAGACACGCATTTTCATATTTCTTACTTATATAGGTGAATTAATACAGGTACATAACTGTATAAAATTATCTGACAGACATATTGCGTATTTATTACATTTGGGAAGTACGAACTACAAGAGTCATATATCTATTTTAATCTGAAAGTTATGAAGTTAAGGTTTACGAGCAATATTTAAAATCTCATTTCTTTTATGTCGCCAAGTATGGTCACCATTATATCGATGGATGTATAACCATTCCTATCATCCATCATATTACTATTATGCCTAAATTAATTGACTAATTGCAACATACACGGATAATTTATCAATTAAATGGTGCGTATGAGGTTTACATCTGTTTGGCGCTAAATTTGTTAATCTTCAGTTCTGATTAGTATGATTCGAACTAAACCATTTAGAAAATGATTAGTTGTGCATTGCTGTACATATAGCCATGACGCAACGCCATAATTATTAATGATGCATTCTAGTTGAATAATTAATTAAGATTGATTGTTTTCACAGATGAAATTTAGATAAATTCTAAGACGTTTCTCTAACGATCCATTATGGAGTCAAAGTTAATTATAAATTTATTGCAATATCGTAATGCAGTCCACTTTGTGATTTTTTTTATTCTGTTAATAAAACAATCAACAAAATCGACGATAATTAAATAGATAATTAAGTATTGCATGTTCCTAAAGTGTTTTGCATGTCAATAAAATGTTTTACTAAGAGTTCATCTCATTCAAATAGATGTGTGTGATCTGGCTTTTAAGTGTGCATCAGTTTATTATCCAGGCTGATGTAACAGTAGGTAGTAGGTTTGAGTCGTCCGCATTACAGTAGGCTGTGTATTACTTCAGTATATTCTCATATAATCCGTGACAGCAGGAGGAATACTAATAAGGACCTAGGTAGTCAATATAATGTTGCAGCGGAAAATAGTGAACGCCATAATAACCCAATAATAAGGTAAAAGTCCCCTAGATCAACAACGGGATTGGATTGTCGTTGAAATCTTCCTCCAGCTAAAAATTCTTACTATAGTCTATATCGAATTTTAAAGGAGATCCTCAATTCCTCAATACGTGAAGACTGTTGAGTAGGTGGGTATCCCGCTTTCGTATGGAAGACATAATCAAGTAAAAATGTGATGCGGCTTACTGAAACCTGGGCTTACTAAAACGTATTTGCGATATTTACGGCAAACCTTGACGGTGGATGAAGATTGAATGTTTAGAACTAGATAATGTCCGATATTGGCTAGCCGTGACAGAACAACCATTATAAATTCGTCATAGATAAAACTCAGAACAAAAGCGCTTGTTAACCGTCGTGATGGATTTTAATGGTTTTATATAATGGCATATATGTATATGATGAAGTGGAAAGTGTAACTAGCAAAAGCTACACAAACGTAGGCAAGGTTTCAGGCAAGACACATCGTGTAGAATTCCTTTGATGATAAAATAGAAGGTTCCTTGAATTAAAATTTAAGATACCCCTCCACTATAAGAGTGAAGGGGTACTGCAAAATTTTCAGGTTGGGCAGGTGGGTCGTCTCTTGGCGTTAATGACAGACGAAAATATCCGACGTTAAATATAAAATACGATATAAAGAAAATAGGGATAATTTCAAATGTACTGTGTTATCTTCCACACAATTCGTTTATGCTTATCTGTTGTATTATTGTCACATAACACATTCTTTTCAATGTATGATACGTCGTGTACTCCATAGCACATAATTTCCGAATTGTATTATTCATCTTACATTTCATTTCAACCATAGCAGGAGCAACGTTATTCGATTATAGTTCTGATGGTGTGGAGGATATAAAATATCGCTAAAAATATTTCAGGAAATTGTTCAACTTGAGGTACAGTGAAAGGTTCTATTACCTTTATATTCGATCTACTATCATTAGATAAACAATTCTGTTTGATTAGGTTTAAAACAATTTACTATTAACGAAATATTAGATTGAGATTAGATCATTACTGAAAATCTTAAATATCAAAATCCGCCAAAATTGATCTTTGATGAGCTGTCACTATCGATGACCATTTAAGTGGAAATTGAATCTCAAAGTTTATATACAGAAATATACAGTAAAGACTTTATGCGGCGAATGGTATCTATATTAACGCCACCTGCTTGAAAAACGGTGCTTTTTTATTTAGTAGATAGATTATTACGTGTATTAGAAATAATGTGCTTAGTATTACTAATACATTATCAAATGAAGGAAGTATTAATTTTATTGAAGTAGCAAAATGTTCGGTATATGTATTACATTTAAAATTTCAAATTACTTAATAATTTGGATATGGATAATATCCATAGCAATAGTTAGTGATAGAAATGTTAATGTTATTATTTGAACGTTTTATTAATGGTTGCTTCTTGACCATAATAATAAAGCGTATGAAAATAAAAATTTTCATATGCTTAACAAATAGTTCCAGTCGTGTTCAGTGCTACTTAGACAGAATTGCAAGTACTCGTGCTTATTTAAAGGTCACTTGCAAAACGTAATCGTTTACAAAATTTATTTTCCACTGATGTCTATTCCTGTGTAGAAACTGTTACACATTAAAAAAAAACTGACAGAATAATAATGAACAATCAACGATGAGGTTTTCCAAGGCACAATATTTACTTTATTGTGTCGATTTGTTTTATGCAAATTGATACAATAAAACGTACTTAGTTCTATGTTTAATATAGTTTATATTGTGATAATAGAAATAACTTTAGTTATAATTTAAAACCATCATTTGGATACAATTATTTCTTCATTTAGATGTTGAACTGGTGTCTAAAAATATTGTAGTATATCTTCGTACCATTATATGAATATGTCCAACAATAAGTTATTGATTCTGTGACAGTTTGAAATCACTAAATCAAGTTTTAATATATTTACACCTTATTTAAGATGTTTATATTATAGAAATCGCCAGTTGTTTCTATAATATTACAGACTCATTTCGTTGTGCAAAATTACAGAAGACTTGACACGACGAGCCAAGAAAATTCATTTCTTACTATTGAACATCTGCTTTTAAGCGATTTCAATTGCATATAAACTTAGGAAGGGTATGAGGAGGAAACGTTCTACTATTATGAGTACTTTTATGTATTTGCACAATGGACTTTCATTTGTTCCGCTCTCTGAGCTCAGAGATGTTATACGGGCTTTAAAGTTAAAATTTTGTAATAAAATCATTTGTTTTGTCGTATATCTTTTAACTTTGATCTTATTAAATATTTGCTGCACAATAAGAGCCTGACGGTTATGAGAATAAAGCATTGCTCTTGTTTCGGGCGATTCAGTTATTTCGAACAGTTCCGCTATACATAAGTACTTGATAGTGTTTTAATTTTTCAGTAACTCCTAATTTTAAAAAACCCTACCTTTGATACCTATCAATAATTGATATTTTGCCTAATTAGCAAAGACTAATTTAGATAAATAGATAGTAAAAACATGTCGGAATAGTTTCATGTGATAAATATATCGCATATTCTAGATATCTTCATTTTGACAGTACATTGATTATTCAAAAGCTTCTACAGATAATTATTAAAATTGTACAGCTATTTAACTGTGTAATGTTAATGCCTAAGTTGACAATATACTATTATATACTTCTGCAATAAATATTTCTAGTTTAAATAACAAATGTTTTTATATATTAATACTAATAAATTAAATCGCCAATAGTAATAATAATAATAATAATAATATATATATATATATATATATATATATATATATATATATATATATATATATATATATATATATATATATATATATAATATTTAATTAATCGATTAATTTTCTTTTACTATTCACTATATTATTTTTCTTAATTAAATATTTGAATCAATTAATGGTTGGAATAGTTTTAAAACATAAGAAAAGTAGTATTACAAGGAGATAATTTATAATTAAAGTACTTTTATGTACATATGTATGTATTTACAAAATAGAATTTCACTTTGATCTGCGTTGAGCTACATGCATCATTTGATTGGTTATACATATTTATTATCTTTGGCTTTATTAAATACTTTTTGGACATTATGAAACAAAACCCGACGATTATAAAACATTGCTCTGTTCCAACTTATTGCAGGCAATGTTTTTTCCTGTCATTATTTCTATCGAACTCCCAGTCCCAAAATATATTAATATGCTTTAAAGATATGAAACTTTATTCGAATTTAGCATTTTCTAACCTTCGTTAGTAAATGCAAAAGCTAATGCTATTAGACTATTAGATAATTACTGAACTAATTGAATACTAAATATCTTTATATAATTTGCAATATATAAATATTCGACTAATATAGTTCAGAAATGAAGTATATGGAGTATTTTAATATATTTATGAAGAAACTACAAAGTCAAAATGTAAACAGGTTTTCCTAAACTCAGATTTCATCTATATTATCTGTCTATTTTTTATTAGTAATCTTAGTTCCGCTGAAAAACAGAGTTCTAGTTTTACATGTTCTCTCATTATTGTCTTAAGTTAAAAAATTAAACCTGCAACAAAGAAGCCTTAAATAGACCGAACGCAACATAAATCTACATGCAGCCAAGTTAAATATTCTGACCACCCATACAGTGGTCGATTCTTAGCTTTTGGCTACACTGCAGCTCTATATATGCTTATATTGTTCAGTGCCGATTGTAGAACGGGAGATAATACAAAATATTTTCCCGAACGTCAACATTATTTTTATTCGGGTTTCAAAAATTATGTAATATTCTATTTAAAGCAAACAAGCTCTGTATATGCTTATATTGTTTGAGTGCCAATTGTAAAACAGTGGTCAATATTAAATGTTGTCCGTAAAATTAATTTCCAACGTAATGTTCTTTTATAACTTCAATAATAGTAATTCACTGACATGAGTCTGCATGGCTCAACTACCAAAAATTCACTTATCCTCTCTGCCTGTTTGTATGGTGGTGCATATGAATGCAACTTGTTTACATTTTTGCGAATGAATTACTCAATAATGTAAATTGAAGACATATCAGTCAGTAGATATTTTAATAGCGAAATATTTATACAGAACTCTGAGTCATTTTAGTGAATCATTTAATACTAGACTGAAGAAGAGTGGAAACTCAAATTGCTACAAATACTGCAAAACAATACATTAAAATATATTTTGCACTGGATCGAAAAATACAGCGTAACTTGTATAAGTTGAGAAAACGACATTCATAATCTATACGTGCTACTAATGTTAAGCTAAATATAATTTATACCAATGATATTTATTGAATGTTTATATTTCTAAGGCATGTAGTTGCAAATTATTGATATTTAACTGCAGAGCTCTCTTATTTTCCAATCATTTACTTAAAACTATGAGGAACTAGGAAGTTCAAAGTTCTTGAACATATTACTAAAGTTTTGTTAACCATTGTCCGATTATTCAAGTCTATTTTTTTTAGAAACTGTTATGCCAAGGTACCAGTCAGAATGTTTATACCCAATTCAAAATTGCAAAGCCTATTATTATACAAAGTAAACTATCCATATAATGAATGCCATCTCTCATTATTTCTTCACAGGATATATAATATTGCCACACATCACACAGTGGATGCAAAATATTTATATTTTATTGTAATGCTTCCCAAGACAACAGTTTACTCTATTGCATGAAGATTATCCTTAACTAAGAGGTAATTTTTCTATATAGAAACAAAACACCCACAAAAGTTCAATCTTATTTGAGGGAAAAAATATTATTTTCATACCAATCACGCAGACCAAGGAGGAGAATGGTGGCAAATTAAAATAGAATATAGAAACAATTTCTCAGACGATTTAAAGCAATTAGACATGCGCCAATAGAGAAACAGACTCATTAATAGACGTTATGTGCACTTATTTATTCTATGAGCAATTGTTTAGTTAAAGTAGCACGAAAATCACGACCATTTCTCGAAGAGTTATTAAAGTTGAGTTATGGCTTCGTACCGACTTAGGATATTGATTTATCGTCGAACGGAAATTGATCATCAATTTTATATTGAGCATGGAGCATGCAATTGAACAAAACTAAAGCTTAACAATATATCGTCTGGATAATAAAAGATTGAGTTGCTTGCCAATAAAATCTTTATGTAATAGTTATAATGAAATGGAAGCTGTAAACGAAAAGTCGGTCGGAAAATATTTAAGGTCCGATTATTTACATTCCTTTTGCATTTATAAAACTGAAATTTTCCGTAACGTGTCAACGAACTGCCGAGGATAGAGTTAGTATCTGCTTATATAGTGCCCATATATGCACGAAAATTTATTCCATATGGGATCTATTAGGTATATTCATAAAATTAATTATATGATGAAACAATAATCATTCAAAGAATATAAAAGAACTACAGATTCTTAAAAGACACATTGCAATTGCTACAAATTGTTGTTATGACTTAATAAACTGTAGTCAGGCGTAAAATCATCAATACATTCCTATTGATACACAAAACTACTATATATAGAATAAATGTTAAAATTCCATGTTAATAGAAAATTTTGGGTATTTGCAAAATACATATTTCTTTTGACATCTTCAAAACAGCATGTGTAAAGATTAGTTACTTTTTACTTTTCTGCACTCCACTATACGCGGAAAAGTGATGTAATCGTGTAAAAAAAATATATTTTCTAGGGTTTATTTTTCGTTTTTCGCCCTAAAAACAAAAAAAAATGGGTTTTAAACCATTTTGTATGTATCATAGTCGTCGACATTTATTCTTGTTAGCACGGTAACTCAACTAAATCATGTCGGATCGATCGGGTTTTCATTGATTCTGATCCAGGACGTCTCCCAGACGACACCTATTGATTTTGAGATAGATAGGACATACTCCACCATGTCCATGGGTCATGAGAAAGCACGATGGTGGACCATATGATATTTTTTTTTGTTAGCACGATAACTCAACTGAATCGTGTTGGGTCGATCGGGTTTTGACTGATTCTGATCGGGAACGTCTCCCAGATGATACCTATTGATTTTGAGGTGGATATTACACACTCCACGATGTTCATGGCTCATGAGAAAGCACAATGGTGGACTATTTGAGAATTTATTTTTGTACGCACGATCACTCAATTGAGTCGTGTTGGATCGATCTAGTTTCGACTGATTCTGATTAAGGACGTCTACCAGACGACATTTATTGATTTTGAGGTGGATAGGACAGACCTCACCCTGTCCATGGGTCACGAGAAAGCACGATGGTGGACTATTTGAAAAAAATTGAAAAAAGTAAAACTGTCGCATGAAACACATATTCTGCATTTATGTGTTGGTTTATTTTTTCTCGGCCACTCAATTTCGAGATAGAGATGATCTACGTGTGGAAAAGTCCGTTTTAAGGTATTAAAACTGTTTATTTATTAATGTTCTTAATTTGTTAATTTGTTTTCCTTATATTAAATTTGTTTTCCTGATATTAAAAATAAATATTTTAAATCACACACCATAAGGTACACTATAATACTTTGTACAGTTATATACTGAAGTACAGATAATTCGAGTTTTATAATACTTTCTAGGAAAAATTATGTACGAGTACTTATTCTAATTAGCGCATGAGTAGAATATTTATTACATCATATCTTTATTATTAATAGATATGGCAATAGTTCGTTTATATAAATTTAGTATCTTTTGAATATTACGCTGTAGTAATGCATTAAACTGGCGCATTAGCAGGGATAATGAGTGTGCCTCGATAGCTCAGCGGTCAGAACACTCAACCGGAAATTGGGAGAGTCGGGTTCGATTCCCGGTCGAGGCAAAAATGCACTTTTATCCTTGCTATCGCCAAAGTGGTGACCTCGACGTGATGTGATTCGTCATTCCAGTATATGCAACCTCCCTTACATCTCAAATTCGCGGATTCGATTCCCGTCCTATCCATCGCCCTATAGTCCCGGGGGTTACTGAACAACGGTTCGTAAGAATGGCGAACGCGGTCACATTCCGTTAAAGTGTATCGAGACAAAACCATGTCTCTAGGGAGGGAGTACTGTAGTGACGCATTAAACTGGCGCACTAGCAGGGATAATGAGTGTGCCTCGATAGCTCAGCGGTGAGAGCACTCAACCGGAAATTGGGAGAGCCGGGTTCGATTCCCGGGCGAGGCAAAAATGCACTTTTATCCTTGCTATCCCCAAAACGCCTTCGATGAAGTAGTAATATACTTTATACTGCTTGACATTCTAATGTCTTATGCCAATTTCTTAAATGTTTCCATACTATGCTAAATTTCCCCTCATTTGTAGATCTGGCATACTCCGCATAACTTTTGTAATTTGTTGATTAAAGCTGCTACAATGACCTTGTAGAATCAATTAAATGTAAAAATATAGCATTACTAAATGCACTTACTGTGCACATTTTGTTATACTAGGTACTATTACTATCAGCTACACTAATACAATTAACTAATAGTATTAGTTTTACACAAGCGAAAAATTAAATTTTACGAAAAAAACAACATATATTCAACACATACATGTTATCTAGTTGAAAGTTTCCGGAATTTCCCACGTACCCTTTATTACGATTGCATAAAGAATGGAAAACACGACCTCGTTCAAGATTTCTTCTAGTGTGACTTATTAATTATCTACTGCTTTAATAATGGAACTTTATCCTTACCTTAATAGAAAATTAAATGAATAAATTGAAGATCATAACATTTTTTCGAACAATATACTTATGATTTGAACAGCCAAATTCTTAGGCTGCTCGACGGATTAATAGTTAAACGGTGTTGCTAAACACTCAGAACATTCGAAAAGAAGTGAGGGAATTTTTGGATTCAACTTGTATTCGAATGAATGGCCAATTCTCCCTAGAATTTCTGATAATAGAAGTTAAAGCAATAACCTTCAGCTACCAAAGAGACTCTACAGTCATTACCAGCAGCCAACATAGTTTATTTCAATGCCAGATTAATTCAGCATCGCTAGAAACTTCGTAATTGAACAGCCTGACAATCACTGCCAAGTTTGTGTACATTTATGTGCAAGAGGAATCTGTGGCTTGTTTTATTAGCCCCACTGCTGATGATTTACACAAGGGACAGATTGTTTTCGATGGACTTTTATGTCCATAATGGAATTATGTCCATTTTCGTGATTGCTTTCTGCGCCCGAAAAAGAAAAAATTTAATTAATCACACCATTCGAAAAATTTACGTCCAACTAACCTTTTAAAATGATGTTCTGCAGATAATTAAGGGATTTTGAATTCCAATAGTTTCAAATGAACGTAATTAACAGCACTCGGGTTCTATTTCACAGCCGCGCCCAGTGAGCATGCATATTCGTAATTTAATTAAAAACGTATTTGTCCCATTTGTAAGTACTGCTGAGCTTATAAAAGAGAGGCTGATAGAAAATACGTAACGGACTATGTTATGTAGGTTAGTCATATCTCATCTTGTAGCTCACTGCCTAAATTACTTTTGTAACCACTCACAATAGCAATCATGCAATCGGTGGTGTCATATTAATGTAAGCTCGCGGCAACCGAAATTCTGTCACCCAGTACTTGATATATTTTATGTGAATTGATGTGGGTATAAATTACTCAGTTTAGTTTTGTAGTAGAACTTAGTAAATATATATATATATATATATATATATATATATATATATATATATATATATATATATATATATATATATAGCGAAAGAACAATGGATAGAGGATAAATGCAAAGAAGTAGAAGATAAGTTGCAAGTAGGTAAGACCGATGAGGCTTAGAAACTAATTAAGAGGAACTTCAGGGATATAGGAACAATAAGTAGAAACGTTAGGAGCCAATCGGGGGACATACTGATCGGAAGAGAGGAGAGAGCGGATAGATGGAAGCAGTACTTAGGAAATTTATACGAGGGTCAGGAATTAGGAGATATATTAGAGGAAGAATCTAGCATCGATAGGGAAGATGTAGGAAAACCTATATTGAGAGAGGAATTTGAAATAGCACTAAGGGGGCTAAATAATAATAGAGCGCCGGGTGTAGATAAAATACAGGCGGAAATTTTGAAATGTGCGGGACAGAAAGTAGTAAATAGGATGTTTGAACTGGTAAAATACATATACGAAACGGGCGAGATGCCGAAGGATTATAAGAGGAACATTATCGTTACTATACCGAAAAAGAGAGGAACCGACAAATGCGAGAACTTTAGAACGATTAGCCTAACTTCCCACGCGTCAAAAATCTTAACCAGAATAGTGCAGAAGAGAATGGAAAATAGAGCGGAGGAAATACTAGGAGAAGACCAATTCGGGTTTAGGCGAAATAGGGGAACTCGCAAAGCTATTCTGACGCTGAGGGTAATGTTAGAGAAAACAATAGAAAAAGGAAAGAACGCCTATATAGGATTTGTAGATTTAGAAAAAGCTTTTGATAACGTAAGATGGGAAAAAATGTTCGAGATACTAAAGAGAGCGGGAAGAAGTAGGTATTAGGAAAGGAGTAAGACAAGGATGCTATCACCACTAATTTTTAATCTGTACATCGAAGAGGCGATTAATGTGGTAAAAGATAGAGTGGATTTCGGGATTAAACTACAGGGACAGAAACTAAAAATGCTGAGATTCGCGGATGATATAGCAGTATTAGCATCTAGTAAGGAGGAATTAGAATCGGCATTGAACGAAATGGAGGCAGTGTTGACAGAGGAATACGGAATGAGGATGAATAAAAACAAAACTAAAGTCTTAGTGTGCAGAGGGCGCGAGAGCAGAGCAAAAACGAAAGTAAAAATTAATAATGAAAGATTGGAGGAAGTTAAAGACTTCACATATTTAGGAAGTGAAATAAATTGGGATGGAAGAAGCGATAAAGACATAAAACAAAGAATAGCGCAGAGTCGAGTAGCTTTTAACAAAAAGAAAGCACTTTTATGCTCGGGGGTAATAAACTTAGAAACAAGGAAGAGATTTTTGAAAACGGTTTTTATACGGTTGCGAAACCTGGACGGTAGGGGAAGCAAGTAGAAATAAATTAGAAGCTTTTGAGATGTGGTGTTACCGAAGAATGATGAAAATACCATGGACTGATAGGGTTAGAAACGAAGAAGTATTGTAGAAAGTCGGCGAGAAAAGAAGTATGTGGAAAAACATAAGGAAGAGAAGAGATAGAATGGTAGGCCACTTGCTGAGACATGGGGGAATAGTCCGCGATATTTTGGAGGCAGAGATAGGAGTGAAGAAAGGCAGAGGTAGGCCTAGATTAGACTACTGCTCGCAAATAGTAAGGGATGTAGGTTGTAGCACAATTAGCGAAATGCGTAGGTTAGGACAAGATAGGAGAAGCTGGAGGTTAGCGTCCAACCAGTCTTAGGACTGATGACCTAAGGATGATATATATATATATATATATATATATATATATATATATATATATATATATATATATATATATATATATATTCTATCATAACTTCGTCAATCGTACGAATTGTCAATTGTAGCGTAAAACGATATAGCGAATTGCAGAAGGTTTTCAATAACATATATCACTGTAAACTGTTTTCGCACAATGTAAGGTTGTATAGGAATTTCCTAATTTAAGATAGGACGGATCTCAGATAATATAAACCAATCATATTATTCGTAATCGAAACTAGTTGATCTTTTAAAAAATCTTTATGTTCAAACTATGTACTTTTTTCCTCGTACACAATAAAAACACATTACATATAGACAGAACAATAGATTTAAAAAAATATATGTGGCTAACTTTATAGTATGTAAGTACATACACTTGAGCTGCGCGTCGACAATAATTTGCAAATATTTAGATACTAAAAAATTAGAAACAGTGCTGACACGGATCTATTAAATAATTTCAGAGATCATTTAGTTATTTATTATTTACATCTTTAAATGTCGAACGGTCTTTCTATTTATATAAGAAAATTTTGTTATCACACCCGACTTCACTTAAGCAAACTACTTTAGAGACATTGAGCAATGCTTAACGGGTATTTAACCAAACTACTCCGGATTTTTTATGAAAATTAGGCAAGGCTGTGGCTAAATAGCTGAAAACTAAATTCGCCTGCAGTTGGTTCTGTTGCAACTGAGAGATGTGTCAGTATTCGGTAACTGATATAGCAAATCATGATTTTCATCAAAACGAGACAAACGCGCACCATCATTATAATGAATGTAGTCCACTATTAAACTAAAGAACATGTGATTTTGAATTTTGTCATTATTGCAGAGGACCATCGATATATGAATAATAACGATATTTATAACAATATATATGAATATTACATACATATTTGACTCTAGAATAGAGATAATCTACGATATAATTTTATTTCCGAATCTGCAAGAAATCCGCGGTGAAATAAATACAATATGTAATATATATATATATATATATATATATATATATATATATATATATATATATATATATATATATATACATATATATATATATATATATATATATATATATATATATATATATATATATATATATATATATATATATATGTCATTTCCTTGGCCAAATATTAAAAAAACTCTAAAGAAATAAATTCATATGACATAAATATCTAACAACGGAAAATTTTTATAAAAGCGATCGAAGTGGAGATTTTTCAATATTTTTTTTTTTCGAAATTTTTAGATATATTTTGGCTTATATAATTCAATCATAACGTTTCTTACAGTGGTTTCTCAAAAATATGGATGTTAGGACATGGTATTTTAATATGTTAATTACGGTAAACTATAAAGTTTTCACAAAATAGTTTATAAACGTTTTAGAAGAATTTCAGTTTTGTTTTATTTTTTAATATTAGGCACGACATGCTACGCTTATCGTATACCATTCCCCGTATATTTCATTTCATTTATCTAACTCGTCCACATAGTGATGAATTACTTCTACATTATTTTGTCACCATAGTATAAACACTATAAAATAAAACCTAAACAGATTTATCCATGTGCTCTATGAAGATAGTTTGCAAAAGTGCTTTATACTTGGTAGGACTTTTCAGTTATGTGCCCTTGAAGGTATAATAGCTAAGATAATCTCATTCGATATTCTATTATTCATTCACTCTAGATAATCTGATGCATAGTTCCAAACTTGAATGCCATCATGACAAGTACTCTACAGAGATCGACTTAGTGGAATACATTAAATGAAATGTTGGCTTACCAATAAAGAGACAGATTTACGAAACGAACTTGATAAATTACCACGAAATTGTCGGGGCCACCATGCGATTAAAAAAACTAATAAGTTGAACTTTCGTGTTTGCCTCGGCTCTACAGAATTTCCATCGAAAAGAAATTTCCATCTTAACTCCAGTGTTAAAAGGAGCAGTAAAAACTTTGCCAATCAGTCTTCCAAACCACGTCAGGAGTTAGGAAAGATGTGTTATCAAATACGAAAAAGACAAAAAACGCATAGGAGAGGAGTGAGATAACTCGATTGAAGTATTCGATATGATTGATGTCTGCCTTTACAGACGCAAGCTCCGTTCTACCATCTCCATAAAGAATGTTTGACAAGTTGAATATTAGATAGAGAATTACTGAAAAATTAGTTTAAATTGTAATGTGAGGGTAATTTCTAGATGATATCAATATCGGGTTATTATGCGAATGTAATATTTTGAATGTGTTAATTTTTATCATTTTTTGCTCCGATGATCGACATGCAATTGCAATTAGGTATAAAATGTATGAAATATAGTATGTATACGTGTGCATTAATGTCTTCGCCTGCCTTAAGAAAAAATTAATATCATAGTAGTTTATTATCCATTACATGGATGGATGATCTAATGTATTGATGGATGATAATGAATTCAGTATTGGGAGTGTTATAGTATGCTTGGGTTCGAGTCCCAATGGAGAGAGTTTAATTCATCTCCCTGAACAAGGCTGTGTCTATCCTCATCTTTATGTGGAACCTTCCTCTGTAAAGGATTTAGGGAAAGACGGTTGATCTTCTTGTATACAAATTTTTAATCTAATTAGAAATAAGTTTCCAGATGAAATACAGTTGTAGAGAATACCGTATTAGTATAGAAGAGAGGGTAACTATAACAATTGGGTGCTTTTAAAGGCCAATACTAGTCGAAATATGTATACACTGTGTCAAATATAAGCAGACATTGTATGAAACTCTTGAAAATGGTAAGAAATGTGACTTCAGTTAAATATGGAAAAGGCTACGGAATCGGGAGACTATTCAAACGGCATTTACAGATACCACAAATTATTTTTGAATTACTTACAAAAGTGTATATTTTTTTCTTTTTGCATTGTTTTTCCACGTTGCTGTGAAATATGTAAATACAAATTACATCTACATATTTAAAGCATGTCTAAATAAGTATCAACGTCGCACTGAACTTTTGTTTTCCGGCGTTTTATATGGTACCCCTGGGACATCATCAATATTTATGTTTTAACTACGAAACTGTACCATGCTGTTTTAATTTTAAATATTGCAAATATAATGTACAATTCAATTTATCACATGTTCTATTCTCTTTTATAAAAAATGTCGTTATATGACTCTTTAAATTCTACATATCAATACGCTTCGAATATCTAGCGTATGGTGCTAATCATCAGTATAAATGATAAGATATTTTATTATTTAGATGTCAATATTTATGGCAAGCAACGAATAATTTCTTTTGTACCTAGAAAATACAATTTATTGTTCCAAAAATCATAATAATGACTATAACTAGAGCAAGACATCCTTTCAGAGATGCGTGTAATATATGGGTGAATTTGAAATAAAATATTTGCAAAATTAAAAAAAAAACAGGTCCTTATTTGAAAAAAAAAATGTAAACAATATCTTTCCAAGAAGAAACGTCGTTTAGTAATTACATCCCTAGGATGCATTAGAGAACCACGTAAATATATTGGCACATGCATTGATGTTTGCTGCTAGTAATGATGATTTTGTAGGGTTGTTATTGCAATTAAACATTTTATTAACATAATTTAATATAATTGCTATTAAACTTAAATGTTTACATGCTCCACACTTTCAGTCTTCATAAAACAACATTATTTTATGCATTACAGTTTCTCTGTAATATCGAACTATTTTCTGAGAAAATTACAATGAAATATTGCAATCTCATTACAAATAACTTGAAAATTTTGCAATGTAAAATATTTTTAATTATAAATATATAATTTAAAATTTTATTTGTAGTTATAATGGAGTGAAGCTAATATAAGCAAGTGATCAATATACCAGTAGAAAGGGAGGCGGTTGAGCCTGGGAAAATTTTGAAGACCGTGGGAACTCTTAGGTCCTTTGATGTTTTCCGCCGGCATGCGTCATATTAAGATCAAGGGATACCGCCAGACAGGTTTTAATTGTATACTGACAGGTGTGGTCGTCGGCTCGCACCAGATTGAGATCAAAGGATGGCGTCAGGTGTTTGGTGATAAGCATATCAAGGTACTTGACTTTGAACTAATACGTAAACGTTTTCATTCTTTTATACCCAAAAGGACGTGAGTTATGGTCTTCATCAAATATCCTTTTGCTTGAATTTCGTCTGTATAGTTTAGTTTCAGACCTTGCTACCACTTCATGTTCCCTATTCCTCCTAGTATTTTTTGTTGAAATATATATGTATATATATATATATATATATATATATATATATATATATATATATATATATATATATATATATATATATATATATATAGATTTTAAAGGTGTTAGAACCATTTCATTTATTTTTTCAAAATTTATAAGCTGGGAGGCAACGTAATTGAGGGAGATCCCCTTTGCTTTACGCACAATTTCTTCTCGCTAATTTTTAGTGGAAAAGATTTTGTACCTATGCATAATTTTTCGGATCACCCGACACAAACTTTAATAATATAGGAATCAGGTCCATAACTTTCGAGTTCGTCGGTCATATCACCGAGAAATTCATTGGTGGGCACGTTCTCTTGATACGTGTATGGTGCCATCAAGAAATAATGTAATGAGTAATGAGACACTTTCGATATGCCCGCCTGAACGTCACGATAATGTATCAATTTTTGGTATTAATTATCTCTTATTGATAAAAATCATAATTGACTTTAAAATTAATTCAGAAGATGCTATATAGCATGGAGATAAATCGAAAGTGTCTCATTATATTCTTTCCTGATGGTACATTAACAGGACATTTGTATATTATAGTATTTAATAGTTGAAATGTTAATTATTTACAATCCATACATACCTATATGCAAATGTGACCCAAAGGTACAATAAACGAGAGGTAACTTTATATGTTACAAAATTTAATTTCTAATTAAAAAACTATTGGCCATTTATTTACTTAAATAAAACATAGGTTTTAATGCTGTTGCGAGCTATTGACTTTCGTGAAATAAATTCCAAACCAACGGAGGCATTAAAAATACTTAACTGTACAACATGTACATAAAGCCTATGAAATATGATAGTTATTGAAAAATTCTGCAAACAGCACGTTAAATCGGTATTCCTAAAGAGCTTTCTTCTGTGTAAACACGTCTAGCGTTTCATAATTTGTATAAAAATGTTTACTTAAGGTAATACTGGCTAATAACCGACATATTGTTTTACGAAACACTGTGCCTGTATCATAAATCATGCGAGTCACAAACATCTTTAAGCAGTTAGAACGGCACTATCAAACAATATAAAATATTGCACGCTATTCAGAAATGTATAAAGTGGGTGTCTATAATGTAATAAGAAGAACATTCGAATATTTAATGGTTTATCGTCTTTGTTTAGCAATCATAATTTATGGGTTCTATGACAGATTTCTTTTACGTCAGTATATTTCAAATTCATACACTTATATAGACAGTAAAGCATATATGAGTATATAATGTATGTGTATAATTATATATTCTCTAAACGAAATATAATCACAACTCATTTTCTTTTTATATTGAAAATGTTATATGTCTAGAGCAATTTGTTTATTGTATTATTAATATTATGTTTCTTCTGATCTATTTAAAATGATCAACATACACAAGGCACAAAAATTTAGGAATGTAAAAATAATCCTAAATTTTTAGGTGATTTTCAAAGAGCTGTAACTTGGAGAAATATAGTCGTAGAGCAATTTCAATAATGAAAATTGAAGCTCCAAGTTTCTAACTTTCAGATATTATGTTAAATAATCTCTACCATCAGCAGTTTTCGAGTAATCATAAGAAAATCATCAGAAGAAAATATATTCCAAATTTCTGCTTCCCTTTGAAAAGGTCCACGGACTTCAATAAATGTTGTTTCAGTGATTTCATCATAAAGTTTTCTTAGATGATTTTATTCTCTTTAATTTGAGTGGTCTAAAAGCCTTGTACGATGATTTCTTGCTGAGTTATCGTCTCAGAAAAGAAGACCCTCCACGGGTAGGATTCAACAGCTTTCATCGGGAGTTATTATTGTCGTTCAAAGCAAAAAAAGCCAGTTTTGATTTTGGTAATTGATTACTCGGGGAAAAATGATCGCACAAAAAATTTATGTAGGGTTTTAGAAACTACAAAGCATTCTTTATAAGTTGTAGTTATTAGTTTTTGGTAAAACAAAAAATCGGTGCAAGACTGTTGATTCAAGAAGAGGTAAACAATTTATTTATAAGTTATTTAGGGTTATTCGCTTAAGTTGGCATAAATTTGCAAATAATGCATATACTAAGGATGTTGACTTTTTTTGTTTTCAACCTCAAATTATCCCAAAGAGACCCATTTTTTATTGTGTTGGGAATGACTGAATATGTCGTTTTTGTTAAAAATCAATTTAAGGATGAATTCTTTATTTTTTATTAATTTTTTGAGATTAAAAATATTTTTTTAACAATAATCCATATTTTTTTGTCAAAAAATGTTAATTCAGAACCCTACTTTAATTCTTTGTACGATCATTATTTCCTGAGTAATTAATTACCAGTCAAAACTGACATTTTTCTTTAAGCAACGATAACGATTAGAGGCCGCTAAAATTAAAGAGAACACAATTATCTAAAAAAATAAAAATTTATAATGAAATCACGGAAAAAAATTTATGGAAGTCAGTGGACCTTTGAAAGGCAAGCAGAAATTTCAAAAGCAGCAAGTCAAAACTGACATTTTTCTTTAAGCAACGATAATGATTAGAGGCCGCTAAAATTAAAGAGGACAAAATTATCTAAAAAATTAAAATTTATGATGAAATCACTGAAAAAAATTTATGGAAGTCAGTGGACCTTTTGAAAGGCAGGCAAAAATTAGGAAATTTTTTACTTATGATTACTCAATACCTGAAACTAGAAACTAGAAACCTGGAGCTTCAATTTGCTTTTTTTTAATCGCTCTGCGACAATTTTTCACCAAGTTACACATACAGGTCATCTAAAAATTTAGGATTTTTTTTACATCCCTTAATTTTTGTGCCTAATGCACGTGACGATAAGTTGCTAGTTATATAATACATATATTGTCAGATATATTCATACGGTCGTATTACCTATTTCGTAACTATTTAACTTAAACGTAAATATTTAACTTGATTTTTTTACCGACAGATTTTATTAATTTAGTATTTATACGGTAATCCTACACTATTTACATATCCTCATAGTCATACTGGGTGTAAAAATATACTACCTTTTGCTTCCGCTTTTATTCTATTCGTTCCTTTTTGTTAGTAAATGCTTATTAAGCGTTTCAATTTTTAACTATTTTATTATTTTAACTATTTTAATACTGTTAACTAGTTATCAATAATATATTAAACAACAACTGATATGCATTAATATGCTCGGCGTTATATATCGCGTGTGACCTATGTATTTAATATGTAGCTTTCTATAATTTTCTTTATCATTAGATAAAGAAAATTATAGAAAGTTTTCAATTAAAATTTATTTGAATGACAAGTTTACTTGAAAAAATTAACACATTTCAAAACCTAAAGATGTTGATAGAAAATATTGGAAAAAATAAAGAACTGGATACATCTAAATTTATTTACATACATCTATGTACATATATCCATAAGCTCCATATCCTTTTATTCATTCGTTGGAACATACTGCCCTTACACTAAGTGTAATAGGTATCATTACATGAGACACATTCATGAATTATGAAGTACAAAACAACATGTTTCTTTATATTCTAATAAATACTACCAAAATTCATATATTCAACAGTGGTCAGTGGAATAGCTTTCATTCACATTATTTCTGGAAGACAACAAAACGCTTGTTTATTTTTCGTTACGTTACTTATCAGTAGATCATAGGTTGCTCTAAAATCAATTCCATAATAGGTAAGTACGAGTACAATAAAATTATTTAAGTTAGCATAGTACTAACACAAATCGGTAGAAGACTAATATTAGTTATTTTTATGGGATTGGTGATAAAATCTAATTCTTTTTAGCATTGGAGATGGAGTAATTTTGGGACTACTACCTTGTATCACGTCAACAACAATGTTCAAAGATATTTTCCTCTATTTCTTACCTCACGAGGTTATACAAATGCCGGCTGAAATGAAGGCTTACATAAAACATACGATAACTGATACGAAGGATATTATAATCATGCAACTTCCATAACGTGCAAAATATATTATACTATACGTATTTGATGCATTCTGTCGTATTTTATCCTAGAATGTAGTGTAGATTCAGGTTTGTTCTGTAAGTAAGAGACTAGTGACTAGTGCGATCTCGTTAAGCATTCGTTGCACGTACCGTTGTAGTACCTACTGTCACAAATGATCTTTCTCTGAACGATTTTATATAAATACCTGCTTTGGTCAAGTGTTGTACGTAATAATGATCCAGATTCTGAACTTTGCCACGTCACGAAACCTCTAAAGCTTTCTATTATCCAGTACTGGAAGGAGCATTGTATATATGGTTTTTGAAGTTGAGAAGAGAATAATGCATGTACTTTCAGTGCAGCATAATTGCATACTACAAGAAAAAAGAAGAAATTCTAAAGAACAAAGTTGGGGAGACTATGACATTTAATGCAAGTAAGAGGTGATTGAATAGATTTACATAGTTTTAGAATATACGGTTTTAATGATGTTAAGAAACAAACTATCTGATACTTTATTTGATACTTTATCATTTTCTTTCTTATAACTTTATTATTATGCCCAACACAACAACTGATAAAAAATTGCGATTTCCATAAAATATTCAATTAATATCTGATATTAACTTTTATGTCAACTTCTCCACTTCCACCATCTCCATGTCCTCATGCTACTTCATGCTAAAGACCTTCAATTCACCTAGCTCTCTACAGAAATTTCATTTCAAATTCTAATTCAAGACCTATGTATGTTCCCAGATTAACGACCCGTTCGCATGATTTCGTAACATCCTGTCATGTTTTGCTTAGAATATTATATCGAGTTTTATTATAAATAACAGAAGATAATTTTTAATTAACCGTTAATACCTTATAAGGCTGTATTTTTCAAGGGATAATTAACTCTTAGAGAGGACTGTGAACGAAATTTAATTTTTTTTAGTTACAATAGGAGTACTTAAATGACAGGTAAGCTTTATAAGCTTTAATTATATGGAATGTGTTAGTAATGTACTTTCTATAGATGCTCGATATCGCTCGAAAAATGCGATGCTCGAGCGTCCACGGCTTCATGGCGACTCAAATAGCATCTCTTAACCTTCACATATCGAATATTTCGAAAACATTAGCCTCCCCCTCTGAACTATAATACTTATTTCAAAAACATCATACATCTCTGCCGGATCCTGTATATATAAATTTGTAAAAAATATTTTTTTTATTAAAGGATTTATTAAATGATAAAAATTCATTAACAAACTTAGAACTTTTATAAATGATGTAATTTACATCACTTATATTTTTCAAAATTACTAAATAGTAGCTTATAATTGCACTCATGATATCTGTAAGATATTCGAGGGTAAACGGGATTAATTAAGCCACACTATTAACGGTTAGGTCATAAATTCGAAAATATTACCATTCCTTCTGGGATACCACAAGGACCTATCCTTAGTCCCTTATTATTTAATATTTTTATTAATATTATTACATTGCTATTTAAAAAAGACAACATAAACTATATACCTTATGTGGATGATATAAAAATACATCTACAAATAAATTCACTATTAGATTGTATGCGTTTACACGACTATTTTTTGGAAATAAATAACTGGCATCTTCTACCTAAACTACTTCTCCATGGGTAAAACTGCAATGTCATAAGGTGCACCAGGAAAATGAATGGCATAATTTAATATTATACGCTCAATAACATCTATAAATCATCTTAATGGTTTTAGAGACCTGGATGTAATTTTTGATTCAAAGGTAAGATTTATAGATCACGGTCATAAAACAATCCTATAAATGCCTGGGATTTGTGATATCAAATTCAAAAGATTTTTCTTTCAGTGACACGTTGATATCCTTATTTAACGCTTATACTAGAACTTGACTTGAGTATGCATCTATTGTGTGGGCTTCCATACGATATATCAAGAGCATTGCGAAAATATCGAGAGGGTACAAAAAAAGCTCTTGACGTATCTTATATTTCGGATAGATGGTGTATATCCTGCAGACGGATTGTACCAACAATATTTATTGGATCTGGTTAATGTCATATCTTTAGACAAGAAAAGAATGTTTTCTATTATATTTCTTTATGAAATTGTTGATTCTTGTTTCGATAAGACCTCAATATAAGAATAGATCAAGTCAAATGTATCCAGAACCGTATCAAACACCATACCAAACAGATTTTATTTTCGAACGCCTTATATCCATTTAGTTCGATTGTCCTTAATTTTTCAAATGCCTATATTGGCAACGTATTTGCAATATACTATGTTTATGATCCTCTTGTTAATAATGTTTTCTTTTTGTGAGAAATAGATAGCGTCTATAATTATTGTCCTTTAAGTAACTATTGTGTTAGGCATATAATTAGTTTTAATATTAAGTGTAAGCTTGTATATTTAGAATGCAAATTTATTGCAACATATTTGTAATATTTCTATTGTGTTTCTACCCTATAATTGTCAACGTCTAGTTTCTATTACGTCCTATATACATATGTTCTGTTCTATACTTTACCAAATACAAAACTCACTACATATATCACATACAACTTATTGGTACTATACTAAATACAAAAAATAATAATACACACCAGTAAAAGCTTTATGTCACTTATCCTGAAATTAATACATCTGTATAAAAAACAAGAGACCCCAAAACACTGAAATACCTGAGGGAGTAATCAGTTTGGTTGATGGTATTAACTTACGTATAATGTTCGGGTGTTTTATAGAAAACTGGTCCTATATTTTCATGTGTTGCTATATCATAGATTCCAAATTTCTCTCAGAAGAATTAATATATTAGTATAACATTTTATTAGTAAATGGAAACGTAGCTTATGTGTTCTTATAATAACTTTCTTTAGATTTAATTAAGTAAATTTTGCTTAAATACCAAACCAACGTATATATTTAAAAATACAAGTGTTAATCATTAATAGCAATGTCTACAGCGATTTCATGTTGCACGGTCCTATTTGTATGAGTTCAGTATATAGTTATAGCTTTGTTGTGTAAGTGGAAAGGCTCTACCTTCCACTACACGACAATGAAGTTTGTTTAGCCCTGTATGATGGATCAAATTTTTATTGCTGCTATCCTCTACAACCATACATAACATCAACCATATTAACTACAGCCACATATGTAGACAACAGAGCTGTACTAGCAACCAAGTGTAACCCTGATCTTATACATCCGCTCATGTGACGTTCATACTACATCAACAAACTTGTCCACCAGTTACCCTGTACCCCATTGAATCATTAAATACCTCAAATAGATAGTGCCAAATATTTGCCAAATTTTCACCTACATGAAAGAATTTAGAAAAATTCTATATAACTCACCAGTGTAAAATTATGTAGCTGAACGAAGGGGAGCCTTGAGTTTTTCTAATATTAAAGTTACCTGCTCACCCAAGGTTTTAAGAAACATAAATAGTGCTCCATAACATATGTATAACTGAGGGGATAGGTATTCATGTATGCAAATAAGAGATATCTATCCCTTAAGTGCTGAAAATGCACCCAAATTCATTGGTTTTAGAACTTCTGGACAATAGTGAATAAGCGTATACACTAAGAATATTGAGACCAATAGACCTATCCCATTCCAGCTAAGGGTATGTAGTACAATATTTATTTTATAAATGTACTACATACACTATAATTTCAGTTATTAGATAATATTGAACTCTTGTGAACTCTTGTTGCTACAGTTTTGTATTATTAATAAATTGAGTGTATCGTTTCTCAACGTACGACGAGTAAATTTGGAATTAAATAAAAATAAAAAAAAAACTACAGCTTTATGCCACAATTTGAGTTGGTTATTACAGACAATATGTATTATAGATATTCAATTATGTATTCAATATGTATTAATTTCAGGGAAGGCAAAGAGACGAAGGAGAAGCAAAGAGAAAAGCTATTATATACCTACTATGAATTTAATTTTTACATTGTTCTGCAATTATTTTGTAATGTACACATAAGAGTAATATAATAATATGTTGATTAACTAGCATTAACAATATAAATAACTAATAACATCTATAAAGAAGTATACAGGATATTCAATGTACACTCTGTCCAACTTGATAATTATTATATGCTTCCTTCAAATGCAAGTGCATATTATTACTATGACCATTAAAGATCGATTTTAGTAATATGGTTTCATACCAAACATGATATAGTTTAATATATACATACATACAACTGCTAACAGCTAGAGATTTAGTTATAATGATTGGATCGATTTTTTTAATGTAGATATTCTAAAGATCCTTTAGATAAGTTAGATATATGAACCATTGTAAAAAACATCTAAGAGAGTCCTAGACAGAGGAAAGAGTCTTAAAACTTAATGGTTTCCTGGCCTATGTCATTAGGTAGTTTAAAAACACATACTGGTACTAAAATAATTAAGCGCATGGTGGAGATACACCCAACAATTTTTAACTCAATTAATTAAAGTATCAGTTTACAACAATCAAGGCGTAATCGAAATACTAACCCACGTGGTTATCGTTCTTAACATAGGCAAGTATGTCATTGAACTTTGTAAAATTAATTTCCTCTTCCATGTAACACACACCCTTGGTGGTGTTCGATTGTGAACGTTGCATTAACTGCATCGTATTCTAAGACGCATTGTTGTTCTTCCTAAGCTAGTCATTAATTACTTTCGTGCAAATGAATATACACCGTAATTTCAATTACATAGGGGTATTTTTAGAAATGTCTAAATTGAAATTATACCTCTATAGAAATAAAACCCTCTTGCAGTTCTGGGAAGAGAAGTTCAACAAAGTGCTTTCAAAAGAATACTCTGCTTACATTGATAAATAATTTAGAGTACGAGTCAAGTATTGTTCAAGATTATTCTACGACTTATTGTGGAATACTGGATTTTATTTTATCAGCTGCTTATATTCAGAGTTTATGTATTTCAGTCCACGAATTACGAATTGTTAATACTAACACTTGTTAATACGAAAATTACAATACAAAAGACTTGTTTATACTAAAATTACAATACAAATGACGTCTTTATACTAAAATTAACTGTTAATACTAAAATTACACTTCCGTTAGTTATTACCGTTCCGTTAGTATTAATGTGAATTATTACAAACGAATACTTTCTTACTATTCTGCAATAGATATCCAAATATTATTCGGAATTAAGATTCTCAGGCAAAGTTATCTTTAAAACAACCCTTATATACCCTTATTTATCATAAGAAATAAATGGACAGGACGTCAAATAATACATAAGAAATTTGAATATTACACTAGGCACAAAAATTAAGGGATTTAAAAAATTCTATATCCTTAGGTGATTAGGTGATTTTCAAAGGGCTGTAACTGGCTGAAAAATAGTCGCAAAGCAATTAAGAAAAAAACAAATAGAATCACCAAGTTTCTAGTTTTCAGATGTCCAGTTAAATTTTTTTATCAGCAGCAGTTTTTGAGTAATCATAGGAAAATCATCGGAAAATAATTTCCAAATTGTTCTTTTAACACAAATTGAAAACTAGGAACTTGAAGCTCCAATTGCTTTTTTTTTAAATTGCTCTGCGCCTATTTTTCTCCAAGTTATAGCCATTTAAATATCATTTAAAAATTTAAGATTTTTTTACATCCCTTAATTATTGTGCCTGGTGTATTATGAAAAAGAACAGTATTGATAATAATAATATACTATAGGTATAATATAAGTAATAATATAAGTATAGCTTATTTCATCGCTATTTGCCAAATAAAAAATAAAATTTCAAAACATACCGAGGCTTGTTTTTATGACTAGGCTCAGGTAGACTGTTCCGTTTATTGGCAAGATAAGAGAGTTATTTATTTGGCAAATAGCTATGAAATGAATAGTACCTTCCTCATCTTTAACGTTCTACGATCTGAAAGAGCCAAAATTGGCATTGGCACTCACGCATTAAAGTGTAGAAATAATGTGTAATTAACAATCATCAAAAATGACATTGTGGTGGCATGTTGAAAATAATTTTTAAATAGTAATAGTGTACGAATATTACCTCACTGGTCATCAGATTCAAATATCTATTAAACATTGTTTTTATTTTCAGTTTCATTATTATTTTAGTTTTTGTTTTGAAAAAAAATCGATTAATCTAGTATTGATATGCCTTCAAACTTTTTAGCCAGTGTCTCCCTGTAAACGCTTTCCTCTAAGGTGTTTTTTTTTCTGACAGAAATCAGGCAAAAGTCACATAGTTTTTACGTATTGGAATTTTATTTTGTGTTGATTTTAAAAATAAATTATAGATTAATGGAAAACAATAAATTTAATTCATAAATAAAATGCCAAACTGAAAAAGGAGTACGTAATATCTTTCTTCACTTTTTCACCTCCCTCTTGACGAAAGCACAATATCCTGTTATAAAACTCTTCTCCCACCTGCTCAAGTATTTTGCGGAATTTAACCTATATTCTTGAGTAATTATTTGCTTCAAAACCTCGACGTTAAGTGGCATGGCGTATACCTGAGGTTTTATTTAGCCTCATAAGAATAAATCTTTAGAGGATGTTAGATCTGGAAACCGAGCAAGTCACTCTATTGGATCCAGGTGTCCAATCCACCTGTTGGGATATTGTTCATTAAGATAGACTCTTAGTGTGCCATAATAGTATATTACCATCATAAATTTATTAGGATTTCCTCTAAAATCCCCAAAATTAGAGGTTCAATAGGATTCTGCAACATGTGCAAATACAGCTCTCATGTTAAATTTCAATTTAAAAATACAGGTCCAGGTATGTGACTATCCATGATGTCTGTCCACACATTGACTTTTTTTTGCAAATTGTGTATGGCTCTCACGAAAGATAAGAGTGCCACTTCAGTATCTTACGTTTTCATTCACGTTACTATTTACCACAAAATGTGGATTTATCGGCAAAATAAATTGCCATATTTGTTCTGATATAATTCTGGCTATTTTTTTTTTTTTTTTGTAGGGGAAGAGAATATTTATTTATTGGTTCTTGCAGACAAATATTTATTTGTCTGCAATGCCTCAGCGTCTAGTTGTTTTTATATCTTAACACCACCTCTTCTCTGAAACTTCTGCAATATCTCTTGTAAATATGCTCTAAAAACAGAGCGATCGAGATATTTCCCATTGAAAATTATTTCACCTGCATATAGATATTCTCCAGTCTTGCCAATAATTATAATCGTCTTAAATTTTCCTTCCAAAATACGTACCATGTTATTAAAATCAATCAAAATTATGCTTAAAAAAACGCAGATTTCTAAAGGTAAACACAAAATATAATTCAGATATAGAGAAATGTCATAGTGGCTTTTCTATCACAAAATTCCCGACATTTACCTCTTAAGGGGGCTACACACTATTCGTTTATCTGCGCAGTTTATCAGGTGTCACGTCATTTCTGAGTGATAAACTGTGTAAACTGCGCAATTTAGACCGGTATTTATGCAGATGAATAATGTGTGCATTTGAATCCTATTTTGCAATGATAATCTGCGCAGTTTATCATACAGTTTGTTCAGTTGACGTCATGTTTATGTATATGATAACCACGGTTTCAGAAAAAGATGCGTTTTATACCAATATTTGTATCAACGTTCACGGCGTTTTTTTCTTCTCCTTCTAGCAACACAGTTGCAACAAACTGCGGCTCTTCTTTTTCTGTCACCCTTTTAACGCTCTTTGAACTAAAGCTGGAGAGAACTGAAGAAAAATCGGACGGAACTGAGGCGAAAACTGAACGTAGCCTACACACACACACCTTCAATTCAGATAACTGTATAGATTTTCACACAACTATTTACGTCAGATAACTGCACAGGTAAACGGAAGGTGTGTAGATCCCTTTACAGGAAGGCATTGCCTAAAAAGTTTGGTGGTATGCCAACATTTATTTTAATCGATTTTTTCAAAACTCAAAAGACATGTCAAATTAGAAACAACGTTTGAATGCACATTTGCACAAGTTACCGCCAACCCTCAGTCAATAAATACTTTGTACTTTCAGTGGGATGGAACATTTATTTGCGCTATCGATTACATCAAAAACATTTTTCTGAAAATTTTCAAAGCAGACCAAAACTTAATTTTATTTTTGCACACAGTGTATAGCGTCCCTATTACTGAATACGAAATATTGTATATAATATAGAAATGATGAAGTGAGTTACACTTCTAAAAACTATTAGCAATTAAAACATAATAATATACACTCTAACAATCAGGGCTTAATAAATAATCAGCTGATGTTCTTATGGAGGACCACTGATCGTCGAGTTTTGATGTCTTCATCCGCACAACATTAAAATATTTTTAAACTATTTATAACATATACTCTGTGCTTGTTATTGATAAATTTTTTTAAATATTATTTGTTGTCACAATTGATAAGTTTTAATTCACTTTATTTACGGTTCACATTTGTATTGTAGTTACAAATATACAATGTATATTAACTATAACTAGTAATATGTATAACATGCATTGTAACTGATTATAATAATATTGCAAACAAACAATAGACCAATAGAAATAATTTGAAAAATAAATACCAACATTGGTCTGCATTTATACATATACTCGTACCTATTTTGATTTTATAATATGATATTTTGTGTATATTTCAATTTCACAGCTGAAGTATATTTTGCTTGAATATTCCTGAAACCTTCTATTGAATGCTCGTCATTTTTATTTCGATACCCAAAACGTTTATTATTAGATACTCTTCAATGATATCCATTGAACTGAACGCCGGACTTATAATAAAACCTTAATATCAGAAAAATGTACATAAAACCCACCGATCTTCTTTTGATGAAACATTTTAAAATTCCACTGCGTTCGCAAATTTTCCTTCCGGGTGTTTTATATCGAAATTCTAATTTTATTTCAATTATCTCCTTCAGCATTTTATAATTCGGTACTCTCGATAATTATTTGAAAATTTGCATTTAAAGACTATCATTAGGTTTGAACTCGATTTATCCATTTTACAGGGAAATTCATTCGAATTTATTGTACAGTTTGGGGTGGAATTATAATAAAATAATATGCCCTTAGGGATTCATTAGCTTTTATTTGAAATCTTTAATTAATGTTGCTTTAATATAACGAAAAAATAGACAGCGAATTACTACCTTAGAGTTCCGTTTTGTGCATAATTTCAGGATTTTTTGTACCCAAAATCGTTGATGTATTTTGTGGTCACTTGCTTAACATAAACCTCTAAAAACCCATAATGAGACTGTGAGTAATCAGAACCGCACGAAGCCCTCTCCTTTTATATCCTATTGTCAACTGTGTGTAGTTCTTCCCTCCGCCTAACGTTCGATAAGGGTTCCTAATTCGTTCGAATCAATACCGAGGTTGACAAAATTAATGTCAGCGGAAACCAATTCCTATCAAAATCTTTCCCTTTTGTGTTTGATTAGAGCCTCGACGTGAAAAGTGGTAAATAATTTATTAACTAGGGTGATTTGTGAGCGCAGGATTTTGGACATTATCGGCGGAATCGTTTTTATTCCAATTGCGATCCCTAAACAAGAATAATCGTTCTACATGGAGTGATTTCGGCAGAATGCCATTGTTCCAAGAATTGAAATGTAACGGGATTTTTGCATCGAATTCAGCTGTAGTTAAATGAATACACATATATTCACGTTCAATAATGTATCGTCTAGAACGTGTGATATTAATTCGATCCGTACTGTAATATGGTTAAAATTAATTAAGCATGTACATACTGAAAAATAAAGGATATGTTGTGTTGATACTTCTATGAAAGTATTGATAGTTTTCGAGATACTTGGGTTTCTTCATAGGTCTCTCTATTCGATTCTCTCGATTCGATTAGAGCTATTCTCTATTCGAATAGCTCTAATTCTTAAGTTATGCCAAGACCCAGTAAAATTACTTTTTGGCCACATGCTCAACGTGATGACTATTTTAAGCGATATCAGAAATTGTTTGGCGATAAAAAGGATAAAGGCGCATGCTTTGACCGGGAATCGAACCCGGATCTCCCAATTGCCGGTTGGTTGCTCTGACCTCTGAGCTATCAAGGGACACTCATTATACTTGCTAATGCGCCAGTTTAAAATGTCACTATAGTACTCTCCGTCTAGAGACATGGTTTGTCTCGATACCTTTCAAAAAATAAAACCCGCCACAGGTAAGATTTGACATTTGTCCCGGATCGGAACCGAACGACATACAGCTGTTTCGAACTTATTAGTTCTCATCAGTGCCGTACACGGTACGTCGATTCAGGACAAATGCCGAATGAACTTTATGGCGTATACATCTTTATCGATACGATCTCTGTCAGTAACATTCCCGGTCAAGGCGTATGAACTTTTATCCTTGCTATCGCCAAGTAGCAAGGATAAAGGTGCATGCCTTGACCGGGAATCCAACCGGGATCTCCCAATTGCCGGTTGGTTGCTCTGACCTCTGAGCTATCGAAGGGCACTCATTATATTTGCTAATGCGCCAGCTTAAAGCGTCGCTACAATTTATTTATGATATACAAAGTCTGAGAACCGTCTGACTTCAACAACCTACTTAATACAATCTGAAAAATCTTCGTGCACGATTCTAACTATCTTTTATAGCTAACTAACTAACAGACGCCACTAAAATGTCTATCTTTTTATCTTGTAAAATATACTCACAACATACATGTGGCATTGACGAAGTTGTGCCTGGAGTGTAGTTGTGCATGGAGTCTGGAGTGACTTTCTTTTGGAGTGAAGTTTGGAGACTGGTTTTTCTACCACTGTAATGCCCTTGCTTGCAAAGCCCTGTCTGTGCGCCAATTTTTCACCAAAAATGACATGGCCCCTCTGCCCCATCTCCCCTATTCACCCGATCTTGCTCCCAGCAATTTTTTTATTTCCCCGAATGAAAAGAAATATGAAAGTAAAGCGTTTTTTCGACGTCGCTTAGATGAAGAAAAAAACGACGGAGGCGCTGTCGGGCATCACAGAAGACGAATTTCAACAATGTTTTGAACATAAAAGATTACACAAGTGTACTAGTGTCAGTGGAGAGTACACTGAAAAGAATTGGATGTTCTTTGTTTAAAAATTAAATAAAGTATATAAAAAAATTATTTCGGTTTCTTTTGGGTACCCCTCGTATACATATGTATAATCCTAGACAAGCTTACATATAATTTATATCACCTTTTATTTAATATAGTTTTTTAATTATTTTATTTTACTTTAGGATTTCTACATTTATGCATGTCGAAAGAAGAGTAACCTTTTTTTATTACTGTATACTGAGTACTTATTTGATAATTGCTTAATTATATCTCGCAGACTACTAACGTTTCTTTGGTGGAACACTCTATTTAAAACCTTGCTGTCACTGAGGTAATAGAAAGGTTCCAAGAAGTGTCTCTAACGTTTTGCAATTCGTAATGAACGTGATAAATTTTAAAGACTAATTTATGATAAGGCACGAAAGGATTTAATTACACGATAATTATAATGACTTTAGGTATACTCTTTCTTGGTCATAATATATGTAAATGAACCTGAATTATAACTCTATACAGGATAATATTATATTAGGTCTAAAAGAACAATAGGGTAGGATTTTATATAACATACATATCTAGTACACACAGAATAATATTTCTCATTCGTTATTTTGAATTTCATATAATCGTATATTTTAAGCCTTTCTAAATTAAATATTGGTGGTATGTTGTAATTCGGGTGGTAAGAAATTATAAGCGTTTGGTGGACAGGCCTTTGTAAATGTCCCATTTCTTTTGTAAGATGGTACTTAATAGTTAAATTTTAGAAGTACAATCATTTAATACTAAAAGTTTAATTCTTCGAACAATAGATGAAATGAGTAAGTTGGATCTTATGGAACATTATTTAAAAAAAATTTCCTTTGCAGGACTTATTTACAATAGAGTAATATGTAAGGGGGCTTTCTATAAGTGCATGAGAAATAATTGTTAACTGGTTTGTGTTAAGAATGTTCAGTACGTATTTAAATTTTGATATAATAACACTGACGTAGTTGTCCACAAAACACCAAAACTCTATACAGTACACTCGACGCACGTTTCGCTAGTTGTCATCATCTGGATATGATGAAGAACTATTAATGAGAGAGTTTTTAATCATCTCCAGATCATGCCAACTTTGTTGGCGAAACGCGCGTCGAGTGTAATGTATAGTGTTTTGGTGTTTTGCGGAAAACTATGTAATTGTTATCTTTACACTAAAGGTTCCTACCTACTCTAGTATTGATATTATAACTTGAATTTTTATTTATTAAATAAACAATGCGTATATCCTATTTCAAGTCCATATCCAAGGTATTAATCATAAAACTCCTAAATATATTATGCCCGTTTTATGTAGAACAATGCACAATATTCTGCTATTTCCAATCCTTAAATTAATGGCTTTTCAGATATATTGCAACTGAATGGTAAGTAGTTCACTTAATAAAATTAATAGTTAATAATTTATAGTCCACCCACCGTTTTATAAGATTCAAGTCAAATTTAGATTCCGTTTTTAGTTCGTTCTACGAGTCGGCTTTATAAAATATACTAACTCTGTTATCAGCAAATTCTGTTATTTTCCCTCTACCATGCAATAAGGATTGTTCTTTTGTGTATATTGAAAACAAACTGAGCATACTTAAAATGTATATTCAACATACTCGTTTTAAGTGTTCATTCTATTTCTATTATATGAACGGATTATTCTACAAACAAAAGTGTGGCCTATAATTTTTTCCATATATGAATGCATGTTTTGTATTTCATGTATTACTACTAATATGTTAAAATATTATATTCTAATTTACTAGTGTTTCTAATTATATCATATTATTATCATTATTTATAGTATTATCGAAGAAAGAATTAAGACTTAAGAATTAAGAATTATTACCTTGTAAGAGCTTAGTAATTACTAAATTATTACTTAATTATTTACATAATTATTATAATCTGGGAAATTTTGCAACGAAATAACTAAATAAAGGAAAACCAATTAAAAATAATATATGTAAACAATTATTGGTTATTATTATATTCTATAGGTTTTGGCCTCATCAGCCACTGATCGCATGGGTAGTCCCTTTGCGATCCCCTCTTATACGGGTCATTATCCAAAAATGCTATCTCATAAAAGGAGTAATTTATGCACGTCCCCTGCCCTAAGCCTTGCCTCCTCTTGGATAACAGTGGCCCTAATATAAAGTACCTCTTCTTCTCCAGTGCGGAACAGGTATAAAGAAGATGAATCGAGGTGTCCCCATCTTCCTTACAGTATCTGCAGGCCGGGCTATCAGTCAGCCTCAACTTCTGGCTTTGTGTCTGTTCAATTTACTGAATTCTTGGGCCCACTTCTCAATCACTGAGTATTCGATGAAGAGTTTGATTATTCGAAATCCCGTTACTCCTCTCGATCTGTTATTGTGCTGGTCTCTTTCCCTGCCATTTATGCGGTCTCTGATCAGATCCGACTGATCCCCACTGCAGGTTCCGGTCCATAGAGGTTTCCCCTGGTCCCTAGTCCGGCAAGCTCATCTGCAATTAAATTTCCCTTAATGTCATTATGCCCAGGCATCCATACAAGTTCCACCGGTCCCTTCCCTGCCAAGTGGTTCAATGCTTCATAGCAATTATAGACCAGCTGCGACTTTGTCGTTGCTGAATTCAGGGCTACTAACGCCACGCCGCCCTGTATGTATCCGAGCAGATACATACCTTCTTCTAGGTCCGATTTTGGTCGGCCCCCATCGCACCGTATGTAATTGCTACTAGCTTGGCCTGGAGTGCGGTATTGTATTTGCCCAGGGGGAAGGTTTTGCCTATCCCACCGAGAAAAGGTTTTATAAGTCTCCTGGCTTGACTTTAGAAATTTTGTACTATCGTCTGGATAGATTTTCATTAAAAAAAAAATAGAATCTAATATCGTTAATTACATACATGCCATTTTATGGTCATTTAGTATGAACCTGTTGTATTTGCCGTGGATTTTCATCATCAAATTTTAATAATAATTCAAATTTAAACTATTTTGTTCACAAAGTACGTTAACTTTATTTTATAGACAGGGCTTATTTGAAATTAGAATAATATACCCTGTTGCATTTGTTAGTGAAGTATATACCTTCGTTTATAGAGTAGTGCATACAGTGAGCAGATAAAAGTTGGAACAAATTCGATACAGTCGTTATTAGGAAAGTAGGAATAAAATGCTCGGACAGGTTGATTTTGTTTCTTTTTATATTAACACTGTTTTTTAAAAATAACAACACTCATATCTAAAGACGCCATTTAAGAGGACATATTTCCTACGTATAGTCTTGATCTTTGATAAAAACATAAATTTACCAATTTAAGTTTTGAAATCATCGTTCCTGCAATGTTTCGTTACTATTTCTAAGATTTACTCTTTACCAAATATTATTGAAGCATTAAAAAATACAATTCGGAACAAAATAATTACTAAGACGCTAAATAAGGTTTTACAACAATTTCAATTTAGATTTGCAAATTGTCAACAGGAAAACTGTCAGGTGAGTGAACAATTAGAACACTTAATTTAGATTATTTTTTATTCATTTAATTTCTTTTAATTTTGTGGGATAGAAACTATATTACACTTTCATCAGTATTTAATACATTAACAATTAATAAATGTATTGATACTCAGTATTGTGAGCAAGATGAATACCTAATAAATCATAAGACTTATTTGCGTAAAATTTTCGAATTTTGTTATAAAATTTTTAAATTATCACAAATACACTCCACATGCATACTGTCACAGCTAATTAGTTTGTAAGTGGCTATTATTGCCTTGTCAGTATTAAAGAGACAAACACGTGATGAGCTACAAACATGCGCTTGCCTTGTTTTATTTCCTGTATATTTAAAGCTTCTAATTAGATCCCGAATACAGGTTCATTCAGCTCGTTAAATATTAGATCAAAATTAGATCATTTAAGTGGCATGCCTGCAAAGTTGTTAGTTGTCAAGATTTGAAAACGCATGAACATGGAAAAGCACTACCTAATTCGATACTTTTATATAGAGAATTTCAAACATTGTCTAAATTTAGAACATAATTTTATTAAATAGATAAAATTACAATTTCGGAGCCGCTCCCTTGTTGAACGTACAGGGTGTCCGGATACGATACAGTCGGCACAATGCAATGAAACACAGAAACATAAATCGTGAGCTCTACTATTCTATAGAATAAAAATATTTTATTTATTATTACCTTTAATAAAACAAAATTGTGTTAGTGAATACAGAAATATATTAGTGTATCTGGAATAGAAACCTATTTTTATATATGTAACTGCATTTAAATACCTATATTGCCTTAGGTCATCAATTAATTAACCATTACTTATACGGAATTATAAATAATATAGCAAATGTATGTACACATAGTGATTTTGTCATATGTCGAGTATAAGAGTGTAAGTCTTTTAATTGTGAGTTTTTTGTATCCATCAGTTTACAAAATTAAAGTGACATATTTCTATCGCATTTTTAACATAAAAATATATACCAACAATAATAATTTATTCCCAAGTGTCTATATATGATCAATAATAAAAGTAATTAAGTTTTCAGTTTAAAATAGAACACGTAAGCCACTGAAGTTGCGAGATAACTACATGGCACTGGCTTAATGTTCAAATTAGCTTAAGAGAGACGTAGAAACATGAATTTTTTGATTATTAAATCATTTACTAAAATAATAATAATTTGTAGTATTATATAACGTACAAAATAATATTTAACTTGAGAATGCATGCAACAAATATAGTGGCAAGAAATTTAAATGTAATGTTAATTTGAACATATAGTCATAAATTACAGTTAAATAATAAAACATATAAGGAATCATATTATGCAGGATTAAAATATTTACATTATATTTAAACTTATTTACTATAAACTTATTTACTATAAACATTTAATTATATTTATATTTAAAAACATAACAATTTTAGTGCCCATTAGGTTCTTTCCAGTGAAGGTGAGTTCCTAACAAACAATTGGTATGAGGTTAGTATAGTTGTAATGCAGAGATATAGAACAGACGCATTTCCTTAATAATAATGCTTATTCTTTTTCATGTTTATCCAATACAATTTTCCTTATATTGAGAAGATGCTGTCTTACTAGGGGACATAAGGTGACGATTGATAAGGTGCATAGAGTGGCACCTATGGGGCACCACAAGCACATCAAAATACTACGGATCATCGCAAATGCACCGTGGTATATATTCAATGCATCGTTACACAATACCATGCATTGGATTGAGAAGTGCAATGCGTGCGTGTAAAATACCTCCAAAGGTTGGAAACACATGCTAACAATTTGGTTGCTAACCTTGGATAATAGCAAATCAACATACCGTCTATGAAGATATTGTATGCTGGACTTACCTAATAAATATATTTAGATTAAGTTAAATCCTCATATCATAATATTAATCTTTAAGATTAAGTTATATATAAGGCTTTACAGTAAGTCTCTAACTCTATGCTTCATGCTTCAACCTATTATATACCATATTTGATTATTTCTTATGGGTATATTGTAGATACAATGGGAGTTAGAAAAAGAAACTAGGGGATATATTATCTGTCTTGTATATAAGTTTGATAAACATTTCTTTTAATCGATGATTTCTATATTTCTAATAATTTATTTTCCAGCTTTTAATCGATGTATTTTTTATGATTTTTTTATGATGACTATATATTTGTAGTGTAAATGCGATTACACTAAAGGATATCACATTATACCAAATTATTTAATTTTTCTTTAGTTATCGAACTTTATAAATAATTGATCTCAATCTGTTAATAATCATTTTAATATATTCATCCCATGAGTATCTATCAATAAAGATATATAATATAATCGGCTTCATTTACAGAAATATAATAGAAACCCCTGTATATATTTATCTGTTTATATTAAAATAATTGTACCTTATTACAATTAAATGGTACACACATTTATACGCAAATGGTACTTTCATTATGACAAGTAAAAGGTATATGTATTTAGTTTTACCAAACATTGCATCAAAGCACATCTTTACTTTTTTAAATCATTTTCTTCACTCTCCTCAACCTCGTTCCAATATGTATTCTTGTATAATATGATAGTGTCGTCTGTAAAAGACAATACAGTTCATTTACTTTCCATAATTAAAATTGCATTTATGTAATTATGTATATAAAAACTAAAATAGGACAAACAGTTATACCTTTGGGAACGCCAAATTCCGTATTCTCTGCACTACCTACAATATTTTCTATTTATACATATTGAATTATATTGCTAAGAGAAGGTTTATTAATTTTATCGTCTGTCCTCGAAAGCCAACGTGACGAAGCCGTTTCACAAATATTAACTTAAATAAACGCCACGGATTAAACAATATTACCATATTACCAGAGTAATTCACGAGATACTACGAACCGAAATGACTGACCTGGATGTGCCATGTATATTTTTTGTTATATTGGCATATGCATCAACTTATATAACTTTTTCTGTAATATTCATTAACACTTGTATGTAATATTTATGTGAACAGTATTATTTGTATTCGTACTTGTATTACATGAGTATCATAGTTTAAAAGTTTGTATAATAATTGATTTAATAATTGATAAAGGACACATTTTGTCGTTTTTTTTTCTATAATATTTAGTGAAGGAATACAATAGTACTGAATAATAAATCGTTTCATAAAAATTCCATTTAATTGTATGAAGATGAACAATAAACACCAAAATATTCTTAATGGTCTATATTATATAGATAAAATATAATCTAAATTATATATTCCAAATTTATAAATCACTACAATTTATAATTCCAATTTATTACAACATAGAAGAACAATTTATTTCATATGGTATTCCAATGTTATTGAGCTTCTGTATTAAATACAAACAGCTGTATAGAACTTTTTGTAATATTTTAAATCTACACAACTTACATATATGCGTTGGCTTAAAAATATTCCAGATATGGCGACGACATCAATGACATATTCATTATATGAAAAAAAGAAACGTGTGAGTAAGCATAATAAAAAAACATATTAGTCCTTGAAATAGAAATATATTTCATTAAAAGTTCGCTTCAAGTACAAATTATTAATAAATTCAGTATCATAAATAAGTAGTTTGAGTACTTGAGTCGATAACATAAAACGATTGAGTCGATTAAAAAAAAATATAAAATACTATAATAATATAAAGTTATACCCTTCAACAAATCTATTACTTCTTTTACATCTAGACTGTTGTGATAATATAAAACACCCTATAGTTGTTAATAAAATCTACAACATCTGGTGATATTTTAAATCGTCGAATGAAAGCTGGGATCTTTATTTTTATTTAATGCAACTGTGACAGCTTAATCCCTAATTTATTTATAGCTTCTTTCGAGCTATAAGATTCAGGGCCAACATTACCACGAAAATAGTTAATTAGACTGAAGTTACAAGATGATTTCTGTTATATTTGTTCAAAATTACGTTTGTCTGAGAGCTGCATTGTTTTATTTGAAAAATTATCGATTGTTTATGGATATTGATTGTTTTATATCATCCCTTTCCTATTCAAAGTTAAGTAAAATTATTTATAAAATGTAGATGTTTATCGAATTACATCTCTAATATAACTATAGCATCTTTCAATAGGGACGCTCGAAATTTCTTAACTTATATCAGCCACATTGTTAGAGCAACATTTATTAAGTTTATTGTAAATTATTCAGTAGTGTATGGCAAATCACCGTGGAAGGTTATAGGGTCCAACAACTTGTGAAAATCATTAAATCTTATTTTCAAACTTAGTGCTCCCTTCGAAAAACGTGATTCTTATTCTCGCCACAACTTTCCCGCCTAGTCGGCTATTCGACGTTTGGTGGCCAAACTCGAGTCAACCGGTTTGATAAATAATCAGCCAACATCCGTACGTCACTGAAACGCAAGGTCTGCTGAAAAAATCGCTGCTGTACGCGAGAGTGTACGGGAAAACTCGAGGCAGTCGATTTCTCGTCGTTTGCAGGAATTTGGCCTTTCTGCGATTTCAACTTGGTGAATTTTGCGTTCGGATTTGGGTCTGCACCAGTATAAAATCCAACTCTAGCAGGAATTTAAGGTACATGACCATAGACAACGCCGTGTGTTGTTGACCTAAATTTCGCCAAAAAAATCATCTTTAGCGACGAAGCCCTTTTGTGAATGAATGGATAAACAAGCAAAATTGTCGGATTTGGGATGATACCAATCCACACGAAATACACCAGCATGAAATGGATCCCGAGAAAGTCACTGTTTGGTACGTATTTTGGTCTGGCAGAATAATCGGTCCGTATTTCTTCCAAAACGAAAGTGGCATTGCGATAAACGTCAACGGTGAGCGCTACAGATCGATGATAAAGAACTTCTTGCGGTGTAAACTAGATGATATGGATATCGACGATATCTGGTTCCAACAGGATGGAGCTACATGCCACACAGCGCATGTCACGATGGACATTCTACACGAGCGATTTGAGGCCATGATTATCTCTTGCAGCGGCAACCTGAATTAGCCACAGAGATCGTGCGATTTAACGCCTTTAGGCTTCTTCCTTTGGGGCTGTCTTAAATCGCAAGTCTATGCGAATAAATCGCAAACAATTGATGCCCTGAAAGTCAACATAACGAACGCCATCCAGCAAATTCAGGCAGATTTATGCGACAGTCATCGAAAATTGGATCTCCCGAATACATCCCACCAAGTAAAGCAGCGGCGGAGATTTGAACGACGTTATATTCCATACTTAATGCCATAAGATATTATTTCAAATAAAAAAAATTGAGTGAATATCTCATACACAACTTGTTTTATTTACGTTTAAAAATCGAGCCCCCTTATTGAAAGAACCGTTATCTTAAAATTAATGCTTATTACATACTAAACAATTTCCTCTATACTCTTAAGACTCTTTCTTGTTTATCTAAAATTTCCTTTACGTAAGAATTTTAAGAGATTCACTACGTAACGTAAATATATTCATTTCAACGTGAGTAAATTGGGAAATGAATAACACCAGCAATCGAACTTCGGTAACAACTTAAATGGATAAACTACCCTACATGGAAATAATATTTAAGTTCACAACCTTATAACTTCAATGCAATGGTTCCCTGAAAGTAAAGAAAAATAAGAAATCAAATTTGACATATTCTTACCAACGAATTTGTGAGCTGAGAATTTGACTGCATGTTCACCAATGCGCGAAATTAAGTTTGTGTAACTTGAAAAGGGAACCTTATTGTCGTACGTCAGTAATATAGCAGGCAGGGGCGTCTGGGGCAATATATTTACTTCCAATTTCCGGTCTCTATTCCTCCAACAATTTCCTTTGGTTAAAAACCAATGAACTATATAGGCTTCTTCTGTGAAAATTGTCTCGAGGCTGTCCAGCATATCTCGTTATTGCTTCCTCTACGTGAGATTTAGTATAATGGCCTGGAGATTCCAGAGCTCGTTGAATGCAACTTTCGCTTTATAGTACGTGTGTATAAGTGCATGCGCTCTTTCACAATAATCACGAAATCTTTCAGATTTCGTGATTATTGTGATGTCAGTACGGAGCTATCCCTTAATAAATAGGGTGTTGTTCTATGATATAAACAGCAAATAGGAAACTCCTAATAAGAGGTAAAATACGATTATGTGTAAAATACGATAACGTGAAACAATACTGCAAATGTTACAACTATAGCAGTGGCGGTCGGTGTAATTTTTGTCTGGGGATGCAAGAATAACAAACAAAAAATTAAAATAAACTTACCCATGTCCAAACCTGAGGTTATTTATACAAGAAATCCATTCGCCTGTTTTTGGACTTCGCAAAAACGTCAATTACAAGATTATTAAAATATGGAATCGCTGTAATTAACACTTTCCCCTTACTTATCATGCAAAGTGAATTTAGTCTGATTTGCGGTATTGTATTTCTCAAAAAGTTTTTTTCAGATATCGTGTTTAAGTTATGACGTCATTACGGAACTACCCCTTACTAAGGCTTTCCTATTTACCGTTTTGTATAATAGAACAACACCCCATTTATTGTGTAAAATACGATTACGTGAAACAATACTACAGATATTACAACTATAAAGGTATCTCATATTAGGGATCTGGTAGGCATTTTGTTATTTCGGCTGACAAAGTAACTGTATCCTTCAATATGGAAGTATATCGCCCTAGCTGCAGATATCATATGTTAATATGTCAACCATATTTTTCAGAAAGACATTGATTGAAGTACAAATTAATTTTTTTCAGATTTCGTGTTTAAGTTATCACGGAGCTACCCCTTATTAGGGATCTCCTATTTACAGCTTATATAATACAACACCATATTAATTATATAAAATACGATTATGTGAAACAATACTACAGATGTTACGACTAGAAGTAGTTAACATTAGGGATCTGGTAAGTATTCTATTTTGTTTCTTTGTTTCTTTGAACAAAGGGGCTGTATCCTTCCATATGGCAGTATATCGTCATAGCTGCAGATATTGTTATTAACAGAGACCTAATTGAATTAAATATTTTTATAACCAACTTTAAAATACAGTACATTTATAGGCCGAAATCATAGGAAGTCGCCTGTAAGCCCTTATTTCTTTAAGACTAAACTTACTACTGCTGTATATAGGGTGTCTCAGTTGGAACTATAGGATTTGAATTGCGCGCCATTTGTGTTTCGTCAAAGATAGGGCGTGAATATGACGACTGTCATCTACAAACCTTACGACATCAACATGCCTTGGTGTCTTATTTGGAACTATAGGATGTGATTTGTAAATAAAACTAAAATCATTTGACAGACTACGTTCTTTATTCTTCAACATAAAATGGAGACGATATGGCTACAAATGGAAAAGAATATCGTTCACATGGCCGCTTCGATTTATCTGGCATGATTCTGGTATATAGGGTGTCTCAGTTGGAACTATAGGATTTGAATTGCGCGCCATTTGTGTTTCGTCAAAGATAGGGCGTGAATATGACGACTGTCATCTACAAACCTTACGACATCAACATGCCTGGGTGTCTTATTTGGAACTATAGGATGTGATTTGTAAATAAAACTAGTATCATTTGACAGACTACGTTCTTTATTTTTCAACATAAAATGGAGACGATATGGCTACAAATGGAAAAGAATATCGTTCACATGGCCGCTTCGATTTATCTGGCATGATTTCATTCGTTTAGCAAAATGTCCACGGGCACATAAAACTAGTTCTATCTCCCCAATAACACGTTGAATGTTTGCTTTAAGGTCATTGGTTGTTGCTGGCTGAGTGGCGTACCCTTTTCTCTTGACATAACCCCAAAGAAAAAACTCTAGTTGTGTTAAATAACACGATCTAACAGATAAATTGATGTCAGCATTCCGTCTTGACAGATTCAATTGTTGTGCACGACGTCGAATTGATGTATTTGGATACTCCCGTATACTTTCACTGCAGCTATATTTTCATCTGATCGACCACGACGAGGACGTAATTGCCTTATCAATTACAGAAACCGTCTCTTCACATTACTTCATCGCTTCATTTTGTCATATTTTGGTGCGAATGTTGCTTAATGCAACTGTAAATGATCGCTCACTTTCATAAAACAGTTGTACACAAACTATTCGTTAATCGCAGTATGTTGACATCGAGTGGTTTGTAGATAACAGTCGTTAATATTGACGCTATATCTTTCACAGAACACAAATGACGCGCAATTCAAATACTATAGTTCCAACTTAGACACCCTATATTTATAATTTGTACATTTTGACTAGCTATAGTCAAAACTCTGTGAGCTCTGTGTACATTCACATTCAATGGGCAATCTGATATCGTAGTTTTGAGACTTGTTCTTGTTGAGCTGTACATAAGCATGTTCATATTGTGTATATATTGTCTCTACTCTATTTTGTTGTAATTAGTTCTCTTCACAATGAAAAATTCTCTTAACCTGGTTAGAAAACACATATAGAAAACAATATAACAACTCTTAACTAAATGATCACTTAAATTATTTCTTACAATATGATGCCAAATTTTGTGCACCTTTTGTAGCATAGTTAACTTGAGAACTAATATATTTAAGATTTGCCTATTTAATGCAGCGCATTATTTGGCGTGCGAAGAAACACACTTTAATAAGTAATTTACCGTTTCATCTCATACAAAATTTTCCAATACAAAAAGAAAATATGGGTTTTACTTACATTCTCACCAAAGACATTTCTATATTTCGCACCAAATGGACTTATACGCCAGAATGGCGCAATATCGAACAATAACTAACAAATGGTTGAGAGTAGTTTGTGGAAAATCGAGAATAATCGAATTTCGAGCTTTTATATAGAAGTATCTATATAATGAGAGAAATATATAACAAAATTGAAAATAAATAAAGGACATATATCGATTTTAGTATATTGTACCCATGAGAGTTAGTCTATAAAATATTTTAAAATTTTCAGGTAGGTGTTTGAAAGCAAAAAATGAGTTTTGTGGGGAGTTCTTAAAAATATGCAAAATATTTTTTTTAGCGTAAAGTGCATAGTAATTAGGATGATAATTAGAAATATTTGTAGCAGACTTTGAAATGCGTAACATTTTGCTGATTGCTTTCCGTTTTGAGAAATGAAACATTTTTATACTGAAAACTAATAATATAATATATTGTAATTATACATTATAATGGTCTTTAAAGAAGTTATCTTGAATATAGCTTAGTGTTGTGGAATCCCTATTATTTTAAATATATTGGTAGGTTCGTATTTTAAATATCTTTAACTATACGTTCAATAGACCTCTTCACTAGGAATAGTATGAGTATTGTTTCATTATCAGTGAATTAAGAATTAAGTGAATTGTATCTTCTTTAGTATTTAAAAGTTGTTAAATAATGAAATTAGTTCTTGTGCTATTGTAGATCAACTGCAATTTAATGTAAAAAACCATTACGTCAGATCATTTTATTCTATATATCCAATTTCTACACAGGCTATGCTAGTCACTGACTTATTATTATACTACAAAAAATATATAACAAATACTCTTCCCATGTAGATAGTTTTATACTGTATTATTGTTTCTAATTTATACTTGAAACATTCGTAATTATACAGTTTATTTCATCACTATTTGCCAAATAGAAAATCTCAAAACATACCGTGGCTTGTTTTTATGGCTAGCTCAGGTTCCGACTGTTCCGTTTATCAGCAAGATAAGAGAGTTTTTTATTTGGCAAATAGCGATGAAATGAATCATACATAAAATGTGATCGTTCGTTCATATAACATATAAGCAACAATTGGCAAATATATATTATATTTCCATGCAAATTTGTAATAATTATATTTAATTACTTAGTTTTATTTTTATAAACTGTTGTTTTATTTTATTTAACATTGTTTTCAGGTTAGTGTAGAGATGTTTAATATATACATTTTTGTATATTAGTTAGTTATTAGTCTTAAGAGTTTTGTTTAATTTCCGTGTAAGAATGTGTACTTCGTTGATTTATGTTTTTCGATTTTGAGCAATCCTGCAATAATGCTAGGTTGGTAACGATACTTGTTGGGTTACCTATTATAAATAAATAAATAACACTATTATTGTGGAATATTTTTGGCATTTTTGATAATTTTTCTATTCCATTAATAAGTTTCTCTTCATAATTTTGTGTTTCAGTACATAAGTAAAGCATCATGACACATTTACATAAAGCTTACATGACATTTTAGCATATTATAGTATTTCATGACAATGATTCTAGTTTTTCTACTATCACAACATTTCACCCTTACTTACAATTAATAAAATCTGATTAATCATGTTGATATTAATCATAAGTGATTTAAAATTGTCAAATTGCTAGGGAAACTATGGAAACTTCGGTGGGAGATTACTTCTAAAATGTTGTACTTTTTGTAGAATAAGATCACAATAAAATTCTGACACAGGAAAAAATCAAACTATATTAGTAACTGAATCGATGGAATAATCGCATAAGACAACTTTAGTTCTTTTCAAAAGAACTACAAATATCAAAAGCAATAAAAAATTAAATATACTTTACCGATGTATTTATCTATAATATCACATATGTTTATAAATTTTAGTAAGAATTTTAGTAATATAGACATTCAGTAATGAGTGGCCACTAAGAAATTTCCTAATACCCAAAAATTTTAAAACAATTTCATAAATTCTAAGTTTTTTAATACAGATACCTTTTACTATTTATGAAAAGAGCTTAGATGTGGTAAAGAACTTATAAGAAATCCATTCCCCCAGTCAGGACTTAAAATTTGTGAAAAATATTTATATTTTTCAGGGCCAATAAGCTTTGAATATTAATTGGTCATTCTTTCTTGGAATGTCGTCAGCCACTCAATAATAATATTGAAAAATGTACGCTTTTCGTGTACATGATGTATTGCACCATCTTTATATGAAACAAACATTAAAAAAGACTTTATAACTGTATATAATTAAATTATTATAAAAATTATATGGATTATATGTTATATTAAATACTGCTCTATATTTCTATTTGTAGACTTCTTTGGAATAAAATTGCAAAAACCATAGTAGCATTTTGTCTTATATATATAGTTAAGAAACCACCCTGTATTTAATGACTTTTTATTTTTATCTATCATGAAACTATGTAACATAAACTAAAATGTTATAGAAGGAACTGTATATGATTCATTAAGAAAATAGCTGAAACAGCTAAATGTACATTATTATAAAAGCTGAACGGTGAATCATATGTCAGTTCTTGGGTAAATCACTTACAGTTACCATTGTAACGCGACGTAATAAAAGTGTTGTGACCAACGTGTTGTTTTTCGTCTCGTCGCGAACCTCCCACCAAAACTGGCGCAGTCGGTAGGATTCATCAGGCAGTAGGCTCACTGAAGAAACTGTAGGATCTCAATCCTCACTGGTGATTCCGAAAAAAAAACAGCAGGCTCACTGAGAAGTTGTTCGAGGGTTGGCGAGCGAAGAAAACACCCGGAGTGCGGCACCTTTCCACTCCACGGACCGGTATTCCTGTGCGGCACCTTTCCACAGCTACCAGACGTCCAGACAACACTTTATTACAAAGTAAGTACCAAGTACTCATTCCTTGTTCTTTCATTGACTTTGTGTGATTAGAACTTGGTTCACTCCGACCTTTAGAGGTATTTAAGTTAAGTTTTCAGTTTAAGTTTAAAGTATTTAAATTAAAGTCTCAAAGACTTTTTTCAAGTTTTTCAAACAAAAAAAAGAAAAAGAATTTTTTTTTCTTTTCAAACTTGTTTTTCACTTTTGTATTTTTTCACTTTTGAATATTTTTGTTCAAATTAATATCTTTTATGAGCAATTCAGATTCAGAATCTAACGAAAATCGAGACAGTGAAAACAGCGATTCTGACAACACTCAATTAATCGATTCTCAACAACAAACTCTATCTATTACTTTACAACCTCCAAAGCTAGTGTTACCATCTACAATGGCCGTTAATTACCAATTGTTAAAAATGTATGTTGACGTCATACCACCATTTGACGGAAACACCTTTTTACTAAATGACTTTTTAACTAGTTGTGACGAATTGATAACTTCTTTTGCATCACAGACCAATGAAAGCCAGAACGTATTTTTATTAAGAGCTATCAGATCTAAACTTGTAGGTCAAGCCCAACAATTAATTTGTAGTCGTTTAGAAATTGCAACATGGCCCCAAATTAGGGAAATGCTTTCTCAAAATTTTGGTGATCCACGAGATTTACCATGTTTACAGCAAGATCTCTTGCATTTACAATTTAATAGGTCTAAACAAACGTTGTTACAATTTGGATATCAAGTTAAAGAATTCCAATCTCTACTAATGTCGAAATTGTAACAAACTAGTAAACCAGTTGGTGTTAAGACAGCTTTAGCTGAAGTTTACCAACAGCTGGCACTAGACACTTATGTTCGTAATCTTCCATCTCAATTACAACAAATGGTTAGGACAAAAGAATTTACAACAATTGAAGGTGCAATAGCTTTTGTCACTAAGGAAGAACAGTTTTCCCAATATAAAAACAGTCTTTATCCAACAGCTAATAATAAACCTAAACCACTTAATCAATTCGATCAGAATTCTAGAAATGTTAGGCCCATGTACAAACCACAATCTTTCCAAAATTATCAACAACAATTTAACGTAAATCCACAACAACACTCATTTCCTTCAGCCCTAATTAACATACAAACACGTCAAATTCCACAACGTTTCCCGACCAATGCCCAAGTTTTCGGAAAACAAAATGTCTGGAAACCCCAGCCAAATAGAAATCTTTCTAGTACATCTCGTCCGACTCCAATGTCCGGTGTCTCAGTCTTACCTAAAAGACAGCCAATTCAAAACCAAAATATTTCAAGACCGACCCCTATGTCTGGTGTTAATACTATACAATCCCGACGTCAACCATTTCACGATACTGAATTATTTAACACAGAAACCGAAGATAATTTAGAGTACGACTTAAACCCAACTTCTGACAGTACTTTTGAAAATTCTTACCCTGACGAGTCTTCTAATTACTTTGCCGAAAGCGAAGTAGACAGTCAACTTGAATATGACTTTGATTTTCAAAATAGTTCTCGTGACAATTCTGGAAATTTTATGAAACCTGGCCCTGCGAATTCACAGAGGTAGTAGAAGAATTTAATTCGGTAGTTACTCCATCTTCCCTTCCGTATATTTGTATAGAAAACCCTCCAATGAAATTATTAATAGATACAGGTTGTTCTAAATCGATAATTCGCCCCGATATCATTCAAAACTATTTTTCTGATTGCATTTATCAGAACGAAACAAAAATAAAAACTTGTACTGGAGAAACTCAAATAAGATTTAAAGCCGATATCCCAGCATTCTCTGAATTCCTTTCTAATGAAACAATGACAGTCCTTCTTTACGATTTTCACGATTATTTTGATGGGTTAATAGGATTTGAAGACTTACTGAAATTCAACCTTTCAATAATTTTTTCAGAAAACATCCTGTATAATCCACAATTTGCACTTCCATTGTTCTACCGTCAACCATCAGACAAAACAGTTCGCTATTCCATTAATGCTAACGAAGTTATTCTTAGAAAAGTTCCAGTCGACTCGCTTAATGGTGATATCTTAGTCCCGGCGTTATCTAATGATTCATGCATGATACCTGAAACAGTTACTTATTGTAATAATGGTCAAGCACTCGTTGAGATACACAATATTTCAGATAAACCGACAACAATTGAATTTACAGACCCCCTTTGTGTTGAACCTCTTTGTAATTATGAGTCATATGATTATCATATCAATGACCCTATAATACCTTCCCGGTCGTCTTTAATTCCAAATTTATTACGTACTTCTCAAAAAGGCTCTACAAATCAGGCCGATGTTCTCTCTCGAATAAAACTTAATGACGAAATTAATGCTATTGAAAATGAAGATAATGTTTCAGTAATTGCAAATCCAGGCACAATAAACGATGATGTAAATGACATCCTTGACAACATCCCGGAACCTGATCCTGAAGTATTTCAAACTTTATTAGACAATTTTTCCGAGTCCGAAAACCAAAATCCAAATGAACAGCTACCTTCCATGCCCTTACTCGACAAAGACAATAACGATAATGACACAATTCATACAGCTGCAGAAAATCCAATTTTACAAATGCCTATTACAGATAACCCCCTAAATCTGTTTAAAAATCAATTAGTAATCCATGAAAGTTCAAACGCACTATTCGAAACCTGTTCGACAGAAAAATTATTTGGATATAAAATACGTCATTCTATAACTTTACGTCAAAACGTTTCAGACGCTGACGTAGTGAAATTCATTAAACAGTTTGTTAATCCCTCAGATATCACTTGTCTTTATTTTACAACTCCAGAAATCGAAAATAAAATGATACGCATACTGCAACAAAATTTTAGCTCTTGTATTAGATTCTTTATAACAAAAAAGTTTTTGAATGATGTTCAAGATGAACTAGAACAGCAGAGGTACATTAAATATTACCACGAAACAAAAACATGTCACCGCGGCATTAATGAAACCCGCACAGCTATCTTAAGACGCTATTATTGGCCTAAAATTCATGCAGACGTTATTAAATACGTCAACACTTGTAATACCTGCCAATTATCAAAATATGAAAGGCATCCACAAAAAATCAAATTTCAAATAACACCCACTTATACTAAACCATTTGAAGCGATACATATTGATGTGTTCCAAGCTGACAGACAACAATTTTTAACTATCCTAGATCCCTTTTCAAAATTTGGCCAATCTTACCATTTAGAAAATAAAACTGCTATTGAAGTTCAAAATGCATTACTAACTTTCGTTTCACATTTTGGTATTCCAGGAAAAATTATTGCTGACAGTGGAACTGAGTTTAATAATATTATTATTAAAGAATATTGCGCATTACATAAAATTGAAAGGCCCTTCTTCAAAGGCCCATCGCCGAACAAATCGATAAATATCACGTTTTGTTACTTACTACCAAGACTGTCGATGTTAAAAGTTCCTGCACGAATAACAAAATACAGAAAATCAGTCATCCAGTCGCAATTACCATTCCAGATGGATGCAGCATTACACTATTAGACACAACCTTCGGCCCAGATCCTACTCTTTTGAATGGATCCACGCTGTTACTACCCGAACTTCCACAAATGTCACATCAACCAGTAAAACGTCCCCTTATCCTGCAGGACATCAGACTTGGTGATATCCAGCAACTGCATAATATTCTTCAGCATTCGCAGCCAATCACCTTAGAAGACCTACCTGAAGCGGTTCCATATTCGCTTCTATTCTATGTAATACTTGGACTGATACTATGTGTTAGTATCTTATTCATTATTTACAACTGTCGACACCGAGTCAAACCATGGACAACATTCACTTGGAAACCGAAGACCAAGCGATCCGAAGGCAACGTAGGTTCGAATCCTACTCCCGACGACTCCACGTCGCCGTTCTAATGGGGGAGGAGTTAAGAAACCACCCTGTATTTAATGACTTTTTATTTTTATCTATCATGAAACTATGTAACATAAACTAAAATGTTATAGAAGGAACTGTATATGATTCATTAAGAAAGTAGCTGAAACAGCTAAATGTACACTATTATAAAAGCTGAACGGTGAATCATATGTCAGTTCTTGGGTAAATCACTTACAGTTACCATTGTAACGCGACGTAATAAAAGTGTTGTGACCAACGTGTTGTTTTTCGTCTCGTCGCGAACCACCCACCAAAACTATATACTGTTTATGATCACTCCACTAGAAAGACTGCAATGCGTTTTTCTTTGTTGACATAACATTAAAAATGATAAAATTATTTATCTGTTATAGAAAGCACTACACCATTTAAAATACGTAATGATTAAAAATGTCTGGAGCTAAAGTTTTCTTTCTTTGTATAAATTCTAATTTCAATCTGAATAAAGCTGAATAATTTTGTGATCGGTTCATGAATTTCAAAGAAGGAATTTAATTTCAAATTAGGATCCACCGTATTGCTCTCGCTTTTCTTTTGCTGTCCTACCTGCTAGTAATAGATAGTACAGTCTCATTATAAAAATAATACCGTTTGATCCGCAGTCCTCGAATGAATTCCCGTCTCACGATAGCCTTTATAATCTATCTGAATTTTATTATGACAGTAAACAATAATTTAGCGGGGGCTTTAATAGTAGAGAATACAGTATTGGCAAAATTAAACATTCTGATACGCAAAATATGATGGACGTATATTTTAATGTACTTTGTGAAGATCATGTACAAAAATTATATAAAACTATATCATTTTGTTTAATATATTATAAGATTTTAAGAATTCTTATTATTTAAAATCTGTATTAAAACATATACTACTAACAGTAGAAAGTATTTCTGGGTCTATCAAAAGAACTGTCGATGTAAACAAAAAAAGGGGAATCTTTAGTTCACTTTGTATGTATTTTTCAATGCAATAAGTCCTGTATGTACAATTTTGATAAACATGGTCTGCTTTTTCGAAAAAATTAAATGATATAATAGTTTGGTAAACATTTTGTGATTCATAATTTATATTAAGTAATTAAATAAAATATGCGATGGATGAAGCTAAATATTAAATTGCGTTTACCAATATGTAAATTTTATCATAAATACATGTGCTGTTGTATATAAAAATCTCATTAGCTGCGCCTTTCGATATATAAATCAATTTCATGTATGAAAAATTGGTATAACTACAATAAGTAAAAATACTATACCTGTATTATTACTATACTAAAATACTATATTATATTTATACCATAAGTAAAAATTATGAAATTTTCATATTAATACACGAATTAATATTTTAGATACCTTCTACAGATAAATACGAATATTTAGCGTTACTATTTTGATATTAAAGAGGATAATGCCTCTGGACGACGTTTTGCTTCATATAATTATATCCTTTAGAATGACCCTTGTATTTATATGACATACAACAAAAACCGATACAATGCTAAATAGGGGATTCGCACAAAACGTAACCTATGAAATAGTTTCGTACAACAAACTTAAGGGAAGTAAACAATGATAGCTGAACAATTAACCTCCTAAGGGTAGCTTTATAATTTTATTGTGTCCCCAGAATGGCTCACCAAACTGTTAAGGGCTCTGAATTCTATTGTTTGAACAATAATTACCAAAGAAATTGTCAGCACGTACAAAGCACTAAGACACTAGACGGTTATTCCTACAACAAACTAAACCATTTTACACAACTTCACGACTTGCTCTTCCCTGGCGTGGCGTTGGGTAAAAATTTAATCATTCCATAAGCAATGGAGGAAGGCCTCGCTACAAAATTACATCCGCACTAAAAGTGAATCGTGCGTTAAAGCGGATTATGAAGTTCTAAAGACGGCTTTGAATTTGGTCAGAATGAAATGAAGGAAAGCTGGAAATGAACGGTGATTGTGACGTCCTGGGAGAGGGATAAGGGGCCTTTTTCACACGGGGAAAGGGCACATCCCGGATACTGCAATCATGCACATTAGTTGCGAGGAAGAGCCCTAGTTGGGGCCTCGACCGTCAACGCCGACAAATAGTTCTATCCGGCAAGTAACAGAGCTATGATGGTATTACGCTCATCACTAAACATTCTACAAATTTAGAAGTTTTGTTTGTATTGCCATTTATTCAAAATAGTACAATAACAATAATAATGTTCATTACTTTATATCCCATAATGTACAAAGCTTACGAATGAAATATAACAATAATAAACATAAGAATTAATTCCCTTGAGTATGTACCGTTGTACATCATCGTGAGATATATGTACTACATGAAATAGAAAATACATAACATAATTTTAATATATCTTAATTCATATACATATATCACATATATTTAAATACCTTAACCGAGAGATCTACAAATACATACTATACAGAATGGTCTATTTAAAAATAGGGAACCTCTAAAATTTTTATTTGTTGGCCGATTTAAACGATTTTCCAAATAATAACAAATCTACTGTACGCAAAATGTCAGAATAAAATTAAAATATTCTAAGAACTTATATCTAGGACAAAAATTCAAGAAAGGTATTAGCAATTTGTTATCTCTAATATGGATATGCCACTCGATTGTTGTCTCATAATTTCAAATGGATGTGACTGCAATATTTTTTTTGTTATTTTGTTTCGATAGTATAATTAAAAATTATATTATTTTTTCAAAGTATTTTGAATATTCGGCACAGTCGTATATATTATAAATAATATTTCTTCAGCAATTCTTTTTAGACCGTTATCAGTTCAATTGTAAAAAATTAACAAACATTTATTCGTAATATTGTCAATTTTAGTTTTCTTTAAATATGATTTAACACAGATCATAAAGCTCTAAGCATAAAATTAGTTTTATTAGCAGGCTTTGCAAACTCCACAGTAGATATAAATAACAAATCAACAGAAAAGACGAAAATAGATCAAATTTATACGAGGAATTTAAAAGAAAACTTTGTTTAGTGATAAGGTAACATTTACAATTAATGGAGTGGTTAATTCTTCCCATATAAAGTAGTGGACAAAAGCAAATCCACACTGGGATAAACTGTAGAAGGCAGTACTCACAAAAAATAAACATCAGTGGAGCATATTAAATACCAACATAATAATCCTTCTTTCTTAAGGTATTTTAAACAACTAAAATTTTTTATATCTTTTGAGGAAGAAGTTTTCCTACGCTATACATGAACTTCTAATAGCAGAGCAGACTTATCTATTGCTGCAATTAGTTGGCTGCCGTTCCACAGTGCCAGAAATGTGAGGGATTGGTTGGAAGAAAGTGTCCCTTAAGATAGACTTTTGAAAGTAACCTAGATCTAGTGGTATATAGTCAAGTTAGATATAAAAAACTGCTAATACTTTTTTTGGAAGTAATTATGGATTTCGAACCAAACTATGTATGACTTTTCTAGTTAGGTTTTTTAGACTAATATATATGTATGTGTACCTTTTTTGTTCTATAAATTTATTCATGAATGATACTTGAAATTTGCCTTTAAATTATAGTATACCTATGTATAATTTTATATATATATATATATATATATATATATATATATATATATATATATATATATATATATATATATACATAATTTTGTATTAATTGTTGTAGTGGGGATAAAACAATTGCTCAATGTCTAAAAATTAGGATTTTTTAAATAATACCTCAATATTTTTCCTAACAATCTTCTAAGTCTAAACTCTCACTAACTACTTTCAATGTATGTAAAGTAGTTCACAGTTCAAGTATTATATACTTATTATGCAAATCTTACGTGAAAATCTTAATTCATTATAGTACAATGAATAATACGAGTATGGACCCTACATGGACCCTACCACTGTACACTTTGGTACCCCATATTCAGTTGATATTGAATTACTGGTGATATTATTAATATTACAGGACGACAATAAATATATGTTTTATTTAGTTCTGAAAATGAAAATTAAACAAGAGATGGGTTTTTCAAAATAATTTGATATCCTGTGGAATGTTGATGTGCTGCTTTCTTTTATTGTAATTGGAACACAGAACATAGGATTTTTAGTTTTTCATTGCAGATATGAGGCCCTTTATTCAGTGAATTTTATATTCATAATTCCTACATGAATCACACTTGATTGTTATATTAACAGAGATATTAAAGTTCATCGATGCTTACTGTGAATGTAAATGATACACTCCATGTTGTAAGTATATTGTTGAGAGCTACTAGACGTTGAAATTATATATAATGGGGATAAATAGCATTTGGGATTTAAGTTAAGATTAATGACATCGATAGGTTGTTTGTTCTGAATAACAGATGATTTACTCTTGTTTGTAATTATATTTTGTTAATAAAAGGTACATGAACAGAAATCTACAAATAGATTTTAAGCAATGAGGACAATTGTACTATTTCAAGTTTTAGTCACTATTATTAACTAAGATAGTTAGTCGATATTTTTGAAGATATGTCTCATCTTACAGTTAACAGATATTACATATTACTCTATAACTTTACTCACAATCAGTTGGAAATTTTATGTTAACTTGTACATAACAAAGTATTAGTTTTGACGTTTGTGTGTATGAATGATTATATTTTTATTTAATATGTAATAAATTTATGTTTCCATGACCATTATATTTTTCTCTACTTAGGAATGTCATTTATACAAATTTCTAAAATAATTTCAGTTGCTTTATTTAAACAATCTGAAAGTGAAAATCAAAAAAGGCCGAAATGTCCAATTTTGAAAACTGAGAGAACAAACATTTACGTTCGCATAAATAGAGATGCAGAAATGCATAGAAGTCTGTCACAATATTAACTAAAAAATCGCTTCATTAAGTTAGTTGAACACTGTAACTGGTACATATATAGATAACACTGTTATTCTGGCTATCCATGAAGACTCAGTAATAGCATCCGCAAATCTCCAAGATCACCTGTTCCACATAGAAGATTGGCTCAAAAGATGGACAAACAAAATCAGTGAAAATAAATCGCCACGTGTGACTTTCATACTTAGAAAAGCCCAATGTCCACCAGTATTTATAAATGAGACAATCATACCGCAAACATTAAAGACAAAATACTTATGGTCTCCATCTTCACTCCAAACTCAATTAGAAAGAACATATTTCAAAAAAAAAAAACGCAAACAGATAGACATGATGATGAGGCAGCTAAATTGGCTACTTGGAAGAAAATCACTAATGTGTTTAGAAAACAAAATTCATCGTTCCCATCTGGACTTAGTGCATTGGATTGTGGGGTTATGCCAGTAAGTCTAACATACATCAAGCACAATCGAAGATCCTTCGAATAATGGTAGGCGCCCCGTGGTATGTCACTAATCAGACGTTGCGTCATGACCTCCGAATCCTAACAGTCCAAGAAATAATCAAAGACATAAGCGAGAAATATCACCAACGAATGGAAATTCATACAAACAGATATTCAATATCACTTGTTCAAGAAAATAATGACAAAAAACTTAAGAGGAAGTGGCCAATGGACGTTAAATAAGGTATAGGAGGTTTCATCACTGGAGAAATCTCATTAGGACATGTGTGAGACTACATTTCAAGTCTCTTAATTAACATCTCTTAATTAGCTCATAGAATTATAAATTCTGATTGCTGTGTAATAAATTATTATGAAAAAAAAGTCAGGAAAGATGTATTACATATTCGACATGTAATGCACGTGGTGAATACGGTTTTAGTTCATGATAATGTATGACATAAGATATTTATTTAAAAATCTGTCAGGCGGCATTTATTTGAGGAAACAAACTATTGACTATGAAGCAAATAAGTAAATTTACACAATTATTTTTACTGAGAAGGATATAGAATAATATACCATTGAAGATTAGTTATTATTAGTAACTAAATTAAAAACAGACAAAGTTAATCATTAATAACTCAAAAATATATCATTCTAGAGCATTTGTAAAAATTAATTGAGAGTAAGTAATAATGGTGAAGCAATATAACACCAGTACAGACTTATGTAAAAATGCTAAGAAATCGTCTAATTCTTGAGTAGATATTTAGTGAAATAAGAAGATAAAAGAATGCGTTTTCAAAAACGTAATTTGTTGAATTGTTTATTGTTTACAAAAGAGTAATGAATAGGGATAATATTCTTTATAATAAACTATTATTATAATCACTCGGGTTAATTGATTTTTGTTATTTTCATTTGTAATTAACTAATAAGCTTGTTATCTTTTGTATAAACATACTGTTACATAATTTAAAATCAAATACCAACAATACCTATTGTATAATTAAATTTCTGGGTATTTCCCAAAGTATTAATTTCTTGATCAAAAATTGATGACAGAACTGACTAACGCAGTACCAATAGATCATGAATAACATTATTTAAATATGTTCAAAAACGTCTAAATAATCCTCAAGGAATATAAATATACACGGAAACAAAGAAATTGTATTCAAAGGACTTGATATACTCGCAGTAAATATATTCTATTGAACAAATAAATCTATTCCACAAAAAAAAGTATATATAAACTTCGCGTGTAAGCAATGGTCCTGATTTATCTACAGAAAGAAGGAAATAAATGATACCCGTTTTGTTTTTAGCCGGAAATAGGCAATAAATATTTTTTATAACAAGCAATTTGGAAATGAAAATTATTTTATTGATTAAACACTTTATTTTATGAACTAGGTATTTTTATTTCTATTTTTATGGACGTATCATATATCAAATGTTTACTAATATTTGCATTATATGTAGCAGAGTACGCAGAATAGTTATATTATCAAACAAAAAAATTGTAAATTTTTATAACGCCAAGAAAGAAGATGTTAGGTACATGACAAATATTTTTAAATATTAAAATTGTAAATATAAACATTATCACTATTCCCATAATATACTTCATATATAGAGTTTTCAAATGATCATGGTTTGCGATATATTCTTGCCATTATGAAATTTGAATATAAACAAAAAATCTATAACATATACCTAATTATTGTATTTTCTTAAAAAGTTTTATCTTATGGATAAATCATAAATATGATCCTTTCTTTAATAACACCAATTGAATAATTTATATAAACATTAATTGTGTTACAATAGTAATATAAACTTTTATAAACAGTGGACCTCTTTCAAATCTGGACACCCCTATAAAAGTCATACTTATTAATCGATTTTGACGGTTTTTTAAAGGTTTTGGGAGACAGATTCAAGAATTATTAGTGATATTTATTTACAATCTAAATACATCGTGTACTCAATAGTCTCTTCAATCGATGTGTATGAAATTTCATAAAAAATTGGAGATTTTAAAAACTTTAAAATTAATAATGTTATGTATGTAATTCTCCATTATGTTTAATTCGTTGTATAATTTGTGTCAATGGTAAATACTATTTTTAACACTTCATGGTTCTTTCAGCGATTTCAGAAAATCCATATCCAATCATATAGCTGAGCCTAAAGAGCCTAAAAAAGAATATTGGAACGTTGTTTCTGGGCTCAAAGGGAATACATCAATGATACCAATTTTCTTTAAAACGATATGTTTACCGATGGAGCAACTTTTACCACCAGTAGTACGGTTTTATCTCGCTACAGGCTATAAATTGTAAAATAAAATATTCACAGAAAGTAAATATATAGTGTGGAATACTCTACAGTAAATTTATTGGTTCATTCTTGTTCGATGGTAATTTACATAGAATCAAATTAGTGGATTTCTTAGTTTACCTAACGTTGGACGTTTATCTAACTTCCAGTTAGATAAACGTCCTATACGTAATACAATAACGATAAGGATAAACCATAATTTTGAAAATAAGACAGGTCCTAACAGCCCACTAACTGAAAGGCCCTCTACGTCACCAGATTTAATACCACTGGATTTTTATATCTGAGAGGCCATTATGGAAAATGTATATAAATCATAACCCCAGACGATTGAAAAACTAGCGCTAGAATAAGGAACGCATTCCTAGAAATAGAAAGAGAATAGAAATGTATGAGAGTGAACGGTGGTTTTGTGGAAAGTGTCACCAATTTTAGAATTTCTTTTCTTTTTATTCATTATTTATTACCTACATTAAATTCATTGATAAGAACATTTTACTTCCTTGACAATGATTTCTGCCTCCATTATTAATTCTATGTCATTTCTGTGGTGTGATAAAGTTCTCATTGCTTAATAATACTCGTATAATTAGAAGTAATTCTATTAAATGATTTTGATATTAATTCCATGAATTATTTGTATGTAATAATAAATGCATAATATTTTCATTATTAAATTTATTTGTAGAAACTTTTCATTATCGTATTTTTTTATGAAATGAACAGCATACCCATTTAAAAGGGTGCTAAGTTCAGGGATGAATTTAGGTTCTATAATTTTAGCCACCAAAGATTGCGGTTTAAATATGACGTTTTATCCAAAAGTACACTTTTTGGTCTTGTACCTTTATTGCTTTTATGTTATTTATGTATCGTGATTAATTTATCTATTTTTGATATTCATTCCAAATGGATAATTTAGTCTGTAATAATAAAGACATAATAATGTTTTCATTAGTAAATATTTCTGCAAAATTTACAAATTTTCGTATTCTCGTATATAAGAAAACTCGCTAATATGATTTATTTAATATATCGCCCCCATAGAACGTCGCGATAGACCTTGATTATTAAAACCAGAATATGTCCTTTTTATCCAAAGTACATCTTTTTAGTGTTCCACATTTAATTCGTTTCTTATCATTTTATAAAAGTATGTTTCATCAATGTATAATTTATCGGTATATTATCAACCTTAATACAATACATATTTCATATTATTAGTATATAATATAAAATATCAACATATGTCCCCGATTGTGATATCATCTGTTACTTCTGTCTCTTGCATTAAATATTTATATTGATTTATAATTCTAATATTCCATACTTCTTGCTCGTGTAGAAATAAACAATTGCAGGAAATCTCTCCGCTATGCAACTACGAAAATATTATGTAAGCGCTAAAGGGTGAATAATTTGTTGACTTCAGGAACTTTGGTTTATGATGTTTCGTAACATGATAAATATTGCTTTCAGTTAAAATAAACAGTTTTAAAACATTAAAACGGACTTTTCCGCACGTAGAACATCTCTATCTCGAAATTGAGTGGCCGAGAAAAAATAAACCAACACATAAATGCAGAATATGTGTTTTATGCGACAGTTTTACTTTTTTCAAATAGTCCACCATCGTGCTTTCTCGTGACCCAAGAACAGGGTGGGGTGTGTCCTATCCACCTCAAAATCAATAGATGTCGTCTGGTAGACGTCCTTAATCAGAGTCAGTCGAAACCCGATCGATCCGACACGATTTAATTGAGTGATCGTGCTAACAAAACAATTTCTCAAATAGTCCACCATTGTGTTTTCTCATAACCCATGAACATGGTAGTGTTTTATCCACCTCAAAATCAATAGGTGTCATCTGGGAGACGTCCCCGATCAGAATTAGTCAAAACCCGATCGATCCGACACGATGTAGTTGAGTTATCGTGCTAGCAAAAAAAATTATCAAACAGACTCATGGACAGGGTGGGGTATGTCCTATCCACCTCAAAATCGATAGGTGCCATCTGGGAGACGTCCCCGATCAAAATCAGTCAAAACCTGATCGATCCGACACGATTTAGTTGAGTTATCGTGCTAACAAGAAATTTTAATGCCGACGACAACGACACACACACAGACAAATTATTTTAAAACCATTTTTTTTTGTTTTTAGGCCGAAAAACGAAAAATAAACGAAAAAAATTGTTTTTCCCATTTTTCTTTACACGATTACTTTACTTTTCCGCTAGTATAGTTGAGTGCGGAAAAGTAAAAATAAAACGGGAACAATCTCCTTTACAGAGAAGAAGAGTTTACGTTGAACAAGTTTACCAGCGATAACTGAAAAACGACACCTACCCAGCAAAGGCTTGTAATGAATGTAAATATAAAGCTAATGTAAATGCAAATAGAGCTTCACGAATCTACAGCTCTGAGTTATTTGCTTATTAATAATGTGGCTCTTTCAGGCTTTCAAAATTAGTTTGCTTGGAAAACGTACTTAATTAAAGATTTATTTGGTTCTAAATTTGTTTCCGGGCTGTTATAAAATATATACGATTATATACGTACGTAATATTAAATACCCAATTATACCGTACGTATAATAGGGTACCCAATTATATAAAATACGTACGTAAAAATACAAGGATGTATGAAATTAATATATATGGGTTAAGCTGTAATCTATAACAATTTTAGTTTTTATATGATTCATTATAATAAGCTGCTGTCTCGTTGATTTGGTCATTCTATTAGGTACTTGTCACAAACATCTTACATACTTGTAATTAATACGCGATGATCTGACGATGGTATCTAGTATCATCAATCAAATATCACATTTATTGTTCGTAATGTTTCATCTAATTTTATTATCATATTTAATACAACTGGTTCGTTGAATATTTTCTATGTTGCAGTAGATATAAAATGTAGAAACACTGATGATAACGATAGACTTTTAACGTTCAATCAAATAACTATAATTTTAGCTTTTTTAAAGATTGTCCTTATTACCCGGGAAGACTGAAAGTGTCCACTGATTTCATTATTTTAGGTATATAATGAATTCGAATTATATTAAAGAGAGAGAGAGAGAGTCCATCTATAGAGCAGTGAGATCCATCATACGAATATCGGACCCATTATACTGCTTCCGACCTCATTCCCTCAACCGTTCAACTGAAGATTGAATATATTGAAGAAGTGCATATTCCTGTTATATTTTCTTTGTTCTTCACATTAGATATTTCGTTTTTAACTTAATCACTTAACTGATTGGAAAATATATCTCCTATAGGTATCGTCGATTATACGCATTTATACATTTCTTGTTTGTTAACTCTTACCATATTTTTCCTAATTTCGTTTAAAAAGTAAACAGTTTTGAAACCTTAAAACAAAATTTTCCGCACGTAGAACATCAGCAGACAGTTTCACTTTTTTCAAATAGTTCACCCTCGTGCTTTCTCACGACCCATGAACAGGGTGGAGTGTGCCCTATCCACCTCAAAATCAATATATGTCGTCTGATAGACATCCCTAATCAGAATCAGTCGAGACTCGATCGATCCGACACCGACACGATCGATTAATTGAGTGATCGTGCAAACAAACAAATTTCTCAAATAGTCCACCATTGTGGTTTCTCATGGTCCATGAACATGGTAGAGTGTGTTCTATCCACCTCAAAATCAATGGGTGTTGTCTGGGAGACGTCCTCGATCCGCGTCAGTCAAAACCCGATCGATCTGACATAACTTAGTTGAGTTATCGTATTAACAAAAAAAAAATTCTCAAATAGTCCACCGTCGTGCTTTCTCATGACCCATGGACAGGGTGGGGTGTGTCTTATCCACCTCAAGATCAATATGTGTCGTTTGGGAGACATTCCCGATCAGAATCAGTTAAAACCCGATCGATCCGACACAATTTAGTTGAGTTATCGTATTAACAAAACAAATTTCTCAAATAGTCCACCATCGTGCTTTCTCATGACCCATGGACAGGGTCGGGTGTATCCTATCCACCTCAAAATCAATAGGTGTTGTTTGGGAGACGTTTCCGATCATAATCAGTCAAAACGCGATCGATCCGACACGATTTAGTTGAGTTATCGTATTAACAAAACAAATTTCTCAAATAGTCCGTCATCGTGCTTTCTCATGACCCATGGACAGGGTGGGGTGTGTCCTATCCACCTCAAAATCAATAAGTGTCGTTTGGGACACGTCCCCGATCAGAATTAGTCACAACTCGATCGATCCGACACGATTTAGTTGAGTTATCGTGCTAACAAAAAAACTTCTCAAATAGACCCAAGGGAGGGGGTGCTGTGTGCTATCCACCTCAAAATAAATAGATCTCGTCTGGGAGACGTCCCTGATCAGATTCAGTCAAAACCCGATCGATTCGACACGATTTAGTTGAGTTATCGTGCTAACAAGAATAAATGCCGACGACAACGACGACGACACACACACAGCAAAACATTTTTAAAAAACATTTTTTTTTTTGTTTTTAGGCCTAAAAACGAAAGATAAACCCAAAACAAAATTTTTTCACTTTCTCTTTACACGATTACATTACTTTTCCGAGTGCGGAAAAGTAATATTTTGGATACATAGAAAGCGATTTCATTCCCTTGAACTCTCCGGTTGAAGAGAGGAAGATTACATATAGAGGCGACGAATGCTCAAGGAGAAGCTCAAAACAAACCCAAGTATGCAATGAAGCTTCCAATACTGGACCCAATCCGTATTACTGTACTACTGTACTAAATACAGGGTGACTCAGAAGGAAAGAAACTGAAAGGAAATTAACGTTTTCATTACTGAATTTCGTAAATTCAGCGTTAAAACTTCTATAATTTTGTAGCCACTAGGGCACATTCATGAAAGTATTATATTTTTTTTATTATCGTACTATTTAAGAAGAGATGTCATGATATACAAGAGAAAATGGAAATATTTTAAATATGTTTGGTTTCGAAAAAGTTTGATTTAGATGTTCACTCATTGGAATGACTTTCAGTCTAGATACTTGTTACTAAAGTAGCTACTTAGCAATTTAAAGATAGCAAACATATATTTTTTACATTTCCGCACTCCACTATAAGCGGAAAAGTAATGTAATCGTGTAAAGAAAAAGCGAAAAAACAAAATTTTTTTGGTTTATTTTTCGTTTTTCGGCCTAAAAACCAAAAAAAAAATGGTTTTTAAAAATGTTTTGCTGTGTGTGTCGTCGTCGTTGTCGGCATTTACTCTTGTTAGCACGATAACTCAACTAAATCGTGTCGTATCGATCGGGTTTTAACTGAGTCGGATCAGGGACGTCTCCCATAGAACACTCCACCCCCTCCCTTGGGTCTGTTTGAGAAATATTTTTTGTTAGCACGATAACTCAACTAAGTTATGTCGGATCGATCGGGTTTTGACTGATTCGCATCGGGAACATCTCCCAGATGACACCTATTGATTTTTATGTGGATAGGACACACCTGCCCTGTCCATGGGTCATGAGAAAACACGACGGTGGACTATTTGAGAATTTTTTTTTGTTAACACGATAACTCAACTAAGTCATGTCGGATCGATCGGGTTTTGATTGATTCGTATCGGGGACGTTTCCCAGGCGACACTTATTGATTTTGAGGTGGATAGAACACAGTTTACCCATGTTCGTGGGTCGTCAGAAAGCACAATGGTGGACTATTTGAGAAATTTGTTTGTTAGCACGATCACTCAAATCGTTTCGTATCGATCGGGTTTCGACTAATTCTGATTAGGGACATCTGCCAGACGACATCTATTGATTTTGAGGCGGATAGGTCACACCCCACCCTGTTCATCGGTCATGAGAAAGCACGAGGGTGAACTATTTGAAAAAAAGTAAAACTGTCGCATAAAACACATATTCTGCATTTATGTGTTGGTTAATTTTTTCTCGGCCACTCAATTTCGAGATAGAGTTCTTCTACGTGCGAAAATGTCCGTTTTAAGGTTTTAAAACTGTTTATTGTTTTGTTTCATTGATCGATATTTTTACCTTAATCTTTTGTTCCACAGAAAAAGTCTAAACAAGTCGATTACTATTATTTTATTTCTGTATATCTTTGTTTTCTTAAAATAATAATCATAAAAGAGAACTTTTTTTGATAAAAAATATATTTGTACAATTCCAGTAAAAAGCTAATTTTAAAGCAATAATTGATTTTAATCAAAATTAATGTAATTTAAATTGTTAATAATAGTGCAAGACGTCATTTTGTTGTTAGAATCATTTTGTTTCTGTAACTTACCATGCTGTTAAGCATTATAATTGTTTGAAAATTAAAATCCCATATTTTTCACATATTTCTAAAATCTTTTCATTTATCTTAATTTTTGAAAACACACATTATATTCATATATCAAGCGAGGTCGACTATTTGAAATACATTAATATAATCATAAATTTGTAATTGTGGAGATTAGAAGCACACCTCCTAACTGATCTTTCCCGTACTGAGCATGAAATGTATTCCATTATTCTATTAACTAAAAGAACTGTTAACTATCATGTTCAATTCATCTTGCACCAAAATCATATTATTTCGTCTTTTACTCATTTGTTGTTAACGGAATTTAAATCAATTAGTCATTGATTGTTCTGAGGCAGCGCCTTTTCAAGCTCCAAACCACAGTACGAATTAATGACATGATCATAGCCACTTCTCCAGGAAAATGCTTATCAATTTCACCCACAAATTTTGCCAACACGAAACAAATTGGTAAAAATTTGTATTAGTTCCATTCCTGATATGAATAGCCACTACATTCTCCTGATTTATAGTTATACTTATGAATGAAAGTATTTATAACACTCTATTTATGATTACTTATAATATCGTACTGCTAATTATCTTCAAAGACATATTGTAAACTTAGTCCGTCTACTAATTTTAGTCTCCGTCTAACAAAAATATTCTATACTAACGGTAAGTTATATATGTTGTTAATTTGTTATATGAAGATTTATCATACATAAATCTAAAAGATAGGAGAAGCTGGAGGTTAGCATCCAACCAGTCTTAGGACTGATGACCTCATGATGATGATGAAATCTAAAAATAAAAATTATTTTATTACTCAGACTTTCTTTTGCTTATGATGAAAATCATGTCATACTCGTATTGTGTAGAATATGATTACCTACCTAATTTTTATTTCTTCAGATTATGTGTACCTACATATATGCATGTATATTTTCTCAACAATAACTGCATTTTATTTTTATAAGGAAAATAAAGACCTTACTATTTATTATCTATGACAGTAACATCTCGCATTTTCAATACATTGAAATTTAATATACTGATAATACCTTAATTTTATATTAAGGTCCTGGTATCCTTGTTTATTCTCTGATGATAGTACGTTCAATACAACTTGCTAGTCCACTTGTATTTTAACAACTATCACGTTGTTATTATATCCAAATCCAATTAAAAAATTTGTCTAATCGTAACAAAGCATCGTGACTGTAAGAAATTCTAAGTAACTATTTTGCACGTATGTTTATGAAGAGAAAATATTCAACACAATAACAGATAAGAAGTATACTAACAATTTTTTACAACACAGTTCCTTTATTATCTCATTTTTATTCATGTAATTACTGTTACGTAACTGTCTGTTATTCTATGGTAACAATATAGATTCAAATGGTACCTCGTCGTACGTGTATTTATGTTTATTTAAATGAGATTGAAGATAACATGCCTGAAAAGTCTAAGCGCTCAAAGCAAACGTGGAAAGAACATTAAATATGTATACTAGAATTCGTTATCCGTTCGTAAGAAACCCATCCATGTACCTACGTAAATTGGTAATTTGCAACAAATTAATAATATCTCTCGCTATTGAATTTGACTGTATATTAAAGGGTTTATATTTAGTAACCATTGATATGCTACATGTTCCAAGATAAACAGAATCACATATTCATCAAAATTGTGTGACTCTCTTGAAACTAGTTTTTATAGGAACTTAAAAGTCGAAAATCGAGAAAAGAACCACCAAAGCGCAAAGCGATTATAAAAGTAGTTCCCGAATAGCAAGACTATTACGTAATCACTATAGGTAACAACTACTCCTCGGGCTAAAGCCCCGCCAGGCATTGAATTACACCTAACAGCGATCCTCAATCCCTTTCTCGTGTTTCTGCACGATCAGACAGGTTTCAGACAGAAAATAAAGACCCGCCATAAGTAGGATTCAACACCTGCCCCGGATGGAAACCTAACAGCAGACAACTGTTTCGAACTTATTAGTTCTCATCAGTGCCGTACACGGTACGCCGTAAACGCGTATCAGAAACGCCAGTACGCCACAAAAACAGTGTTGGAAATTATAGAATGAAAATTCATAATAATATCTCAATAACAATATAGGATGTCTTAGTTTGAGCTATAGGATTTGAATTACGCGGTATTTGTGTTCTGTCAAAGACAGGGCGTCAATATTTAACGACTGTCATCTACAAACCATACGACGCGAACATGCCTGGGCGCCTCATTTGGAACTACAGGATGTGATTAGGAAATAAAACTACTAAAATTTGACAAAATGTAGTTTTCTATTCTTCAATATAAAATGGAGACGATACCTATATCCCCAATAATACGTTGAATGTTTGCTTTGAGACCTGACTATCGCTGGCTGGGCGGCTTACACTTTTTCGTTAACATAATCCCAAAGAAGAAAGTGCAGTGGTGTTAAATCACATGATTATGCAGGCCAAATGATGTCAGCATTCCGCGAGATAACGTAATCAATAAATTTAATACGCAACAGAACTGTAGTTGCACATGCTGTATGACATGTTACACTGTTTTGCTGAAACCACATTTTGTTTGGGTGTAAAAGAAATTGTTTAACATATGACGATTAGCGTTCCCCATTTGCTGTAATGACAGGTTCATTTTCAAAGAAGTGTGGTCCAATTTTATTATTCCACCACTCCAAAATACGCACTAAACCATGCATTTCTTGTGAATTTCTTTTTCCTAAACAGCATGTGGATGTTCAACACTCCAAATTCGACAATTCGTTTGCTGACGTATTCGTCAAGATGAAAATATCACTAGACAAAATTTTGCTGCAACAATCAATATCACCTTCTTCCTTTTCTAATACCCAGTTTACAAATATGTAACGTTGTAAATATCCTGTAACTTTTAATTGTTGTGTCAACTGAATTTTGTATGCTGACAAATGCAGATATATCTTTAATATCCGATTCGTGATGGCTCTTGATAAATTCAATTGCATTGAGGTGTTTGAATACTCTCGTACACATTCTCTTACTGCAGTAATATTTTCAACTGACCGACCACGACGAGAACGTATTGGTGTTGCCTTATCAATAGCAGACCCCGTCTCTTCAAATTTCTTCATTATATTACGAACTTTTAACAGTGTAGGTGCTTCATTTTGTCCTAATTTTGTGCAAATTTTTCTTAATGCAACTGTAAATGATCGCTCACTTTCATAAAATAGTTGTACGCAAACTATTCGTTGAACTGTTTATTGCAGCATATTCACGTCGTATGGTTTGTAGATAACAGTCGTTACATATTTACGCCCCATCTTTGACAGAACACAAATGGTGGGCAAATTAAATTCTATATTTCCAACTAAGACACCCTATACCTACTATAATCTCAATACGATGATGTAATTAACTAAAATGTTATCATTTGCATTTCTTGCAAATAATAAAAAATAAAATAGACTTACGAGTAAGACAATTTGATATTCATGATCCTGTTTCATAAGCGCTGATAATCTTGATGTATTGTCATGGAATTAATTTCTTACCCATAATTATTGCAAGCTCTATTCGCCTAATTAATGGTGCATTAAGAACAATTTAAATATGAATAGCATTACGCAAATCACTGACAATACTATAAATTTATGCGATTTTAAGGTCAGTATATAAAAGAATACTAAATATTCATTAATACGATTAATAAAGGGAATATAAATCATGACAGTCATAAATATTCGTAAGATAATTGAGTTATCTTTATTTCTTCCTCGATTTTTATTCATGTCCTTTTAACGTTAACGTCCCTAATACTATAATTTTATAATTGCGTTTCCATTTTAATAACAAAATAAATCTTGGAACGGAATTTAAATCCAGCGAGCAATTTCAACCAGTGAACAAGGGGTTTTATTTTTCACTTTGCTGTACTTTTAGCTTTGGGCATGCAGTACAATTACGTTTGTGATATTTAATCAAAAAAGTTAATAGGCTTGTTTTCCAAACATTATTTACGCTTTAGTTACATGTAATTTGTGTCATAACTGTTCTTTGCAACATTTTCAGTTTTGTTTAATTGCATATTAAAAACTTTTTGTAAATAATATTTTGATCTAGAGGTCATGTAATATACTGATAAATATATTCTGTATAATGTATATTTGTATCGTGATTAATTTACACTTGACGAAGTAATAAGTGTTCATTACTGAAAATACCCCATGACCAATTGACATGTACTATTCAATATTTCTTCAAATTAATATTTCTGATTCAAGTAAGAAGTCGCATGGTAGAAGTGAGCTAGTGCACATAATAGTTCATCTCAAGCGAACATGCGTGCATAACTATTACCGAACGAAAGGAGTATATTAAGTGCAGTAGTCGCGTTACACATAACTACAAGTATTGTCTCTGCTACTAAAGAATTAAATTGCAAATTGAAAGAGAGAACAATTTGCAATTTAATGAAATCCAGCCAGTTGGGGAACTGACTATTTACTTAATATAAAGCGTGGAAACATCCATTGTGCAGGAGGGCTTAAGTCTGGAGAATAAGGTACTAAGTCCATGCAGGAATATCCAATATTCATTCATCCCCAATGTTTGCTGTAAATATTGTGGATGTTTACTTAATAGATACAGATTTTGGAAAGTCCCAGCATACCTACGATGGTTTATTATGTCTTCAGTGAGATGTCGCGTGGTCAAGAACTTTCACATACTGATGTGTTTTCTTAAATTGCCATGAACAGTTGTAGTAGGAATTTCCAGTTGAAGGGAAATTTCAGCGATAGCTCAGTCTCTTCGTTGCACTAGAATATCACTACATAATGTATTAGCTATATTCCGTCAACAATTGTGTAGACCGTCACTAGTATTCGTCCTGTCCTCACGGAATTTTTCTACTCAATCCTGCGCTGCACTGAATTTCACAATTATTGTTAATGTGTATTCGAGGATGTCAAAATAATACAGTCTACTATACTGACTATTTACACTGCACCGTCACTTACACCAGCGTCAATAGAAAATGGATGCGTACTTAAAAGGCAGGTTACCTTTACTCATGTTCGTGTTTAAATCAGGTTTATTAGTAGAGGTAAAGCAAAGCCTTGTTTTAAGATTCATATATTTTTTTGTAGTGATGCAAATATATAATAGAATACAATTGGCTACAATGAGATTGTAATTGTATTGACTGCAAAAGGTACAATTATGAAAGAGCATTTTAAATTGAAATTTTATTTTCTGTAAAATTATTTCGAAAAAGATAATTGAATATATTGTATATATATATATATATATATATATATATATATATATATATATATATATAGGTATATATCTTGATAAGGTAATGACAGTTCTCTGAATTATTAACTGAATATTGGTATGTATTATATTACAAATTATATTAAGTGCATACATATTTAGATAGAATTTATGAAAATGTGTGTTTGCTTGGAGTTAGAGAACTCCCCCTGAGCATGGGTATGTTTGTCCTCTCGTACCTCTTTTCCTTTCGCAACCTCAAGCGTTAGGGGAAGGATGTCGATATCTGTGTATCAACAAATAAATAAGCCCTAGATATCTAGCCTAATACTTTCAGGCATTCATTAGGTTAACAAAACTTTTTAATATCATCATAATTTTATCATATTTTAATGGTGATGGTCTTAAAGCAAGAAAAGTTTCAAAGCAAAAAGTCCTCGTAATCATTGGCTTTAATGTAATTCTAAAAATATGATGTTAAAAAGAATCTGAATTTATAAAAGTTGTACAGAATATTAAGTTGATCATATAAGACATATGCTTGTTTCTCTCTTATATTCACAATTCAGAATATTTTCATATATGGGTATAGGGTTATTTTTAAACTTGTAATGTCATTTTACAATTGAGCATATGATTTTTAAAATTCGCCAATAATAAATACCTATTTCATTATATCCATTTGGCATATGTTGTTCATTTACTGTTCAAATTAGTTACAGTGCACCTCTGTATTCATTAGGTATAACAACCAAAATGTATAGAAGCTAACTGTATTGTCATATTTCAACTTTGAACTGAATTAATTATCCGTTGAATTAACTTGTGAAAATGGAAACTATGAAGATTAAATTTAGTTCAGTAGTAAACTACGATAATAACAAATAACAACCGACCCTAAAGTTTTAAGATAATTATAGAAGGAAAGTTTTGAGTGAAACTACGTTGGGGATAGGCAAAGAAAACCTTGAACAATAAATATTGAAAATTGAAACTTTTCGAGTTAATAGATATTGAGAGGTAACTAATAGTTAGCGACCTAAAAATAGTTTAAAGGGATGTAAGCGTCCTCCAAAGTTCTCATTTTAGACCGTTTAAATGATATTAGTTTCAAGATAGTTAGACAGCTTCCTATAATAAAAAATATAGTAATATAAAATATCTCAATTCATAATATAGAAGTGCAACATGGCAGCGAATGGTTTTGTTAATATTCTTTGTTAGCTGTGAGAAAAAAATATTAAAAAACCCTCCAGCATCTATCCATTTATAAAAAAATTTGACAATCCAAACATTTTGAAGGAAATCATTAACGAAGTATCGGAAGAAGGTTATGAACTAAATGAACTAGTTAGTGATTTTTGGAATAGTGGAATAAGAGAGTTATTTAAATTTAAATACAGTATAACAAAAAAAAAACAAAAGCGTGGCGTCAACTGTATCTAATATGGGTATACTAAAATATTTAAAATATCGTCTTCTGAAAAACTCATTGTTAAAAAAATAGTAATTTTATTGTAATATCGTGATTTTTATTGTAATATGTAAGTAATAAAATTATTTTATTATACAATTTGTGGACTATGCACTACTACGCTATTGTGAAAAATATATACTCGTATATCTAATAAAAAAAATGATATACATACAATTTCTAGAGAAACTATAAATATTTTTTATGGCTTTAAGTAAAGGCAGTAAATTAGTAGAATGAATGGTTAACGATAAAATGATTTTGTGCAACAATGGCACTAATATATATGCTCTAAATACCTAATATAAGAATTAATTCATAACCACTCTTCATATCTTACATATTATAATTTAATTTAAGCAAATTCATGTATAAAAGTGGTTATACAGTGTAATGTTTATGCAGCACTTATCGCCAATGTTAAAGTACCATAAATGTGATATAACATAATTAACTTGTATAACCATTTATTACAATGTAGAATTACCCAAATTATAGCCAAAATTATTTGGAGAATGAATACAAATGAAGAGTATCTATAACGTTATACAACACTTGTATAGTCTATAATGATTGAAGGTACGTTTTCATGGACTATTCTATTAAACACCGCGGTAATGCCCTCAAGAAAAGTATTTTAATATAATAACTTGGACATTAGTCTAAAATAAAAAAAAATAGTAGAAAATTCGATGTGCGCTTTATATTTTCTAAACTTTCTTTAGGTTGCTGAAGTTTAGACCTCGTACCTATTATTTACTGTGAAGTTTCTGCCTGCATATTTTTCATTAAATTTAAACTTGAATAACTACAATTTTTTTAATTTTAAAATTTTGCTAACAATATAACTAAAATCGAGAAACTTTTTTTGTTTATTTTTGCATCATTCCAGTATTTTTTTATTTATGGATACAGAATAGAAGGGGCACAAAATATAACTTTCAGTTTTATATATAAGATGATTTTGACATACAGGATAGAAGACTATTTTAGTATAAAACTGAAGTATAATTGTATTAATTATATTCGATTTCTTGGGAAAATGAATATAATAACACCGGTGGGGTTATGTTTATCCATAACGTTCATTATTCTTATTTTTTCAATTTGCTACTAAGGCGAAGTTGATTTTCGTCAATTTCATTAAACAAAAATACGACTATACTATTCATTTCATCGCTATTTATCAAATAAAAAATTCTCTTATCTTGCCGGTAAACGGAATAGTCTACCTGAGTCTAGCCATAAGAACAAGCCACCGTATGTTTTGAGATTTTTTATTTATCGCAAAAAGCGATGAAATAAACTATACACCAATTATAGTCAACTAGCACACAATAATATGCCAACGCAGCTAAGTATCTAGGCATGCCTCTAGATGAAAAGCTACTATGGAAACACATGTGAAGAAGAAACATGAGCCAGTGAACCTCTATTTCAGACAAATGTATTGGATCCTTGCTGAGGCTGACTGACAGCCCGGCATGCAGATGCTGTAGAGAAGACGAGGAAACCTCGATTCATCTTCTTTACAGCTGCCCCGCACTGGAGGAGAGGAGGTGCCTTATATTAGGGACCCCTGTTATCCTAGAGGAGGCAAGGCTTAAGGCGAGGGACGTGCCCAAATTGCTCCTTTTATGGGATAGCATTTTTGGATAAGAGGGGATCCCAAGGGACTACCCATGCGATCAGTGGCTGATGAGGCCCAAACTCACAAAACATAATAATAATTGGATCCTTGGTCGTCATTCTGAGTTGTCAATACACAATAAACTACTTCTCTACAAGCAAATCCTGGAGCCTGTGTGGCCTTATGGGATCCGACTCTAGGAATGTAGCAAGAAATCTAACATCAAATTAATTTAGACGCTTGAGAAAAGGTATTTCGCAGCATCGTAAATGCGCCATGATACATCCGCAATGAGGACATAGATTGCGACCTGAGATGTCTATGGTTGAAGATGAGATGAAGGAGTTTGCAAACAAACATCAGACTAGAATATAACGAAAATGTCGAAATAACATCGCTACTCGACAACAACGGACATGTTCGGCGGCTAAAGAGAATAAAACCGTTCGAATAATGCAGTGAAATTCTAATGTGCGTCACACGAACAAAGTTATTAGTGTAATGTGGAGTATGTCGCTGGACGCTCATCTACTAAACAGCTATGCCTAGATTGGGAAACATTTTTTAGACAGATTTAATTTAGTTAATGCTCAACGCCCCCGGGGAGATTTTCTATAAAAAATTGACAATGGAAAACTGACTGTAAGGATATTCAATCAGAATTTTTAAAATGTTATAATAGGCGCTATACGTTGACAAATATAAGTATACATATAACTTGCTACTATTAGCAAACTTGCGATTATATATATATATATATATATATATATATATATATATATATATATATATATATATATATATGGTTTTCTGTCTTTTGGAATCAATTTAGAATAAATGATGGTGACCTGTGAAGTTAAAATTGATTGATGCCATGATGAAAATAAATGTTGATTGATGCCATCGATTTAAATTCTTCCAGCTATTGATTTACATTAAAAATTTAAATAATCAACAAACGCATGAGGCAGGGCAACTTTTAGGAAGTTTAAATGAATAACATACCGTACGTATTTTCATATTAAAACACTGTCACACGTGATGAAAATGAATATACGTACAGGCAAGCGGCGAATTCCAACACTGGTCGACTTGAGAAGAATACCAATAAGAAATGCTGGCCCATAAATTATGACGAGATATAATATGAGAAACCTGTTAGATTATTATATGGATATGCAATTATTTATGGACACTCTTATTTGGAAGCTGCCGCCAATTAGTAACTAAAATCGTTTATGGCAGCTTAAAATCATTACTCTGTCAAAACCAATAACCATGAAAACCTATGTTTAGTTTGAATAAAAAGTTTGTTAATTTATATTGCTTGTCTAGCAGAATTATACTTAGTTCAGTTTCAGGTCAGAATTATAGGTCAGTAATATTTATACATAACTGTAAAGTAAATTATGAAAATAGTCGCTCTGCACATATTTAAATATGTTCTAATTGTATCATAATACGTTTTTTTCAAGGCTATTCGTTATTGCTAATAAATTAATAATTTTTACTATTTTGCTGTTCATTTTCATTTTGCTGTATTTGATTATCTGCTATTCCTCAAAATGTAATTTGTATTTAAAAAGTTATGAGGCATAGAAGTTAAAACATCACATAAAAGGTGTCTAAGTAAATTACGACTAATCGTTAATTCTAAGAAATTAAAAATCGGATGTAATAATACACGTCTTTATGATGCTTTGACACATTATCATAATCTGTTCAAAGAATTTGTTTACAATAATCCTTGTTCTGCATGTGTAAATTAAGTATTGAGAATGTTTTTTTTTTAAATTTTTGTTATTCAAATAAAATTACAATTCAATACTGTCTCCCTCAAGATAACTTCCTTGGGAAGCCACATAGTACTCAAGACGGTTCTTCCAACCATCATAGCAGTACTTGAACACGGATACTCGAATAACCATTAGCTGGTCAGTTACAGCCGTTTGAATGTTTTCGAGTGTTGCAGAATGACGTCTCATGAGCTGATTTCTCAATCTCGGAAAGAGGAAAAAAACTCAAGTCAGGCGAATATGAACGTTAAGGAACCACAGGAATGCTTTTACTGGCCAAAAACGCGTTTATTGAAATTGCTGTGTGACAATATGCATTGTCCTGATGCGCACACTACATGACTGTCATCATCATGAGGTCATCAGTCCTAAGACTGGTTAGACGCTAACCTCCAACTTCTCCTATCTTGTGCTAACCTACGCATTTCGCTAATCATGCTACAACCTACATCCCTTACTGTTTGCGAGCAGTAGTCTAATCTAGGCCTACCTCTGCCATTCTTCACTCCTATTTCTGCCTCCAAAATATCGTGGACTATTCCCCCATGTCTCAGCAAGTGGCCTACCATTCTATCTCTTCTCTTCTTTATGTTTTTCCACATACTTCTTTTTTCGCCGACTTTCTCTAATACTTCTTCGTTTCTAATCCTATCAGTCAACGGTATTTTCATCATTCTTCGGTAACACCACATCTCAAAAGCTTCTAATTTCTTCCTACTTGCTTCCCCTACCGTCCAGGTTTCGCAACCGTATAGTGCCGTGCTCTATACATACGTTTTCAAAAATCTCTTTTTTTCTAAGTTTATTACCCCCGAGCATAAAAGTGCTTTCTTTTTGTTAAAAGCTGCTCGACCCTGCGCTATTCTTTGTTTTATATCTTTATCGCTTCTTCCATCCCAATTTATTTTACTTCCTAAATAAGTGAAGTCTTTAACTTCCTTCAATCTTTCATTATTAATTTGTACTTTCGTTTTTGCTCTGCTCTCGCGCCCTCTGCACACTAACACTTTAGTTTTGTTTTTATTCACCCTCATTCCGTATTCCTCTGTCAACACTGCCTCCATTTCGTTCAACGCTGATTCCAATTCCTCTTTACTAAATGCTAATATTGCTATATCATCCGCGAATCTCAGCATTTTTAGTTTCTGTCCCTGTACTTTAATCCCGAAATCCACTCTCGACATCCTTTATGACATTAATCGCCTCTTCGATGTACAGATTAAAAATTAGTGGTGATAGCGTACATCCTTGTCTTACTCCTTTCCTAATACCTACTTCCCTTCTTTCCCCTTCTACTTCTATAACAGCAGTTTGCTCTTTGAACACTACTCTCCTATCTCTATTCTTCATTCCCGCGCTGTTTAGTATCTCGAACATTTTTTCCCGTCTTACATTATCAAAAGCTTTTTCTAAATCTACAAATCCTATATAAGCGTTCCTTCCGTTTTCTATTGTTTTCTCTAACATTACTCTTAGCGCCAGAATAGCTTCGCGAGTTCCCCTATTTCGCCTAAACCCGAATTGGTCTTCTCCTAGTATTTCCTCCGCTCTATTTTCCATCCTCTTCTGCACTATTCTGGTTAAGATTTTTGACACGTGGGAAGTTAGGCTAATCGTTCTAAAGTTTTAAATTTTCAAAATACAAATATTTTACTGATAAATCCACGTTTTTGCTAAATGGTAATGTGAGTACTTCGAGTGTAAAGTACTGGAATCATACGAATCCTCATACCTTTTATGAGATCTAGTTCAATTCACGACAATTTTCAGAGAAAAATAATGTATGGACAGCGACATTGGGCACATAGTTGGACTTGTGCTTTTAAATCGAAATTTAACTGGAGAGATATATTTGGACATGCTGCAGAATGCACTAATTTTGGAGATTCTAGAGGAAAATCCTAACAAATTTCGAAATTTAGAGTAACTTTTCAACAGGATACTGCAGATCCACACTACGGCATGGCACAGTACGAGTTTATCTAAATGAAAAGTATTCCAATATGTGAATTTAACGGGGAATATAGAGAGTGGTTGTCATATCTAATGCCAGATTTCATTTTACGAGACTATTTAAAATCTAAGGTATACGCTACTCAACTAGTTTACATCGAGTTTCTGAAGTAAGGAGTTACTGAAGAATCTACATTAATTTCCGCAGAAACATTTGAACGTGTGAGAGAACGGTTTTATAATACAATGTTTTTCTTCCAGCAAGACGGAGGTATACATTTTGAGTATCTATTTTAAAATTATTTAACGATAACTAATACCGATTTTTATCATTTTGTTATGAATAGAACTTATTATTTTCCATTAAAATACAATTTGGCAATGGAATCTGATACTTGGCCTTTGCAAGGTACTTTTGGGAGGTACTGCCTAAACAGTTTTAGTCGATTAGTATTGATAATCGATTACATATTAAATTTAATTGATTAAAAAAATTAAGCCATATTAAAATAAAAACAACGTTTCAATAGATATTTAGAGCAGCTTCCAAATAAGTGCTACTCGCATACTTTTGCCGTTTAAAAATTATTTCAAAATGGCCCAGTAATGATGCCATCTTTGATGATGACATTACCATTAACTAAAACATTAACTATTAAAGAGTTAAACAGTTTCAAGATGGGCAGGAGGGGGCGGGTAATTGCACTATATAAGAATATAGATATGAAGTTTATAACTATAGATAAAACTTACGACACCAACTTACGACAAGGCATAATTAATGAATACTCGATTAGCATATGCAGTTTCTACGGGACTGTCAAATGGTAAGGGTATGATGAACTATTAGTATAGCTTGCATAAATATACATTTTTAAAATTGGACAAAGGAAACTACAAAACCTTATTGATAGACTATGTGTCTTCTATTTTTATTCGTGCTCAATTTAGCGCCCATTATGCAAAACTAGAATAATGAATTTAAAGGAGAAGAGTTTCTTCTCAATGTTTTAATTAATGAAGACTTAATATATTTTAAAAGTTCAAATCACGTGTTCTAACTTGTAAGGATGGATTCACTTGATAGGATCATCTTTATGGTAACACAATAATAAAGTTGTATACTGCCGAGATTCTGAGGCAAGCTCATAAATTTTAAAAAATTCCACGCCTTGTTTTATATTAATGAGGTTTAGCGTAGCATTTCTACACAAAACTTACATTCTTCGTTTATACTTAACATTTTATAAAAGCGCTCTACGTTTTATGTCGCATGATAGATGGACACATAAAATTGTTTTACACTTTGGAGTTTATCCAACAGACTCAATAGTTTTAGTGGAAGCTAACGATTTTATAACAAATTTATCATATATCCCATACCATATATTCCTCTATCATGATTAGGTTATGCCAAGATAAAAGGATAACAGAAAAATTATATTTTGCTTAAAAATAGTGTTACATATATATATATATATATATATATATATATATATATATATATATATATATATATATATATATATATATTAATAATGTTTATCGGCCTTCATGAAACTTGTATTAATCACTACACTACAAAAATTAATCACTAGTATGCACGTTAATTCAATTCGCCATTAAATAATGGCGAAAAAAATGTTTAGCTGTCTTAAATAATAAATGACATTCTGGTTGTGTTAGTGAAATTTTAATATGACAGGACCTTTGATTAATATGAATAATTTGAAACCAACTCTGAAAATTTCTTAGTTCAGCTTTTATATAATCTCTCCAATGAGATAGAACCCGATGAAGCTGTATAGGGTACTACAAAAGACAGTTCAAAACTGTGGACTTTCACCTTATATTATTTGGCTAAGAATTCTTTTCTATGCTCCGGTGATAACATCGGAAACTCCATGTATTATCATAGAAAGCGTTGTGAATTTTCCGTTCCGAAGAAAGAGGCTGTTATTACTATGTGAATTTTTACTTTGAATGATATATTGCAGTACGAGTTAAGTAGGACCTAAAGAGAGAATGAGAACCGAAGATGGAATTAAATGTTATTTATTTACAGCATACTTAATAATTTATTGAAAGTGGTATCTTAGTAATGGACAATGAAGTAATGGTGTCATACTAATGGAGTAATGGATCTCGGAAATATGTATTTTTCTGGAGTAAGATGACCATGCTTAACTTAAAGAGTGACTTAACTTACTGAGAAGACGAAGTAAGGTGAAGTGTCTCCACATTTATGTTCTGCAGAAGGTGGACCTTTAAAATTTTATTTTAGATATGATGTCGTTCGAGCACATCATGCTTGTACCATAATAGAATTTTCTTATATCACAATACCTATGTATATAATGGACTTTTTCCAGACCGTTTTTCGATCGCCTGGAAATTTTATATTGATGACTTGAAAGCACAAAAATATTCTTCCAGTAATAATAATTATTTGTTACGGGCATATTATTACGGACAAGATCAAATGATAATTACTGTCTTTTGTTAAATGAAAAAGACGGAGCATAAAATATGTACAGAATACATCTTATCTACATACACGCTCTACGTTTGTTTCTCAATAGCTTATATTTTAAAAATAGATTTAGGTTTAGTTTTAGTTTGGACCGCAAAACAGCCAACGCTGGAGTATGGATTTGGCCTTCTATGAAAAGCTCAATATCCCTCCGGGCTGATCTTTCTCAGCTTATTTGGATTTAAGAAAAAGAGGCCAAATGCGAGGTGTCTACGAGGCAGTCACTGTCATGGTACATGTTCAGAGGTCTCCACCGCTCGTCCACGTCATCTTTATTCCTTGTTGATACTATAACCAATCTTGCTAAGATGGTAGTTACAATAACAGTGTCCAGTTAACGACCCCGTGATATCCCAGACTTTCTTCCTATTACCTCGCAGAAGCTTTATCGTCCAGTCACTGTTAAGCTTCAAACCCAGTAGCAACTTAGCCTTCCAGCTTTCTGCATTCCATTGTGTTCCGCCAGTGACTGAGCCTTTAATTCCCAGCCATTCCTAGATTGCCCTCTTGCCGAGGCCAAGGTCCCATTAAGCCCCTCTCGGTTCCTCCTCTGGCCAGTTTATCCACTTACTCATTGCCCTGGATAACACGCCATTCAGATCAACGTCAAATTCCATGAGTTAGGATTTTACATGAACGTATTCCTCCATGAGTTAGGATTTTACTCCTGGGGTCTCTAAAGCATCCAGGGCTGTCCTACTATTGGAGCATATGGTAATGCGCTTACCAACCACTTTATTCAGCAGTTGCATTTGCGCGTATGTGTTGATGGCCATCGCCTCCATTTGGAACACTGTGGAATTACTTCCGAGAGGAATTTCCATGTACTTCTCTATTCTATTGTCCGTATACTCCAACCCCAGTCTTCTCCTTGGTCCTGGGAGTGAATCCGTGAACCAGATGTCCCCACACACGAGGACGTGTCATTCTTCCAGTCCTTTCTACTGGATGATGTGGATTCTTTGAACCTATATTCAAAGGCGTAGGATATTTTCATCCTGCACGGCGGCAGCAAGAAGATGGACCGGTCCAGGATTCCTTTGGGGAAACATGTACCCCCCCCCCATTCACCTTGGCTGTTCATCCCATGTGACTGTCTGTATTTTGTTATATATTTCTAAGTGTTACTTTGCATGATCAACTATCATCTGCTTTCTCATTTAGATTTAAAAAAAATAAAATAGCTTACTCCAAATAGTATGTATTTCTGACGATAGTAGGAGTGTGCGATTTTTGGAACACAGATTTTCTTTAAATTTTACATAAGTATAGATATAAGGAGACAATAGGAATAGGAAAAATAAAGAATAATAAAAAGATGATAAGAAAATAAAATAAATAAATTGACAGATATTGACATAAAATATAGATGGTACATTTGAACAAATTCCTGGTCCGTGATGGGATCTCGTGAAGTAATGGTCATGTTACTCAACTAAATTTTTGAAGGCGACGTTTCGAAACCTGCCTGTACCGCAATTATTCTTTCTTATTTGTATTACCAGAACAATGATAGACAAAGAACAAAAATATTTTAATACAGTTTTTATTACCGAACGTCCAAGGTATTTATTATAAAGGGACTGAAAACAAGGAGATCTAATCAAAGATCAGATTGTTAGTACGGTTAACTGAGTTACACTTTTTTTTAATATAAGTGAGAAACATGCGTCATTAACATTGATAAAGATTTCTCTTTCTTCCATTAATCTTGATGCCAATACGCAAACTTAACACGGGAATAAGCAAAATAAAAAATATAGATTTTTTTTGGCGATGATAATACTGAAATTATATATTTCAAGAAAAAAACAGCAGTAGTGTTCAAAAGGAAAAGAGAAAACAATAGCTCATTATCATTTTTAGACTAAATTAATATTTTTTGATGAAAAAGGACAAATGACTGTCCTTTTTTTATAATAATACAAATAATAAAAGTGGAAAAGGTGCGGCACATTTCGAACATGTAAAATTATTTTAAAATATAAATTTTAAATAGCCAACGTCTCCAGTATTTTCGAGAGGTACGCGTTAGGATTGCATAGATAGGATACCTTTAAAACCCTTTTGGCATAAATATAAAAGGGTACCTCTCATATTTATGCCAAATTTAAGGAAACCCGATATTCCAAGGGTTGTGCATTCCCCTTGTAATATATTATGTAATTTTTTTAAACATAGAATATACTCTTACATATTACTTTTTCACATAATATAGATGTGAAGGTTTCAATATTTTGAATTTAGATGAATACAAGTAGATATAAGATCTCTTTTAATAATAAACGTCAGGACGAGACGTACAGCTGTGAGATTGATATTACGATATGTATTAGTAAACTAATCAATATCAGCACTTACTAATAGAAATCGTGTACCATATTTCCAGTTCCATTATGATAAAAATCTTTTCGGTTTATCGACACACCTCAATATTTCTTTTAACTTAAATTGAAACACGGAAATTATAAAATTTTAAGTTAATAACGTCTTTGTTACTTCACTTCTAATGTGTAGGAAACAGTAAACATTCTAAATCTGATAAATATTAAATTTATTTAAAATATATAATCGACTCAAGTAATTGATGTACCACTTATCGATAATAAAATCATAAATATTATTACTACTTGATGTACATACAATATTGATTTTCAACGACCAGAAGCAGACTCGTATACAACAATGGTTGAAATGTGTTTCTGTTATATTAATCTAAATAAGAAACATAGGATTAGTCTAAATAATATAAACATTTATATAAGCTGACGTTATCTTTCACAGATCGATTTTGGTTTTAATTTCTACGATGGGAAAACCACAGTGACATATTCGAATAAATATTCAATAGGGACCAAACACCGCCCAGTGATATTCCAAAATGATTTTATCTTGTTGAAGTTTTGGACAAAATACCCTGTCAAGCGTTAAACAATTTTTATTGTGATAATGTTCACGGCATTGTCGACTACCAACTAATCAAATTATTGCGTAATAGGATTATGGGATTGATGGCGTCGTGATGCTTTAGTATATTTATACAGAGTGAACCTACAAAGGGACATGAACTGAAGATAGGTTGTTCTGTACCTGTTCAGTAGCTACGGTCAACCATTATCAAACGATAATGGTTTCTTATAAGACGTTTAATTAACAGAATATGTAATTATCATTCCGTTCTGGAGAATAAAATAACAGGAGAACTAATAATCAGCTATATTATTACATGATAATGGTAGGCATAATAAATACATTTGTTTTCTCAAATCTTTATTTTCTATTGTTTCCTTTTTATATGTTAAACATATAGGTACATTCAGAAAGCATAATATAATACTTAACTAAACTAGCTTCATGGTAATTAATTAGCTGCCGAAGAGAATTTGGATCTCTAATTAAATACTTAATTGAATCCGTATTCAATTAATTTAAATAATAATATTGTTGCAATTAAATAATAGATTTATGTATTTAAATCTTTTCTTCCTATTGCGTTCATCAAAAAAGTTAATGTTTCGACTATAAAACTAAATTTTGAAATTTTGGGAATTATAAGTGGAATTTGAAATTCTACTAAAAAATAAACTCAAAGAACTTTTCTCTTACTATTATTTTCATTAATATACTTCCAGATAAATAATCTGCGACTTTTGATAATGTATACAAAGCAGTTAATACCTTAAACATGCCAGTTGTAGCTCAAATTTTGAAGTTTCGCAAGATGCATCATAAATCATCAATAAATATGCAGTGTATTGTACATAATTAATTACCAAAATATCACACTGTGTATTATTAAACAAATTAACTTTATAATTAAATTCCATGATGTCTCAACATACCCAATGCGATATTAGTATAGTATTATACCAATAGTATAGTATTATACCAATAGTATAGTATTATAAACACTAGAGTAAATCTCCTTAGTCCAAAAAATTAGATTCATGAACGATAACGATAAATTCAAGTCATTAATAAACAGGATGAATTAAATAGTTATTCTAAGTGATATTTTAAATGTTTATTATTTGCATGAAAAAATAAAATTGTTAAAAAAATACTTGTGCCTTCAACAAATCATTTCGAAACCTGCCTCAAATAAATAAAAGGAAATTTAGAAGAACAAAATCACAATTTTTATGGCTTGCACTTACAAGTAATAGAATTGCTCAAAACCTGTAATGGATGATGAAGGTAACCAAATAAATATAGTAGACTATTTCTTGTTAAATAATAGCTTAACAGGTTTTTCAACTATTTGTCTTAAGGTATAAAAACGCATAAAATTATGGAAAAAATATTTCGAACCAGTGTACCAATTTTTTTTTAATTCTAGTGAACGTTTTTAACAAACAGCAATGTATATTTGGAGAATAAGTAAAGTCTAATTCTGCATTTAATTGTTTAATGGCATAATATTAAAATTTTTCTAAATAACGTAATAGAAGGCTCTAACTAATATTGCAGCTAATGGAGTGTTCTAAGAATATCTTGGTGAGTGGGTTGATGGTATTTTTCAATATTTTCTTTCGTTTTCCTGGTGGTCATTCCCCAAGAGAACACATCTTAAATCAACTTCTGACCAATGTTATAATGTAAATACCAATTGACACGGTAAATGAAGCCTGGCCAGGCATTTGGAGGACGTTCATTGTAAATTCTTCAACTTTAACGCAAAGTGTAACGCTCGCCGTTTGGTTCAATTTATCAGTCATCTTACCCACAGCACAGTTGTATTACTTGGAAAATTGACTAAGCATGCTTGAAAGTAATCATAATGCAACGTACATGTTTATCTCGTAAATATTTGGCACCTCCTCCTGACCATGGGTATATCTATCCTCATCTCTATGTGTAACCTGTCCTTCTGCAGACTGATGTTCTGGCGAAAGAAAGTCTATGTATATGTAGTCAAACTGATCCAAATCTGATTATCGCTTAATTTATAAAATTTATAAATCGGGCGACATTACAAACATTAAGTTTTAATATACGAGCTATGTAAAAAATCCCGTATACATTAAGCAGACCCAATTATTGCTAAAATCCGTAGTTTCTATGTACATATATACCCTTCTGACCACTGTTCATTAATTTAAACCACTGGAATGATATACAACTATTCGTGGCGATGTATATAATGTTTATTTTTCATGTTTTGAACATCGTGTGAGTAGCGCTATTAAATAATGTATATTAAAATGCTATATATAACTGAATTTATCTTAAACACCTAGTAATTTCACAAGCAGACAATATACACAATGGACATGAATGACGATATACACCGATTTAAGGTGGGAGTAAATATTTTCTTCAATTATGGAACCACAGCGTATGTTAAAGGCAAGATGCAATTTGGATGCAGTCAATGTGTTTGGAAACCAAAGAGATAACGGGTTGTATACATTTGTAATCCGCTTGTGCTAAATGAGAACGCGATTAGTTCAAGTGTGAAGAGACTAACTAAATTTCATTCACCGAATATAGGCGTAGAGGAGGTAAATAATAAACGCCCTTTCATTGCCAGTCAAACATAACTAAATTTCATTTTGAACATGCATTTATGAGATACGAATCGTCGAGACACAATATCCTCCAAATGTAGAGTGAGCAGCGTTTAGACTCTAAAGGTCAAGGATTCAATAAATTGATTATTTCTATAAAGGCTATATTAGGATATAATGCTCTCTGATAAAACTGATTCAGGCTATAGTTTTTATTACTAAAACTAAAACTGAGATGTAAAAGACTGTATTATAGTGTACTTCCTTCAAATTTATAATAGTTAACCATTAAGAATTCAAGAACACAAGTTCAGGGCCAAGAACTGAAATCAACCGTACACGATCTACTCATGGAATGAATTATAATTTCGATTACAGGTATGTCAGCTACTCGTATTTAAGAAAATTCAAACATCTTTAATATGTTAACCATATTGTGAGAAGTGTATAAAATATTAAATTCTATTTGCTAGGATTGCAAAATGAAAAAATATATATTTTCGGTCTTTCTAGAATAATAATAATTATATTTATTTACACTTTAGCTATTAAAAAATCAGATGAAAAATGAGAATCGTATGATAAAACATACAATTTACAGGGTGGACACATTAACTGAAATAACTTCTGTAACTCGAATATATTTATAGAATTTAGTTTAATAAAAATTTCTGAACCAGGTCCATTTGTGATCTTAGTTGCACACGCTTAGAGTGCCTTTCAATGTTTTTTAAACGCCTCCAACTTTTTTTTAATACAACTTAGAAAAGTTCCACTGAATCTCAATATAAACGCTTCTTCAGATGAACTGAGCACAAGCTATTTCTCTCGAATGACCGTTATGGAAGCCATGTTAAATTTCTCCTAAAATACTGTGTTTATTTAAATAAAGAGTAATTCTTCTATTTACAGTCTATATGATGTTAGATAATACTCAGAACTGAGATTAGTCAATATTTTTCGATATTATTTAGGTCTACTTTTCTAAACAAAGGTCATTTTCAAACACGATGGAAAAATACGAGAATTAATAAATGATCAACATTGCAGGGTAGGCTAAGGAATGTGGTATAATATGGCTAACGAATCTAATTATTTTCAAAATGAGACCATCAATTACTGATGAATTTTTTGATATGTCACTATGAGTAGTAGTTATTATATCTTCTGATGTTATAGGTAATATAACAAATGAGTCTGTTACATTATAAGACATAATACACATTAAGAATGTATTACCTAAGAAATGCTGATTAATTTTATTGCTTGCTACTGTTTTAGAATACGACGCAAAGCAATCAGTATCCTATTTCGCTTCAGAGATTATTTAATTATTAATATTAATATGTACATACAAAATAGTGGGAAGGCAATCTCTTCAAGGACTGCAGCACGTTGCCTCATTGGGCCCCTCGTGCTTTCTCCCTAAAAAGGTCATTCCGCTTAAGCTGTCAACCATCTTTCTAAATGATGACGTCACCTAGAGAAAATGCCCTAATGTCGGCCATAGTTGGCTAACGTTCGCTCTAATTGTAAATGGATTCCCTAATAGGCGAAAGGGCTACACGGTTTCAATTTCCTGTTCACAACTCTGCAAAGGAACATATCAGCTTCACATTGCGTATTCTAAGGTCTGTTCTGTTTCATCCTACATGTCCATAAATTCTAGAGGGTGTTTTTTTAAGGATGATAGAACTTCCGATGGCGATGGCTATGAAATCAGCTGTCAGTTTGCGTCCAATTAGTGACACTTGTATTAAGCATAGTGTGGCAAATCATCATGAATAGACTCACGCTTGAACAATGCTATAAAATTGTTGAAATTTACTTTGAAAGTCAGTCGTCGATTCGAGAAACGTATAGACGGCTTCGTGAATTTTACGGCGCACATAATCGTCCATCTGAGTAAGTCATCTGTCACACTGTGAATAGATTTCGTACCACACACTCTCTAAAGGATGCAACTCTCTAAAATGTTGCCGCTGTAAATGAAAGTGTGCAAGAAAATCCAAAATTATCGTTTCATCGTCGGTTGCAGCAATTGGGGCTTTGTCCGTCCACTACGTGAAAAATTTTGCACAAAGATCTTGGCCTACACCCGTATAAAGTCCAGCTGGTGCAGGAATTAAAGCCACAATACCATCGCTTGCGTCGTTATTTCACTGATTGGGCTTTAGAGTAGTTGCAAGCCGACCCATTGTCTTATCGCAAAGTTGTGTTAGCAATTAGGCTCATTTTTGGCGTAACGGGTTTGTTAATAAATAGAATTGTCGGATATGGAGTGATACCAATCCAGAAGAGATCCTACAGACCCAATTACACTCAGAAAAATACACAGTTTAGTGCAGTTCATACGCTGGTGGCATCATTGGACCTTATTTCTATAAAAATGAGGCTGGAACTAAAGCTGCAGTTAATGGGGAACGTTACCCGACCATAAACAATGAACATCTTTTACAAAATATGGATGACATTGATCCCCATGAGATGTGGATGCAACAGGATGGGGCTACGTGCCATACCGTCGAACGAAACTATCGACTTATTGCATACAAGGTTTGGTGATAAGTTGATTTCAAGAAATGAATCTGTCAACTGGCCACCCAGGTCCTGCGATTTGACGCCTCTTGACTATTTTCTATGGAACTACGTGAAGTCATTGGTTTATGCTAATAAATCAGCAACACTGGACGCCTTGGAAGCCAACACTGTTCGTGTGAGTCATGACATACGGTCACCACTGCTCGAAAATGTGACCCAAAATTGGACTGACAGAATGCGCTTCGTCAGGAACAGCCGCAGTGGCCATGTTCCCCAAATCATTTTTAAATATTAATGCCATGTATTGATATATCATATAAAAACAAATTGTTTATGAAAAGTTAATTTTTGTGGTATTTATTTAAGTTTAAATTTCTATCAAGCTTAAAAAACACCCATTAATTGCCTGTTATCCGATTATTTCTTTTATTATTGACATCGATAATGTACTAAGCACGCCAACTCTATTAGATTATTTAGACTAGCAGCTATCCTAGCCAAACTGTCAACTTCCTTCACCTTACAGGCGTGTTCCTTCACCCAGAATATATAGATGCTGTTTATGTGGACAAAACTTGCCAGTGCGTGGTAGCATTTCCATACTAATCTTCTTCTTATTTTAGGGTTCCGCAAGATCAGCAGGGATTGTCTATGTTCACTGTTGTTTGTCTATGGACTATCCCTTTAGCGGTTATGGTAATAGGCAAAGCGATCAAAATGTGCACTGACAGTAGGTAGACAGTCACTGCTGGCCCTACGAAACTATAAAATAAGAATAAGATCAATATGGGAAGACAATAGAATCTTGTTTGTCATTTTTATGAAGGGAACATATATACGTTTAAATATTCCTTCAAAATTATATGTTCATTTTTGAAAATCATTTAGGTTTTTTTACACAATTGTTTAGTCATTCTCGCTTAATCTATTAGTAAAATCTGATCAAGGGGAATAGTCATGATTCATGATCGTTCTAGCTCCTGTCTAGCACAAGGATCATGAATGAGAAGACAGAGAAGAGGTGGCAACGAGCATAGGAAGAAAATGAGAAAACAGTTTAGTGGACAGATAGATTAATACCGGGCTTCAGAGGGTGAGTTGGTGGGGATTGATAAGCTCCCGAGTTATCTCTGGGGCTACTGTGAAACACTGAAGATTTGGCGGAATATATAATTTTTACATACGCGAAATGGAAGCGTATAGACTCAAGACATACAAGCAGTTAGATATGGAACTGAATCCCGAAAATATTATGTAATATGTCATGCTAAGTAATAAAGGGGCCTGAATGGTCATTGGCAATGTGTTCTTTAATATTATGAAGAACATGGAGAGCGAGAGAAAGAAAGAGTAAAGTATAGTACAAATAAAAGGGAAAATGGGAAGGAAAGAAATAAGAAACAAAATGAACTTTCACCCGCGAAGCTTATTTCTACAGATGATTCCAGAGTAAAAGGGAAAACAAAGAGGGAGAGATTTTTGTATTAAACTTCGCGTTGTCTCGAGAACGTTGCGTGATATCTTTTTCAATATTTTCCCTCCCACAACAAAACAAATGAAATATATTTTCTCCTAAGTATAATTGTGAAAAAAGACGAATTATTGTTACTATTAATGGAATTTTATTATGAAATATGTGTAGGAGTTTCTGACATACTGTTTCATATATTATTTCATATTTGATTATGTTTTGATCGCAATGGAAGCTCAAACGATTGTCCTTGCCCTTTTAAATTGTGCTCATTTCTTGTTGATTCTGAACAATTTAATTTATTATTGTTTAATTAATTTTGTGCATTAAATATTTTACTTATATATTTTTATTATAAGACAATAAACGTGATAGCTGATCAAGGTGTCGTAAACAAATAAATGCAGAAACCTATTTTCTGCATCTTTTGTTATCATTATTTTATAATTGCGGGATTTATTTTGCACTTATTATTTCATTATGTTTGCACTTATGCGAGCATTATAATTGTACAGTTTGTTGTTTTAATTAAGTCAGTAGTAAGATTTAGTAATTTTTTCATATTTATTTTTAGCATATTCATTGATAAATGATCTTTTAAATATTACTTTGTATCTTTTGCCATCATTGGTGTTGAGGATCTAAGCAACTGACTTTTGAAATATTCCACAAAACAACAATAACAAAATTAAATAACCCACGTTTGGACTCATATTGATATTATTTAAAATCTTAATAATTACATTTTTCTCTTTCATAAATATATATGATTATGAAATGGATTATTTCCCAATGTAATATAATATGGTTTGAACGTAGTAAGCGAATACGGAAGGGCCCTATATTGGTGTACAATGATCTAATGAAAATATAAAAATGGCAGAAAACATGAATGGAGGACAATGAATTCAAATATCTAATCGTATGATCACAAGATTTATCATTATAGAAAGTAGTGTTCTAATAAAGTAGTTCTAGTAAAGCAGTGTATAACTATAATTAAAAACGTTATTAAAAATCGGTAATTAACAAATAATGACTAAGAACGTGTTTATTTTTATATTGTATGTACAGATTTAGATACATCTTCAAAAAGTTTGGGGTTTGACAAGCAGCAAATTTTGAATGCCATTAACGTCATCTCATCACCTAATTGTTTTTACCACAAGTTCTTAAGCTATGGCAGAAGTTTGTTGATCTATGATGCCATAGACCTTTGACCTTGAGTTTTTTATTTGACTCAGGATCAGGTCGTTGACTTACACTAAGAGTTTATGGATCTTTTATAAGATACCATTAGCTTTTCACCTTCTATTGGAATTACCGACCTTTTGTAAGATATAATTAACTGTAACGTTCACCTATAGCTCATCAAGAAAAGGAACAACTCCCAAAACTACGATATCAGATGGCCCACGAGGTACGCCGTAAATAGCCTGGTGTTTACTCGAATTGAGACCTTTACAGAGTGAATATCGATGAATATATATTGAATGTGAATGTACACAGAGTTCGATTTGGCTGCACGTAATGTGCATCCTTTTCCCTCCGAATGCTGCCTCACTCTTTCTTCTACGCATACCTAGAGAATCTCACACCATTTCCTATTCTTGATGAGGAGTACTTTATTTAACCTTAATCAGGCCAATATCGGATTACCTGTGTTCGTGCAGAATCATCACTGTTAATGTACTACACTTATTCTGCAAAAAATCATAATATACCTTACATAGTAACAAATGTCATAACATGTAACAAATGTTATAATGTAACAAATTTTATAAATTATATATAAATTAATAAATATTTTTATACGTTAGTTAAAGAGTAATTAACAAGTAGTTATAGAGTAATATATTCGGGAAATCCGAAAAGGGTATACATTTTGAATATCACAAGTTAAAAATATTTATATGAAAATAATATTTAATCTTTTAAGAATATTTAAACGTTTGTCTAAAAATTTGTCTAAAAGTTTGTAAACAGGTACCCATATACGAGGAGGTACCCAAAAAAGTTGAACTGATGTTGTGGTGGGTGGAGCTTCTGTAGCGCGTTCTACTGCTAAGAGCGTATAGAGCTACCATTACCGAGTCAGCAAGCCAAGCGTTATCGCTAAAAAAATCCTTCCATTCGGATTGTGTGAACTTTTTAATGAGTTGTCTTGTGTGCTTGCCGTTTTTTATTTTTCCGCACTCAACTATACTAGCGGAAAAATAATATAATCGTTAAAGGAAAATGGAAAAAAAATGTTTTCGTTTATTTTTCGTTTTTCGACCTAAAAACAAAAAAAAAAATTGTTATTAAAAAATTTTGTCTGTCGTCGTTGTCGCCGGCACTAAATTTCTTGTTAGCACGATAACTCAACTAAATCGTGTCGGATCGATCGGGTTTTGACTGATTTTGATAGGGGACGTCTCTCAGAAGACACCTATTGACTTTGAAGTGGATAGCACACAGCACCCCCTCCCTTGGGTCTATTTGAGAATTTTTTTTTTGTTAGCACGATAACTCAACTGAATAGTGTCGGATCGATCGACTTCTGACTAATTCTGGTAGGGAACGTCTCCCAGACGACACCTATTAATTTTGAGGTGGATAGGACACACCCCACCCTGTCCATGGGTCATGAGAAAGCACGATGGTGGACTATTTGAGAAATTTGTTTTGTTAATACGATAACTGAACTAAATCGTGTCGGATCGATCGGGTTTTGACTGAGTCTGATCGGGAACGTCTCCCACACGGCACCCATTGATTTTGAGGTGGATAGGATACACCCCACCCTGTTCATGGGTCATAAGAAAGCACGACGGTGGACTATTTGAGAAATTTTTTTTGTTAACACGATAACTCAACTAAATCATGTCGGATCGATCGGGTTTTGACTGATTCTGATCGGGGACGTCTCCCAGATGACACCTATTGACTTTGAGGTGGATAGAACACACTTTACCATGTTCATAGGTCATGAGAATGCACAATGGTGGACTATTTGAGATTTTTCTTAGCACGATCACTCAATTAAATCGTGTCGGATCCATCGGGTTTCGACTGATTCTGATTAGGGACGTCTACCAGACGACATCTATTGATTTTAAGGTGGATAGGACACACCCCACCCTGTTCGTGGGCCATGAGAAAGCACGAGAGTTAACTATTTGAAAAAAGTAAAACTGTCGCATAAAACAGATATTTTGCATTTATGTGTTAGTTTATTTTTTCTCGGCCACTCAATTTCGAGATAGACATGCGGAATAGTTCGTTTTAAGGTTTTTAAACTGTTTATTTTTTATTCTTTCCATGCGAAAGGTCCATTCAGAGTTTGTTCTACAGGGTCAGACAGTTAACCAGGCTTTCTACCTGGAAATTTTGAAAAGAAAAAAGAGGCCTAATTTGTGGCAGTCGGGCGACTGGTTTTTCCACCACGATAACGCCCCTGCTCACACATCCCTGCCTGTGCGTCATTTTTTGGCCATTTTTTGATCGTCCAGGATTATTTCGAGATTTTTTTCAACATTTTCATCAGTTAAAACCGTGGAAGGACGACCAGAGAGAGATTTGTCATTAATTGACATTTTACCTTTTTTGAAACGGGAAAACAACTCAAACACTTGAGTTTTCTCAACAGCATCATCCTTGTGGGCCGTTTTTAGCATTTCAAAAGTTTGTATGTCAGTTTTTTCGAGCAAGAAACAACAATTTCTGACCGCGCGCTATTCACTAGAATTAAAAAGCGACGAGCACACAAAACAACTCTCATTAAAAAAACCACACAAGCCGAACGGAACCTTCTTTAACGACGACGCTCGGCTTACTCTCGGAAAGAGTAGCTCCATACGCTCTCAGTGACAGAAAGCGGTACTAAAAAACTCCGCCCGCAAAAACATCAGTTCGGTTTATTTTGGGTATCCCCTCGTATACTTTCAGTAGTTTATTAACATATTTATATGTTCTAAGCGTCTGTTGTGTTAAATTACTACTAGTCCTAAGGAAAAGTCTACATATCCAACACATAACATTAAAATGTTCTTGTTTTGGATGCCCAGAGAAAATGTAGCGTCCTAATTAAAAAGTGTTTGATTAAATTTTTAAGGTACGATCGAATAGCATATCACGTTTGCTTTTAATTATTAACAAATGGTTCAGTAAATAAATTATCAGAAACGATAAAATCCATCGAGTTATAATAAATAACAAAGGTACAGTGCAAAATAATTGTATCAGATCATGTTTACGGATTAAGGGTTTTGATTTCGACATTGATGTATACGAGGTTGATGTTCCACGGGACGTCAAGTAAAATTCATTTACATAAATTGATGCAAGTTCAGTAGCAGATTTACTACAAAATAATTATGCATTATGAAGCTATAAATTTTATCGCCTTATAAATTAATTTTCGTGTTTAAGTGACACTTCGATTCGATATGTATGGTGAGATTTACAAGCTTATAAGAATACATGGTAAGTTCTTACTTGAATTCCACCGAATTAATCGGCTTAAAAGTAGTGGCGTTAAAGCCAATTATGATAATTAACGGTAAATCCTCGTTATGTACATAGTATTACCCGCATATGAAATTTATTGATATGACATAACATTAGACAGAGGTGTACTTGTTCTGGTTCGCGTATGTGTGCATTAAGGGGTTACACCAACTTGAAATTGTCAGAAAAGCGATTTCTTTTCATACTTTATTATTCATATTTTCAAGAATATTTTAGACATTTAACCTTATAATAATTCAAATTATTTTCGGAGTTATAGAAATTTTAAGTAAGCGCAGCAGAGTAGCTGTTGAATCGTTACTAGCACTAGTAATAAACAGTTTTAAAACCTTAAAACGGACGTCTTCGCACGTAGAACGTCTCTATCTTGAAACTGAGTAGCCGAGAAAAAATAAACCAACACATAAATGCAGAATATGTGTTTTATGAGACAGTTTTACTTTTTTCAATTTTCGCAAATAGTCCACCATCGTGCTTTCTCATGACCCATGGACAGGGTGTGGTGTATCCTATCCACCTCACAATCAATAGACGTTGTCTGGTAGACATCCCTAATCAGAATCTGTTGAAACCCGATCAATCCGACACGACTTAATTGAGTGATAGTGCTAAAGAAAATTCTCAAATAGTCCACCATTGTGTTTTCTCATGACCCATGAACATGGTAGAATGTGTTCTATCCACCTCAAAATCAATAGGTGTCGTCTGGAGACGTCCCCAATCAGAATCAGTCAATACCCGATCGATTCGACATGATTTAATTGAGTTATCGTGCTAACAAAAACAATTTCTCAAATAGTCCACCATTGTGCATTTTCATGACCCATGAACATGGTAGAGTGTGTTATATCCGCCTAAAAATCAATAGGTGTCGTCTGGGAGACAGAATCAATCAAAACCCGATCGATCCGACATGATTTAGTTGAGCCATCGTGCTAACAAAAAAAAATTCTCAAATAGTCCACCATCGTGCTTTATCATGACCGATGGACAGGGTGGGGTGTGTCCTATTCACCTCAAAATCAATAGGTGTCATCTGGGAGACGTCCCCGATCAGAAACAGTCAAAACGCGATACAGTCAAAACGCGATCGATCCGACACGATTTAGTTGAGTTATCGTGCTAACAAGAATAAATACCGAGGACAACGACGATGACTGACTGACACACTGATACACACACACACACACACACACACACACACACACACACGCCCGCCCCCGCCCTAGGTGCAATATAGATTGCATCTTATATTGCACCTAGTATATTCAGTAATAGATGTACTATTGTATTACAAATGATGCAATTATTAAATCTTACAATTGGCCTAAGTGTACTGCGATTATTAGAGAACTTGGATGCCCATCGGATATCTATAGCCAACATGAGAGCCTAACCAGGAAGTTGACATCGCAACATCAATGGAAGGCCTCATGTATGGTCCAGAAATCAATCACAGATTAGAGGTATTTTCGTTTAATACTGAAGGTATTTGGTTTTGAGACGCTGGCGCCGTACTTTTTTCTTTTAAGTTTTTCTCGAAATTACTTTTTTCGAACTAGATACAGATAGATAGATAGTGGACGAAGAAGATAGAAGATATCTCTAGATTTACTTAACCGATTTTGATCAAATCTGTATCACATATTCTTTATAATATGTACTATCTAAAATGCAGCATAGGATTATTTTTTGGTTGGATGCCGCGTCAATTTTTTATAATTTTTTAAAACTTAAAATTTTGGTAAAAATTAGTATTTTTTTGTCAAACAGCTGTGATTTTTACAAAAGAAAATTAAAAAGTTCTTCCCTGTGCTAAATTTTAGCTATTACCTTTCTGAATAAAAAAAAAACATTTTTTTTTATTTTTCAGACGATGTCCGACAGAGAAAAAGATTCCACAATCGGCAGGGATTTTTAAAAGAGGGTCCTACTTGACGGCTCATATTTCCGCCATTTTTAATTTTTTTTTATTATATAAACTTATTTTAAACGAGTAATGTTAGCAAGGTCCGATCGAAGTGAACTATTTTACGAATCTATTTTACTATCATCTTCTTTTCCTACCATTATATTTTTCCAACATCATGCAGCGTATTATTTTGATTCTCTTTTTTTTCAGAATTATTGTATTACAATAGATAAAAAAATCTATGCCGGTCAATATTTACAGACTACAAGAGTATGCATTACTCCAATATTAACGCGATTGAATTTAAAATTCATACTGATATTCGGCTACCTTATACCAATGCATAAAACGCCACTGACCATAACGTAATTATCTGCTTTAGCGCAATAGAAATGATGATTTTAATATTCATGGGTTCAGGATATTTTCTTATAACTCTATATATAACATTAATAATATCTTTATATATACATACCTTAGACATTAAATAATATAAAAAACATAACTATGTAAAACATATAATTAAAAAAAGTTGTAAATAACATTCTTCTGCATCTCCTCTACGTTCTTAACGTTTTAACATCTATCAAATTAATCTCAAATTAAAATAGTTCACCAAGGTCAAAAACATCAACCCTTATCCAATTTCAACCATGTCAGAAATCTGAAGCTGACAGTCTCGAACTAGGGTATTAAAATATGAAGGGAAGTGGTTTTCCTCTTTACAAAAAAGATTAAAGCTGCAAAAATAACTGAAGTATATACTTTGTTCTAATATATTGCTGACACTAGTTTACAATTTCAGAAAAAAATTGACAGTAGTTTATAATTCCACTTTATATTTGCCAAAAAAAAAAAACGATTGGTGAAAGAGAGATATTGGTATAAATCAATAGTGTACAAGACACGGAATATCAACTTTAAATGCCCTAGCTGTATTCGCCCTGAACGTAACAATTTATTGACCCGATCCAGTGGCATTCAATCGTAGGTGGCATGAGGTCATTTGTTTTATTGGATTTCCCTGCGATTTAAATTTTGGGTATATGGTAGTGAGATCTACCGTAACTTTGCTAAAGTTATGCCAAAAAATATCTTGAAATTTTGCATAAGAAAGAGACAGATCATTGGTAAGTACAAATTGATATCAAGAAGGATTTGCTACATATAATATTACATTTTGTGCTTAAAAATAAAAATCTGTTCATAATAAAAGATAGTGGGGCTATAAAAAATTAATAATTTTCTAATTTTGATAGGCTGCCTGACGTCATATTACTAATTGATTTTGCGATCATTTTATGATAAAGCGCACTACACTAACTAAGATTTAGAATACTTAGATGGACAGATAGGGATAAAAATTTTATGGGGATAAATAAATGTTTTGTCTTATAAGAAACAAAATATACTCTCGGTTAGTGAGATGCATTCTCAGGTTCTTGTATATCTCTGTCTTTGAAGTTTCAAATGTTAATCAATATTTTTCAAACATTTATTTTGTTATATTAAAAACGAATAATACTTTGGTAATAAAGATTTATTATAAACAAGGCGTATGAAATCTCTAACAAATTCACGTTGCTGGTAATTAGAAACGACGGACAACAAATGTACTTTAGGTGTGACGTAACAAACGCCCAGGTCTACATCTATATGGTTATACTCTAGTTTACATTTTAATCCTATACCAAGTAGCTTGTAATAGGGTTACACGATAGACAACGTAATCGATATTCCACGAACCATGTACATAAATGATATTTAGCTACTCGTATTTGACAATCAGTTACATAGCTTACCAATTGATAATATCATCGTTAGTTATTAATCATTAATTATTAGGTATTCATAATTATTAACTAGTAGAATTAAACTTCAGTTTAGTAAAACTAAACTGAAATTAAATAGGTACATAATTCGATAATACGCGTTATGCAAAATATTAAAAGTTAAACTTTTATTAAGGGTATGTACTAAAAATATTAATCTGTTGACAGTCTATTCAACTTTTATTATTAATACACATATATTTTCTAAATTATTACTTAGGCATACATTATTTAATCACCAGATATACAGCAAAATCTTCTATCATCTTTAATCATTGTCTGGATGCCACATATTTATTACAGTACACTAGTAGATTTTCATTGTAAGATACTTATGTATTGCATACATCACACTAGGGTTGTCTAGTTCCTAAAAGCAGAAAGGAGTTTGTGAGTCGTTTATATCTAATTCCCATCCATGTATTTTTCATCTGTTCTCTTCTAGTCTGATTAATCGAAAATGATCGCGGTTGTACATTAGGCTTAACATTTTGTAGCCTTACATTGCTCGCATATCCTTGATTTTGCTATCGCTGTGTTATACTTTTTGTAAACTTCATTTAAAAATTCATGTGATGAGCGATAGTGTTTTCAACAGTGTCGTTATTAATTGCTAACTGCTAATAGTATCTGTGCAAAAAGTTATCTATATCAAATGGGTAGCTTTAATGGTAGTCCATGGACTAGATTCTGGATTTGTTGGATGAGAACTTAATGAATCCATACATATTAACGTCCTATGTGGTGGTTGTGATTGGATATACTATAGAGCTCGAAGAATAGTATGTAGTTCAGCCGTGTAGATTGATTCGTCATTTGAAAGGGTGCAGGAGAATGGTTTGTCAGATGTAGTAGCAAAAGCGGCCGTTGCTCCATGCTTGGCTTTAAAACCGTCAGCATATATTATTTGACTACTGTGGTACTGGTATCTTCCAACCATGGACTAAAGGTTGTAGGAGTAAGTTCTTATTGGTTTCTAATTTTTTCTTTACTACACTGAAAGTGTATTTCAGGTAAAACCATCAACCAAGGAAGGATTTCATGAAGACGTTGCGTATTGAGATCGGGTAAATTTATGGAGAACCTAGTCAATGTGTCATTTAATCTTGCATAGACTGATTTAGTACTTTCTTCAAACAGTATCTCTTAGTTCGGATGTTGTGGATGATTTTTAACGATTCATGCTCAGTCGAATGTCAGTTTCAATACCTTCAATAAATTTGTACCGCCTACTGCACTTGCTAGTGTAGTACCTTGAATAGATTCCATCTTGAGCCTGGTGGTTCGAACCCGAGTAATAAAATATATATCCGTTATTAATTCTTGGTTATACTAAAGTTTTATACAACATATCTCTATCCTAGCCCTAATTAAGACTGCAGGATCATATGATAGTGTACTCGATGAGAACGTCTCAATATAACTTCTTGTCAAGAATTACCTCTAAGAATTTGAGCAAATATATTGAATGAGTGTTTCCGTAATTTGTAGTACTGGTTTGTTTATTTATTGCTGTAATAAATATAAATACCTAGAATGCATGAGATGCACTAAAAATTCAAGAGTAGGGTATATTATAAAGTTGATCTTGTTATTACACTTCATTAGTTGTTCAATTGAGTAAACTACGAACGGGGCGTAAAAACGCTAAAATAACACTTTCCAGCGTATTTATAAAGTATTTGTTAACAAAAACGTTTTTCTACTCGCGATATTTTAAGCTCACAAATACACTCATATAAAATTTATTTACTCGGGAGATTGAACCCGATTCAATATGAATTCAAGCGTATTGATTCTGAAGGCTTCAATTTAACCTTTGATATTGTTTGATGCATTTAAGCGTTTAGAAAGTTACTAAATAAGTGAAAATATTAAAATTTTGTTCCCCAAGATATTTACTAAGATCATTAAGTTTCATAATGTACTCATAATATACTTCATAATGCTTTATAATGTAATCTTTGTGAATAATTTCTAATAAACTACTTATTTTATAATAAGTACTAAACTAAACTATTAAGTAAATATTAAGTACACTCAAGCATATGTATGTATAAATGTTTATCACTAATCTGGTCTATTTCTTTTATTCATAATCATGTTGCCAACCCTATCAAGAATACTTTAAAAATATAATAATATATGCATAATAGATATAGTGAAAATTTAATAGATATAGTGACAATATTCATATACTTTAAATTCAAAATAGTTAAGTTTTAGAAAATATTTCGTACCAGCTTTAATGAAACCGTTTTTTACACTGTTCTTCGTAATCGGCAAGTCTAGATATTTTTAGGAATCTCCAGCGTGACATAAACCAGTTTCTGATATTATTAAATTAATCTTGTTATATTCTCCAGGGAATAGTGCCTTAGCTACTCAGCATTAACCTCCACCAGATAAATGGATACTCGGAATATTCCATTTCATGTAGTCAGTGGCGATCAATTAACAATATTAGAGCAAGGATCGGCCTTCATTTACTTTAAGCTATTATTACATTTTGCTTGTAGTCTAACGAATAACGATGGACGGTGTATCCTAGATTTCTATATCCACTTATGTATCATTGTTGTATACGAACGAACTTGATAAATCTATTGAGTAGAGACTGGGAATATTATGTACAGAAGAACGATTTAAAGTAATGATTCTATTCCAATTTATAATACATAGATTTATAATACATCTTAATGAACTGTTTTCAGATTACTATAAATGTTATTTTGTATCATATGTTTTAAGCTCTATTCAAATTGATTAAGGCACATTGTCTTCGACGTAGCTTTATTTGCTGCAGCAATCGATTCAAAACGTGACTTTTCCAAAAAACGATAGACATAGCCCTCTAGTCGACACGTCTGTCCATGTTCTTTAATGTGACATTCCAGGCGCAAGTTATTAGTCGTCAAGCCGTCTCGACCGTCGATTAGACGAGAACTGTTCCTTCTGTTTTACCCTTATTAAACTATATTTTTATTTTGATTTTTATAATATCCATATTTAATGATATTTAATTTTAATGTAATACATTAATTTAAAGTGAAGTCAATGTGGATAATCGACAACAGGCCGTTAAAAGCTTATACATATTTTATGTCTCAAGTCTCAATACATACACATTCTGTAGCTGAAATAATTCATTAACAAAACACTTGAAGCGGTTATAAAAAAGATTTTAACCTCATTTTGAACTATGTAATTTTATTCCACAGCTTCATTTTTCATCAGTAGCGTTTGATTAACTCATTCAAGTTAGATGTTTTTTCCGTATGGAACTCTGCATCATATTCAATCTAATTAAAAACACAATGTTATTTTTAATTTAATTTATATCGCATCTAACGCGGTCAGTTTAATATCCGTGAGGTTTTACACAGGCCAATTTAAATATAATTAGGAAATCCCGTACTAAAATTTTAATAAACTAAATCAGTAAGTCATTTCAAGTATGTTCACTACCTATACTAAAAGTTCCTTTTTAAATTATAAGATAGATATTCTTAATAAATAATAATTTTTTATGGACAATATGATCTGTGAATCGTTGACTCATACATGACGCATTATTTTGTCGTTACCGATCATACTACTCAACCAAATATCCAAAGATCATCTACGCTATTTAAAACATCAATTTCTAGTTACAACAAATAATTAAATGTGAACAAATATTTTACTATTAACGGCGCAATCAATACCAAATTTTATTTATTTATAAATATAACTATTTCCTCTCTATGGACCAGAACCTGCCGTGGGAATAAGTCGGAATCTGATCAAAGACCGCATCAATGACTGGGCAAGAGACCAGCATAGAGAAAGATGGGAAAGAGTAACGGGTTGTCGAATAACCAAACTCTTCATCGAATACTCAGAGATTGAGAAATGGGCCCAAGAATTCATTAAATTGAACAGGCAAAAAGCCAGAATCCTGGTAGGAATCATAGCGGGCCACCATAGTAGCCTGAATGCATATAATCATAAGCTGGGACTGACTGACAGCTCGGCATGCAGATACTGCAGAGAAGACGAGGAAACCTCGATTCATCTTCTTTACACCTGCCCTGCACTGGAGGAGAGGAGGTGCCTTATATTAGGGACCCCTGTTATCTTAGAAGAAGCGAGGCTTAAGGCGAGGGACGTGCCCAAATTGCTTCTTTTATGGGATAGCATTTTTGGAAAATGACCCGGACAGGAGGGGATCGCCAAGGGACTACCCATGCGATCAGTGGCTGATGAGGCCCAAACCCACAGAACATAATAATAATAATAACTATTTCCTTAGTAGTCATAATTTATACCATTTAAATACAACTTCATCTAAGTTTATTTTGTACAGGAAAAGTGAACAGATGAACCTTACTGAGACGGTGCTACAAACGCCTTTAAGTTTTTCTTAAAAAAGCAAAAACGCACAAAAGCTTAAGAGGGTCCAAATCTGTTTTGTAAAGTTTTATTCACTGATGAATCATCATTTTCGAATACTTGTAGAGCAAACGTACACAATTTTCAGCATTAAATTGTTAAATTGTACCATAATGACTTCAATACAATGGTGCCCTTCTGCATAATACTATGGCGGTAATTTTGTTGATGAATTTTAAATTGATGTTGAGACAATAAGAACTGTTGTTTCAGATTGGACAATATCTCAATGAGACATATCTAATTTTTTTGCAATTATATTAAAGACAAAGTTTATACAGTTACGCCAGTGGAGATCATACTTAAAGTAAAAAAAAAGAAATGCGTTCTTAGCAATAACCCCACAAATATTGATAAACGTATTTATAAATTTACAATATAGGATTTCTTTATGCAGGGACAGAAACCGTGAACATTTTGAACGCTTATTCTAAAAAAATTTGGTCCAGCTAATATTTAAAACTACACATTTTCTAGATGATAGCATTATTGCCGTGTACTTTAGTGGTTACGTGTTTTGCTTTATTTCACATATTCATTTCTCAATAAAAACTGTGGTATAATAGCTTCATAGTGCCAAACTTGGCCCTATATGTACCCCGTTTGGTGTCAAATTGGTATAAAACCCCAGTGCACATACCCTAAGACTACCCTATACAAAATTCCAGTAAATACTCCTAAAGTTCTATGAAAATATAATATTTTTCATTTATAGATAATATGTAAATGTAAGACGGTTATTATTTTTATTTTACAAGACCCATTAGCCCATCTATTAAGTTAATTACTGATTGTCCTTGGGAGGGTGACTTGAATTTTACGATATTCGATGACACTAACATGAACATTCATATTCGTTACTACCTTATCTACCCTTGTCAAAATGTAAATTCTCAAATACAATGTTTAGCATCTTCATTTGAATTTAATGATATGTTGAAGAATTTGCAATCCTTGCCAGAGTAATGGACACACAGAATAAAATAAAATTAAATACCGTTATGTAAAGATATGGACAAATTGAAACAACTTAGCAAAATATATGAACATTGATTGCTTTCATGAGTTAAGGCTAGGGGCCAACGGGTTTAATGGGCTAGTTATGATCCAAAAAAATATGGATAAAAGTTCTGGTTTTGTTGAGAACTGGACAAGTTGGGAGACAAGTTGGACAACACATGGAAAAGTGGACAGCTTACATTATTAACAAAGATCTTCATACTTTTCATTTATATTTTAATCCACACAAAGGCCGAACACACCCATTGTTGAGGAGAGATGTTAAACTTTGGGATAGATCCCAAACATACAATGTTATCTTAAATATCATTCAATCAGTTTTCAGATGCGACACCAAGTGCTTAACTATTAGATATGCTCTGTATAGTCAACTGAGTGTCCATTGTATTCTCAAATGTAAATGTAATCGCAGCAAATTGATAAAAATTAAGATACCTATATAATCAAATATAAAATTATTGTGAACAAATTACTAAATGTTTATTTTAAATATTAGTTCACAAAGCATAAGTTCCTATAAGTGTATTAGAAACCATTAATTCACTTTAAACTTCGCAGAGTTAATTGAGAATTGTACCAATATATGTCTAAAGTGTTACGATGAACTTAAGTTTATTTATGAATAAAAAATATAATGGGGCCCAGTCGGTACAATACTAGTGTAATTCGGTTTTATGACCACGAAATTGAGTGGCGCCTAGTATTATATAAACATCGTTTCAGTCGCTATAAAAAGGCAGTAAAGTATGGTAAAACGTAATTTGTTCATAATAAAAGCCAACCAATAAGTATGAGACTTATTTCAAGGATACCTTTTTTCATTTTAAGTTACTTCTGAGATTACTGTTCGTGATAATGAACTAAATATTACTGCAAGAGAGCTTGTCTCTGTTACGCAGTTTTCAAATTGAACCTTCCATCGGACACACTCTGAACCCAAACAGATTCGGGCGCAATGCATCTGAGAGATCCCATATAAAATCTTACACAATTGAGATTTTAATGAGGTGGAGATTCAATTAAACGCTTATTTTAATTAATACAATACAATAATAAATATTTCACACTAGTTCTTAATTTACACTAGTTTTTTCAGTTTTAATGACAAAGCACACACAAATTAGTATTGAACAATATTTTCAATACAAAAAACAAACCACCTATCTTTTCATATAAAAGTCATAAAGTTGTATATAAAAAAATGTTGGACGTGAATTACAAAGAAAAGTTATAAGTATCTGTCTATTTTATGTGTAAAGAACTACAAATCCTCTTCATCATTTTAGCATGTTCCAAACAAAAATAAACATCACATTATTGGTAACAATATTTAATATAAACCACTAATTTAACACTCAAATGCGTTAATTTTAAATAATAATACCATAAAATGACAGACTAAGAGTAGTGACCCCAAAAATATTATTAATTTAAATAATAAAATAAATTTAACAAAACAAAAAAGTGAAAATAATGACATAATCAGGCGCAATGCATCTGAGAGATCCTAGCGGCCGATATAAGGCCAGGGAATGCACTAAAAAAAATCGACACCATATCGAGAAGAGCGGTTTGGAGCTAGGAAGATATGAGGGAATTCGAATTAATATTCGTAATACACACGAGAGGGCAAAGAAAAAAGTGACTGGCGGATCTCATAGATCGGTTGCGCCCGATAAAGGTTGAGGTTCATATCACAATCACATTTTGAAAATATGTATATGTAAATTTTGAAAATTATTTTTAAATGGTAATAACATTCGAGTAGCAACGCATTTGTAAACTGGTTCAAATATCTATTAAACCGTTACTATTATTTTGACATCTTCCTTTTTGATATTTAAAAAACTTGGTTCAATATAATATTGTCATACCAACAAACTTTTTAGGCAGTGCCACTTTATAAGAAATAAGTGTCAGTTTATTTTTGACAGAAATTATGCAAAAGCTCACTTAGATATTCACTGTGGGCGACAGTTATTATACACTGCACAAATTATATACTTCCTTTAAGATTTTCTACACTTTATATTTTATTAACAATATGTAGTCTTGACTGCTTATTGAATTATTATATATTTATATAATAACTACTTAATATTATCCAGCATATATTACACTTGCTCTCCCCCTTTTAAAGATATATATTGCTTAGTTCCTGTTTTCAGTTCAGGCATATACGAGCCTAGATAACAGAAATGTATAATGATCTTTTATTCCAATTTTCATCACAGAATCACTAAACTAAGTTACATAATAGAAATAAACTATATTTTTTACAGTTTCTTCCATGTAAGAGACTTATTTGCTTAAGAGAAAATTTCTTGTGCCTCCAAAAGTTCCCAATATATTTTCTAGATTTTGTTGCCTTTCAGTTTTACCTCCTGCTATTTGATTTACCTCTTATTTAAAAAACATTCAACTGTATTTTTGGAACAACACTTGCACTGCATCTCATTAAATGTATTAAAAATAATATAATAAGAATAGTATTTATCATTTCTTTTATGATTGCAACACTAGAATCAGTAGCGGCTCGTCACGGTAAGTGTATGCTTCACTTCCTGCTTCGGAAAGAAGAACTGGGCATATAATAAATAATTTTTATTTGATTTATTAATTGTATGTATAACTTTATATATTTCTCGTCGCATTTCTGATATTTATGATAGCAATTTGCTATTTTAATTTATTTAATGAATAATACCAGTTGAATCTGGTACAGAAAGGATGGTCATGGATTCATCAGTACACACTTTGATATCGCGTTACGTTTTAAATTTGTATACCTATGTAATCGTTCTCAGTATATTTATCATATATGCTCAGGATCAAACTAACTCTAACGAGGAAGAATGAGGGAAAGCGTCGTTTGGCATAATGAACGCGGAACTTAATGTAGTTATCTAATATTCCCGTAAGAAATTAAACAAATTTTTAGAATTTAACGGCAATTTTTGCTTGAAATTTTCCTGAAACTAATCTTATACGAGACTTCAAACTACCTATACTATTACTTTGTGCACTTGTGACACTTTGTGATATATTGTGCATTCCTATAAAATCATACCTTTAGTAAACAATAATTCTCAAGAACTTTATTTTAGCCAAATTTTAGCCATCGGCTTCTTAATACGTGGCATACATAATGTAAATACGTGGAAAACAATATAGCGCATAAGAACTTATTTTATTGGCCATTTCTATTATTTTCAGATAGCGGTAGAATTTTTTAGGAAAATAAAATATTTTTATAGATTCAAGTTGACTCCTGGACAAAATTACACATCTTCTGGATACCTTCTGTCACTACTGATAAACTATTGCAATTGTCTGACACATATATAATTGCATTTTGTAATTGTTTGTTAATAACACTTTTAATGCTGTTTAAAGTGATTTTTAAAGGTAATAAATTCAGTTACGCTAGTAATTTTTGTTAATTCAATGCCATCAAGTGGATGAAACACTTTATCCAGTATACTTATAGTAGAGGTAGTGAATCGTCCACGCAACTTAAGAGAATATGATGTAGTGAAAGGTAACTCTTGTTAACGAGTAACGTAGCCAGCTGCATGTGGCTAATTTGGTAGGTGTTGGACAACCAACAATTAGCCGAAGAGTTAAACGTTTTAATTTATTTGGAATTTGCTGTAAAACCCCAGAACAAGGTCGTAAAAAGTCTATAGATGCAAGAGATACGCAATAGCTTATGCAAGTCGCTTTAAGAAACAGGCATTCTACCAGTTTAAGCTAAGCAGAGACCTAGCGGAAGCTCGAAATGTAGCAGTTTCTGGACGAACTGGCAGGAGAAGACTTAATGAAGCAGAATTGGGCAGTAGAAGGCCAGCTATTGCACCACGTGCATTAGACCATTGACGACAGACAGCGAGTTTTGTTTTCAGATGAAGCAAAAGGAAATCTTAATTCACCAGATGGACGTCAACGAGTCTGGCAGAGGGCGGGAGAGAAGTTTTCTGTAGTATTCTAGGGAGAAATTTGTTTCGATGGTCGCACAAATTTGGTTCCTAAACGGGGGAGATCCATGAATGCACATTTCTGCGTAGAAAATACCGTAGAAGAACATGTGATGCCATTTGCCGCTTTTGTCGAGAACAATTTCATTCTTATGCAATATAACGCTCGGCCTCACGTTACTAGAGAAGAATTGGGACTACATTCGATTTGTGAACATTCCAACTGTGGACTGACCACCCAGAGGCCCAGATATGGGCTCCATAAGAGCACCTATGGCATACACTAAAACGATTTGGTAAGCTCCACATACCTGCCCCTATGACCCTTAGGTAACCCGAATAAGTCGTTCTTGTGGAATGGGAAACTGGAAAATATTCCTCAGAAAACCAGTCACGATTTTATCAATAACATGCCCAGACTAATGGAAGCAGTTATAAGGACTGGACGAGGATCTACACACTATTGAATTTAAATTCTTATGACTTAATTTCACCACCAATTTTTTTCTAAAGTTTTCATTAACACCGCTTTCATTGCATTTGATATTATTGTGCTTTCTGTTTATTATTCATGTTTTCCCGAATAATAACATTCTAATTTTTTAAACATTAGTTGAAATCATGTAATATAATTTTACGAAGGTAGTATGATTTACATCTTCGAAAAATTAAAAGTAATAACGTGATGCACTGATGCATTAATTTGTTCCAGCAGTTTAATATCTATAGTTTTGAAGTAACTTTAGCAATCAAGCAATCTATTTTGAAAATATTTGAAGAAGAAGGGCTGTAACAAAAATTATTTAGTAACTTAAATAAGAAAATAAGCGCCTTCGAATATACATATCATGAAATATTGACACCTAATTTGTCAATTGATTTTAAATAAAATAGTTCCCATTATATTTGTGATATTTTTATACAGAAAAATTTCATAGATATTAAAAGAAGTTTAAAAGGTCATTCTCATAAATATAGATTCAGTATCATATCGCATTAGATTATCTGCCTAAATTATTTTTGTTTTTTTAGAAGTAGGTACCAACTATACATCGTGGACCACCAGTATCATTGAAGCTATCTGAAGATGGTCCTTTAATATAACCGAAATATAAGAATAAAAACATTTTTGTTATCATGATTATACTATTGTAGGTATATATAAATATGTGTACTTAGAAATTTAGTTATTATATTCTACCTTATATTCTTCTACTTTCCCTAGAATTAATAATTAGTTATAGGTAAAGGAGAATTAAACAAAATTAACTCAAATAAGAAATATTTGCTTGGATCATAATATTGCCGGAAAGTGTTTAAATAGTTTGTAGCAAAATATCTGAAATAAGTATTTGCAATAGAATAAAAGTGTATTTATACTTTATTGTCAATAGAAGTGTATTTTTTCTTTAAAATTTTGGAACGTTTTATCAAAGTGTTTTCAAACATTCATAGTACCATTTACTATAAATGTATTTTTATCCCCCTGTGTATGCGTCAGATATAATAACAGTACAACCATATGTAATAGAATATATGTATTATACAAGTAAAAAAAATAGTTATCCTGAACTGTGTAATGTCTCGTTGTATTACTGTATGAGGAAACGTTATAGAGAAATAAAAAGGCATAATTTCTCTCAAGTTTTCTGTTCTTGAGAATTTTTCTTCTCAAGGGACTCTTATAAAGAATGAGTTTATATTATTTCGTATTTAAATAGGCAAGCACAGGCTAATACAAAAAAGAGACATCGTTAGTGTCAGTCAGGCTTCTAAATCCTGAAAGACGCGTTCAATGCAAAACGAATACTCTTTACACATTAAGTATAAATTTATATTTATACCTACCTCAACAATAAACATGAACCTCGCACTTAGACAATAAACAACGTACATTTTTAATCACTTTTTTATTTGTGTGTTGCTACATTTATGCAATTAAGGTGCGCCTGCCAAATTAATTCCGCTATTGTTCTATTCTTGTATCGAGAAAACCAACACAAACTGGTTCTAAACATTAAACTAGGGGAAACAGCATCGTCTGTGGCTGATCTATAATAGACGTCTAGCTATAGTAGTAAACTTTTCAGTAATCGCTGAATATTTTATTGTAATTTTTGCCTTATTATCGATGGTTGTTGTTCATTAGTGCAGAATTGATAACTCATATATCCGTACATAGAGTAATGTGAATGATCAATTTAATTTTTTCGAGCTTCAATCAAAAATTAACAACAATTATGTTTATGATAAATTATTTTTTACAGGTTTAAAGTAATTACAGGTTTCATTTCAATATGATTTGCATATTATGTGAAGGGAACATTACCTGTTAGTCGGGTATCATATTTGTGTCAAACATTTATTCGAATATTTTGCAATTCTATATGCACAATACTGGCTATTTGAAATTCTATTTACTTAATCAAGTTTTTCATTCGTCATTTATTTTGTTGATGAAAACGAAACAATTTAATCAATAAACGAATAATTTTATTAAAATAATATTCAACATTGAACCTTCCATTGTTGTAAATAAAATTGTAACACCAATATAAACCCGTATCATGGTGTCATATAAAATAACCGCTCAATATAATGGGACAACAACTAAAATAGGTCCTTAAAAACCTCTATTATTTGCAAAATATTTTATTTCGTTGTAATAGTAACGAGTATAGACATTTTATCGTACATTTATTTTTCTCCTTTTAAGAGTTGTAGTTTCCATAGAAAATAAAAGCTACAAGAAATATTTTTTTACGTAAAATGAAATAAACCTTACAAATATAAAATAGTCATGATAATAAAGAGTAATAAATAGTTGTTATGATTGGAAAATGTATGTCATTAAGTTTATTCGATTTTATTGGACGAAATAAGAATATTTATTTTATATTAAAACTTTTAAGCTATCTTGAACATAAATAAATAATAAAATGAATAAAATGAATAATACAACATAACTATATTTTAAGTTTCAAAAAACAAATTCGTGCAGCTGAAGAATTCACCACTGACAATTTGTTTTAATATTCTTATTCTTTAATAATTCTTAAATTATTATTATTACGAGATTATTATACGGAAAAATTTACACGAATTGCAAAAAAATTTCAAGTTATTTTAAACTTCAAAGATATTTCTGCTACTGGATATTTCTTCATCCATATTTACCAACATTTCTCAACAAAGTTCTAAAAATCAGTAGTTATAGTTACTTAAATTAGTTATTATAGTTATAGTATACTCTAGATATTGGTCATCCGCTTCCCGTATGATCAATCATAGAAATTCTCAGTAAAATAACATGCGGGTCCATCAAAATCATAGTGAAAACTATCAATATAGAATATTGTAGAAAAACAAAGAATGACACCAATAAATATATATATATATATATATATATATATATATATATATATATATATATATATATATATATATATATATATATTTAATATTTCGTATAAATTGGTGATTTTACAATCACATTTTAGAGAACCAGAATAAAAAATAAAATAATCTCAAGTAATTCGGAATCATACAAAATTAGTTAACATTTAGCAATATAAAAATGACGTGAAATTTTCCACTGTAATTGTAATTATGTAATTCCATAAACTGGTAATTGTCCCATATATTTTTTTTTTGAAGAGGAGCCTAAATGTGACAATTCAAACAAAAAACATGGGAATTTTATTTTAATATTACAATTTGGTTTACGCTCCCGGCTTGTACGAATTTCTTAAGATGAAATTTTAAATACAAACAGATGAAAAGGACTTGGGTTTCTGAATAATTCAGAAATATTGGGAAGTAATCCCGAAATATGCCTACTAAAAACATTAAATTGCGTTCTTTTCCATCATAGATAAAAAAATTACATTCGACGTACATAATAAAAGAATGCGGTATGTATACTTACTGAAATATTAACACAGGAAAGTGTATGATTATTGTGATTAGTTTCGGATTTGAATTTTCGTTAATTTCAAGTTTACTGACAAATAACTTCTAAACAACATTTTCTTCGTGACATTAGACAGCTTTCATTAGCCAGTCAAATACAAACAAATCAAAAGGACTTGAGCTTCTGAAGAATTCAAAAAGATTGCGTAGTAATCTCGAGATGTACCTACTGAAACATTAAATCGTGTTTTTTCCACCATAAATAAAAATAAATAGTTTCCGAGTTGATTTTTCGTTAATTTCAGGTTTAATGACATACAAAACTTCTAAATAACATTTTTTTCATGAGATTAGGCAGCTTTCATTAGCCAATTTAAAATAACATTGCCGAGAATATAGTATTTTATTTTTACTTTAGTCACTACCAAATATTTATTTTTTTTTATTTATAATTTAAAGCAACTATCAGAAATGTAATACTTTTCTTTCTAATCATATCACTCAAAAAATGACTAAATACATTATTGGTTGATAAACTCTCTTTTTATTCACCGGATCCATTAAATTTTAACCCGCTATTTGTCTGTATTAGGCTGCTATTTTATTTTATTTGGTATAAAATGATACGAAATCCAAGTTGGAGAACTTTAACCGCAGTTTATATTGCAATCATACGCTTCCCCGTTTTTACTTTGTCGGTACGAGAGCTCCCTTCCAAAATTTAATTACGGATGATTTACCCCGATCCCCCCGAGGCATTCACTAATGGTCACTTACCTGCAGGACAAATGCATTCTGGTGCGTCCCTCGTTGTGCGGGTTACTTCATCCGTAACCGACTGCCGAATAGCGGCAAGATCTCTCGTAGTTCTCCTCTTGAGGTGGTGGATGGCTTCCTTCCTAAAACGCTCCACCAGAACATCTACATTTTCCACTGACTTTACCTCCAAATGGGCCACCCTCTTCTCGAGAAACGACAATCGCGTATTCAGGGCGGATTCCCGCCAACTATTGTACACTGTGGAGGTAACACACACTATACACAAAACACACACCACCAGATTTAGTCCGAAGTTGATATTTATACAGGACATTGATTTAGGGCTGTCAAAATTTTGTTTATTTGTCTTTTTGTATGGCGCTGCCCTTTTGGACGCGCTCAAGGGATCTGTATCCATTTTAAAATCCCCTTTTCGTAGCTAACAATACGCCTCGTTATTGAATCATTTATAATAAAATAAAGTCCACGCGCGACGCGGTTAAATGAGGTTCATCCCCTTTTAATTCAAATCACATACACTCCGATGCACTGCTTCGCATAATATGGAATGTGCCACAACTTGCCGGGCGATACGTTATGGTGGACAGTCAATTAATTGTGATATCCAAAAAACTGATTACAGATTTTTTCAGGTTCGTTTTGTTTCCGATCGTGTCGAGCGTGTGCGTGAAACGAAAAAGAGCGGCACTGCAGTAACCAAACGCTTCCACAGCCAACCGCGGCTCTACTGAACATCACAGTAACTTTCAGGACAGAGACTGGGGATGAAGCAAGTTTAACTTCACCGGAAACTTACGACCGCAACTCGGGACCAGTCCGAACTCATTATATTTTTCGTTAATTTGTAAAAAAGTTACTTATCTTAAGCGATGTTCTTATATGTTCGATGATAAAGGGAAGGTAAATAAAGGCGCATTTTAATTTTATAAGAAATGTTCGTTTGTATTTTGTGGTGAAATTTTTCTTATTAAAATACATATTTCCTAAACAAATTTCGTTGAAATTAAATTCTAAATGCGTTAAAATGAATAGAAACGAGGACGCATGTATCTGTTTTAGGACATTAAAATAAAACGTAATAAAAAATGGCCTGAAAAATTACAATTACAATACAATATAATTAATTTTAAGAAATTGTGTATATTACAAGACGTATTTTCAAAAATAGTTTCAATAGGCATACAGTCAGTTGATTTTACTTTTCTGCACTTAACTATATGCGGAAAAGTAATCGTGTACAAAAAATTCTAGCGTTTATTTTTCGTTTTTCGGCCTAAAAACAAAAAAAAAAACGTTTTTAAACCATTTTGTGTGGGTCGCTATCGTTGTCATTGTCGTTGTCGTCGGCATTAATAAAATTTGTTGTTAGCACTATAACTCAACTAAATCGTGTCGGATCGATCGTGTTTTGACTGATTCTGATCAGGGACGTCTCCCAGACCTATTAATTTTGGGGTGGATAGAACACACTGTACCATGGTCATGGGTCATGAGAGAGCACAATGGTGGATTATTTGAGAAATTGCTTTTGTTAGCACGATCACTCAATTAAATCGTGTCAAGAAAAAGTAAAACTGTCGCATAAAACACATATTCTGCATTTATGTGTTGGTTTATTTCTTCTCGACCACTCAATTTCGAGATAGAGATGTTCTACGTGCGGAAAAGTCCGTTTTAAGGTTTTAAAACTGTTTATTTGGTTTGTTCTATCTCCTATTCTTTTTGACAAAATTATATTGAAGTTTTATGTGACTTTCAGGATTATTTTGATTTATCTCCAACAGAATATTTTGATTCTCTTAGCCATTAACGTATCTACTTCATCAGTCGTATTTCATGTTCTCTCTACTAACAGAACACTATTGAAAATTTACCGTGTCCTTACCACCTTACCGTTTGTAATGGTAGGAAACTGGTGTAAAATTTCCTTATTTACTTACATGCGTGGTATAATTACTTATAAATAATTAATTCTAGAGTACATCTAGATCTACGTAGTCTTCATGTTGATACTGTTAAAACGTAAGGATGGCTATTCATGATATCTGATTAACCAACTTATGTGCAAATACTGTTATATGTCTGAAAAAGTAAAAATCAATTGTGTTGACTAACTTTATTAAATTTTTTTATCAAAATGACTGAATAATATGTTGAATTTTATTGAGTATCTGAATAATTTCAGCGAATAGATATTACATATACAAGAAATAGACAAGGGAATATAAATGCATATTTTATATATATTATATATCATTAATATTAATAAATTAATTAAATAATAATAATCTATATATTTTACTAAGAATATTATCAAATTTTCATTTCTAATGAGAACTAGATCCTAATAAAAATATTAACAATTGTTGAAACCTGAAGGAATGCTCTTATTTATGATTCCTGAATAATCAACTTATGCCAAATGAATTGTCTGTCCTAAAAAGCAAACATAGTCATTATCATTGTCAAGTTTATTAAAATTAACATATATTAGATGTCTGAAAGGTATATTAAATTTTCACAAATTCACTGGAGGATTTCATTGAGTAGTTTGTTAGTGATCTTTTATATTTGCCATTCTTATTGCGCACTTACTAATAATAATACATTAATCTTATGAAGAATGTATCTCAATATTAAATAATGAATTTGATAATGGGGTACATTCTCGATTATGCTACTACTATATTAACAGTGTTTAAGTTATAATTTTTATTTTCAGTAACTAAATGCCTTCGTTATAAGAAGAATTATTAGTAAATATCCAAAGGCCCTTTATTACTTATTAACTGGGAAGAACATTGAAGCAAGAACATATTTATTTGGAGAGCTCCACAGTTCAAGTACTATTTCAAATATGATAGATAGGAATTTGGTTGTGTTGTAACGAATATATAAATAATTTCTAGACTTACACTATCACATACATGTAATAGAATAGACCAATATTTTATAAGTGCAATAAATAAACTTTCTAAATTAAAACGAAAAATATAATAAAGTTGTGCGCGCGAGTTTTCCCTTTTTTATCAGAAAAACACTGGCAAGATTGAGTTTTAACAAAGACACATTTATTTTCCTTTAGGTCTATATTAAAGTAAAAAGATGACAAGTGAAACCATATAATACATGTGAGAAACTGACTAAACTATTATCTACTCTGGGCTTAAGTATAAATCTTATCTAAACGACAAGGGTTGTTTACGCATTCCGATGTAAGGGCGACATGAGTGTTTCCATATCGATGTGAAAAGTCCTGAGTTGATGCTGATATAATTATATATACACTATAACCTACCACAGTAAGTTCGTTAGTACTAAAAATGGACCGTTGCGGCTGAAGTTGATGACTAGGCTTTGTTTTGAGTTTAACAATTTATTGATCTAACGGCCGCTCTAAATCCAACGGTCAATGATATTAGGTGACATTAATAAGCAATAGCATAAAAAATACGTTGAGGATTGCACAAAAGTGTATTCTATTTCAAAAGCGTTTTACTGTCCTTCATTCTACAATCTGGACAGCAGAGAGTGTAAAATGGAAACGAAGCTGACACCAAAAGGTGGTGAAGTTTCCACCAGACGTCATGTTGATTTTACTCCATTATGGAAAAAATGATATGAAATAAAGTGATATGAAAATTCGCATCAGCGGACTGTAAAATTCTACCACCACCTAACGGTGTTCATTACATACCAAACTGGTGTGTCCCGTATATATACTCCATTTAGTGTGAAATTGGTATGAAAGTTTACACCACATTTCAGACAACGTAACTACTGATTCGGAAGAGTAGCAATATTAGGACGTTGCATCAGAAAATGTTAATTGAAAACTGGATGGAACGTTTATTGTAAAAGTATTACTTCAAGTACGATATATGTTTCTCAAATCTGCACCACTTAATACACATAATTCCATATTTCATTAATGCAACAGACTAAAGAGATCAAATATAATGAAGCACATTCAATTTAACATTTTTTCATTCAAACAATATGAATAGCAATTGTTATGTATATGCTCATAATAATATGTATTTTACACTAAATGCTGGTGAAATTTACACCAGATGTTACGGATTTATTATAAATTAATCCAATATATTTTTGCTTATATATTTAGTATGAATACTATACAATGAAATAGCCAAAATGAATATTACACTATACACCTTGTTAAATGATACTACAATTACTAAAAACAGTTCTGGAATACGGCGCATTCGTATAGAATTCTCTTCAGTATTCTCACTATATGCCTTTAAATACTAGAAATATCAGACAATCATTGTCTTTTTATTGGAATTTTCATTTCTGAGAAAAGTCAAAAGTCACAAGGTGCCAAAATTGATAAATATAGCGAAATGCCCAACTTAGTGGTTGTTTAACCAAAAAGTAGCGGATTATTAGTAGAGTATACAGTGTAGTACAGTATACAATGAATCATTTTTATGGCGAAGGAACCAATTCTTGGCCCAAAATCCGGACGCTTTTTACGAATAGTATCGCGTAGGCTTCGCGTAGATGTTCATTCACCGTTTGCCCTTGTTTAATCAATTCACAGGAAACAATATATTTGTGATCGAAAATACAAAAAAGCATAGTTTTGATCTGTGATGTCAAAAAATTCTAAATGGGATGAAAGATCAGACGAAATGTCAAGTTTCTGCTGCTTATCAACGTCAAAAACTTCACGGAACCATCTTGACAGAAATTTTTCTCATTTCTAAATCTTCGCTGATGATTCTTATTGCTCCTCTGTCTAAATTCAGCTGTTTTGTAATATCTCATATATTCCTCGTTTATTTTATCTCACTGGTTATCGTATTTCTTCCACATTTTCGCTCGTTGGACGAGTTTTCGGATACCCAGACTCTTCATCATATTTCACGTCTTCAAACACGGCAGACGTCTTCGAAGCTGTCTCACCATATACTGCTCTATTTTTAAAGTTTATTTTAAATGTGGATGTGTCATTGATCTGTACCTTACACTTTATTCTTTAGATAGCCAATAACTCACTTCACTAATGAAAGTAATAATACAGACGACATATAAAGCCATGGCGAGTGTTTACGTTTTTGACGTATATTTCATTATGTGAGATACGGTAATATTGTTTCGGGAATTTTACCCTAGGAGGGTAAAATGCCAGATTCCAGGGCAGAATGCCAGATAGTATTCGAATTAAAATGTATTAAATGTATTGCAAGGGATTGAATGGAACTTTACCTAAAAATGTATATAATTGTAATAGGGTGATGATTTTTATATCATTTATATTACCATTCTTAAAAAATAATTAAACATTATGGTTCTCAAGCAGCAAGGATTGCACAAATGTATAAAATCAAATAAGAAATCAATCAAGTTTTTGAAGGTTGTACATTGACACCGGATTACCACAGCTAAGAATGTATCTGAACCAGTTGTCAAATTTGACTTTGAAATTGTTTTATAGTTGCAATGACGGTTACTGTAAAAATATTTTTTTATTTTTAGTTTAGCAATAGTTTTAAAAACAAGGTATACATTGTATTCTTCTCAAGCTAACTCTTCAGATTATATTTCACTTATACTCGTATATCCGATCCGATAGGACTTGAACCTTGACGAAGTTCTAGTGCAAACTGGAACGGGTGGGTCGGCTTGCGCGTTTTAATGATTTAAGGAGCCGTACCATAGGTTTAACCATAGTGGGGGGGTCCTTATTGAAAAACCAGACTAAGACAAGTCCCTGAAGGAGGGCAGCAGCTCTTTCAGTAGTCATAGTGGCAGAAACCGTGAGGGTTGGTATGGTGCTATGACACACACGACTGCGATGTGGAAGGCAAGAGGAAACCACCACATTATAATCCTCAGAACAGCTAGCAGAAAGCTTATCCTAAATTAATGATGGCGTCTCCTGGGACAAAAAACTCCGGAGGTAAAATAGTCCTCCGTTCGGATCTCCGGGTGAGGACTGTTCCGGGAGACGTGATCGAGTGCAATCATAATAAGAAGTGTAGCATTTCACGAGTCGGAGCGTGGAATGTCAGAAGCATGAGACAGGCAGGGAAGCTAGAAAATCTGAAGATAGAAATGGATAGGTTAGGATTAGATATAGTAGGTATAAGTGAGATGCGCTGGCCGGAAGTAGGAGATTTTTGGAGCGGTGACTATAGGGTAATACACACAGGATCGGTAAATGGAAACGCGGGAGTAGGGATCGTTATGCGGAAGAACGCAGGACAGTGTGTAGATAGCTACCTACAATACAGCGAGAGAGTAATGATGGTTAGGTTAGATTCGAAGCCAGTGGAAACAGTAATAGTGCAAGTATACATGCCTACTTCTAACCACAGCGAGGAAGAGTTAGAAGCCGTTTATTCGGACATAGAGCAGGTAATAAGATTTGTGAAGGGTCATGAAAATTTAATAATAGTAGGAGATTTTAACGCAGTCGTAGGTGAGGGGAAAGAAGGAGAATTTGTAGGGCCTTATGGATTAGGAAACAGAAACGAGAGAGGTAGCAGACTGATAGAATTCTGTGAGAAGCACAAGATGGTAGTCGCGAACACATTGTTCAAGAATCACGTTAGGAGGCGGTACACATGGAAAATGCCAGGAGGGATAGACAGGTATCAGATAGACTACATTCTGGTTAGGAAGAGATTTAGAAATCAAGTAAAAGACTGTAAGAGTTATCCAGGAGCAGATGTAGACAGCGATCACAACTTGGTAGTCATGAAAGCTAGATTAAAGTTCAAAAATCTGAAAACCCGGAAGGATAAGAAACGTATAAATGTAGACATATTGAGGGATCAGAATATGAAAGATAAGTTCCAGGAGAAAACAGATCAATTAATAAATAAAACGAGTAAGGACGAAATCAAGAACGCAGAAACTGAGTGGGAGGGTATCAAGAATAGTCTAGCTTCCGCGGCTACGGACGTTTTAGGACACGATAAAAGGGAAGCTAGGAAGCCCTGGATAACGGACGAAATCTTAAACTTAATGCAAAAGAGACGAGGCTACAAAAACAGACGAGACGAAGAAGGACTGAAAACGTATAAGGCAATAAAGTGGGAAATCATTAGAAAATGTAGAAAAGCGAAAGAACAATGGATAGAGGAGAAATGCAAAGAAGTAGAAGATAAGTTGCAAGTAGGTAAGACCGATGAGGCTTACAAAATAATTAAGAGGAACTTCAGGGATGTAGGAACAATAAGTAGAAATGTTAGGAGTCAATCGGGGGACATACTGATAGGAAGAGAGGAGAAAGCGGATAGATGGAAGCAGTACTTAGGAAATTTATACGAGGGTCAGGAATTAGGAGGGATATTAGAGGAAGAATCTAGCATCGATAGGGAAGATGTAGGAAAACCTATATTGAGAGAGGAATTTGAAATAGCACTAAGGGGGCTAAAGAATAATAGAGCGCCGGGTGTAGATAAAATACAGGCGGAAATTTTGAAATGTGCGGGACAGAAAGTAGTAAATAGGATGTTTGAACTGGTAAAATACATATACGAAACGGGCGAGATGCCGGAGGATTATAAGAGGAACATTATCGTTACTATACCGAAAAAGAGAGGAGCCGACAAATGCGAGAACTTTAGAACGATTAGCCTAACTTCCCATGCGTCAAAAATCTTAACTAGAATAGTGCAGAAGAGGATGGAAAATAGAGCGGAGGAAATACTAGGAGAAGACCAATTCGGGTTTAGGCGAAATAGGGGAACTCGCGAAGCTATTCTGGCGCTAAGAGTAATGTTAGAGAAAACAATAGAAAAAGGAAAGAACGCTTATATAGGATTTGTAGATTTAGAAAAAGCTTTTGATAACGTAAGATGGGAAAAAATGTTCGAGATACTAAAGAGCGCGGGAATGAAGTATAGAGATAGGAGAGTAGTACACAATCTATACATAGAGCAAACTGCTGTTATAGAAGTAGAAGGGGAAGAAAGGGAAGTAGGTATTAGGAAAGGAGTAAGACAAGGATGTACGCTATCACCACTAATTTTTAATCTGTACATCGAAGAGGCGATTAATGTGGTAAAAGATAGAGTAGATTTCGGGATTAAAGTACAGGGACAGAAACTAAAAATGCTGAGATTCGCGGATGATATAGCAGTATTAGCATCTAGTAAGGAGGAACTAGAATCAGCATTGAACGAAATGGAGGCAGTGTTGACAGAGGAATACGGAATGAGGGTGAATAAAAACAAAACTAAAGTGTTAGTGTGCAGAGGGCGCGAGAGCAGAGCAAAAACGAAAGTACAAATTAATAATGAAAGATTGGAGGAAGTTAAAGACTTCACTTATTTAGGAAGTAAAATAAATTGGGATGGAAGAAGCGATAAAGACATAAAACAAAGAATAGCGCAGGGTCGAGTAGCTTTTAACAAAAAGAAAGCACTTTTATGCTCGGGGGTAATAAACTTAGAAACAAGGAAGAGATTTTTGAAAACATATGTATGGAGCACGGCACTTTACGGCTGCGAAACCTGGACGGTAGGGGAAGCAAGTAGGAAGAAATTAGAAGCTTTTGAGATGTGGTGTTACCGAAGAATGATGAAAATACCATGGACTGATAGGGTTAGAAACGAAGAAGTATTGGAGAAAGTCGGCGAGAAAAGGAGTATGTGGAAAAACATAAAGAAGAGAAGAGATAGAATGGTAGGCCACTTGCTGAGACATGGGGGAATAGTCCGCGATATTTTGGAGGCAGAAATAGGAGTGAAGAAAGGCAGAGGTAGGCCTAGATTAGACTACTGCTCGCAAATAGTAAGGGATGTAGGTTGTAGCACAATTAGCGAAATGCGTAGGTTAGCACAAGATAGGAGAAGCTGGAGGTTAGCGTCCAACCAGTCTTAGGACTGATGACCTAATGATGATGATACTCGTATATGACGTATTCTCACATTTGACAACAAATTAAGAACGATTACTGCTCCCAGGGTGAAGGTAAGTACTCAAAGGTCATTATCTCCTAAACGTGGGTAATCGACATGAAAAATGTTATTCCTGAACAATCTGCTTCAGAATTTTTTTATTGAAATCCTCCACATCCGAGATACGGTATGGATTTCAGTTAAAGTTTCCTCCCTGTATCTGTAAGCGCGACGCGTACTCTAAAAACAGAAATTTAAATTGCCATTTGAAATTTTGTTTCAATCACCGTATTTCTTGCAAATTGTTTTATGATGTAAAATACAATTTAGTTGTGCACATTTTTGTTTTTTCAGGTCCTGCCTCACAGAGCTATTTCAAAAACAATATTAAGTTGCCGAGAAACATTTGAATAAAAATTCATTTTGCATGCAAATAGATAAAATTATATACGTATTCCCCAGATGGATATCAAATGGTTTTATGATGGAAAAATAAACACCCGACTGAATTAAAAAACGTTACTTGCAACATGAGAGAAAAACGACGGTTCACTACTTAATTTTCCAGTTTTATTTACATCGTATCCCTGACGACTTTTCATTGAAATAAAAATATTCATAAACGTAATAAACAATAAATAGGAAACGGTACACACTTAAGTATTCGTTTATGACTAATGAAAATATATGTGAAGTTTCGTTTTGTCTTATATAACGTGGTAAAGTTTCGCAAAATATTCATAGTTACGTTATGAGATGGGCTTCTGAAAAACTGAGAAATGTCAATTTTATATTTTCAAAAAACACTATTTTTTTTAAGAAAAATTAATTCTTGAAAATTTTATGAGCACCAGTAAAGTGATACCCCATTTTACTAGAGTCCTACAAACATGTGACCTATTTATTGCTTTTAAAACAATGTCTTTTAAGAAAAATACAAATACAGTTGTATGATACATGTGTACAAACAGAGTGACGTTTTCAACAAATAAAATAGAACATGAATGGCAGAAACCATGCGACTTTACGATAATGAGGAAAATGTAATTTTAAAAGTCTGGATACAACTGGCGATGAAGTTATCTACATTCATGATTCAGATAAAACTAATGTAGTTTAAGTGAAACTGGGAAATGTTCCAAAAAACTATGATTGTAAGAAAATACTCCATTTCAAAAATTACCTCTAAAAATATCTAATATCTCTATCTAAAAATATCATTTTATTAAACACATATAATATATAAGCATTATACTTGTATTAGCATATTTGGAAAGAATATGATAACAATTTACATCTATTTTCATGATTATAGGTTTCTTCTACTAACAATAAAACCAAGTATAATATTCCATACATATTCAAATAACAGAGTCACTGATCAGATGATTTTCTAACAGGTCCTCAGTAACTTCATTAGTAACAATTTACAGACGTGGTTTTAAATCATCACATAACACCGTATAATTTATAGTATCGCCATCCCTGCCAACTATCAAGCGCTATCCTGGATTATAGAAATATACATACCATTAAAAAGTCCAGAGCGTCAATATCAGTATTTTGATCGACTCAAAATTGGTTGTTCTTGCATTACAAAACCCTAATAAAAAATCAAAATAAAATAATATTTGAAATATAGCAAAGAAACTTTTAATTCACTAGAAACGACTTACGGTCACATATATATGAGCAAAAGGGAGCTATAAAATTGTTACCAATTGCATTGTGGACCAACTGGCAAAGCAGGCGGCACAGGAAATTGGGCGTCATACAATCAGAAAATTTGGGAAACGTGTGGGTCGAAATTGCAACCTCCTTTACAGTTAAATCCACCTCATATAAGCTGTAAAGAAGTAACAAGATTTTTGTCAGTAAATATTACTAAGATAAAATTAAATCATGGCCGATTTCCATAAAATCCTGAACACTCCCAACTGTACATGTTATAATAACTTTGTCGGCAACCTTAATTATAATTTCTAATTATGGACATCATATCCGAAAGGGCACATACTCTGTAAAAGAAATAGTTGCTTTCAAAATTCCACTCTCAACTACTATCGAGACACTACTTACCTTAAACTACATATTTATTTACTAAACTGCTGTTTTCGTGTGTGTCACGAAATTTTTAGGTCGATATGCGAAATGCTTTTCGTTCGAATTTCGGCATTTTGACAAAATGAATACGATGAATCGACCCTTGCGAACAACGAGGTAACTTTTGTTTTTTTGATCCGAAGCCTCTAGAGGCATGCTCCGGAGGTACCTTCGATATAACCGAGGGGGCGATGCAATATTATTGGGATTTGCTTACTCGTAATGGTATATTAAATCTTAGTTACATTCTTAATGAATATATAGTTAGACATGTAATAATATAGTAAGGTTAGAATTCGTATTTCCATGTGGCTTACCTATTTGTATACCTATTCCAGTTACATCGTAGTTTATCTACCTGTATTTCATGTCCAGACTGACTCCTGGTCAAGAAGAGTATTATATATCCGTAGTTCTTCTGATAATCGTGGTTAGGGTTTTGAATAAAAAATACCATTGTCTGTGGAAAATGAGTTTTGTTTCTAAAATATCAAATCCAAAAGGAAAAAAATATGATTGACCGTTAAATATTTAAATATTTTTATTTTATGATGCGAAATGTATTTTGATGGAAAGAAAGAAAATGAAAAAATGGAGACCATGCCTGATGAAATTATGTCGATTGAATTGAAATTGAGTTATGTCGGCCGGGATGGATTCACCAAATGGAACAAAAATCGCCCAAGACAAACTGTACGCACACCTAACCACAACAAGGTCAGTGATAGACACAAGACAAGAAACTCTTGCCCTTTTTTTGTCTAATGATTTTCTCGACAAAATTATATATTACACGAACATATATATATATATATATATATATATATATATATATATATATATATATATATATATATATATATATATATATATAAATGCTTTGTATACAAATTTACATGAGATAACGGCTGTTCTTGGGCTTTTGTACATGGCTGGCGTTGCTAAGTCGTCTCATGTTAATATATGTGTCAATCGATGGTATGGGCTTGGATATATTTTCTGCGGTAATGTCAATATCTCGATTTAAGTTTTTGATGAGGTGTCTGCGGTTTGACAATATTTTGGATCGCCAAGAGAGAACATTGGAAGACAAACTAGCACCTGTTCGGGAGATGTTTGAACAATTTGTCTATAATTGTCGGAACATGTACACAGTTTTAGAGAATGTAACAATTGATGAGATGTTGGAAGCATTTCGTGGTCGTTGCTCATTCCGGCAGTATATCAAAAGTAAACCGGCACAAAAAAGTAAAATACGGTATAAAAAGTCTTTGCCATGATTGATTTGAATTCTTTCTACACGTCTAATTTAGAGATATATGCAGGAAAACAACCTCAGGGGCCATACTATGTTAATAATTCGGCATTTGAAATGGTAAAGAGGTTAGTTTTCCCAATATCCGACAAAGGACGGAACGTGACCATGGATAATTGGTTTACAAGTGTGCCTTTGTCCGAGGAATTCATGAGAAATCATAAACTTACTCTGGTAGGTACAATAAGGAAGAATGAGAGAGAAATATCTACTGAGTTCTATTCCAAAATGAAGAAATCAGAAGTTCCTTGCAATATGTTCGGGTTCAAAGATTTTACAACTTTGGTCTCAGATACATCACCAAAAGGAAAGCTGGTTTTATTATTATCCACTATGCATCATGAAGATGCGATAGATTCCCAAACCAATGAAAAGTTAAAACCTGAAATTATTACACACTACAACAAAACTAAAGGCGCAGTTAGTTGATGTTGTAGATGAAATGAAGGGATCTTTAGTGTTCCTCGGAAAACGAATCGCTGGCCTTTTTTCGATATTGAATATTGCGGGAATCAATGCGCAAGTGATATGTGCAGAAAATACTGGAAACAAAATAGCCAGGAGAAAATTTTTGTAGGAATTGGGGCTTTCATTATGCCAAGAACACATGGAAAACCTAGGAAAGATTCCTACGTTACCAAGAGTTACTCCAAAAAATTAAAACATATGCTGGCATCGAAATTCAAAACAACGTTCAAATTGCAAGTAATGCCAGAGGAAGTGCGCCATTTGCACAAACAAAAAAGACAGAAAAACCACAATTTGTTGTGCTAGTTGCAAAATTTACATTTACCGTGAACATCAATTTTTTTCTGTGAAAATTGCGCAAAACAAATGTCTTAGACTCTTGAAATACATGTACCTACACACCCAATGTTAACTCTAAAACGTTATTTTTTGTATAATACTACTGCAATTCAATAAATAATATTAAGAAAACATTTTTGTTTGAATTTGGGTAAATTTTACCCATTGCGAGCATTTGTGTTTTAAAAATAGCGCGAGCGTTTTCGGGTTAACTTTTTTTTCTTTGAATAATTTAATTACTCAGACACCAAGGAACATTCCTCGTCGTGACAATTTATTTATAGTATAAGTCACGACTATCTAAAGCATCAAAAACTGTGTAAATAAAACTTAGGAAATCATGAGCAACGTTTAACTATGTTCTTGACCACAGGTTTTTATTTAAAATAATAGGTAAGGATAAAAATGCTTTCAGGTTAATCATGTTTTATAAAAAAATAAACAAAAATAATTAGAAGGTATTAAAAAATTAGGGATTCTATTAAGTTATATATTTAAGGAAAGACAATTGTCCCGTTTTCTTCAATGAATATTATATCAGCAAACAATATTATGTTAATTATGATATGCAATCTACTTTTATCAAAAGAGGCTATCTCAACAGACAATTTAAGGTAGAGGTGTGAACATATTATTTAATGCAACATTAATAATCTCGCCATAAAACAATAACTAAGCTTACTGAATAGAAAGTAAATGCGACATGCAGTAAATATTACTCGGAATTTAACTGATAAATAATACTACGCATTTTTAGTGCTTAAGAAACTCGGGGATCACCTGTAAGAACAAATAGATATGAAATTCTATCAACAAAGAATATCATCAGTAAACAACAACTTGATTGATGTATGTTCATTTAGTTAAAGATTTCTCAATAGTTTCCCAGAAATTCTAACTACACTACACATAGAAAATGTAAGACTCAGCAAACGTGATTTAATTCGGTCGATATTTGAGAAAGTATGGAAAAACTCTTGAACCCTTAAAGTTTTATTTTTAGTTGCGCATTTTACTTTTCCACACTCAACTATACTAGCGAGAAAGTAATGTAATCGTGTAAAGAAGAATGGAAAACATTTTTTTCCTTTATCTTTCGCTTTTCGGCCTAAAAATACAAAATTTTTAAAATTGTTTTTAAAAATTTTGTCTGTGTGTGTCTCGTAGTCGTTGTCGCCGTTGTCGTCACTGTCGTCGGCATTAAAATTTCTTATTAGCACGATAACTCAACTAAATCGTGTCGGATAGATTGGGTTTTGACTGATTCTGATCGGGGACATCTCCCAGATGACTCCTATTGATTTTAAGATGGATTGGCCACACCCCACCCTGTCCATGGGTCTATTTGAGAAATTTATATTGTTACCACGATAACTCAACTAAATCGTGTCGGGTCGATCAGATTTTGACTAATTCTAATCGGGGACGTCTCCCAGATGACACCTATTGATTTTGAGGTGGATAGGACACACCTCACCCTGTCCATGGGTCATGAGAAAGCACGATGGTGGACTATATGAGAATTTTTTTTTTGTTAATACAATAACTCAACTAAATCGTGTCGGACCGATCGGGTTTTGACTGATTCTAATCGAAAACGTCTTCCAGACGACAACTATTGATCTTGACGTGGATAGAGCACACTTTACCATGTTCATGGATCATAAGAAAGCACAATGGTGGACTATTTGAGATTTTTTTTTGTTAGCACGATCACTCAATTAAGTCGTGTCGAATCGATCGGGTTTCGACTGATTTTGATTAGGGACGTCTACCAGACGACATCTATTGATTTTGAGGAAGATAGGACACACGCCACCCTGTTCATGAGTCATGAGAAAGCACGATGGTGGACTATTTGAGAAAGGAAAAACTGTCGCATAAAATACATATTCTGTATTTATGTGTTGGTTTATTTTCTCTCGGCCACTCAATTTCGAGATAGACATATTCTACGTGCGGAAAAGTCCGTTTTAAGGTTTTAAAACTGTTTATTTTAAGTATAATTAATACATACAAGGTGATTCGTTTAGGAGACATGGCGTCATCGATAGTTTTTGTAATGACAATCGCCTATTTTTATTATTGAATCTACAAGAGCATATTTTTTACATGTTAGGATAATTATTACATTAGTGTGAGTATAGGTTAGATAAGAATAAATGAAGAAACGCGATTATTTTATTTCAAAATACTAAATTTAATAGCAATGATTATTTAATAAATCAACTAAAGTAAATATTCAAATTTGGTACCGTTGACTGTATCAAATTCAGGTTTAGCGTCATTCTCATATATTAACAATCAACGTCATTTTTACATAATTGCGCTGATTATTGTCTATTTAAATTTCACAACTCTTGCCAATTAATGTTCCACGATAGGGAAATAGTACATAGTATATTATAGTCTGAAAGACTCATACATATAGACATATGAATGACTCAAGCACATTAGTAAACAAATGCGTTCTTAATAGGCAGTTACCTTTATTCATGTGAAGACTTAAATATCTTATTTAATATCTGAGTTATAACACAAGTTATTATACATGGGTTTCTGCAAGTGTTTGTTTAATAATAAAATAAACTTAATATATTACATATATAAACATGTCTTTAATATTTATTTTCAGGATTAACAGGAAAGTGTGATTATCACTTTAATTTAATTAATTACTTAAACAACGCTTTATTGTCTAAAAGATTACAAAAACACTTATTACATGACAATTTAATGCAACACAATAAGTAAAACTATTTATAAAATAATATCCTCTTCCTCATTAAAAATGAAATATTAAACTAAGATAAATAAAAAACAAAATCTAGCCCTAGGTCAACTACAGACTAAAATTTATATAGTATATAATTCCTTTCTAATCCTAAGTTCCTGTGGATACTTCCAGTTATACTGCAATGTCGGGATCATTCATTGATTTAATGTAGATATAATCATTTAAGGATTATAAAACAGATACGTTATCAAGCGATTAGATGTATTTTATACTGTTATTTAACATCAAACTATTTCTGCTATCATAATATATCCCCGATCGACTTGAGGAAACGAGCTATCAGCAATTTGGATTTTTCTTTATTTCCATTCAACATTTCTGTAGTAGGGTACGAATCTTATATTTGCATAACATATAATAGGCAAGGGCTCCTCGATTGCATCTTGTATGAAGGATGGATGTTTTTTACATAAACTGTACTTAGTTATGTTTTTATAGCTTCTGCGAATTCACCGAATTACAAGCAGCTAGATGGTAAGCGAGCCGATTCATTACTATTCATGTAGATAATATATGTATTAGACCAGCTTAAAAATCTAGCAAGCAAATATTTAAACGCTATTTTGCAGATTTCCTAATATTAATCTTCCATGAAAATATACATAGAACATTATCGTGATGGAAAAAATGGCGAATAGTAGGTTTAGAATTAAAGAACGCTACGTTCATTGTTATTCATCTATTCTCAGAATCATAATGATGATAATATTTTATACTATAACTGGTACATGCAATTATAAATAGAAGTAATGTTTGTCCGGATTCTGATGATATCATATTTGCTACACATATTAGAGGTAGTTTCTAGAACTTAGAAGACTTTAGATAGATGTATTTTATTGATTCATTGCTGGTACATTTGAAGATCATTGAATATTTGGATGACAATTTTGGATGAATATTTTTTGCCAAATTTAACATAGATACTTTTTGTAAAATTGAAATAAATTTATCAAAATAATCGAGGTAAGCCAATGAATACAAGCACTTTTATGCATCGTGCATGTATAAAAAGCAGATTGCGTTTAAAACAAACCTTTTTTATTGTAATTACTTTTCATTTATGAGCCCAGGAGGTGATAGTATTGCCGGAGATAAAAATCAAACGTGCTTACTTGTAGGTTGTGGAATATCACCGATATAATATTACGCTGCCGTATTATGTAAATATAATTCTGAAAACCCAACGAAATTCTTTGAACGATACGAGACATGACTGTAGCTGTCGCCCCACACGTGAGTCATCACTCATTTTCACCCCTATATAATGCTTATTGAAAAGTTTTTCTTAAAAATACACTTTACATTTCTGAACTTAGTCTGTGGGGGCAATTGTAATGTCAAAGTATATTGCTGAGCTGTTATATTCTTCCGTTTTCATTATATATATTGCAATAAAAATACATTTACACCTCAACGAAAATACGATGGGTATCGTTCAGAATTATAGAGGTATATGAGATGCCCATGAATGTTGCAGCAGACTTTTTAGTTTTGGCCAGTTTTGCTGTAAACATTGCTAAACAGAAGCTAGAAAAGTTTTCACTTAATTAGAAAGTTGAACCAATACATACAGTTGGTGTTTCGTTAACATATGAAAAAAAAACTATGAGATCTTAATATCATTATAGTGATATAATACGAGGCAACATTAGTTGTACATATTAAAATAATAAGAAAATTACAATTTCCCCTTAGAACTGTACACACATTGCAAATATAAACAGTTCCTTTCTCTCCCCCCTATCTTATGAATTTATCATGATGTGGATATGAAGCAATGCTTATTGGTCATTCGTTACAAAATATTAAAGTTTTACATGACATATTATGTCATACCGTACCCCATTTAAATGGTCTTTGTGTTCTTTTTTGATCATTGGTTAGACTGTTAGAGTTTTATCGATTTGTCTAGTTTGGCGATAGCAAGGATAAAGAGTGCATATGCCTTGACCGGGAATCGAACCTGCATCTCCCAATTTTCGGTTGGTTGCTCTGACCGCTGAGCTACCGAGGCATTATCCCTGCTAATGCGCCAGTTTAATGCGTCACTACAGTACTCCCTCCCTAGAGGCATGGTTTGTCTCGATACAATTTAACGGAATGTGACCGCGTTCGCCATTCTTATGAACCGTTGTTCGGTAACCCCCGGACTGTAGGGCGATGGATAGGACGGGAATCGAATCCGCGAATTTGAGATGTAAGGGAGGTTGCATATACTGGAACGAATCACATCACATCGGGGTCACCACTTTGGCGATAGCAAGGATAAAAGTGCATATGCCTTAACCGAGAATCGAACCCGGCTCTCCCAATTTCCGGTTGGTTGCTCTGACCGCTGAGCTATCGAGGCACACTCATTAGCCCTGCTAATGCGCCAGTTTAATGTGTCACTACACTAGAAAATGATTGTTTGAAGGGGACCTCATTTGCATGCCGAATAAATTATTTTATATTCGTACATGAGAAGATTGACTAATTAATAAGCAAAGATGCCCCCTTGGACGCCTCTTCAATGGGGGCCCGATTATAAGCAAATACGAATAAGTTATATTACTCACAACAATATATATAACATGGATTACTAGATTTATATAATATGCAGGTGGATAAACAACAGCAAAGCTAAACGGATTGTAACTGAAATGTTTTTACCTACTTCGCTTCAAATATCTCAAGTTTACAACACATACTAGGAGTTATCCGAATGTAACACCGCTGATACATTTCCCCTACGATTAGCAGCTTTATTTAATGTAGCTTATAACTCAGCTAACTGCTTCGGATTGAAAAATAAATTACCTAGACGTATAAAAGATTGTAATAAGTTACCAATATTTAAAACAAAATTAGTCGTTTCTCATGGAACGATGTTTGTACAAGACTGAAGAATATTTCACTACTTAAAAAATCTTTTAAGATACTAACTATTCCTATTCAATTTCTATTGATTAATAGATTATATAATATTAATATAATATACACCTTCTGTGTGAGTCGGAGTCACAGAAAGGGGTGACTGGTTTTTATTTTTTATTATAAATATTATTATTATTATTAATTTACTCTATTTAGATGTTCGTATATAAGGATGATTTACTTATATCGTTGACTAGTTTATTGCTCATCATAACAGCTAATGGAATTGGAGTTTCCTTTAAAAATATATGAAATGAACTATTTTAATTTTTCGTATGCTTCAGCTTCAAAAATATCACTTATTTACCTTAACACATACTTAATATATAAAACGTATCATATTTATTATCATTAAATTAAATATTTAAATTATTTAATGCTTATAGTTGATATAAATATTTTCTCTTCCAAATAATTAAATTGCAATTCAATAAAACTGGTATGTTAAAATTAAGCACCCAACAATTAGGGAGAGTGCCCATTGTACATAAAATCTTGCTGCAATAACTATATTTTCTAATCAAATGAAGCTATTGTCATCTCCTATTTAATTACTTCACTTTGTAAAAATAGAAAGCGCTACGTCCATTTAGATCCCAAAAATTTACTAGTCAAACTAAATTCATTACTTTTAGCAAAAACAAAATATGATATGAACGAAGTGGACAATTGTTTTTGATATTGAAATATGGTCGACACAAATAAATTTAATACTGAACTAATTAAATGTTTCATTATAATGTAATACGGAACAGCTGACAAATAATAATTGCAAGTAAAATGTATAATTATATATTTAAATGTTGATTATGTGAATTGACATGGTATGTTATGTTTTACATTTAAATGAGCACATTATTATATCATTTCCAATTATTAATTTATTTTACAATTTGCCATTATAAAGTACTAATCAGGAGATCGGTTACTTTTCAGAACTATTTGATTGAACATTTTTTTTATTTTGGTTTGTGTTACAATAAATCGGTATTAAATAACTATAGACAAACAAAATTATATAATTAAATTCTAAGTAAAAGAAACACTCAAACTATCCCCTTGATTTATTTATGAGATTTAGCCTGAAGATTTTAGACCTCCGGTAAATCAATTTTTAAAGTTAACTAAATAAGCCTGGGCCAGTTCTAATTAAGACATCGACGATGTAAATAATAGACATTCATGTTTTATATATGAAGCGTCCAGATGCCAGTATACTCGGTAAAAAAAATTATTATCATATAAAATTATCTAAAAATGCTATATTACTACCATAACTTAATAATTTATAATGTACAGAATTTAAGAAGTATAACTGCCATTATTTTAACAGCTGCCATCGATTGGGCCCAAATAAACAAAAAACTTTTATGCACCAAGGTTGCTTAATTCCACCATTTAGGGGAAAGATATGTGTATATGATAATTATGGGTATAATATATACATTATGGGACAGAAGTAAAAGAACTGAAAAGTAAGAACTGTAGGATTTGTGGAATACATTAAATAATGAAACAATATTTAGTGTTCAAATTAAGTTAATATTTAGAAATTATTTTTTATCTTACTAATACTTTATTAAATATTTTTAATAGTATAATATACTAATTTATATTTTTAATAGTTTTAATATACTATAATATATTGCTTTATATATTATATGTAAAGCGATATATACTATATTATATTTAATATATTAAGTATAATATAGTATATTGTACACATTTAACAAATCTGAAAAGTTAATAAAAGTAGGTTAGAAAATTAATTAATAAAGAATAAATTTAATTAGCAAAAATTGAAAGTTATATTTCGTACACCCTGTATATATTGACTTTTCTGTTTATTACCAGATTTGTAAAGAGACGGCTTAATTTCAGGACTTGATATATAATAGTGTGTAAACTATATGCAAAGTAAATTTACTGTCTATTATATATACAGTACGTTCACCAAGCACTACATAATTTCATTTTCAGGTGGAAGAATTTAGTTAATACTGTTAGTTTTTAAATCTGATGTTACGTATTTTAGAACTAAATTGACGTATGTATTTTAGAACTTTTCTAAACAATTTTATAATTATTTGCAAACCATTTTTGTTTTATGTAACGTAGATACGAACATAAGAACTGGTTATTTTATTTTCTGTTTTAATATCTACTAAAAATATCCCAAATTGTAACCTTTTTCTTAAAGTAATAGGGTTTTGAAATTGAAGATAGACAGATACCAGATTAAATTGCAAATAATTATATCTTTAATATATATTAAAATTTAAAAGATTTTGCAAAGAGATATTATGAAAAAATATCCTTTTGCTTCTTTAGAACTTATTCTTGATATATTCGGTTTAGATTTTGCCAGTAACTGCTTCTAGGTGTACTTAAATAGTTGACACTCATAGTAAGTATGGTTCCCATGCTTTGTTATCAAGATATAAGCACATTAAATTTTCCTACAAGTCATTGTTTGAGCCCCTTGTAAACCGCTTTCTTCTAGATTTTTATCACATTATCGTATATATTAAAACACATTTGCTTTTATGCAACTCCATGAGATGTAGAGTGGAAAAGTAGTTAAATACAATATTATCTTGAATATTAAAAGTCATTCATTCTGTTAGATTTGTGTATTTAATATTAATAAAATTTTTCAAATTATTAAGACGAAATTAAAGCCCTAGTACACTTAAGAAAATTAGTCATTAAAAAATATCACACCCTTCATAACTAGGAAAATAATGAAATACTTTAATTGAGAAATTAAAGGTGTAGGTAGTACTTCTGTAATATAGAGTTAAAGAAAGTATAGCGTAGTAATTATGTTACCAATTAAACCCGCTTAATTAATACATTTGTGGGTGTCAAGTACTCGTATAATGTTTCTACATCCAATATGCATTCTGTTCTGTCCAATACCGAGTATTGTGTCGATGAACGTGTCGACCTAAATAAAATATATTATTCATATTTTGCTCTAAGAATTTTGAATTTCCCATTTTAATTTTTTTTCATATTGAGTTATTAATATCATATAAAATATTCAGTTATCAATATTGTAACGAATTTACTAGAAAATTATTTATTTCGAACACTTATTTACAGCTCAACTACTTACAAGTCCAACTAACTAACTAACTTTCTTTCTATTTTAACTTTATAAACTAACTTTCGCACTGTATAACACACATGTCACTTTCTTCGCACCATATCGCTCACTATCGCGGTCCAGATTCAACTGACTCCTGGCTGGACGACACAATTCTTATATAGGCAGTAGGACATCTCTCCAGACGTTTCTAGACAAAGGACTTTTTCGAACCTTCTAGTATAGAACGCATCGGAAGTCAATTCCACACGCTCTTGATGGTTTCGAATATTCCCGCGTTCAAGATCGCTCGAGGCGTTCGTGACAATATCATATAAAGTATTGCATGAAATAGTCCTCTGCAAATTGACAATACACTTATAAAAATTAGGTGTATTTTGTAAAATTAATTAGATACGTTACTTTTTCAATATTTTAGGTACTTAAATTTAGAGTTGATTTTCTAGAATCAGTAGCAGTGCTGCTACATATAATTTAAGCATAAACTCCTAAACAAAATTAACTAACGCATCAGTGAAACTTATTACATTTATTTTTTTGGGGATTGAAATTATAGTACCTACATGATATCATTAAATGATTTTAACTATTGTTTAATATATTAGCATGGCATTATCGAAAAGAAAAACAAGAATAAATAACATGAAGGAAAAATAATGTCAAATACAATAAAAACGGTGTTAATGAAAAACTTGGAGGTGAAATTAAATAGTATGAATTTGAATTCAGTAGCGTGTAGATCCTCTTTCTCTGGCCCTTATCACTGCTTCCATTCATCTGGGAATGCTATTGATCAAGTGGTGAATGGTTTCCTGAGCAATACTTTTCCATTAGACAAGAACGATTTGTTCGAGTTTCGTAAAAGTTATAAGGGAAGGTATGTGCATCATATATGCATCCCATATATGATATATGAAGTTGATATCTGGGTTCCTTGGTAGCCAGTTCACAGGTGGAATATTAACAAATCGAAGGTACTCCAGCACCTCTTTGACAACGTGAGACTTAGCGTTGAACTTCATAAAAATTAAATTATCCCCGATAAATGGAACAAATGGCATCAGATGTTCTTACAGGACGTTTTCTACTTAGAAATGTGCATTAATGGATCTTCCCCGGATAAGAATCAAATTCGTGAGACCATGGAAACAAATTCCTCCCCAGAACATTTTTCATCCCCCAAAAAGTGGGTTCATCGGAGATATATTGCAGGAAAGAAACCTATCTTCTAGCCTCTGACAGACTCGTTAACGTCCATTTTATGAATTAAGACTTATTCTTGTTTAGTCTGAAAACAAAATTCACTTCCAGTCACCAGTGGTCCAATTTACATGTTGCCTTGCAAAACTCAGTCTGGAACTCTATGTTCTCTGGAGAGCAATGGTGAAATAGCTGGTCTTCGACTATCCAATCCTCCTTCGTCAAGCCTTCTCCTAACCGTTCGTCCAGAAATTGCTACATTTCGAGCTGCTGATACGGCTCTGCTTAGCGCTAAGCTGCTAAATTCCCTGTTTCTGCATGAGCTATCGCTCATATCTTGGATCTGTAGATTTCTTACGACCTACGACAATATAAGTATGCTGGATAAAGTGTTTCATTCACAGTACAAATGTAATTGATGAGTATAATGGATGGAAGGAGTCAACGAATTGATGTTTAGGGAACCTCCTTATGTTGTGTATATTTGTGGTTTAAAACCTTAACATTAAACATATAAGATTCTATTACTAATAGTGTACCGATGTTCAAATAAAAAAATCATTCTTATTAAATAGTTCAACACTTCATTATACTATCGCCAAACTTAATCGTCATTAGTATCGCCACGTCCGCTTAAACGAAAAAATATTTTCATAATGGTAACACCACTTCAACAATTTTAATGAACTTGAGTGCCTTATAAACACTCTACAGATTGAAAATATCCAAGATATGTTTGCTAATCGTTTATACTAAAGCATTTGCACTGAAACTTTCAGACCAGTTTATAAAATATTATGGTTAAGTAAGTTCTTTTTTTTGTTATCGTATTTTGATATACTTATTTCATATCTTTCTATCATGTTATTCGCTTTCGCCCGTTTCAGGATACAAGGTACGTTAAATTTATTTAAATATAGATGACTGTCACTTAAATCAATACAAGCAGGTGCCGCCAGGGTACGGACACGAATTACTCACTCCCTAAATGAATCACTCTGAAGTACACTTCCTGTCGTAAGGTATGGCCAATTAGTAAAATCGCGTGACCGGGTTCTCTTTTCACTTAACACCTCAACTTTTTATTCAACGCTTGTGCTGAATTGCAGTAATACATGCCATTAAGTCACAGGAAAATTATATTGTGTATAGCGATGAAAGGTATATTTGAGCTACAGAAAGCTAATTATTTACTAAGAAAAATATTTTTTTGTCTACATATTTTCACGTGTTTATACAGAGAGATCCAGATTGATTGAACGTGCGTTGTTAGGTATTTTGTGATACTTGCACACATCTTCAAGTCATGTAATTGGCAACAATTGACACATAATATGACTTGTAAAACTGAACTATGACAGTGTTAGGATTTATTTTTTGAAATTCCGTTTCTTTCATTAATAGGCAACGTGTATTTTTTTTAATTAATATTTTAGGCATTATTGGTTTATATCCACATTTTGGTCTACATGTAAATTTTCAACTTACATCCACGTTTTGGTCTTGGTCTACGTTTTTGCTTTCCTCCACGTTTTAATTTTCGTCTACGTTTTGTCCCGACAGAGTGCAAAGTTTTTCCTGACCATACTTGTTGTTTTTGAGGGCTAGAATAAATTACTATTTTGCTGATTGACGACGAAATTTCTGATGCTGACGTGTAGCGAGAAAACATTATACCGATTTTGAAGGGCTTAGTAGATGCTGAATAGTACTGTAGCAGCTGTGCTATAACCTTACCGTCTCCATACAGATAAATACAGTTTATTTATGGTTAAAAAATATAAAAATAATTTTGTATTTATGTAATTAGTTTTAAAATGTTCCAATTATAGTTTTTGGGTGCACTCTGGTCCATACTATTAAGTTCACGTTTAACCTTTGCATTTTAATTAAAACTAATTTAATCAGTGTATTTTTTGACAGCTGATTACAATTAGTTAAGAGTCCATGCTTTTTATTATTTAGACAAATTATTGGTTCAAGCCTGTAATATTATTAGTTTATTTAGTCGAGTTAATTCAACCAATTGATGCCATATTATTGTTATACTCAAGAATTTATAGAAATATAATCACGCATGTATTTTTTGTAATGAGCATAAAACCAAAGTGTCAATAAATTATTCCATGAACCCACTCCCCCACTGAGATAGCAACTTAGTCATACTTTGATTAGGAAATTTTGAAACCTCGGTAATAGAAGTTTCAATACAAAAAATTTAAGGTATATTTTCTATCTACCTGGGTTATTAATAACTATTTACTTTTCTTCTTCTTCTTCTTCTTCCTTCTTCTAAGTAGGTCATGACCTGTTCCTCTTCGATGAATATCATTGGTACTATGAGCTGTTGATCTACTTTTACAGAGGATAGTAGCTAACCTGGCCCTTTAACCCTCCTCTTTCTTCCGGGCTTGGGACCGGCAACAGTACTACTGGACTACTCAATCCACCTAACAGCACAGTAGGCTACTATTTACTTTTACTGTTAACATTTGTTTAGACCTAATGATCAAAATGTCTGCATTCATTTAATAAATGTTGTATACTCGTCTGTTTAAATTGTACGTACTTTATTTATATACATTCATATTTTACATGTGCATCTATCTTTGTATTTTATATGCATCTCTAATTTTGTTACAATTGCATTTTTCAAATCTTTTATTTATATCTTTTAATGCAACAAATGAATAAAAATCTAATGATCTCAAATCAGGTAGTTGTGGGGGTCATAGGTTATAATTATTCGATCACAGCAAAAAATTATTGAAAAAATTGTAAGATTGCCAGAGCCATGTGAACTGTTGAAAATAACCATCTTAAAAATTTAATGTATTGTTGAATGATGACCATCTTGCAGTTCACTGTACTCATCGTTTTTTGCTTAGAGAGTTTTAGAATATGTCAATAGCTGTCAGCAATTAAAAGTATCGACCAATTATTCCGCGACGAGGTACAGCCACCTAAACTCCAACTTTAATAGAGTGTAATCTTGATTCTTTTAAAATGTGAGAATTTTCTGTAGGTCAGATACGATATCCATAAACTTGCATAACTTCTAAGATGAATTTATCACTTTATAGGGATGATGAAAATATAACATTTATTAAAGTTCAGTGGACAGAACAATGATATTCCTCAATATATTGTTTTTTATTTACTTTTAAGTTGTTGGATAATTACCTATTTACCTATATGACGAGCAATGTGGGGTATAAGTTTAGTTCGATTAGCAGTTAAACATTGACGAACATCTTTCTGATTTTTTTTTTTTTGACAGAACTGTCGTTCTAGATTCTCGAGGTAAATCGCTTTTGCAAACAACACCAGTATTTCGAAGACATACCACCAGATATTGTACATGTTGTAGAACTATCTTGTAGTCGATTTATTCATGATTTAGAAATTATTCTTGAAATTAAAAGACGCACGAATGGACATAACTTCTAGAATAACTTTCATCCTATTATCTAATCACGGCAATTAAATAACATTGAAAACACTTATTTTTAAAAAAGGAGTTTAATGACAAATCGATTAAAATTCGAAATACAATCCAATGCTATGCGCAATTAAAAACCATTTAACTAACATGGTTGGTGTAAGTAATACTCAATTCATTGTCGAAACCTTGGATATGGAACGTCGGGTGGATACTATCTACCCTGATTTTTCTACAGCATCCGATAGGCTGCACCACCTAATTTTATTAAGTAAATTAGAAAAATAGGATGTCAGCTATCCTATTTTAAATTTGTTATATTCTTATTTATAAAATAATATATAATTAAAAATTAATTTGCCCAGAGGTGAAATTGATTTATTTAATAAATCTTTACTATTTATGGCATTCGCATTCCCCAGAATTCTCGGCGTAGGAGGGTATAAGTAGATCTTATTAGCTAAATTCCTGTGTCTGTAAAAAATGAACATTGTGCGCGATTCTTATCCGTTTTGCTCACATGTGACACGTATTAAATCCAGGGCGAATTACAGCGAAAGCAAATATTTAACTCGAGGGCTTCGTTCAGCTCCAAATTCTATACAGTGCGCTCCCAAAGCTCCGTCCCTCTCTTTAACTTTGGAGCTGCGAGATCTAAAAGAACGAATATTGGCATATACGAGGCATATGCATTAAAGTGTAAAAATAACTTCTTAGTTAATAAATAGTGACATAAAGGATGACATGGTAGCGGTATTTAAAAATTATTATTAAGTGCCAGGTAACATTTCATTTGGAAGATGCTTCAAATATCTATTGAAGCCTTGTTTTTGTTTTGACACCCATATTTAAGATTTTGAAAAAATCGAATACACTTAATACTGGCATACTATAAAACTGATAGACAATGCCCGTAAGAGATAATATCAGGTTTTTCTGACACACAAATCACACAAAAGATCAATCAAACATTTTTACATATCCAAACTTTATTTTGTGTTTATATTAAATATTAGTTCTAGGTTAATAGGTAATAAATTTATTTACAAAAAACAAAATGACAAAAGTAAAACGTAGTGTTAGATATTTTTAGGTAATAGTGCAACTTTATCTAGTCTTAATATAAGACTTTCTAAATAATGGTGCAATAACATGTTATAAAACTCTTCTCTTACCTGTTCAAGTGTTTCTATGGAAATTAACCCACGTTCTTCAGTCATTTTCTTCTTCAAAACCTCGGTATTAGTGAGATGTATAGCGTATAAGTAATCCCATATCAAGAAATCTAATTGTGTTAGACCTTGGGACTGAGCAGGACACTGTATAGTACCCCTGCGTCCAATCCGTCTATTGATATACTGTTCATCGAGATAAACTTTTACCGTGCCATAATATTGCGGAGACGACTTATCCAGTTGAAAAATTATTTCCAGATCTAAATTAATTACAATCTTCCTCTAGATTCTTCAAAATTAGCGATTCAGTAATATTCTGCAACATGTCCAAATATACCTCTCCCATTAAATTTTCATTTAAAGACATAGGTTCAACTATGTAATTACCCAAGATCCCTGCATATACATCCACTTTTTATGAAAATTTTGTGTGGTATTCACGAAAGATATGAAGATTTGTGTCACCTCAATACTATTCTTCATTCTGAGTATTCACATTTTACTATTTAGAGAAAACCTAGATTTATTTGTAATATAGCTTGTCTTTGAATATCCAGGTTAGCGGGCTATTTTCTCTGATATTATTTCACAAAATCTACGTTTATGTGAAAAGACAGCTGTCAAAATAAAAACATCGTGTGAATAAATATTGGAGGCAGCTGTCAAATGAGATATTACTCACACATTGTTGGCATCAAAAAACAAATTTCTAAATGGCCCCATAACGCCATTTAACATATATTGAATTCCCCTGGAAACTGCATTTCTCTACCATCCAGTGAGGGTTTTCAGGAGCACAATATCCGCACTTTTATCTATTTACTAAGCTATGTAACAGTGGAGTGTGTACTATGGATTGGCGCTCTATATGAATTCACACCCACTTCCACTGTTAACTAAATAGCAGTCATAGTGAAGAAGAGAGATCACATAGAGGAATTTCAGAACTTAAACCTATATACCTTCTTAAGGCGTAGCACTTTTCCTGGGGCGTAGACAAATCTATCAGATAGTTTGATGCACCATATATAGAAGAATGTGCTCTCCTAAAGGATTATCATCAGATAAGGCTGCTGCCACCAAATGCTGACGTCAGTGACGCCATAACTGTAATGGTTATGGTTCTAAAACATATAATTTTAGTAAAACTCGACCTACGCGAGTATTATTGTCCTACTTGCCCTGTAACGATTTTATTGGTAGCAAGAAATTATTACTGGCAATCTTTACGTACTCACTGTATATTTAATACATTTAACAAGCCATTTGATTTAACAAGTACACTGGCTGGCGCCATTATGTCACATTCTAAATTGTCTCAGAAAAGAACGTTATGAAGTTTTTATCCTTGACGCGGGCATACCTGTAGATACGTGAGTGATTATTTTTATTTTTAGAGAGAACTTGTCAGTGTAAGTTGTTTCGAATTCAGCGGATTGATCGGATTGTACAGATAACTGTCACTAAGTTTAATGACCAAAAGCTATTAAAAATAAATAAGTATCAATAGCCGCCACACCGACTAATGCCACGAATATAAATCGCACAGCGTATCCACTCCTCGACTTTCGCAAGCCCGTCCATTTCCATTAATTTAGCGTCTCCGAGGAAAAATTATAACCATAAATTTTCCGAAAATAACCTCTAAATCTTTGAAAGATATTAAATGCTGTCGCTGTAGGTAAAGAAGTATGCACCGTAACATATTAATCTATTTTTTATTACTTTTAATTTTTTATAGTTATATATACCAGTATATATCAATTACCAAAATATATATTCTATATGATTACTTGTAATTGAATAAAATTAAATCTATTAATAATTTAAGAATTTTTTGTAGTATTTAAAAAAAATATTAATATAAATGATTTAAATATATTAACATTTATTAAAAGTACATATTTCGGAAAGTTACTACTGACAAAAAATTATACTATACATGACGGTACTGTTCTAAACATGACCTAAAATGTATAATACCATGATTATTATCCTGGAATTCTATCAGTTTTATTGGCGACGATGTCTGCTGATGAAGTATGTCCTTTATCGGTGATGTTATCTGCCGCAAATTAGATAAACGATTGACGCAACTTTATCTTTGAGGTATTTCCATAAAAATAAATCGAGGGGTGTTAGGTTCCGACTCTCTAGGTGATATTTGATACACTTGTTAATTGATTACCCCTTTTGGAAATGACAATGGATTGGGAACAATTCATTAACTCACAGTCACAGTGAGAAAATTTGCCTTATCTTGTCTAACTCATGTATTATATATTTTTTTTCAAGAGAAGTCTTATAATAAAAAAGTACTTTTATGTCTTGTTATGTAGATTGGCATATGTTGTCGCCCGTAGAAGGTAACTATTTATCTGGAGCAATATTTATGGCACGACAAAGTCTCTACCAGACAGTTAAGTAACATCATATACCTACGCCTATGTTGTTCTTGTGACGTAATTAATGTTCATATAAGCAGTGCAAAAACTAAATTAATGTATTCCACGCCACTGTTTCTGTCAACAAGACGCATGACTGTACCACCACAGCACCATGAATCTCTAAATGCGTTGGCAGCATGTGGAGTAGAATGTCTTCGGAATGGAGATTAGTTCGATAAGTAAATAGGTTTTATTGCTATACTGTTTGTATGCTCTCAAAATTATTCCGATTTAAGGTAGGTCAATTATTTCAATCCTCTCGAAGATAAATATTAGTATATATTTAACAAATGCTTCGCATATTTGAAATGTTGGTTTCCAATAAATTCAAAATTATTACTAAAATTAAAGTAAATAATAAATATAAGAATAACAAAAATATATAAGTATTCTATTTAACTTTATTTAAAGTAATGAAAGGTTACTATTTCGAATTATTACATACCTTAATCAAATTGATTAAATAAGTTTCCTATATAATAAATATTACTTTTTTAATGTTTCAACTGACTTATTTGACTTTTTGATTGACTATTATATTAATAAATAGACTCAGAAAATCTTCTTTTATTTGAATGAAACAATGCTGATCGATATTCATGAGGTTAACAATCAGAAATTTATTTTGATGTAATTTTTTATGTCGAAATTAATGTGAGTTATTTATCAAATAACTCATGCGACAATCTTCGAATACAAGTAAACACTAGGTTTAGTCTATTGCATAATTAAATCACAACCGAATCACGACTACTAAAATGTTGATATTGATTGACCTCATTCGTTAATCAAATGTATCGAAAGCTAAGTTTATTGCTTCTAGGAATGTAATGGCAGTAGCTTGAGATGACAACTAGAGATTTGTTATCTAAAACTGTCGATTGTAATTATATAGGGTTTCTCACGGTAGCTGTTCGTTAGAAGTTTTCGTCCTTAGAAAAAACTTATGTAGCCTTAATTTCAACACTGTGCCTTACCCATTTTCAACTGGTATTAAGTGTTCGAAGTACTTGGGAGAATAAATAATTAAAGATACAATTTGAAGACAATACGAGTTTATTGATACTCTGTATAACAACTAAATTACGTACAAAGAAATTAAGATGTGTATTCTAACGTATAATCTTTCAGACTAACTTGCTAAATAAACTATTTTTATTTCAACGACATTTGAACAGTTAAACATTCGATATTGAGTTACCCGAACTCATAAATGCTGACCTAATGTTTATGTTTAATTTCAGGCACCGCATGAAGACTATTTTTAAACCTAAAATAATTATTGTTGAATGTAATATTCCAACACCCCCTCGCAACTATAATTATTTTTCAATCAGTCAACCAGACCACCCTTGGTACTTAAATGTTCTAGCTTTACTTTATTTAGCGGCTTGGTTAACATATCAGCTATCATTTTTTCAGTCGGACAATACTCGAATACAATAACCTGATTTTCATACAATTCTTTTAAAAAATGATACTTTGTATCAATATGCTTCGTTCGATTGCTAAATTTATGGTTTGCTAGCTGCTTTAAACAGCTTTGATTATCTTCATACATAACCACTTTCGGTTCTAAATTCGTAAACTCCTTTATCGCCTGCTTTAACCAGATTGCCTCTTGGCATCCTTCGGCCAGTGCTATGTATTCAGCTTCGGTCGATGATAGTGATACGCAACTCTGCTTTCTGCATCCCCAATTAATAGGTGCACCCCGAAACATAAATATGTATCCACTATTTGACTTTCTATCCTCTTTATTTTCCGCCCAATCGGCGTCTGCATACCCATATAATACATTATCTGTACTGTGTTCTCCTAATATTAGCCTTTTGTGTTTTGTTTTCTTTAAATATCTCAACACCCTTTTTGCTTCATTCCAATCTACTTCTCTCGGATTTTTGTTGCGTTGATTTAATATGGTTACACTAGCTAATATATCTGGTCTCGTATTCACTGCAATATACAATAATCCTCCAATAATTTGTTGATACTTTTCACTGTTCTTCATAGGCTCCCGTCCGTTAAGTTTATAATATCCAACATCCAATGGTATATTTGATTCTTTTGAATCTCTCATTCCAAACTTATGCAATAGCTTGTCTATATACTCTGCTTGATTTAAACTGTATATTCCTTGATCGTTTCTTGCAATCTTTGTGCCTAAATAATTTTTCAGTAACCCCAAACTTGTTATTTCGAAATGACGCTTAAGTTTTTCTGCACACAAGTCGATAATTCCGATATTTCTTGCTGCAATCAATATATCATCTACGTATATTATTATGTAAACCTTTTGATCATCAATAACCTTAATATACAAACATGCATCTATATTACTTTTACGAAACTTATCGCTTGTCAATACTTCATCAAGTTTTTGGTTCCAAGTTCTAGCAGATTGTTTTAACCCGTACAAACTCTTTTTCAATTTGCAAACAAAATTTTTGTTTCTTTCTTCAAATCCTTCGGGTTGTTCCATGTAAATTTCTTCTGTTAGTTCTCCATTTAAGAATGCTGTTTTTGCATCTAGATGTTTTATTATTAGTTTTTGATTCCATGCCTCTGTTAACAATATTCGAAGAGTTGCTTGCCGCACTACAGGCGCAAACATCGTAATCCACACCGAATTTCTGACTAAAACCTCTCGCTACCAATCATGCCTTGTACTTGTTCGAGATCTTATCTTCACCTGTCTTTAGCTTAAACACCCATTTACATGATATGATGTTTTTGTCTTCCGGTGTAAGTACTAAATCCCATACTTCGTTATTCTTCAAAGATTTCATTTCCTCTTCCATAGCTTTCCTCCATTTTTCGCTATCACTGCTGGCAAGAGCTTCTTTAAATGTTTTAGGTTCTATTTCCCGAAGTTCAACTAACTTTGCTGTGTAGCGCTCAGGTGGAACTCCTTTATTTATTCTATTTGATCTACGATCACCTCCGTGCTCTATGTAGAACTCTTCACTTGGTTGATAGCTGTTATTGCTGCCACAAGATTGTTCTGTACCTGAACTTTCATATACATTAAATTCCTCCGTAGCTTCTTCTAGTTCTTCAGTTTTTTCGAAATCTGCGGCCTCATGTCTCCCAGTGTCATTTGGCTCCGTTCTTTCTTGCTCCTTTTTGAACTCAATAGTCACTTCTTCATCTTTTATCTTTTTTTTTTTAACACGAATATTTCTTTCAGGAAATATCGCACTACGGCTAATTTTCATACGCCCTGTATCTAAATCTAACAATCTATATGCTTTAGATTCATCAGAATATCCTACGAAAATTAGTGATTCTGCCTTTTTATCAAATTTATTTTTAATTTGTTCCTTTGGAATATGACTATACACTTTAGATCCAAATATTTGCAAATTCGACACATCAGGTTTGACTTTATGCCACAACTCAAACGGTGTTTTCTGTTTTAACTGAGTAGGTAGTCGATTTTGCAGATAATTGGCTGTAACAACTGCTTCCCCCCAAAATTTCTTTGGTAAATTCGCATCGATTAACATGCACCTAGCCATTTCGACTAGCGACCTGTTCTTTCTCTCTGCAACACCGTTTTGCTCTGGAGAGTACCCCGCCGTGTACTGTATCTTTATGCCCTTACCGCTTAAATATTCCCTTAACGCATTATTTACGTACTCGCCACCCCTATCTGACCTAATAACCTTTGGTACCCTGCCTGACTGATTACTCATTAACTCGATAAACTCTTTAATATATTTTTCAGTTTCATTCTTATGTTTCAGTAAATACACAGTTGTGTATCTTGAGAAATCGTCTATTAAAGTAAGAATGTACCGTTTACCCCCTGGAGTAACAGTCTTCATGGGACCGCAAACATCTGTATGTATTAAGTCAAGTATATTAAAAGTGTTGCTTTGAGAAAATTTCGGGAAACTCTTACGAATAATTTTACCTTTTACACAGCAGTTGCAAGTTTCCCTAATCCTACAATCCTTAATATTAATCCCGATTGCCATTTTTCTTTCCATCAAGCGCTTGACTGCTTCTATGTCCCTGTGCCCAAAACGTCGATGCCACGTATGCTGACAGTTGCTGGAGTGTTCATTCACGATGCTCAGTGCCTGTTCTACAGTTGACAGCTCGTACAAGTCGGGCGCCGGCCTTGCACTCGCAATCACTTTTCCGCCTGAGACAATTTTACAGTTATTGTTGTCGAACTGCACGTTATACCCCGCACTAGTTAACTTTTTCACAGAAAGTAAATTTGAATATAAGTCCGGCACATACAACACGTCGTCGATTTTTAGCTTATTCACTCCCGCACTGTTCGCGCACTTGATGAATCCTGTTCCTATACCCTGAACCTTGGAGTGTTGCCCTTTCTCCGCTAACCTCACAACGCCTTTTCTGCTACCGTCAAATTGGGTATAAAATTCTTTGTAGTTTACCATGTGACTCGAAGCTCCTGAATCCACATACCACGAAGCAGAATCCCTGTTTACGTCATTTGAGCTTGAATTTACCATAAAACACGCATCATCACTGTCACCAGTATTAATTTCAGTAACTTTATTGGCCTTTTCTCTTTTAAACGCTTTATACTTGAAACAGTCCCGTTTAAAATGACCTTTCCTGTTGCAAAAGTAACATTGCTTTACATCTATACTTGCAGTTTGATTACTTTGGATCCTTTTATTATATACTGATTTCATGGCTGACTCGTTTTGACTTTTCAAAGCTCCTTGACGCCTCCTGTACTCATCGATTAATTTACTTTTTACGAATTCAAGCGTGAATTCACTCGATGACTTACTTTCCAGCGCTGTGATTAAAAAACTGTATGAGTCTGGAAGACTTCCCAGCAAAATGCCTGCCGCAAACCTGTCCTTAATTTCTTCCCCTAAAGCGGCCAGTTTATTCAATAATTCCAAGAATGAACTTATGTGTGCTTCCATATCACCATTCTCATCTAGCGATAGCCTGCAAATTTGCTTTAACAGAAAAACCATGCTAGATAAACTCGATTTTTGATGATACTCCTTTAGTGCTTCTCACGCATCATGCGCGTATTCCTTATTTCTGATATGCACTAGTTGACTAACATCGACAAGTAAGGCTATGGTTGATAAGGCCTTGTCATTTTTCTTCTGCCAGGTGCCGTTTCGTTTCTCCGGTGTTGGTAATTCAGTCGAAACTACATCCCATAAATCCGCATTTATTAATAACATTTTCACTAAATAGTTCCAGGACTGGTAGTTTTGCCCGTTCAATTTTTCAATGTTATACTTAGCACTTTCCGCCATTTTCCAGTTGTCTATACAACAATAGTTATCACTCGCGATGTACCTTTTAATTATTCTCCCTTACAAGTGAGCTTACGCGACGCACCTGGGCCCATAACCTGTTCGAAGTACTTGGGAGAATAAATAATTAAAGATACAATTTGAAGACAATACGAGTTTATTGATACTCTGTATAACAACTAAATTACGTACAAAGAAATTAAGATGTGTATTCTAACGTATAATCTTTCAGACTAACTTGCTAAATAAACTATTTTTATTTCAACGACATTTGAACAGTTAAACATTCGATATTGAGTTACCCGAACTCATAAATGCTGACCTAATGTTTATGTTTAATTTCAGGCACCGCATGAAGACTATTTTTAAACCTAAAATAATTATTGTTGAATGTAATATTCCAACATTAAGTTCCTGTGGGGTAAACGGAAGCACAAGAATGGTACTTTCGAAATCCACATTGACAATTAATTTATCGCACAGGGTGTCCAAAATCTTATCACCAATTACATCATTTTCAAAGTTAAAAAAGTTCGTTATTTCAAATGTGACACCCTATATATTATTAGATGACCGGATGCAGAATTTTATCCTGCATCGATTCGCTATAACTTTCCCTATACCGATTTCTAACGGTTTTCTTCTTAATCCATATATTCTATTTTTATGTGATTTTTGGCAGAAACCGAATATTCATGTTCGTTTGTTTTTCGAAACAAAATGAACATGACTGAAACGGCAGAAATTTACTTTAATTAGAACATGAAGACAAAACAGGAACATAACAAAATTTAGAATGTAATAACAAACGAAAAATATAAAAAAATTCGAACATAATGACAAGAAATAATAAATGAATGTAAAATTACAATAATTGTTCTATACGACTGCCATTTTGGTTCAAACACTGGATAACTCATATATATATATATATATATATATATATATATATATATATATATATATATATATATATATATATATATATATATATATATATATATATATGAATATATGTCATATACTCCTCGCGAAACAGACTCCCGAAGTTCATCAGGACTTAGTAAACGCATCGTGAACAAGGTTCAATAATTCCTGTCTAGTTTGTACAGGCCTAGTGTACACTAGTTCCTTTATACGGCCCCAGAGGTAAAAATCCAAGGGCGTCGAATCGGGTTATCTAGGTGGTGTATCCATGGTACCCGTGGGCCAATTCACCGATCCTCGAACATCAAGGTCAACTGCTGGTGTACAGCTATAGTGAAATGTGCTGGAGCACCATCCAGCTGATACCAACAGTTTGCTCTGTCACGTGGAGGTAGAGCATTTAGGAAATCACTAACAAACCCTCTGAGTATCTCCAGATATCTAGCCCCATTCAAATTTTCATCGTACACTTGATATGCTACTCTATTATCCATAATTTAACAAACAACATTAAAACTAAAGTGGTCCTGGTGATAATGTTCCCTTATGACGTGTGGATTATCTTGTATCCGGTAGTGATTATTTGGGCGATTTATAATTCCCTGCCTGCTGAATTTTGATTCATAAGTCCACATAATCTCTTGAAGAAATCTCGGATCTTCGGTCATTTTTATGCACATGAACTCGCAAAAGTCGACTCGTCTTGCCTCATCACCAAGACGTAATCCGTGTACAATTATTTCAGAAGAAGGATGCATTTTATGTTTTCTTAATATTTTGTGGATTGATGCTCTTGAAATACCCAAATATAGCGCTGCTACTTGAGTTTAACTCCGTGGATAAGCTTGAAAATAAACCAACACATTCACCTCGTTATCTTCATTATCTATTACGGGCTTTCGGTGATTTCGTGTTGCCCTTACACTCCCACTTGCCATAAACCGAGCTTCGATTCTTGCTAATTTTACGGAAGTCATTGTTGGTAGGTCCGGATATCGTTCGTTAAAAATTTTGCATGTTCGTCTGACAATTCGTCTACATTCACCATGTGTATAAAACAGATTTAACAAATCATTATTAGAATATTCTTCAATATTCTCTAGAGAAAACTAACAAAATCACTAGAACTGTAAGTAGATACCTCACGAATTTGTGAGCTGATACTGCTTTGACATAAAATCAACATTGTTTCAATTCCTGTCAAAATGAAAGCTTACTATATAGGACTTTTAGAGTTTCATCGGCTTTTAATAAAATATAGTGGATTAACAAGAAAACCATTGGAAATAGGTGTAGGGAAAGTTATAGCGAATTGATGCTGAATCAAATTATGCATCCGATCATCCAATAATATACAGGATGTCACATTTGAAATAACTTTTTCAACTCTGAAAATGATGTAATTGGTGATCAAATTTTGGACACCCTGTTTGCGATAAATTATTTGTTAATGTACATTTCGAAAGTACCATTCTTGTGCTTCCGTCTAGTCTAGAAGCGCTTAGCACCAGTCGAAAAGTGTAAAAGGCACAGTGTTGAAAATAAGGCTACGTCTTTCAAAATTTTCAAAATAATCAAGATATCTAAGAAACAGTTGAAAATAGGTATAGGGAAACTTGATGGAACTCATCGTGAAGTTTTCTCAAGAATTCAAAAATGAAATAATATACCGGGTATTTAAAATAAGAAAGTTACTGGCGACTTCTGGGATATCCGAAAGTGGTATGACCTTGAAAATATTTAAAAATGGAAGAGAATATTGAATAATCCTGGAGTTTGAATATTTAGAATTCTAAGTTTTTTCTAACCACGAAAACTTCTAACGAACGGCTACCGTGAGAAACCGTGTATATTTTATTTCTTACTTAAATGACAATCATAATTCTAGAAATTTTCTGTATAATGTAGATATTATTATAACTTGATCCATGATAATATTTTCAAATTATACCAAAAATATATTTATTCTAGGGACCTTAGTTAGGCCTTAATTTATGTAGCTATGATATATGATGTACAGTCTTCTATTGTCTATGTAAGCATATTTAATTTTAAAAAGTGTTGGTGATTTGCTATATTCTATGTTAGATGTATGTCTTGTTATATCAACATCATCCGCGGAAGAGCTTTCTGAAATTAAATTTTATATGTTCATCTTGACGGATACGGCAGCAAACAAAATTGTCGAATTTGGTGTACTTAAAATCCAGATGCTGTTGGAATGGTGGAGTAATTAGACCATACTTCTTTGAAAATAAAGCTGGTGATAACGCTATCACGTCAGGCTTGTTAACATTGCATGGTTTGTAGATGAGTCGTTAAATATTGATATAATTTCATTGACAGAACACAAATGGCGCGCAAATCAAATCCTATAGTTGCAAGTGAGGCACGCTATACATGGAATTCATCTGAAAATATTCACATTTTTGCAAATAGATAAATGACCACAATTATCTGAGAATCACAAATACAAAAGGAATATAAAGAAGAATATGGTTATGCACTTATATGTAAGTCAACTATTGTGTTCATATCCTACACTGATGATTTAATTTATCATTTATATTGACTATTGTTATTAATAGTTTAATTCTCTATTGTGTTCACTTGATATTAATTATTTCTTGTGTATTAGTAATATTTTACAGACATATCTGTGTATTTGTTAACGATAAATAAATACTATTACTATTATGGTTCTGTAAAATATTGTAGAATACTACTTACCTATCCAATAAACTCTATAAAATAATATTTTCTAATGGTGGGGAGAATATACCATATTAAATATTTAGTAAAAATGGAAAATTTACGTTTCTCACTCTGTTTATCAATTTTTATAATTTAAAAACTTCGGTTAAAAGCTTTATGTCTACCTTATCACTATCTTGGCATTGTTCAATGTTTTATCAAAAATAAAAATAGTATATTCAATCCTACATGGAAAAAATGTTTCCACATTAAATATATACTTTATAATTCAAAACGTAAACAGCTATTGTGCCTTTCGTTGTTTGATATAATTTAATATTGTCTAAAAAATCAACTTCATAATTTCTTATTCTAGCCGTTTCTCCTTTGTCCCTGGGTAAGTCAACCCCAGATAGCATTCACTGCAGCGGCAGATATTGACTGAAATTTCTCAATATAAAGTTTGCCCTTACCAGTCGACGTAAAAGTCCTAAGGAGGGCTCAACTAAGGTTAGTGAAGCGCGTCATACATTTATTATGCGTGATCCTTCTTAGGCGAGTCATGTCTCGATTGTTATATAGGCTAACCACGTCGCGAAGAGATTACCAATGTGCATTACGAAAATCTCAAAACCGTTCTTTTGAATATCCTTCTTATAATGGATTGTGTTATATTTTAAAGAACATAAACCATTCCCAAAACAGAACGCACTTTAAATCTCACGTTTTTATAAACTGAGCACATAAAAGAACAAACACCATAAAATCGTTACCGGTAAATCAGAAAAAATATTTGAACACGTGGAATTTGTTCTTCAGATGTGCATTTTTTACACGCATATTCTCTAACGTCATCGACAGTTATTTTAAAATCCTCGGTCGGTCGCATCTCTTCCCATGACACCAACGGTCGCACGTTGCACAAAGTGCAACGCCAACAAAGAATGTGATTATTTTACGATTTTTTTGTTTATCTCTTGAATTAACATAACCAACAAATTAAATGACAAATGGGGAGAAGACGAGAGAGAGAGAGAGAGAGAGAGAAACAATCACGATCTCTCCCGTAATTTGTTTTCTTTGTTTGGATGTACATGTTCGTAAAATATAGAATTTGATCAATAATCGTGTAGTCAAAAAATATGGAAAAAGCATCAAGCGGTGTGGATACATTACGAGCATCTTTTTCTGGCCCTGGCAAAACTTTAATTATGTCCTTGGATCTGGTTTTATCTTTCTTCTCTGGCAATTTGTCCTATTTAGCATTTTTGTCCTTTCCGACATAAGAAGAACAAGGATTCTCATGTTCGACGATTTCATCACCGGACTGTTCTGACTCACTAAACTGATCATCAAGTTGAGTTTTTTCATCTTCACTTAGGTTACTCTCATTATCAATTGCATCACGTTCTTCGTCTGATAATTCTGGAAGAATTGCAGGGACATCGTCTAAACTAATTGTTTCCCCACCGGTATCACAAAAGTACAATAAAAAACAATAGAGAGTAGAAATCAAAAATAAAAGCTCACATAGGTGGTCGCGGGTAGCACAAAATAGAATAAACGCTCGAAGTCACAAAAAAATCCCGTGAGCGGTCTACGATGCTAACCGCCTCTCAACCAAATTGGTACCAACGCGATGGGGAAAAAGTGGGCCGGAAAACGTTACCTGTTTCATGAAGGGTTCACTAACAAATACCTCAATTGTAAGGGGAAACCCATCGCCAAGCTAAAAATAGAACGGCGAAAGCGAAAAATGTGGCATTGTGTGCAACAACGCGACCGGCTAGGGTTAAATAGTAATGCCATTATTAGATGATGCCATTTAGTCTTTTTTTTGTATTTAGTACGACAAATTTTATGGTAAGTTGCATAACAATTATTTTTAGATTTTTTGAGGCTCATTGTATGTTACCCACAAAGTTGAGAACATCAAGGCTACGGTTAGTCTAAATAATCCTGACGTATCCTTTAAAAAACTTTTTAGTAAAGAAAAGTATATCGTATTAAAACATATAAAAAATATTTTTAAATATACAGTAAATACGATAAATCATCCATCGGGTTGCAGTATCTACTTAATTAAGAAATACTTAAAATATTCATTAACATTTTGACTAAACTAATAATTACAGTGTATTATATTATATGTACAGTAGATTAGTTTTTCTTAAGCTTCATTTATTTTATTTAAACTTAATAGGAAAATATTATTAATAATTTCGAATAAATAATTTCTCAGATTTAAAAATAACATATAAAAGTGGTTGATTTTATTTCACATGTTTATTTTCCCACACCTGCTCACACTAAAAAGAGTTTTACTCTGGGATGCGTCACTTACTCCAAAACTAATTTCCATTGAAATTGAACTATTTATTTTGTATGTTTTTACAGCATTTTAAATTGATGCTATGTTTATATAAATTGTAATGTATTTTCAATCCATATCCCTTGGCGATTCTATTTTATTTACACTATGCCAAAATATTTACAGATATTTAATTCATGTGCGCTTTTATTTATTTTTATTCATATAAATGACATTAATTAGACGCAAATTTGCAGAAAATATTTTATTTAATAAAATCTGATAATGTTGAAATATATGTGATATTAATAATCATAATTTTTTCATACAGCGTTATTAACAACTATGGTTATTAGCCGCTACACTCCTTTCTATTTAGGTTATTTATGTGGATTTGGTCAACACATGGTGCCCTCGCTTCGCATTGCATAGGATTATCAGGGTATCTTTTTCGTTTTTCAGATCATAGGGAAGTTCTTACAGAGAAATTGGATAATAGAGCGGGAATTAATATAAAGGTAAGACATGACTACACTATTATAGAATATTTTTCAAACTTTGTTCGACTTTTTTTATTTCATCTCATTGAATGTAAGTTTATAAATATATTTCAGAAATATATGAATGCTTTAAAAAAAGTCCAGTAAATATTTTAATTTTTTTTCGTCTGCCAATACAATTCATTTTCCCAGAATGAATTAATTGCATTTCATTGGGCTGAAATGGCTTCGTGCATTGTCATAATTAGGAAATTCCATTAAAATATGGATTACAGTTAGAGTGATGTTACATCTTTATGATATAGGCTGCATTTCTTCTATCTAATGTTTGTCGCCAACACTCTCCGGTTAATTAATTGTAAGTGAGGGACATGTAGTTTACTCCTTTTCTGTGCTTTCCAAATAAATGCTTTGAAAAGCAAATGATATTAAGGTATACTTAATACCTTAATATCATTTGCTTTAATTTAAATTATATCTATGTAATCCTACTGTGCTGTTACTTTCACTGTTTTGTTCGTAGCTTCATTCTCAGTTATTCCAATATGCCCTGAGTACTAAATAAATATGACGGATTTGTCGTCACTAGACAAATTAAATGATAATACAATTTTCTGAATTAGGATATGGTTACTATATCGATTAGTAATTAAATTCAGTGAAATAAGGCAATTACAACACATGAGGAAGATATTGGCGTCACATTATATCTATATCTAGTGTGTCTCAGTTGGAACTATAGGATTTGAATTGCTTGCATTTTATGTTCAGTCAAAGATAGGGTGTCAACATCTAATAAATATGATTTATGAATTATACGATAGCGTTCCATATTTACTGTGAATTATTAGCTTCATTTTCAAAGAAGTATGGTCCAATTACTCCACCACTCAAAAGTGCGCATTAAGCCGTGCATCTCTGTGGAGGTATTTCTGTTTCCTGAATAGCATGTGAATTTTCATTTTCCAAATTTGACTATTTCGTTTGCTGACGTATCTGTTAAGATGAAAATGTTCTTCATCGCTGATAAATTTTTTTTTGCAGAAACTAACTTCACCTTTTTTCTTATCTAACACCCAATTAACAAATGTACTAAGTTGTAAATGGTCTGTAAGTTTTAATTGTTGTGTTAACTGAATTCTGTATGCTGGCAGATGTGATTCTTCTTTAAAATCCGATGCATGGTGTCTCTTGACAAATTCAATTGTTGTGCACGACATCGAGTTGATGTGCTTCGATACTCCCGTACACTTTCTTTCACTACAGCAATATTTTCACCTGACCAACCGTGACGGGAATGTCACGGTGTTGGCTTATCAATAACAGAACCCGTCTCTTCAAATTTCTTGATGAAGTTATGAACTATAAACTGTGTAGGTACTTCATTTTGTCCTAATTTTGTGCATTTTTTTTAATTCAACTGTAAACGATCACTCACTTTCATAGAACAGTTGTATACAAATTATTCGTTATTGAGCGTTGTTGATCGCGGCATGTTGACATCGTATGGTTACAAAAATAGCGCGCAATTCAAATCGTATAGTTCCAACTGAGACACTCTATACAAAACGAAGTGCCCGAAAATTCTGGACTACTAAGTAGCTGTCTACACCATAGTCTGTTTTAAAGCCATCAGTGTGTATTGGTTTTGCCTCACAATATTGACTAATGACTTTATAAAATTCTTTATTGGACAGATTTGGATTAGTTTCCTCATTCTTATATCCTGAACATTCTAAATGTACTTGGAGTTTTGTAAAGGGGGCTACACACCTTCCGTTTATCTGCGCAATTTATCAGGTGTAATAAAGGTGTATCGCGTTTATCTGAGCAATAAACTGTGTGAGCTGCACAGTTTAGACCGGTATTTGCGCAGACGAGAAATCTGTACATTTGGGCCCTCCTTTGCAACGATAGTCTGCGCAGTTTATGCAGTTTAACGTACAGTTTGTTTAGTTGACTTTCTGCTTATGTATGTACATGATGACAACAGATTAAAAAACAAATGTGCTATTTGCGTTTGTACCAATCCTTGCACTTATACAACAAACTGCGGCTCGTCTTTTTCTGTCACCCATTGACATTTATCTATTTTCAACGCTTTTTGAACTAAACCTGCCGACAGTGAGGATAGAACTAAAGAAAAATCTGACGGAACTGAGGCGAAAACTGAGCGTAACTGAGCATACATATATTCAGTTCAGATAAATGTACAGATTTTCAGTTATTTATTTTCAGACAGATCACTGTGTAGATAAACGGAAGGTGTGTAGTCCCCTTAAGACTTCAAGATGGAGTTCCACAGATTCCGGGAGCGTAAACTTCAGGAAATCATTTTAATTTAATTGGATACTTGCTGGATGTGTACTTTTATGTTGGATAGTATTTTTATGTTGATATATATTTTCACCATTTTGATAGAATATATGGCAATTTGTATATGCCTGTTGTGCTAGTATTTTTATTCCATAGCTACATAGTAACTGGTTTATGTTTTACAGTTAAGAGCAAGAATATCCGCCTCGTATATATCGAATAGTTTCGGGTAGTACGAAAGGCTTCTAAGCCTGTACAATGTCTAGGCGTTTTGTTTTTATTTAATTTTGATTTTGTTGTTTAGTATTTTACGATCTCCACCCCAGTTTATGTTTGATATTGATTTTAATGGATTAAGTGTTTTTTGCATAGTGCCACCAAATCTCTGATATGGAAAATTCAGTTAAGTTTATTGTCTAATATTAAGTCTAGACATTTTGACGATTATTTGGATCATTTCTAAATTTAATTCTTGATTAAAAATCGCAAAGAAATAAGAGAAGTGAATAAGGACAATATTGAAATATTTAAAATAAAGTTTCACATCAGCTTGCTACCATTTAGTTATACAACTAAATAATCCATTTGTTTATTATTAGTGAAACTGTAAAAATCAATATAAAATAAATAAAAATTATTTTTATTTATAAAAAAATTAGCATAATCATTGTTTTATAAGAATAAATGACTAATTCAATTTTGTAAGGAAAAGTATGGTTTCTTAAACGGTTATATTGATGTTTTCTTTTTTTAACACTAAACTAAATGAAAAGTCCTGTCGCAGTACGTAAATTATTTTGGCATAGACTTGAAGAAAAAATTTATCCATAAAAATTTCAAAAATACTATCTTCCATGCTGTCGATGTTGATATTCCTGAATATACATTTAATATTTATTCTCACAGCCAGAGACATTACATATTACCCCGAATCTTATGAACGCATTGCTCAAGTGAAAGATTTTTTAGACCAATGAAGGGGCTGGATTGTTACTAAAATGTCCCTGAATAAATAAAATCCCTCATTTTAATGGAACACCAGAGTACAGCTGTTGAGTAAGTGGATATTCTGTTTTTTCATGGACGCTTATTCGTGAGGTGATGTAGCTTTCCAAAATCTGTGTTATTATGAAAATATTTTCGATATTTATAGCATACATTTATAGCCTAGCCTTATAGCCTACGATCTGTGAATAACTTTTTGTTGACATTTTTGAAAATATAACAAATGTTTCTGCAATAATTGCTGTACATCTGATATTCAATGTTTAATGCACTTTCGAAACCATTAAATCCCCTTATTCTGTATGATTAATGAAACGTCCGTTTTAGACATTTAGAACCATAGAAATAGCAAATTCAAGACCACTTATAGTTACATAAACATGCAGATTATTTCATAGTTACATTACTTTATATTGTTCATTGCTTATCTCATCTATGTATTGTAAAGTATGTAATCTCAAACACATTTTAGAAGACTATCTCTGGCATTTTACAAATTGTAAGTATAATCTTACTTTTACAATAATGATAAAAGAGATATGTCAATTGTATTTTCTTTTAGCTTCTTGAACAAAAAGGTGCTTATAAATGTGTCTGACTGATCCTCGTAGAACTATAAGCTGTCCAATTTTGATCATAATAACTTTAATATTATTTGTCATGTTTAATATATTTCATGTTTAATATAAGTTTAAAAACTACGGTCTGTGTTAACCATTTCCTATAAAAAATTTAACTTCCTCAATTTTTTATAAAATTTCCTCTAATGAGGCCAATTTTGAAAATTAACTGAGGAATTATGTACAGTTATTGAAGAATTTCCTCTGGTGGAATAATTTTTGTATCACCTCTCGGCTGCACCGAATAAATCGTGTCATTCAAATGCGAGTCGAAATTGAAAAGCACAAAGCCTCCCGACTGTTGAAAACCTCTAGAGATATTCTGAACACCTTTCAATTATAGGAATTTGTTGGAGTTGGTTGATTTATTTACGTCGCTGACGATCATTTGAAGGGGTAAAGTAAAGTGGCGTACCTTTCCCATCGTTGGGGAAGCACGAGTGAAACGATTTATTAAATGCAACTCCAATATAATTAATCAAGCATCTAATTTATTGAGTTGTTCCCGTTTTCGGAAGGACATTAAATCTATATTTTTCTAAGTTGACAGTCTTTGTAACTTTATAAAGCTGTATTATTTTTATTCCTGTTTTATATAAAGGCTGAAATTTATGTTAATAAATTAGTTATAGAGAGCTAATATATTAGTTCTATGAAGACCAATTGTTTTCTTTTATAAGAAGTAACGTTGATAAGGTAATACTTGCATAAAAAAATAAAACGTTCGAAAAAGTAAAAAACATCAGAGAACTCTTTACTGATCCCTTATGTTTGTAACCCTAGTTATAAACCCTAATTATTAAGTTTTGTTTTATTAGATTATAGATAAAAACAATTTGCCGATATCTCACTAACACAGAAGTCGTGGGAAGCTGGTGGTATAGATAGTTTATCAAACTTTTATTAACTGCGATAGTGAAAAATAAATTATTAAATTAATTTATAAGTTATTATTAATTAAGTTTTAAATTAATTATACGGCAGCAATTATTCTAAAATATATAAGAATAATATCAATAGTAACTCAAGAGTGTACACAAACGGATGTAAGTATATACATATACATATACATAACTGACTGTCCTATAGATTTCTTGGCTACTAATCCTTGGCTACTATCAAGACAATATTCAGTCTAGCTATGTCTGGTCGGGTTATTGAGTTATTTGAAGATTAAAATTAATACAGAATTGAATTTCTGAATTTCAGGATTATTCGTTACTGAATTTAAATGATTTTGGTTACTAGACTTAAGGTCGTACAGTTATAAATTTAAGATACTATATTTCGGTTGGCACTGCATGTAGTACAACTGGTAGCATTGATATTGTTAATTTTTCGAAGTTTTAGAAAGATTTTAGGGGCCTTTCATTTAAATTATTCATTACTATTTCAAGATAAACAAATGCCTTATGCTACCATCACATATTATGATACATTGTCAACAAGAATATCAAATATTCTCAAAAAACATAATATCAAAGTAGAATTGAAACCTTTGTTGGGGAACAAAGGTTATCAAATTTAGTTTACTCGTATAACGCCAAAGATAAAACTAATAAATATGAAAAATCGGGAGTTTATAGATTAAATTGCTCGGAGTGCAATAGCACATATATAGGACAAACAGGACGTAAATTTATAACTAGATACCTTGGTCATAATAGATCCTTCAGATTACAGAAAACAGATTCTACTTTTGCTAATCATATCTTGGAAAGTGGACATTATTTCCCAGATATTAATATTATGAAAATCCTACATTATGCCAGCAAAGGTTTAAAACTTAATTGGTTAGAAGCAATAGAAATATATAAATACAGCCATAGTGATAATTTTAGCTTGTTAAATGATCAAGTAGATATACTATATTCTCCTCTTTTTCACCCAAATTAATAAACCCCCTGTATAATAGTTCTTAATAATATTCATGGAAATTCCCACAATTTGATGGTCGGGATTTGGAAAATACGTTTCATATAATCTTAACGACCTGTTTATTGTCATAACACATAGTCCATGTATTTGGATAGTATATATTATAAGAACAGAATGTTTGTATTTTATTCTTAGTTGAATCATCGTTTGAGAATGACATAATTGTAGAAACTGCAGTTACATTTCTGTGAAAATATAGTGGTATAAAAACGTAGTAGTTGTTTTTACTCATTTCCGTTGTGAAGTTATTATTTCTTTAAAAGAATCTCACAATATTCAAAATTGCATTAATTGGTCATGAACATAATCATTTAAGAATAAGGAAATTGTTCCTTCAGTATAAGGCAATAACTATTATTAGTACAAACTAATAATAGTTGTTGCTTTAGTATAAACTAATAATATTAGTACAAACTAATAGAACTACTATTAGTACAAACTAATAATAGTTGTTGCTTACTGTTGATCAAATCTTTAATAAAAAAATTTCAGTGACAAAGGTTTTTGGATGTTATTATTTGAGTACCAGTATATTTCACATATATTTTACGAAATGAAATAACTGAGAGACTAGTTTTACTGTCTACTAAAATGTTCTTGAAGTGCTTACATTTCCGAAAAGAATTTTACTTTTCATTTGTCCTCAAACTACCATCTATATTTATAATTTTTAGAAAATTATTCACCCCAACTGAGGAGTTGGTAAACATTTTCGTCATTTCATAACGTAAATCTCTCACACGTTCGTGGGAGGATTCATACAAAGGATTAGTCTTGATCCCGAGGTAATGAGTCCGATCAAACAAACCTCCATCTGAGGACGCCAACTCGCTGTTTATACATCAAAGACAATTTGTAATTCAGATAAAGCGTTATCCTTTTCCAGAATGAACCAGACGTCCAAGTATTTATAGTATTAACGAGTACATTTAGCTCGTCGTTATTGAAAGGGGAGATTCAAAATGTTTATGGGCATACTGCGTGTGTACAACTAATATAGCTGAGTTTAATCTGGATATAATCGACAGGAAATATGTTTTAAAATAATTTTTGGTTCAATGTTATTCATACTGTAAGGAGTAAATGAACTGAATATATAATCAAAAACATAAGTAGTGCTAACTGAGCTTGTATGTACTGTATGTGTATGAATGTGTATGTATTGTAATTATAAGCAATACGTATTGGTAATATGCTTTAGTATTTGCCGCAGTTATATAAGATATAGTTGAGAAATACTAAAAATGTACAACTCCAATATCTCAAATAGCAATAAATAAATAGTACATCAGTTGTTTATTCTTTGCTCAACGATTTAGTACATGTTTATGATAAAAATGAGTTAAATTCGTAAATGGAATCATTTCAACCCAACGAATATTTAATTTTCAGCCCTTGTATCGCATCCTCGCCACGTTATATCATACCAACATAAATATACTTTCATGGAAAAATATGAAAAAATAATTCACACCATCTACTGTGACTTAATTCACACCATACTATCACTTAAGATCTGGACCTCATCAAAATAATTGGTATCTGCATTCAAATCTGGATATTCATTTCATATTTTTATCCTATAAACTTTTCTCCAGAACAGGCGTAAAAACTAGTCAAAGGATTGTGTCAGTCAAATTAACCTCATTTGTGTCGGAACTAAAGTGTGCATAATAAAGAACTTTTACAAAATTACATTGTATTGCACTGATATTGCATGAACAACTATTAGATGTTAGATCTACGATACAATATCCATTTTACATATTTTGTGGTCATTACATAATAAAGATTGTGTGTATGTATGTACACATACTCAATATATACTATATACATCGCTTAAAAGATTAAACCAAATGCTTTTAAAATAGAATAGGTTTTATTCTTCTTTTCTCATTTATGCTCTACTATTTGTTATTACTAATATACTCTTAATATTCCTGCTCTTCATTTAATAGATAAAATTATACGTGTTGAACTTCAGAGAACCCTCACTGGATAATTATTAAGAAATTCTTGTGAGATAATCCTATGAGTTTTTAAACTCAAAAGAGAAAACCTGTTTGTTCAATAACGAAAACTGATGGAAGGGTAGACGCCGGTTTCTTTAAAAGTAAATTCTGTTTATATATGTAGTTATGAGGAGATCAAATAATCAACAAGTACTCCATTTTATACCTTACCAAAGATTGATAAAGTAATCTTATTGTTTATATATTTCATTGTGATTATAAAAATTCTTTCATACAAATTCAAGTGCCTTAAAACTATCATTACTAATAACATTTATATGTATATTAAAGATGTTATTGTCTCTTTAATTTCTTGTCAACACTTAGTTACATGAAGATCTCGAAATGTCTCCGGTCTGATATATAAATAATAATTGTATATACTTATGTTTAAAGAAATAGGTAGCAGCGTTACATTTGTTAATGCTTAACTGCAATTTAAAATATTACATCAATTATATAACTTCTTATAGTATATATAATATGTAGATATATGTAGAATATAATCACTAATACTATTAATTTTATTATATATTTTCATATCGTTGGAGTTTAGGAGATGAAAGCAACAAAAATATTTCATCAACAATATCATTTATAAACTATTGAACCAAGGTTAAGGTAGCAATAAATAAAGAGCGATTGCTGAGAAATTAGGAGATTTATTGTAAAAGAACTTGATATATTAATGGTGATGAGAGCAGTAAGTGAAGTTAGACAGACAAAGAGAGGAGTGACCAGTTAGGATGTCAATATAAATACCTTTGACTGTTAACTAAGTCAGTGTATTCAATGTATGTGATAATATTTTTACATGTAAGTATATAGGACTATAAAAAATAATTTCAAAGACTCTAGACAAATTAAATAATAGTTGTAAGCCTATAATTTTCAATATTGTTTTTATTATCTTTTTTGTATACGGGTATAATATTGACAGATGTTAGCAAACTTAGAAATTAATTTAATAGACAATTTAAATATAAGTGTATGTAAAGCTGCCAATATATTTGCACAGTCATGTATAGTATAACGAAGGCTGATATTTTGTTTCAGTACATCATATCCTTAGGTTCAATTTGAATTCCTACTCCTATACTTCTGAATGCCAAAGGTGAATCTCTTAAAATATTGGAGCAAATATGTTAATCAGCTCTCTATTACTTACATAGTTGTTATTCTTAATGTTGTTATCTTAATTCTTACATAGTTGTTAGTGTTGATGGTAACGCAGTGCTGTTGCTTTTAGTATTAATGATTTGCCTATACATATTAGAAGAAATATTTATAATATTCTCTAAACTAGAGCAGTATTATACTTTTCCGCACTCCACTATACTAACGGAAATTTAATGTAATCGTGTAAAGAAAAAGTGAAAAAACTAACCAAAAAAAAAAACCGCCTTCCCTTGGGTCTACTTGAATTTTTTTATTGTTAGCACGATAACTCAACTAATCGTGCCGGATCGATCGAGTTTTGACTAATTCTGATTGGGGACGTCTCCTAGACGATATTTATTGATTTGGAGGTGGATAGGACACACCCCACCCTGTCCATGAGTCATGAGAGTACGATGGTGGACTATTTGAGAAATTTGTTTTGTTAATACGATAACTTAACTAAATCATGTCGGATCGATCGGATTTTGACTGATTCTGATCGGTAACGTCTCACAGACGACACCTATTGAATTTGAGGTGGATAAGACACACCCCACCCTGTCCATGGGTCATGAGAAAGCACGACGGTGGACTATTTGTTAACACGATAACTCAACTAAATCGTATGTCGATCGGGTATTAACTAATTCTGATCGGGGATGTCCCCCAAACGACATCTATTGATTTTGAGGTAGATAGAACACAGTCTACCATGTGCATGGGTCATGAGAAAGCATAATGGTGGACAATTTGAGAATTTGTTTTGTTAGCACGATCACTCAATTAAATCGTGTCGGATCGACCGGGTTTCAACTGATTCTGATTAGGGATGTCTACCAGACGACATCTATTGATTTTGAGGTGGATCAGACACACCTCACCCTGTTCAGTGATCATGAGAAAACACGAGGCTGAACTATTTGAAAAAAGTAAAACTGTCGCATAAAACAGAAATTCTGCATTTATGTGTTGGTTTATTTTTTCTCGGTCATAAAATTTCATATTTTATCTGAATTCGTAATAATCCATACCGGTCTAACATGATGAGATTATAAAATCTCTTAAAATTGTACTAAATTTAATATTTTTGTTATTTTGCTTGTATTTCTTACAAGTTATTTTTTGCTAGGTATATTAGTTTTAGGAACGATTGCATCGGCAATCTCATACAAGTGTTCATGGAATTTATCAAATCCATAATTCACGTTCATTATCCACATGTTATGTAACCTACCACCAAATTTCAAGCATGATACTTAAAAGAAGTGCTCTTTTTAATTATTTAATTGGATAAGGGTAGTATCATTTAAAACAAATTTGTTAATGACTTTAACGTTGATGACGTAAAAAAATATAGATATAGGTACCAAAAATTGCACATTTAGAGGAATAAAATAAACTTGTTTGAATATTTTCTTCCTACTTGGCCGTTAACGATTATAAAATTTTGCCAGTTACCAAAGTTTTTAAATTCACACTAGATAAAGCGAACATTTATACAATAATTATCCTATCAAACTAAACATACTTGTAGTCACATTTATTTTTAATTATACGAGGGTAGTCCCAGAGACCAACCTTATAAAGCTTAAGTTTGATGATGTTACGTTGTTTAGTATTTGTTTGGCAATTATCAATAGTAAATGCTTTTGGTGAATTTGTAAGTGCTGTACATCACATATAGACTGAAAATTTTAAAATGAAAAATCTGTGTGCAAGATGGGTGCCGTGATTATTCGCAATGGAACAAAAATATCATCGTGACGATGTTTCAGTCAAGTGTTTGGCAAAGTTTCAAGAAAGAATAAAGCCGAGCTTTTGCGTTGAATCGTAACCATGGGTGAAATATTACTTCATACCTGAGACGAAGGAATAGTCAAAACAATGGACTGAAAGGGGAGAATCGTCTCCAATGAAGGCGAAGAGAATTACATCTGCAGGCAAGGTCATGGTGTCAGTTTTTTGGGATGCGCGTGAGATAGTAATCATTGATTATCTTCAGAAAGAAAAAATTAGAGGCCGGTATTATGCGAACTTATTGCAGCATTTGATTGATGAAATCAGGGAAGAATGGCAGCATTTGGCGGAAAAGAAAGTTTTGTTTCATCAAAAAAATACACCAGTTCAAACATCCGTCATCACGATGGCCAAAATCAATGAGTTAAAGTTCGAATTGCTTCCTCACGCACTCTATTTGCCAGATTCATTCTCCTCGGATTATTTTGTGTTTCCAAACGTGAAGAAAAGATTTTGTAAAAGATTTACCAAAAATGAAGATGTTGAGTTTGGTGAACAGCAATGAAGAGGTGGAAATAGCCATGAACCGCAAGTTGATGGCTATTTGAAGGAGATTCATAATTCTCACTATAAACAGGGTATTGAAGGTATTTGACATCGCTGGGAAAAGTGTATTGAGCTAAAAGGAGATTATGTAGAGAAATGAGGATATTTTCTCCAATTTTATTGTGTTTTTATTTTTTAGGTCTTGTACTTCTGCCACCACTCTCGTACGGTGAACGTTTCCGGATATATCCATAATTTACTTACATACATAGATACAAAATCTATGCACAGAAAAAATGTTAAATCATTTTGTTGACCATATAATAATAAAATTAAATGATAGCAAATATTGAATTGAATAATTTTTTAATCTATTTGTAGCTTACTACTAAAATATTCCTAAAAGAAATTTTACCTTTATTATAAAATTGTACTGTACTAAAATAGTAGACGTAATTAATTATACTACTAATTTATCTTTCCCCCTCTGACTTAATTCAACTTACCTTTAAATTAAAGTTCTTGGCATGCCCAAGACATAAGTTGTGCTACAAATTAAACCCAATTTACAAGATTTCTGCAGCACGTGTATTTTACGAAGTCAATATTATATAATTCCCTACTAAGTACATTCGTTATTACCAAATTCACATTTACACGTAAAATATCGAACTACAAGAAGTTCCACATTACTGTTTCACAATAATGGAAACAAATAAATTTATGTTTCGTAATAAAAAGCCTTTTGAGAACCGCGCCTTTGGAGTTGGCATCTCGTATCGAAAATAAATATTTCCATTTATCTTTAAAGAAAGTGAATATATTAAAATTTGTCGTGTTTGCTGCTTACTACTCATAACTCGTAAATCAGACAGTAAGAAATATAGTGACATTAAACTTTGATGATAAATCACATTGTTTCTCATTGTAATTCCACAACGTTTGAGCGTAACATTGCTCAATGCACCAGGTCAAACGGCAGTGTGCACGTTTAATAGAAGTCTACCCGGCGGGATCGTATATACAACTTTAGAGGTTTTCCATCGGGAGTCCTACAAGGGCCTGAAGGATGCCGTAGAGCGTTTCCGTACCACAGACTAGACGGCTCTAGGGTAAATTACAATGTGTATTGTTTTCTTGAACAGTGGAATAGTTAATACATAATGGAACGAATTCTGTTAGTATTAATTTGCGTTGGTTTGAATACGATTATTTAAGTGTATTTCGTCTGAAATTGTGAACAGAGTAAGTGAATTAAGTTGAGAGAAGATATAAAATATGGACGTGGGCATCTTCTATAAAACTACGATTTCCATTAATGTCGTGACAGGGATAATAAAATATTCTTTTAGAGAAAATCTAGTGGTGTAAAATTGGGAGATCATGGAGGCTACATGCTAATTAATCAGTCATAATAGCATTCTTGAGAAAATAGTTCACGTAGTAGTATAAAAGTTTGACAATATTTACTCAATATCGGTCAATATTCATGGTATTGTCAAAGGACGACATAATTATTGTGCGGCAAGATAGAGCCACTCAAGACTCCTGCCTTAATAGGGTATCTCTTGACTTGAATCTCTGAATTCAACTGACACGTGAATATTCTCTGCAGACACATTATTGTACAACAGGTACAATAGTTTTGTGAATTTACGTAACTACTGAGATGAAACTATGCATAGATCAAAAAGCACTTTGTCCAAAATAACATCGTTATTTAAATTATTATTAAACCAGTGACAGTAGATTTATCGTTCTTCTACCCATGTCAAGGGGCAATAACTTTTAACTTTATATGAATGCAAATGTTACTTTCTACTGGGCCATGTACGGAGCCATATGACATTCCTAAACATATTCTGTTTTCTTTAGCTTTAAGAGCACATTAAATAAGTATTGATTTACCTATTTGAGCAGCAAGTTGAGGTTTAGTTAGACTAGCAATTAAACATTAAAATCTAAAGAATTTCTTGTAACAATCTCTCATAATTTCTTCTGACAAAACTGTCTTTCTCCCAGGCAATTTAACCCTTACAAACACCATTAGTATTTGGAAAATATGCCACCAAATGTCGTATATGTTGTGCAAATATTTCATAGTAGATTTCCTCATGATTTGGAAAATTCTCTCGTAATTGTAAGAAGTAGAGAGTAGAGGATAGAGTATATCCAACCGCTCTCATCTCGTTGGCTAATTTGAAAGTAAACCGGAAGACAATCCAAAGACAAAATAATTTTCGGATACTGCGAACTAACCATAAATTAATAAACAATTTATCGTGAATGTTGAAAAACCTTATTTATTTTTAAAGCGAGAGTTTGAGAAGTTCAATTATTTTTATATTTGTGTCATTATATGTTAAGTTCTGTCTAAACTGGTAACAAACTTCTTAATTAGTCTTCCTGCTGTGTAGTCGGTTATGCATATTCTTGATAAATTTTTGTCCTTGAATAACTTATAAGCATATTTTATTTAGATAATAAAATCGATAGTTTAGACTCTGAGTGATATAATGATTAGTGATTGTATGATGTTATTTTTTAATAAGAAATGAAGAGAATGTTTAGAAGTAGAAGAAGAAAATGTTTAAAAAAATATATAATTTAGGGGTTAATATATTTTCTTAAACAGAAAAAGAGAATCATAGTTTCACTAATTGAGAAATTAATTTTATTACATAAACTGTTGTACAAGTGAAACACTGTTTTTATAAAGGATAAATTTCAACATGATTTCCCTATTCTATTCCCTCTCTTCTATAATATTTACTGGGTTTAATCTACTTCATATTGTACTTCCGTATGTTAATTTACATTGAATAGGTATACTTTTTTGGTCCGCCAATATTTGATTCATTTAGTAGTTGATCTATCCATATTTCACGGTCAATCATTGCCTGTCTTATGGTATTTGAGTCTTGAGGCACTGAAATTATCATCCTTTCTCCAATATTCTATGCCATCTGCCATTTTGTTGTCATAGCATAACAACACTAATAGTAAACTATTGTTGTTTTGAATTTGAAATATATAAAGCGTACAAAATTGTCACTAACACTAGATGTACGAGTACATTTGCAATTTTGAAGCCCCTCGAAACACAATTTCACAACAGGTGAGGTGAAGCCCCAAGCTATGGCGAGGAGATTAGGAATGCGAATGACATAACTGACTCAAGGAATTTGGTTTCACATCCTCTTGTTGAAAGCCCTCCGGTATCACTAAGTATACTCAAGAAGAAATATTCATACGATTTAGAAAACAATCAACAGAATAGTAAAAAGGTTCCAAGGCTAATAACTCCACGCTGGATAATGAACTTAAAAGCCCTCGCAGAATATAATGTTATGTTCTAGACTTTATCTGTTATCTCCTGCAGTGTTTTCTAAATTCTGTAGCTGGGCTTGATGTATAATATGAATATGTTAATAAAATATTAGCCGTTAACCGGCGTCTTATAAACACTTCTTTATATAGCGAGAATAATCTACAGATGTATACAGGTGTCTACAGATGTAATGGGACCATATTCAAATATTGAGTAGTTATAGAAACACGATTCTGATAGGAGATTTACCTGATAGCAATGAATAATATTTCCGTAAACCATATACTACATCTCTTTGTTCTTTGATGGTAAACATAGAGTCTGAGAACGCCATTATGTTTGCTGTGTGATGAGCAAGGACATTCTGTAGAAGGTATGAAGCTTTCAAAAATCATCTTCAATAACTAGATTCATGGCAACTTCTTAAGTATTGCTAATATCTACTGCTTGACAACTCCAAAGTAACGATGTAATATGTCACGACTTCAGGAGGATGAGGCAGCATACTTCGTTCATTGTCGGACTTGCGCTGTTTGAAGTCAAGTAACGGATTGCACGGTTGTGACTTGGATGGGTGACGCATGGTCTTATTCTCATGGTGCCACGGTGGTGTTGACTTGGTATTTGGTAACAGAGTGGCAACTGGGCCAAATACTGGGCACATTGTCTGCGTGAGTTAGATTCTCACCAGAGGGAACTTGGCACTTCCCTCAGGGCTGGGTGTTTGTCCACGTTTATATGTGTAAGCTTCCCCTACACAAAACCTGCGTGTAGGCTTTCTGGGGAAGGATGTTCTAATTTCTGTGTGTCCAAACTTTCTTTTTCAATGCATATACCCCAGGATGTCATAACTGATGCTAGAGGTTGTGTATTCGTAGATGTACTTCCTTAAACAATCGCCCATTTTTCGGAACTTGTTTAATACTCTTTTGAGAATTGAAATAATTTGTTTATGTATTGGTGACGATAATGAATGATGTCGAGTCACATACAGGTCTTCCAACGCCCCTACTAACACTACTAGCAATTTTTACTTCGGCCAGGTTAGTTGTCTCATCTACGCTCATCTTCATAGATTTTCCCTCAAGTTCTGAGCGAATATGACCAGTAACATACTCAGTTACTTGGGGATAATCGTTTTCGTTATATAGTGGCATAAGGTAATTACACTTCCTCTCTACACAGTTTTCTTCCTCTCTACAAGTCCACGTTAAATTATTTTTTGTTGACATCGGGCCTGCGGGATTAGTTTTTTTTTGTTCACGCGACAGATTAACACTACACAGTATATACACTAGGTTCACATATATTATCTCATTCTATCGTCTGTGACCAGAAGCCAATTGCACACTACACAAAATATAAACAAATAAAAACATTTTGTTTCTATAATACATAAGTAAATCGTTTTTATCGCAAATCAATCCGAAAGTACCTTGATCGCAAATATAAATCAACACACACCACTGTACTTTCGATGCATACAATACGGCTATGGGATTAGTACTGCCTCAAACAGTCATGAGACTACGTCAATCATTCCTATATTCCGGGGCCTATTGGATACGATTGTGACATATATTTTAATTTCCCTTAATAGTAAAAATACAACAACTAATATGATAGATTTGTAATAACCAGAATATTGTTCTCTGTAAAAATTGGTTAATTCATTTTCACTATTTTTATTAAAAATACAAGAGATACTGACATATATCTGACAACTGACGCTTATAGGCGCCATAACTACTAATTTTTATTTTATATTTCTCGGGATTAAATGACCGGTGGCACGTCAACGCCAGTTACAAATTATGGTTTTTTACTGTTATATCATGTGTAATGCGGAATATAATATTTAAGTGCAAACCGTCTCTGACCGTCATTACTGATTGCAAGTCTAGCAATTAAAAGTAATAACAAAATAACATCTGATTTATAATGCAAATGAAGTTAACGTAAATCCAAAAATTCCTAAATCCCTGTATTACCATTTGAACAAATATCAGGACTAGAGCTGTTAGAAAAGAAAAAAACCACGTCCTCATAGCATTCAGAGAAGCCCCAGGAAGTACGTAATTTTAAATGTCGCCTGCCGTTTCTGTGATCAACTGGCCGACTTGCTTCCATATCCGCAGTGGGACCACTCTATACGTGGTCTAACAACATCACGTACTGAAACTTCAATTAAACTTATTACACATGCAGCCAACACGATAATAAAAATGTGGTTTATTGTCGGGCGTCTCTATAAATGCCGCAAGCAGCAAAGAACTGGTGAAAGATGTGACATATTTTTAACGAAAAGACACGAAATGTACCATTTCATCAGATTTAAGTTGTACTATCTATACAATTTCCAGGAAAAATGTTTCACAGTTACTCGCTGTTGATGGCAAGGCTTACTTTTATATTTTACTGCAATTGCTAAGATGGTAACAGTCACTATGATGACAATGAAATGCAGAATTTTCAAACATACTGTTGTTCATCTTAACGTTAATCATGATTATTTAAGTCAAAGCCATGAAAGTAAATTTAATAAAGGGTAATTTGTTAATAAAGTTATGAACACTAATTTAGAAATTGTTCATAACCTACGTAAGGATTTTTAAGTGCTGCATACATGTTTTGAGATGCCTACTAGCATTTTCAAGTGATACGGTTGGTAACAATTGTTTAGATTCGCAAAGAAGATAACCTGTAAATGAAATATAGGAGACCAGTTTTCCACGAATACCAAAAGATTACACCTTTCACGACGCGTGTTTCGCCAACCAAGTTGGAATCATCCAGTTTTAATAATCTCTCGATAATGCTAACTTGGTTGACGATACGCGTGCATGGAAAAACGTATTCGATAGTGGTTAATGTTTGTGGACAACCGGTTTCCTGTTCTTGTTGCTGCATCGATATTTTGTTGCTGCAAATAACAAAGAAGTATGAATTTAAAAGTATATTTTCTATTCATTTGGTGTTACTAATAACATAACTCTGCTTTTACTGTAGGGACTTAAATTGGAATTTATCGACAATATTTTAAATACTATGAGAACATTGATGTTTAATTGTAGTTTTCTTTTAAGAAATTTAATAAGGTTTTACATAACATGTAACACGACTGAATACATATGACAAACCGTAAGCAGCATTCTTATTAATAATGTATTTAAAAATGAAAAAATGTATGCATGATTATAATATTCATTCATATTAGGTTGGTAAAGGAATCTTGTCAGATATGAATCTATCTATACCGTCTCTAATAATTTTATATACTTAGTTGTAACGAATAATGTAACGCCCACCTATATTAACAAGACTAGCCCAGCAACTGAACAAATCACCAATGCCCAATGGTCAGAACTGCAGGGACTGCACTTTATTAATTAAAAAAGGCAGACACGTCCATATTTATTTTATCTGTATTATTGAACGTTTTATTAGTTAAATATTATTTTAAATATGTGAATAAATGAAACTTGGACGGCGTAATATCGGGCGAATAAAGTGGATGTTGCATCATGTCCCACTTCCACCTGTTACCATGTGAGTCCGTTCGTTATCAAGAAGCAGGTGAACGGAGTCGCGTCCTGTGCGTTTTTCTCGAATTGATTATACACATTTTTACAATTGATTAACATATGTAGTGGTGTTAATCATTTTGCCTAAAGGGATCAGATTAAAGTACAGTATCTCCTTCTTGTTCAACCGGAAATAAAACAGAACTTTGTTTAAGTGAAGGCCTGAGTGAAGATTCTGATCCAACTATTCATCTTCTGTCATTAGATTCTCGAAGAAGTCTTTATGTCATGAACGGAGAAGTAGTGATTGGCATATAGTCATAAGGAAATTTTTTATATATTCAGCGAGAAGGTGTTGAATTCAACATGCCAGGACTCCTTTGTAGTTGAGATCGTGAAGATGACGAACAATTTGAAGTGCAGCCAAGTAGCATCGCCAATTTGGCGTGATCGCTTCTGGATTCTCCTTGATGCAACGATGCCATTCATTATCTATCATTTATAGTTGAAGGGTATCCAGGGCGTTATATATCTCTAAGACTCGGTTCAAATCCAGGTTCAATCGATTGATAACGGTCAAAGCACTCCATCCAGAAGAAGAAGAACGTGACGTATAAATCAATGTGGCGTGGTTTCGTCTAAATGACAGAGAATCTTAGTAATCTTTAAAAAAATCAATCTCCAGGTTCAAAGTGATGGAATCAGTGACTGACTATCCGATAGTCGACAATGTTCTTCTTGGATGTACTGCATATGTTATGGCGTAGTTCTTAAAAGAAGATAACACGCCATAAATACTGGAAATCCGAAGCCATTTCTGATAAATATAACGTCGCAGCTATTGTTTTGTATCCTCAGGTGAGTTTCAAGAAAGATCTGGACATTTATCGTAATTACTAGACCATATACCTCTTAAACAAATAGTAATAAATTTTGAATAAAATTGTGAGAAGATTTTACCAATCCAATATCAAATCCTAAAAATATCTGCATTTGTTTAATAAATAGGGATTATTTAAAAAAATATATGTCATTCAGTTTGATGTTTCAGGAGCGACGCAAATTGGAGAAAAACGTATCTTCGATAAGTTTTTTGATAATTAAAACATATCATGGACAACGCTCAATATTTCGATGCTTACATAAGGCTAGTCTAGTCTCTGTGGTTTCACTCATTATACTTGATATTAAATTTTGACTCAACTTTTCTGTCTAAAGATGGATTTTTCTCATTAATCTTAAGGTATTTTTATCAGCTAGTTCATTTTTAATTCATTCTCAAAAAAATATTCTCATTGGATTATCTGACGCTCCACTATTATTAAATTCCATGACTCAAACATTAATTTTTTACTCTAGTAACTCTTAATTCAAGCATATTCAATATTTTTTATTCAAGAATTTGGATTCAAGGTCAATATATATATTTATATAGGCAATATAAATTCACGCAACTAATTTATAAACGAATTTAATTTACTTACATGTTAATAGAAACAAAACATTTGCACATAAAACTTTTATCTCTTTAAATGTTTTACAAGTGTATTTGCAATGAAAGTCTAGTTCTGCAACTTTATCCTAGTCTATAAATAACATATTTAAACATGAAATATTTCAAAAATAAACAGTTTTAAAACCTTAAAAACGGACTTTTCCATACGTAGAACATCTCTATCTCGAAATCGAGTGGCCGAAAAAAACTAAACCCACAGATAAATGCAGAATATGTGTTTTATACTACAGTTTTACTTTTTTCAAGTAGTCTACCATCGTGCTTTCTCATGATTCATGGACAAGGTGGGGTGGGTTCTATCCACCTCAAAATCAATAGATGTCGTCTGGTAGACGTCCCTAATCAGAATCAGTCAAAACCCGATCGATCCGACATGATTTAATTGAGTGATCGTGATAACAAAAAATATTTCTCAAATAGTCCACCATTGTGCTTTCTCGTGACCCATGAACATAGTAGAGTGTGTTCTATCTACCTCAAAATCAATACATGTCGTCTGGGAGACGTCCCTCATCAGAATGAGTCAAAACCCGATCGATCCAACACGATTTAGTTGAGTTATCGTGCCAGCAAGAAATGTTATTAATGCCAACGACGACGACAACGACACACACATACACATACACACACACACACACACACGCACACACACACACACACACACACACACACACACACACACAAAATGGTTTAAAAACCATTTTCTTTTAGTTTTTAGGCCGAAAAACGAAAAATAAACGCTAGAAATAATTTTTTTTTACACGATTACATTAGTTGTCCGTATATAGTTGAATGCGGAAAAGTAATATATGTTTTATCATAAAATATACTATCTCTTGAATTTTACATAAAATAGTAGACTGTTCCTGTAGATACGGTTAGTTGTATATACATATTATGAAAATTGTTGTGTTAGGTTGGTTCATTTTTCCTCCTGCATGCATTTCATGAGAAAATATTTTCATAAGAATGTATAAAAAATGTATTTCAAATTACATAATTGAGGAATCCTTAAGTAACGATATAAAATCCCGGTTAGAGGACAGTAATATCATGCTTCTTACGAGTAGTATAGTATAAAATACATAAATAGTTTACACATTTTAGAACTCATTCATTTTACCATGTTTGCAACCCTCTTATAGAACACGTTCCATGGATTCATTTCATACAGTCCACTTCCAAAGTATTTTTTAATTGCGAAATGAAAGGGAGGATTACACAAATGATAGTATACACTTATGTGGGGTAGTATATTAGGTTAAACGCCTTGATGATTTATGAGTTTTTCGGTACAGCGCAGAAATACATTTGAATTTTAAATATGCAGCGGGACTGTGGTACAGAGGCCCATACGCAGCTGATAGCCAAGGGGCATATAATTCAACTATTGATTTTATACGAGGGAAAACGTAGCGTAAAATTCAAGTATGCAAATTATACTTCAAGCAACCACTTTAGTTTTTCAATTAGTCCACCACACAATTCGAAGCACAATACAGTAACGTGGGTTCATGGATATGCCGACACTACTGCATTGGGACGCTGTCGATTAGTTCAGTAGTTGGGCTGCATTTGTGGTGTACATTTCTTGAGGTATTTCAAAGGGTAACGTTACTATGAAATGGGTGAAACACAGTTTGAATTTCGAGGTGGGTTGGGAACACGTGATGCACTTTTTGGAGTGCAAATATTATTATAAAGATGCCGATACATGAATGGTGATGTTTATGTCTGTCCGATAGATTTCGAGAATGTATTCGATAGAGTACGGCACGATAAATTACTCTCTATCCTAAAAACAACTAAAATTGACGATAAATACATCCGAATAATAAAAAATCTATATTGGAACCAGACTGCAGCAGTCCCAGTGGATGGACAGGTGAGCGAAGAAGCAGAAATGAGAGGAAGTATTCGACAGGGATCCTATCGCCATTAATTTTTAATCTGTACTCGGAAGAAATATTTTTAGCAAAAAAGCAATTCTTGAGGCAAATGAAGGAATCATTATAAACGGCGAAAATATTAACAATATCAGATACGCTGACGACACCTTAATTCTGACCAGTAGCGGCGAGAACCTGCAAATAGTTATGAATCGTTTAGTTAATACCTGTGAGCAAAATTGTCTTAGACTCAACATAAAGGAAACAAAGCATATGATTATTAGTAAAAGAAAATGCTCCAGATAATGGCTTAATAATAAATGGAACAGCCTTAGAAGCAGTCAAAAGAGCACAGTACCTGGGTAGCGATATTAATGAAGAATGGGACCCTTTTAGAGAGATCAAGATCAGATAGAAAAGGCCCGGTCTGCCTTCATTAAAATGAGCAAGTTATTTCGAAGTCATGACTTTAATCTGGCATTTAGAACACGAATGCTGAGATGTTGTGTCTTCCCCGTCCTCTTATACGGTGCCGAAGCTTGGACCACAACAGAGAGAACACTCAAACGCCTCGAAGCTTTCGAGATGTGGCTTAAAATAAAATGGACCGACAGAATAACAAATGTCGAAGTCCTTACACGTATGAACAAACATACAGAAATCACGACAACCTTAAAGAGGAAAATGTTGGAATATTTTAGGCAGATAATGCGACATCCGGAAAAATATGGAATTATTAATGGCAATGGTTTAACAAAACAACTGTACAACTTTTCCGCTCAGTAGTTAGTAAAGTTACGATAGCTAACATGATCCAGTATATGATCGCTAACTATCGATAATGGTCAAAGCACTCCAAGAAGAAGAAGAACATCACTATAAATCAATGTGCCGTGGTTTCGTCTAAATGACAGAGAATCTCAGTAATATTAAAAAAAAATTTTTCGTAGTAATCAATAGAATTTCGTAGTAGCAACTGTTGCCACAAATACCTATTTTTATACATGTTAATAAGAGACAATTTATATCCTCTACAGGTTTATTTCTGAAAAGGAGAACATGGAAGATCACGCATTTAATGCCAATAGTAGAATAGAGAAGAAAATACAGTGAAAGTATCGATTCATAGACCACAGTTTAGTTAATTTATAAGTCGACACGTGTTGCTCTTTTAAAATCCACCATTGAAGTTAACCATAGATCTGAAACAAAAACTATGGTATTGAAACAATGAAGAATAATGGTATTGCAGATAGTCCTCTGAGTTATAAAGGTTCTCACTACATATTAATATATATATATATATATATATATATATATATATATATATATATATATATATATATATATAGTCGATGAAGAATTTGTGGCAGTTGGTATTTGGTCGCTAGATAAAATCTGGCTTCGTTTCGTTGGGAGAGGGGAGCTTAATACAAGAATACCCAATATTTATTCACACCAACATTTGCTCTCAACATGTTGATGCTTTCATAATAAGCACAGATTCTGGAAAACCACATCCACATCATATATCTACTCATTTACGTTAGAAAATAGGGTATAATATAATGGTGGCATTGTAGGACTTCCATTGTCATGAAGAGAGACGTTGAATATATTCCGCTTTGTTATGGAGGTTTGCATTACGTATTAACATGCGTTAAAGTTCCATTCTTTGTCGATGAGTAAATTATGGCGGTTGTTCTTTGGTTGCTAGTCAACATCGGTCTTCGTTTCTTTCAAAGAGTCGATACAAGAACACCCAGTATTTATTCACGCTGACATTTGCCATCAATATCGTGATGTTCTCATAATAACACATTCTGGAAAACCATATCACATCTCTATTCGTTTACGTGGGAAGAGAGGGTGTCTTACTCAACAGTTTTCACATATTACGGTGTTTCATTAAATTTCGGTATACGGAACAATAGGAGTTTCCAATTGGATGAAAAAATCAATAAAACTGACACTCTTCATTGCCCTGGAAGATATTTCACTGCATGTCTTAAATATAATTGGGGTAGTTTTATCAAATAAAGCTGTTAATTATGTAAACATGAATATAAAAAACTGCGGTAGACAACATGGAGAGTTTTGGGAAAGTGTGAAATGTTTAGAAAAATCCAAAATGTTAACACATTTAATTAAAAATAATATTTAATTTGAAATATTAAAGTTATTAGCTAGCTATCTATGGTTGAATAGATGTTTCCTTCGTGAAAATAATATTAGAGAAAATATGTTTTCAAATGAATAACTAGTGACTCAGAGTATAGTAACTGCAAACGAGATTCGAATAATTTTAATAGTAATTGCTTACAAACATTTTAATAGTATGTTTCTTAATAAAACTATTTAATAGATCATCTCATGTAAACATGCGTGTAGAATTGAAATGCGTTACTAATAGTAGCGATGTAACTATAATAAAATGTACACATAATTGCAAGTGTTTTCCCTACTGCTGGAAGATAATTTGATATCTCTCTTCCAATTTATTCACCCCCTGAAACATCCCTTTATTATTTTCATTTTGAATATAACTTCCAATGTGGTACATAAATCTAATAAGTTTCAGAAGTAATTTCCACTTAATGGACATCTTAAATCGTGAAAATATCCATATTCGTATTATGTTTTAATCATTTAAGTATTTTGTGATGTTTCAGAAAATCGATATTATTTATAGACTTATATTATCTCTCTCTCAATCAATAGAAAGAAATCGAAATAAATCGATCGAAATCTATTGTCTGAATATTTGTAAAAAATGTTGAAAAGCATAGTAAACTATAGAATATATATATATATATATATATATATATATATATATATATATATATATATATATATATATATATATATATATATATATATAACATGACATGTATTGCAAGATAATGTCTTAAATTTTTATTGACAGATAATATTCATCATCAATATCTCTTATCAATAGTTTAGAATAGGTTAGTACTATTTTTCGCTTCGATTACAAATTGAGAACTATATATTTGACTACATAGAGTACTTTATATATTATAATGAATATCATTCACCTTGACTCGATGAAAGTTATCTGGTTTATACCTAAAACGGTCAAGATCAATATTTTTGGTATTAGTAAATTTTCAATTTTAGGCGCCATTTAGAATATTGTAGTTGAAAAATAATAAACTCATAAATAATATTCATAAACTATATCGTATTATATTAGCATATATTAACAAACTAATGTATTGAATTTTAATTTTGTATTTTCTTGTAAAGTACTAGAACATATTTTGCTATAATACTCTAGAAAGATATACGAAGCATTTATATTTGTTTTATGGTATTTTAGATATTAACAACCAAGATATCCTAGGGTTCTAAATATAACTTAATTATTAATAGGACGGACCCTAACACATTACTTCCTCCATGTTCTTATAGTCACTTCTGCTAGAATTCGAGAGGCGCTTACATAACGATAATGAGTGTTGAAAGGGAGAAATCCGCTTCTGTTTGTAAACTGTTTAGAAAAGAAAGAACCTCTCGAGTCTGCAATTACTTGATTATAATCGGACCATTCCATGCCATTGATTGCGTATTCATAAAGATGATTTGTCGACGATGCTTTTCATTTAACGTTTTTATAAATAAATAAGAGAAGTCAATTTACGCTGATTAAATTCTCTTTGGGGATAAGTGAAAAAGAAGCGTAAAGCTTTTTACTTCCGTAAATTACGAGTAAATTGCTATACTATTTCTTTTCTTTTTTAAAATCTGATAAAAACGATTTTTTTAATGTTTTTATTTTTTTTAGTAAAAGGTAATATTTCTGAGTTTATATGGAAATAAATGATATACCTACCCCTAAAATTATAATCATAAACTATAAATTAACAAAAAATCTAATTGCTTTGTCAATAATCTACTTATGACATTTGATATTTTCACGTCATATGATTGTAAGTTATACAATAAAATGTAGGATTTATCGTAGTTTCGAGACATTGCACCTTGAAGTATTACAGACGTTTTGCTCAAAAAAAGCTCAAAGGAGGTTTTGATTACCGTTGTATCAAATCCAACTAGTAGTATACTTTTGGGTAGTATACCGTTTGGCCTTTGAAGTATGCATGCATTGTATATTCGCATATACCACTAAAAAATACTATTATTAAAATTCATATTAATTCTACGAAACTTTATATACAGTATGTCACTCAAGTTTGGAATACTCGAACACTCGATTCTTGTTTTCAAAATAACACCTCTGGGGGCTCTTTTAACTTATGACTATATTCGGGGCGCATATAGTTTAATGATACTAGTGGTTATGTTGCTACTATAGCTACGATTATTTAGAATCAGTGAATAGCAAGCAAGCTAGTACCGAAAGGGGAAACAATGTTTCGGAGCGCATTGCGGAAATTGACTAACTGAAAAACTTATCCCAAAAGCCGATAACCTGGTGAAGTTTTTACCAAACGCCATGCTTGTTATAAATCATTGACTTACTTTGAGAGCGTTTTAACAAGTTGATGGCTGCAGCAATAAAAAGAAAATTTATTGCCTGAGATAATCGCATTCTCACCCCTAAGAATCGGATGTGTCCTGGTTCCGAGTACTAGCATAATATACAAGGGTTTATATTTTCTAATATTTATAAAACTTAAAATTAATATATACAAAAACCATCACGGCTGTCAATAAGCGTATGTGGACCACGTGTGTCTATAGTCTATTCACCATCAAGTCCCTAAACTCTAATAATAGCAAATGTAAAATGTCAAATATGAAGATACTCCATGTGCTATTTTGTTTTAGAACATTTTTTCAACCCTACAAGGCACACAAAAAAATTATAAAATGTATCTTTATATTTGAATTTCAAAGTTGGAGTTAGTAGTTAGAGTGAGGACTTGTCGCTTCAAGTGGCAAAATATTATTGGCTAAATGTTTCATTAGGATAAGAAAAACTTCTTATCCTAATGAAACTCTTCTGATCCTTCCGTTCACCAGAGTACCCCTCAAACATAACCCTTTCAAGAATATCTCAATCTGCAGCCCAATTGCAAAACAAATTTCATGATTTAAATTCATTCCAAGGAAGAAGGGTGCCTATTGAAAGATGATTACGATCGTCCTTTAGAATTTTATAAAATAATGATAAGATTAAGAAATCCCGAATTTCATTTTGGTGAAAAAAATATTAATTTCTCTAATGAAGCCATATTTTATTTAAGTATAGGAGAAAATTATGTCTTATTATTCATCATGTGAAAATCCACATACATTCGACACACAAATCTCATAGTGAGAGCACTCACGATGATTCAGTGCACGTACATATGAATTCAATAATTTGATTGTCTAGATTTTTGGATTTGTTCTCGAAAAAATCTTATAATGATTACTTATGCATAACGATAGGATGGCCATTTAGATGCGATTCTTTTGTGATTTGAGCAATCTGGGACACTTCACCATGACTTTTATAAAACCCGTCTGAATCTTTTCCAATCGACGGTTTTGAAGGTGGGTGGGTTGAAGATCTATTTCCACTTTTTCAGTTTGACTTCAGTTTCAATTCGTTGTTGCTTTGTTACATTCCACAGGTCTTCATTGCGCATTTGGACCGGCCATAAAATACGCATAATTCTGCGTAAGCTCTGATTTATGAAGACTTGTAACTTGGAAATGGTTTGTCGGCTAATCTTCCATGTTTCTGCCCCATACAGAAGTACAGCTTTGACGTTGGAATTGAAAATTTTCATTTTTGTTGAATTAGAGTATTCTCTGGATTTCCACCCACTGTTTAACATCCCGAATGCTTGTCTGGCTTTTTTGATGCGGTTGTTTACATCATTTTCAGTACCGCCTGTTTTTGTAACTATGCTGCCTAGGTAGGTGAATTCATTGACTCTTCAATTATCTGATTGCTTATTGTAAAGGGTGTTTGGTTATCTGTACACATTCTCATTGATTTGGTTTTTCTACTGTTAATTTTAAGACCTACAGCTTCAGCTTCTCTTACGAGGTTATTTAATTTAGTTGTCATATCTGTATGGTTATGTGCGAGCAGGCAAATGTCATCTGCATAGTCAAGATCTTCTAGTCTTGTAAATGGTGTCCACCATATGCCATGCTGTCCCGTGGTGGCTCTTCTCATGACCTCGTCTAGCATTATGTTGAATAGAAGGGGAGATAATATACACCCTTGCCGTACCCCTTTTTAATTGTTATGGGTTGGCTTTGTAGTCCTCGATGAGATACTCAACTTTGCGCATTCTTGTACAGCTCTTTTATGAGGTTTACTATCTTTGCTGGAACTCCTTTCCTCTGTAATTCATTCCAGAGTTCTTTGTGTTGTATGCTGTCAAATGCACGTTCCAAGTCTACAAACACTAGGTATAATGAGGATCGCCACTCGACTGACTGTTCTATAATTTTTGATCAATACATGATCTGTGGGGCCGAAAGTTCGCTTGCTCAGGTCTTAATAGAGGTTGCAGTATGTGAGTCAGTCTCATTCCATTACTCCATCCATGTATAAGTTGTTCTGTGCTCCAGACGTCTATTAATATTGGATATAGCAAATCAGTTAATAAGGTCGCATCTAGTTTTATGACTTCTGCAGGTAAATCATCTAGTCCTGGAAATTTATTGTTTTTCAGCATCTTTATTGCTTGTCTGATTTCCGATTTGCTTGGGATATTGGTGTTTATATCATATCTCACGTTCATTCCAGGAACAATTTCAGCAATTTGTTCTTGATTTGCTTCTCCGTCTTCATTCATTTCTTTGAAATGTTCATGCCAGCGACTTAACTGTTCTTGCTTTAATATAAGTGGTGATCCAGCCTTGTTCTTGACCGGTGGGATGTGCCGTTTGTCTTTGTTGGAGAGTGTTTGAGTGATTTGATACAGTTCTTCCATGTTATGTGCCTCTGCTGCTGCTTGTGCCTTGTTAGCTAGTTCTGTTGCCCAATTCCTTTTATCTCTTGTAGCACTCTTTTTAACTTCCTTATTTAGTTCTGTGTATTCCCTTGTTAGGAGCCTATTCTCATTAGGGGAGTTTGCTCTGTTTATTTTTTCCTTTTGTTATTTTCCTCTGTCAATTAAATTTCAGGTGTTGTTACTTATCCGTTCCTTTTTTGTTCTTGGTTTATTGCCAAGCACTGTTTCCGATGTTTGTAGTAGGCTATTCTTAAGATGTTCCCACTTTTGCTGAGCATTTGAATTAGCAGGGACATTTGACATCTCTTATATTAGGGCTCTTCGGAAGCTCCCCTTTTTCTCCCTTAATTGTTCCAGGTTAAACTTTTTCCTTGTGTTTTGCTGCGGCAGACTTTTCTTCTTGGGTACTGCCAGTCTAAGTTTTACAGCTCCTAAAACTAGGTGATGTTCGCTTGGTACATCAGCTCCGCGCTTAGTACGTACATCGAGTAGTGAGCTTCTCCATTTTTTAGAGATCATGATGTGGTCGATTTAATTCTCTCTTACGTGATCCGACGAAATCCATGTTGTATTGTGTATGTTTTTATGTGGAAATAGCGTTCCTCCTATTACGAGGTCATATTGGGTACATAATTCGGCTAGCATTTCCCCATTTTCATTCATTATTCCCACTCCATGACGTCCCATAACGTTTTCTAAATTCGAGTTATCGTTCCCGACTTTTGCATTCAGGTCGCCCATAACTATTATGATACATAGCAGATATGTAGTCTCCCCTACATATCTGCTGTAGGGTGTATTTCAGGCGATCGTAAAACTCTTCCTTCACAGCAGTCTCCTCACTCTCGGTTGGTGCATAACATTGTATTATGCTGATGTTTCTGATATTAATGCGAAATCTTGCCTATATGATTATTTCCCTTATTGGGCGCCATGTCATTAGGCTTTCTTTCATTTTGCGGCTAATGAGTAATCCAACGCCATACTCTCTGTTTTCACTTTTTGATTTTCCAAAGTATATGAGAGTCTCTCCTGTTGCGACATCAAGTTCGCCATGCTCTGGCCATCTTGTTTCGCAAAGCCCTAGAATTTCAATTTTATATTTATTCATTTCATTCGTAATTTGAGCTAGCCGAAATGGTTCCAGCATTGTGCGCATGTTCCATATTTCTATTCGTGTCCTTGTTCTTGCCCTGTTCGTCGTCGTAGTTCCCGTCCGGCGTTCATATGTTGAGGTTTCTTTAATCTGTAAGTTTAAGGTGAGCAGGTGATTGGCCAACTGCACCCGATCCTGGTTTGGGGCTGCCACATTCGGTATCCAGGCCTAACCGTTGGGAGTAGCATTTCGTCATACTCCGTTGTTGTGGTTATACCGCCAATACTCGGTCGTCATAGCCTCGTTAGTTTATTCCAGGGTGCACCGCGAGGACGTGAGGTTGACATTTATGTGAGAGAGGCTGTGTATACGCATCATCACATCCTACACCCCAAAGGTCAGATGGTCAGTCTGACTGGGTGCCTTTACAGGTCTGTGGAGAACCTACCTCCACAGTACTCTGACCAGGTTTATCCATTGCAATCCGGACCTGGAAAGAGCTCACCCGCCCGCGAAAAGCGGGAACCTGGGTGGCTAAGGAGAGCCAGACCAGGCCCAGTCGTAATCCCCTTTCGGGGGACGACCGGCAAACAGGCCCGGGGTCCTTCCCGTTCGCTTGGGAGGCGGTAATGTCTTGGTCCTCACCGATCCATGATCGTGGGGCATCGCGAGGCAACCCGGCTCGAGGTACCTGAAGGTCGCAAGGCTCTCAAAAGTTACCACCCTAACCATACCACAATCGGTCACCGTCAGGGACATCCCTTACCCCTTGATTACTCATAGTTGTAACGAAGTCTTCGTCTATGTGACTGGCTTCTATATGGCGAAGAAACTTTTATAATCACATAAATTTGATATAGCACAAATTTACGCTGAAAATAGATGTTTGCGTAATTTTTTGTCGTTCGCGTTTTTTTCTTTTTTTACACGATCGGTACAAGTACCGTCAGAAACTTTCTACCATTGGGTGTTTGGACTACGATGGTAACTGCCCTGAAAATGGAATGTGTAGAATGATTCGTTTAGTCTACATCTTCGTGGCGTCAAAGTCAGTGAAGGCGCACTGTTTTGCGAAGAGAAACCAACAAAAAAGGAAAATAAGCGAAGCAGAAATGAGTTACATAGATCACTTGAAGGCAAACGTATACGGAAACGAAAATCAATATAAGAATAGTAACCATCATACAGAAAAAAATTGCTAGGTTAATATCTTTATTGGTTTTTATGGTTTTTCTTAGAAGTTTGATCAGTAACCCTTAATTATGACTTTTAATTCGTATTCAGCGGGAAAAAAATACAAGTAAAAAAATACAAGAAAGTAAGTATGGTTTATTCCTCAGCACACAAAACTTTAATTTTTTTTTTTGTAGGCCTGGAATTTTGTAATTCATTTAGAATGAATTTTGCCTGTAATTTCACAACATTGAAAATGCAGTTAATACCTGAGATTGCCGTCAAATTATAAGTGCATATAGCGACTATCTCTCATGATTTTTTTGCTTATATTTTGCATGTAAACTTATATTCCTTCATATTTTGCGGAAGTTGTGTGTCACTAATAAATATGTTGTGGAAATATCGTTTTCACAGCTATTTCCCGAATACATCTCCGTTAATATCCCCAATATGACATCTTAAGCGACAAGGGTAAATATGTGATACCAACGTGTATAATGCGAAATAGGAGAATGAGGTGGAAGGAATTCAAAAAAGTCTTGGGGCCTCTCGGCGGGTCATGAGGATCGGTGGTCTGCTGTCTGATTGTCTGCAGTTCAGGCTCTGTTACAAAGGTAGTGTTTAGAATTGTTAATTTGTTTACAAAATAGCGAATTGAGCAGGCGGTTTCCGAGTTTAGGATGACCTAGTTATATATCTATTCCTGGCTTATATGTATTTTGTTCTGGATAATTATTACTACGCTATGCAATATTTTCTACATTCGTAAATTGAATAAGAAGTTCTATTATCCGGCCTAATTAACCATATTGCAGGGTAATTTTTCGAAAATCTAATTTGTATTGCATATGTAAAAGAAATGTTTAATTCTATATATATATATATATATATATATATATATATATATATATATATATATATATATATATATATATATATATATATATATATATATATTTGTATTCACTGGTAAAACTGGTACAATAAAATACTCAATAGAACTGAATTTAACGAGAGAATATGATAATTGAAATATGATATTTATAATTGACAAAATAATTCTGACAAAAATTAAAAATAAAAACACATTCTCCTCTTTTTTTAATAAAATACCCTAATAGATCATTTACTACAATTACAATATGATCGTTTGCGATCAATAAGCAAATTTAATTTAACTTAAATTACTATTTACAATCTTAAAACATAACTCTAATGGAAATAAACACTAACATGATTGTTTAAATATCACACTTTGCTCTGCGTTGCACTGACATTCAGAACTAACTCATAGGGCGTCATTCTCTTGCGTCTTCTTTTCTGGTTTCGGTTGTCGAGGAACTGGATGGCCTCAACGTTCACGTGATCTAAGACTGGTTGTTCATTACTCTTGGAAATTTGGCGATTATCTGTCTAACAGTGTCCATTTATAGTTCATTTCTAGTGATCGATGGAGGTCACTATTTCGGAAGTACCGAGGGGCATTGACTATGCTTCTCAATGCTTCTCAATAATGTCCATATTGGTTTCGAGGTTTGTTTATATAAAAAATTTATTGTACGTGGACAGAGTGGAATTACGTCCCAGTATCCAGTACATTTTTTTGAACTTGATTTCTAGCTGTTCTCGCTATTTTTTTTCTTGTTATGATACTTCTAACATAGCCTTGCGTATAGGGCAATACCCAAATACCCCAGCTATATTAGCATGAGGTCTTAGACCATTTTTAAGTCTAATAGGTAGATGTTGATATCTCGTGTTGGTGAAATGTATATGAACTGATTTTGTTTCATTCAACTTAATTCTTCATCTTCTAGTTCGAGTGGATGTTGATTTGGTCAACAGTATTTTACAATTTGGTTTCAACTTCTTCGTGGGTTTTATCAAAGGCTAGAATTGCCGTGTCATCTACAAAGGTGGATATAGTATTATAATCTAGGGTCGGAATATCACTAGTGTCTAATAGGCAATGGACTGGTCCATTATCTCTCTGGCACATCCGATTTGATTTCTCTTAATTCGAAATGTGCTTCTTCTGGCTTTATTCTGAAGACACCTTCTGATAAATTTTGATCTAAGAGTTGTGACTACTGTTAGGCAGATGACATATTATTTTGTATTTTAGTCATCATGCAATTGTTTGTCAAAAGTCTTTACTACATCTAGAAAGATTGTAGAACAGATATTTCTCTCTTCTAGTGTCTTTTCAATGACATTAATTATTCGTACCTAATTCATCATAGAATTACCTTCTCTGAGTACAAACTAGTAGTCAGGCATTCTCCTAATTTTAAATTGAAGTTGTGTATAATCCCTCATATCGAAGTCTCTAGGGGCTTCGTATCAGAAAACAAAAGTTACCATGTTGTTCGCAAGGGTTGGTTTACTATATTCGTTTTATCAAAATGCCGAAATTCGAACGAAAAGCATTTCGTACATTGACCTAAAAATTTCATGACACACACACGAAAACAGCCGTTTAGTAAATATAGATGAGTGCTTTATTGTCGAAAACAATCGTGAGGCCTTCAAGAAGAAAAACTTTATTAAGTAAAAAAGATTTCGTTTTGCAAAATCTTCATGAAATAGTTTTTTGTTTTCAATTTTACCGTTTACAATCTATAAGATTTATAATATTTTATTTTCCTTATAACATATATAATTTACAAGCAATCGAAATATGATTTTGACACTCAAAACATTCTTTTATCCACGACCACCACTTATATTAGGAAGGTTCAATATGTCTGTTTTCCGTGGATTAGAGGCCTTCTAATCCACGGCCTTCGAATTCACTAGTGGATTAAGATTCATAATATCACGCTTCGATTTTATAGTGTTTTAGTTAGAATTATTATTAATATTAACATTAACATTTATCTCAAGAACGAACTTATCATTTTGACCAGGATTATTCAAATTCGCTCGATAAGAAGCTTTTGAAGGACTGGAAGGACCCACAGCTTCGCCGACATTAGGTAGGACCTGGATTTTTTCAGAAATTGCCATCTTTCTGGACAATGATTCTTCAATATAACTTTCCGCTACCGCAGTCGATTTTCAACCGTCGTGACGCTTGAGAGTGGTAATATTGCCCCCAGCATTGACCAGTAATGTTGCCAAAGAACGCCTCATTCCACCCCGGTATAACTTTCCGGATCAGGGAGCCCAAGAAATGAAGCCACTTTGAAAAGGTTTTCCAAATTGTGTTGATGCCTACATGTTTGTATAGTAATATAAAGTCTTCTTGAAATATTTGTTTTCGTATCTGGAATGAGTACGTACAAGTAACTTTGTCTTGGACATAGCTGATATCCAGAAAAAGTTAATTCGTTGCATCTACAAGCACCTGCGACTCTCATTACTGCTTCAACCTATAAATAGTTCAAAATAAAAAGCTCAATTATTAAATTGAAATATTGACATCGTGTATTTCCTACCTTAACTTGTAAATATCTCTCATCCGGGCTTTTTCAAAATTTTTTTGATTTGGTTTCTCTCCAGTATATTTTCCCTCTTTGCTTTATAATTTATTTATCCGGCTTTCAAGTATGAAGTAAGTTTACCATACTTCGAAATATCAATACCTTTGTGCACTTTCAACATTGATTTTAGCATCGAATATTTTGCCCACATTGAAAAGAGCAAACCGTTTCTCCACATTGAAAAAGTGGGATAGTAGTACCTTTTCTGTAATTGCTTCTTCTCCTATGCTCTTTTTTTTTCGCCAGTTGTCGAATTCCACCAATTCCTTATCGTATACACTTTTGATTTTCACTGGTAACAGACGTAATATTGCTTCTTGAGCTTCTTGGTGGATTTCAGTGGTAATGAAGAAATTCCCAGCATTGTCACTTAATTTTTTTGTGTCGATTTTGCAAATAATGTCGATCTTGTTGACAAATAAACAAACGCAGAACCAAAAATTTTCGCCTCTTAATTGACCGGTTTTGCCCGTGGTCATGGATAAAACGTTGAATTACATTCTGGAATTAATAGCCTTTAATCCACGAGTGTCCATTTTTTCTGGTAGATTAAAAGCTTGTTAAACAATAAAAATTACACAAGTACCTGCTCTTCGGGACTGCATGATGACCTGTCCGTTACCCAAAGTAACAATGTAAGTTATTTAAACTCCCATATCTTCTTTGATTGGTTTGAAACAAATGACAATATGTTCCAATTAGCTTCAAAGTTTGTTGCTCTTTTGCCGCTGATAATGTTGAGTTGCTATATTTTTAAATGCTGCGGCATGTTAAATACGGTTTAAAAGCTTTGTCTCTCGTTTGTGCTCGATAGAATTTACAAGCGGTCGTTTCTTACCATTAATGCTAGATATACTAGACATAAAGCGCGTTTACATACATAAATTTAAATCGTAACGCTATATTTAAATGCATGCACCGAATCTGTGATAGTTCTCTCTGTACCAAATCATATCATTTTGATATTTAACTAATAAAATATTAAATAGTAGATAGCAATTGCATTAAAAGTTCGATTATAAGTAAAAATGTATAATATGTATATTTAATAGTAGATATTAATACAACAAACTAAGTAAAAGTAATTTCTTATTGTATTTTCTATCTCTCTTCTTATTGGTGAAACAATGCTTCACCTACGTACCCAAGCTGCCATTGAAATAACTTATAATATAAACCTTAACCAGTATCAATTAAAATCACCAGGTTATCAATTATCTATTATCGTTCAATTGTGTTATGATCTCATAAAATCCTCTATAAACGAGTACACAAATAACTACTATTTATGTCTAACACTAAAAAAAGTAAAAAAAATTGTGTAGGTTTATATGACGACGAATTCATAATAAAACAAGCGAAATGGAATTATATACTAATTGTAATAAAATGATGCTTAGAATATCTTCCTGGGTATTTCTAATGATTGCTGTGTATCGGTTTTCATTTCTATGTATTATATAAAATTTTATAATTCGGTTTTAACTCTCCCAAACGCTAACACTCTTCGCTCAACATAATAAATAATAGAAGAAAGGATTATAATTGAAATCAAAATATTCAAATTACACAACATTTCATGGAAAGAGTTCATTCCATATAAATAAATAACATATTTACTTTTGATTACATTTTATTTTCATCTTTACAATATTCTAAAATATTGTACAATACTCTCTGGCCAATATTTGTTCACATATCATTACATAACTATTTAAGTTTCTCTATAAATCGTGCTTTTAGTTGACCCAATAATAATTATAGAAAATACATTTTTTGTATTATTATATATTAGCGAGAGTGTGCATAAATATATAAAATATAGGCATAAAATAAAAATAACGTTTTATTTATTAACAAACATTCACAAATATCTCTGTCATTGCCATGTGAAATGCTGTAGGGTGATGTAATTTGAAAAAGTAATTAATTATAGTCAACAGGGTTAATATTAACAGAGTATCAGAAGCTCGTTGAACATAATATCTCACAATTACGTTGGAGTTTCAAGAATATGAAGGCACTTTATGTACATTTAATTAAGTAAGGTACATTTTCATATTAATTTTAATAAAATTTTTGAACATATTAAACGATATTATTAAAATATTTCTTGATACTGTTTGCTAACTACTTATTGTGACGATTATCATGTCGAAATGATATAATTTATACATTTGTTATAATTTTAATAGAAGGTTTAATTTTTTACAAAATTATTATCGGTGAATTTTTTTATACAATATAATACTTGTTCATTATCCGCAAACTAAAATTTCAACATATTATTTCATATTATTCTTAATAACATTTTTGTATCAAATTTACTGCAATATAAACTGCATTGAACCTACCCACCTTACTATGCATTTAATTTAATTACACTTTTTACGGATGACTTATAAAATAATATTGATAACCTAAATAATGAGCACTGTTGCAGATGTGTTGATACCCATGGAAGAAAATCGCCTATAACTTAATTAAACAAAAAGAAAACAGATTAAATAATTATAATATGTGCTCATGTAATCCGCAAATGTAAATAGTTTGATATAAGTTTTTGAGATAGTCCATTAAAATTATAATATCTTAGAAAAACACGCTAAGTGTCACAAAATACTCTTAAAAATAAGAATCTGAAATCTAACAAACAAATTAACATTTCATTTTTGATTTATAAATAATATTAATTTGTGTAAACTAAAGGAAATCTGTCATATATTTGTGAATCTCTAGTTTTAGATATTCTAGGGTACTAGAACTATAAATTAATGTAAATGGAAATAGCCCTGTCGGCCTGAATGGGTAGGTACCTAAAATAAAGAGCCGTGAAATCGTTGTATGTCTTAGTGTAAAAATTTTAGTACTACATTTTTTACTTTCCCACGCTCAACTGTACCAGAGCAGAAAAGTAATGTAATCGTGTAAAGAAAAATGGAAATTTTTTTTTTTCTAGCCTTCATGTTTCATCTTTCAGCCTAAAAGCAAAAAACATTGTTTTTAAAAAATTTTGTCTGTGTATGTGTTGTTGTCGTCGGCATTAATAAAATTTCTTGCTAGCATGATAACTCAACTAAATCGTGTCGAATCGATAGGGTTTTGACTGATTCTGTTCGGAGACGTCTCCCAGATGACACCTATTGATTTTGAGGTAGATAGAGTAAACTTTACCATGTTCATGGGTCATCAGAAAGGACAATGGTGGGCTATTTGAGAATTTTTTTTTACCACGATCACTCAATTAAATCATGTCGGATTGATCGGGTTTCGACTGATTCTGATTAGGAATGTCTATCAAATAACATCTATTGATTTTATGGTGGATAGAACACACCCCACCCTGTCCATGGGTCATTGGCACTGAAGCAGTCGCTAATGAAAAAATGTGAAACTGTCGCACAAAACACATATTCTGCACTTATGTGTTGATTTATTTTTTCTCGGTCACTTAATTTCAAGATAGAGATATTTTACGTGCGAAAAGGTCCGTTCTAAAGTTTTAAAACTGTTTATTTCTAAGTGAATATTTGCCTTTTCCTTTCTCGTTTGGGCTTAGAAACTTGATAAGACTGTATTGTCAAATGATATTATGATAAGTATTTATAAACTCATTGTTATAGAAACAGTAATTTTGTTAAATTAAATTAATACTAAGATTAAAGTGAAACGTTTTTTCCTTTTCATTTGGATTTTTCTATATAAATATTCTCACATACATTTTCTATTGTCGCATACTTTGTTTTGGTGTTATTTTGAATTCGTTATTAATATTTTCACTGTCCAGGATTTTTATAATGTATATTTTGTTGTAATAAGAGGACTAACTGCATAATTAAATATTGTTGACACAAGATAGTACTATATGAAAACATTACTCGATTTATTTATCTGAGATTATTTATGTTTCTAGCCGCCTTATCCTAAAATTAACTTCAATTGAAGTATTTCATTTTATTGTTTCGCAGAAAATATGTAATTCACTTTAAAATTTATTAGGCATTAAAATAATGTACAGCTAATATGTTATTATATGAATAAGAAGTTAGTATTATAAGTTTATTATTATACATTTTTAATAAATAACTTTCAGAAGAACTAATTTGCTCTATTTAGATTAATTACATATTTGTATACCATATTGTAATGTTATTTTGTTCTCGATTATGCCAACATCTAAGCATCTACTTCAGTGGGCGACAACACCAATATATTCCAGCCTGAGTTTAGAGATCGCCGGTTAGGGCATTTACTTAGTGATACGTGTAATGGAAAAAAGAAGCTAAACTTCTTATCTGCTGCCGGTTCGGTTCCCCGCTATCTGTTCAATGGATCACAAGGAATCGTTTTTTGCCTGTAGCTTATGTTCCGCAGACTGTTTCCCTATCTAATCTTTATATTTTTCGTTTTTTATTGCTTCTGTTTTTTGGTCGACAGCCGGCTGGTGTGAAAATGCGTTTCTTAAAAGTGCCCTTTCGTGATGGTTCATTGTAGCTTTCAGAATTGTTTAATCATAAATATTAAGATTATTCTCCTGAATTAAGATGATAACTGGATAAAAGACATACCTTTCTATAAATGTGGTTGAAGCAAAGATGGTTTTCTATTATTATTATACCCGTATATCCATACTACTGAAATATCTATAAGCCATGGGAGTATTTAATAATGTTATATATTCATAATCGATCAGGTAACAAATTAATCTATAACGTAAAGTTTTCAGATGGTATATTTACTCCAATCCATCTGTAAGTTCCTTAAACATTAAAGATTAAAAAAAAATAGCCAAAACAGCTATTCCTCCGGCTATATGCCGTCGACGGGCGATGAATTACGTGGCGAAATTTGCCGTATTTTGTTCTAACATAGAACTGAAATATAGTAAAAAATTAAGCTTCAAAGTGGAATAATAATAATTTAATTAATTTACCAACAGAATAACGATTTGTAGGATAATAATTAAATATACAATTCAAAGAAAAGTATAAAGTATAAAAATGGATTAATACTTCACTTTCCATCAATTTTATTGCCAAAATCAACAATACGTTATTACGAGGAATAATATACCATATCCAATACTCAATAGTATGAAGTAGTAATATTTTAACAATGCCTATTTATTAAAATATAAAATACCTACTCATTACAAAATTAGATGTGTAACAATATATGTTGTATTTACTACACAAGAATAAACTATACAAACTTATAATATTAATCAAAAACACTCACAAAAGAATTATATGTCAATAACAATACTATTCGCAAAATAATACAGCGAATAAAAAATATTATGTGATATTTTATTAAATTTGGATAACATTACAACATTAACATATATGTCGGAAATCGAGAAAGGAACCACCAAACCGCCAAGCGGTTATCAAAATAGTTCCCGAATGGCAAAGCTATTACATAATCGCTCTAGGAAAGAACTACTTCTCGGGCTAAAGCCCCGCCAGGCATTTAATTATACCCAGAAGCGATCTTCGACCCCTTTCTCGTGTTTCTGCACGATCAGATAAGGCTTCAAAAAATAAAACCCTCCACAGATAGGATTCGACATCTGTCCCGGATCGCAACCGAACGACATACAGCTGTTTCGAACTTATTAGTTCTCATCAGTGCCGTACACGGTACGCCGATCCAGGACAAATGCCGAATGAACTCTATGGGGTATACATCTTTATCGTACGATTTCTGTTAGTAACATATACGTCGGAAATCGGAAAGGAACCACCAAACCGCCAAGCGGTTATCAAAGTAGTTCCGAATTACAACATTGGTGATATTTCAAATATTACTTCTGGAATTCAGAACAATAAAATAACAGATAAATATATTATTTTACCTACTTTCAGTCCTAGGTACACATAAGATTTTTAATCCTAGATCATTTACTTCATCATTATTTCAGGCTTGTTTTCTGTAAGCAGAAAGTACAGTCAACTTAATGATATTAAGCTTTGTACAAGAATTTTAAAGTACACACAATTCTCTGATATTTTAGTGAATGCATATTGAAAGTATGAAGTAACAGTTTGTTTATTCCTCTTTCTGGATGTACCCTGGTACAGTTAAATTCCATAAACTATTAAAATCTCCTTTAGATGACTTTCAGTTGCGAAATTGAATATCATATATTAGACCAAATACATTTGAACAATATTCTAGTTTTGATCTAATGAAAATATACATGCTATGAGGTTTTAATGATAATTCACCAGTAAATAATTAGCAACTTATAATAATAAAATGTAAAGTCTTATTGCAGTTTGTTACTATATTTTCAACATATGAATCAAATGACAATTTAGAATCAGATGCAACCATCAGATCCTAATTAAATTGTTTCTTGATACGTTTACGTTGTTAATGTTGTAATTCTTTAAGCAAAGTACTTCTTTTCTGTATTAGGTTACGATTTTTTTGATGTTGACATATACTAATGTTACACCATTATAACACTATCGACTTGAGCTTGTACAGCCTTGCAGTCATTTAGGTTCGTTATTACATTATATATTTTATATCGTCAGCGTACAAGATGACTACACGTAATAGATTCAGTAATATCGTTTGTACATAGTAAAAACTCTCTAAGTAGTTCTAAGTTTGTCCCCGGGGATGCACCTGAAGTTTCCACGAATAAATTCAATTTATATTCATTGTACACTACATACTGTAATATATTGGTAAAATATGATTTAAATAATTCTAACAGTGACATGCTAATAACAAACTTTTCAAATTTTGTAATAATAATGGAGGCATCGATATGGTTAAAGAACTTAAGGATATCAGTATAAATAAAATATACATGCGCTTGACTATCCAGTGTTTTAGCAATACATTCTGCCATTACAATTAAATTGGATATTGTTGATTCTGAGGCATGAAATGGTGTGATGCTAGAGACATATAATTTCTTGGTGAGGCATATAAATGTTCATATAAAAATATTTGGAAAATTATGTATTGTAGTTATAGATGACCAGCACTGTAATTATAAACATTAATATGTTTTAAGTATAAATCTAACGTAAGTACACCACAATATAGTACACTTTACTCCATGTTAGGTAGAATCCTGCGTGGTAACTATTCTAGTCTCCATGTTGACACTGTTGAATCCTGAAGCAATATAGCTGTTCATAATTTATGATTAACTAAGTTATGCCGAAGTCCTCTTATGTGCCTCAAGAAACAAAGATTAATTATGCCAACTTTATTAAATTTTTGGTGACAATAATGTGCTGAATTTTATGAATCGCTGAATGGTTTCACCAAATATATATTATGTATATGTACCTAACCTATTTGTGTTTGGTGACGAAGGTGTTACAAACAAGATAACGTAAATGCAGGGGCGTAGCGTACATGGATGCGAGTGATGCGTTGCATCCCTTACAAAATTGGCAAATTAGTGTAATTAAAAGTTCAATCGATTTATTCAATTATTACAATTTTTTATTATTTTCAACCGACCGCAAACATACATTATTTACTTTACACGCTACCATCAACTTTTTTATTTCAAATCGGCTGTGAAGGCACCCGAAATTATTGGACTCCCGCGTTACTTGCTGCAGTGCTGAAATGCGATAGTCCACGTTACATCCAAGCTACGCGTTAGATGGGCGAAGAGGTCAGTGATCTTACGCAGTCAGTAGTGGAACCTCGAGTGGGTGTTGTCGTTTATTCCGGACTCAGTTATGCGACTATGTGAACGCATATCAGCGACTGTCGTCATAATATAAGGAAGATTTGGAAGCGCTGTTTCAGGTAGTTGTGGAAAATAAAAATGAGGAATGGGATCGAGAAACCGTTATTTGTGCTAGAGACCTTTTAACTTTATTGCGCGACTTTGATTTTAATTTTTTCTTAGCAGTGTTCGAGAGAGTTTAAAATTGTACAGAGAAAAATATCAGATATTAGTTACTGCAATAAAAAGATCGTGATTTTAAATCGCATATTCAAAAAATGAGAAACGAGTTTAGTGACATTTGGGACTGTATAGACAGATTTGCCTTAGAAAATCAACCAACAAGTAAAAGAATGCGTTTGAGTTTAATTCCTGAAGAAGATAAGAAAAGCACCTACGCACGATTGTTTTATGAAATGTTGGACGTTATTACTTTGAACATTAGTGAACGGTTCAGTGAAATTTCTAAACTGAAATTCTTAGATCTAGATTCCATACAATTTACTTCATTCGTGAAACGTTCTCCTGATGAACTTTTTTCTTCTTTAGTAGATACGTATGGAACATTCTTTAACGCGAATCGTTTAAAAAGTGAATTTTCAGTGATTTATAGTGATCCCGATATGAAAAAGAGCACTGTGTTTGAGCTTTACCAATATATTATGTTCCTTCAATTATCTCCTGTTTTCCCGGAGTCATCAAAATTGTGTCGTTTTCATCAAAAGGTCACGCGAAAGGGTCATTTTCATGTTTAAAAACAATAAAGACTTATCTGCGAAATTCTCAAAAGCAAGAAAGACTGTCAGCTTTAGCATTAATAAATATTGAAAGTGCCGTGTTAGAAGATATGAGATCGTTTCCAACAGTTGAAGAAACAGTGATAGACGTTTTCGCTGGACAAACAAAAACCGCAGAATTGATCTTCATTTTAATAATTAGGATATATACCTTGGCATAATCATTTTAGGTTAGTGTCTTTTTTATTTTTTACCATTTTCATATGGCTTACCACTACCATACATCTGACTATACCTCTTCCTCTTATAAAATTTTTATCACATACGTAGATTCTTTTCTCACACTACGCCTCTGCATAAATGCATATTTTGTATCTGTCATTTATCATTTATTGTCTGCGTATTATTTAAAAGCAATAATATACAAATTTTACCAAGAGTATTACCAAATTTTTATTTTTAGCGAGAAGATTATTGCAATAAGAAGAATTATTAACAATTGTTAAAACCTGAATCAGTGCGACTATTTATGATTTCTGAACTTACCAAATAGTGTCTGTCCAAGAAGCAAACATAGGTATTGCTATGGCCATAGGTATAAGTATATTAAAACTAATATATTAGATGTCTGAAAATATGTAAAGTTTTGATTAATTCGCTGGAGGATTTCGTTAGGTATGTAATTAAAATATAATTTATATTTGCCATTCTTATTGTATATTTACTAATTAATAACACAATAATATTATCAAGAATGAGTGTAAATAAATGTTAGGAGTAATTGTTAAGTAGTGAATTCAATAATTGGATACAATCTTGATTACGTTACCACTGCATTAACACTCTTTAAATTACAATTTTTATTTTCAGTTAGGACTAAGTAAAGCCAAAGGCATCCATATATCAACGATTCACATTTATTTATTACTTATTAACGAGGAAGCTCATTCACATTAGGATAGATCATAATATTTAATTGGAAAACTTGATAATACAGCTACTATATCAAATATGATAGTTAGGAATTTGGTGAAAGAAAATTTATACAAGCAACTGATCAAATGGTACCACGGTTTTGCGGTATTTGGCGTGAAATCGGTGTAATATTTAGTTACATTATTAGTGGCATAGGAGCATCATTGTAATGTGCTATAGTCCACGTGTAATGTACAATTTTATCTACGACCGCTTGGATAAGAAAAAGAGATTAATAATCGAATTTTTACAAAAAAAATCAGATTTGATATTTGAATAATTATGACATCCGTTAAAAATTACTTAAACATTTTCATACGAAATCAAAGTAACATGATGCATGAAATTTGGTAAATAAATAACGCTTAGTTTTGTGATTTTCTCTTCACGTTGTACGTTATCTACGTCGAACATCTTACTAAAATATGGTTAAAATAGCAGAAAGCATAATCAGTGACTCAGAAAGTCTTCCCTCGGATATAGCAGAAGCTGCGACCAGTGTCGTATATATGTTATTGCCGTAAAAATCAAGATTGAAGTATGAAAGAGCTTATAAGCGGTTCATTAAATGGTGTGATGGAAAAAAAGTAAAAATTCAAAGTGACGAGAAAGTTTTGCTAACATACTTTAATTATCTATCGAAGAACTACAGATCTTCCAGCCTTTGGGCTTTTTATTCGATGTTGAGGGCAACAGTTTCTCAGGAAAATATCAGAAAGTACAGTCAACTTGTTGCGTTTTTAAAAAGGCAGTCGGAGGGGTACAGACCTAAGAAGTGGAACATATTTACGAAAGATGATATAGGGAGGTTCCTGAAAGAAGCCGACGATGAACAATTTTTTCCTGTTAAAGTAAGATATGCTTAAAATATTTATCTAATCAGCCAAAAACTTATGCTAATTGAAAAGAAAAGAATCCAAAAATCTTGGTATAATCTGATTCTTTTTTTACTTTGGTTAAAACCTGACAAAATAAATGGAACTGACATGATATAACATAAAAATTATATCTACAGGGTCTTCATATAATTTTAACAGTAATATTCTTTCTAGGTTGTATTGATAATTGGAACTACTGGAGCAGGCAGAAAATAAGAGCGCATTAAATTGATTTTGGAAAATGTTAAAGATGAAGGGTCGGTTTTTCATATAAAGATCCCAAACACCAAACGAAAATTTGTCGAGAACTTTTTGTGACATCTGGTGTCATCCAAGGAATTAACATGGTCGGTTTAGTTCTAAAATATTTGGCTTTACGTCCTCAGCATACCAATCATAGAAGATTTTTCGCTAGATATAGCAAAGGGTGCTGTGTAAAACAGCCTGTTGGCATCAATACGTTTGGCAGTATGCCAAAGACCATTGCTATATATTTGAATTTATTACATCCTGAAGAGTACACTGGTCACTGTTTCAGGTGTTCCTCTATTTCCATGCATGCAGATTCAGGAACAGACCATTTAACTGTAAAGCGCCACTGAGGTTGTAAATCTAACACAGTTGCCGAGGGATATATTGATACGTCGAAGGAAAATAAAAAGAAGGTAGCAATGAAGATTCTTGGAGAAGTTTCGACAAGTAGTTGTTACATGAATAATTCAACGTTGAAAATAAACAATAACAATACGGCTAGTATAAATCAGTAAAAATGCAAAAAATGTGTCATTAATATTTATAATAATAAATTATTATTGTATTGTTTCTAGTTTCAATAAATTTCTACTTCTTCGTTTATAATTTTTGAAAAACAAAATGAGTTATGTAATGAGTTCATTACATAACAGTGGTGTAATGCGCTCAATACATGACAATGATGTAATAGAGCTCATTGCATAACTCAAAATAGTTCAATGAACCCCATATTACAGCACGGTAGTAAATGAAATTTTATACCAAATTTCAGCTGGTGTGAAATTGTATTTATTGTAGTACTTGAGTAACCTTAACAAGCAATGGTACAGTATGGCTTCAAAATATAGATGGATTGGTAGAATATCGATTAATTGTGAACTAACCTTTTCCGAGCATTTTCTCCGTGATCTAAGGAGTTGTACGTCTCCAGTGTGATCCTGAGTAGTGTCGTAATAACTGTCGTAATGAACAATTACCACCAACACAATTTCCATAGATTACTTTTTCTGAATTTATATATTCATTAGAATTATGTTCTAGATGAATTTGACATTGTAGTGACATGTAATGAAAATTACATGTTTGGGACTGATTCTACAAAATTGTAGAATCAGTAGAATATGTGTATTACATATATTTCATTTAAGTAAAACTTGAAGATCTTGTTCTCAAATAGCATTCATTTTCCTTGAATTTCTCTGAGCTATTATGTTATTTAAGTTACTTGCTTACATAACTTGTTTGACGCTTTTAAGTTTTATAATTTGTGATGGGCTCTATTAGGCATAATTGCTTTTTGTTAGGTGGTCCCATCTGCGAGTAAATATAACCATAAAGGACAAAGTGTTGGAAACATTACATATGTTATTCAGCCTCTCGGGTACCGTAGTTCTATTAATGGATTTTAATTTAATTTCAGGAATATTACATTCTGGAAAGTAGGGATAAAAAAGGGTAAAGAATTCATTATACAAAACGTAATTATATTTTCTGTGAATAAAGATACTATGTAATATAAACATTGTTTGCCTTGTATTAGTTATTTTCTGTATCGCGATTTCCAATCTATTTAAAAATATGTGTAGTGTATAAAAATGATCATATCGGGTAAAATACTGATGAAATATTTCAGTATACTTTTATATTTTATATAAAAAACAATATGCTAAACTTAATTAAGTTTAGTATATTTTCTTAACAACAATATAGGTCAACAGTTAACCGCAATCCATCCAATACATGTTTCTGTAGTCAAGTATTGATAGAAATAAAACCATAATGATGGCATAATAATAAAGAAATATTCATATTTGCAATGCATATCATATTCTAAATGATATAGAATGAATTCTAATTTTCACGTCTTTCGGTTTTGTGCCTTGTAGATATTCATATTAAATGAATATCCTTAACATTCATACAATATGAGTACATTATTCTACATTATTTCTACATTGCATATTATTTTGGTATTCTGTGAACAGATTAACATAAATGATAGAGGGCCAAACGCAGATCCTTTAGGAGCACAAAGTTCACAATACCTTATAAAGACTTATAAAGACTACCTTATAAAGACCCTTCTTATAAAGTAGTGTAATTAGTTTGAAAGCTAATAATCTAACTTTATTAACTTATAGTATTATAATATGTAGCAGAGATTCATCATTATACATGATTCATAAAAGGCATTATTAATTGTAAAAGCTTGCATTTCAGTAAGGTAGCATTACATCCCTTTCTGCTGTAATCCTATGGGGTGTACATATTATATGTCTACAGCGATAAAAATAGAGAATAGTTCTAGTGTTGGTAAAGAATATTTTCTAATAAATAGTTTTAAAACCTTAAAACGGACTTTTCCGTACGTAGAACATCTCTATCTCGAAATTGAGTGGCCGAGAAAAAATAAACCAACACATAAATGCAGAATATGTGTTTTATGCTACAGTTTTACTATTTTCAAATAGTCCAACCATCGTGCTTTCTCATGACCCATGGATAGGGTGGGGTATGTCCTATCCACCTCAAAATCAATAGATGTAGTCTAGTAGGCGTCCATAATCAGAATTAGTCGAAACACGATCGATCTGACACGATTTAATTGAGTGATCGTGCTAACAAAAAAAATTCTCAAATAGTCCAGCATTGGGCTTTCTCATGACCCATGAACATGGTAGAGTGTGTTCTAACCACCTCAAAATCAATATGTGTCGTCTGAGAGACGTCCCCGATCAAAATCAGTCAAAATCCGATCGATCCGACACGATTTAGTTGAGTTATCGTGCTAACAAGAAATTTTAATGCCGACGACAACGATAGCGACGACAACAACGACACACATACAGACCCAGATTTTTAAAAACCATTTTTTTTTTAGTTTTTAGGCCGAAAAACGAAAAATAAACTCTAGAAAGAAAATTTTTTTCCACTTCTCTTTACACGATTACATTACTTTTTCGCTCTGGTATAGTTGAGTGGGGAAAAGTAAAAATTTCTTTGTAAGTGTATTTATATTGAATTAATCAATTACCTAAAGTATTTTCTTCAAATTACGTATTGAGAATATACACAAGAAATTTTGTGATATTGTTATTCTAAACAATTTATATTTGTTACATAGTTTATAATTTTAAACTAATTTATATTATACTCGTAATATGAGTATTAGAATGTTAGTTAATGTACCTATTAAAATATTTGTCTAATAGGTATAGTGGTCTTTGAATGAATAGATACAGGCCAAGCAAAGTTACTCCTCGTTTTCTACTTTTACGGTCTCGTTTTCTACTTTTTCGATAAGAAAAGAAATTCAGATAAGACATTCTGACGGCCATTATCAAGGTAAAATTTATCAAAAATAAGATCCTTAGATAAGCATGTGACTGCGGCCACTAAGACACCATGGGCATATTCACAGAATAATTTTATAGTAGTTGGCCTGAATGTTTTACATCGAACAAACGATGCCGACATCGATAATAAGTATAGAGAAAAATTTGTATTCGTGCTTCATTCTTACATATAATAAAACAGGCTCTATAGAGTTTAACGCGAGGCCTTGTGCTTCGCCAGCAAAGCGTTAAATTGGGTTTAATTCTTGTAAAGAGACCGTCAATACCTTTGGTATTAAGTTCTGCCTTAACAACACATGTGTTGCATGGTTTCGACTATACTACGTTTCAGGATTCCAAGCAAGTCTTCTTGCTATCTAAAGCATGTCCAGTATCCCAGGGCTTTTAATGATACCTCATTTAATATCATCTGTTCTATAAAAGTGATTTATGGCAGACTCTTTAATTTATTTAAATATCAAACACTATTTACAACAATATATCAAACTCAGTTTTATTTAACGCTAACATTTAATATTGGACCAAAATTAGTATTAATCATTTATGAATTTCTGGATCCCATTATAAACTTTACTTAGCACGTAATTTTAAATGAAAAACAACACTAATGTAATAAGTAAACCCCGGATTTGATTCACACATTTCAGAGTCGGGCTTATACGCGTTCTGAAATATCTAATACAAATACAAACACCGTAAAGATATATCACTATCTTATAATAAATTATACATACATAGCGTATACCCGCAAATCGGATGTTGTTAGACATTAGTTGTTAGACACCGAAAAATATAAAACCGTGGTTACTGGACAGAGCAGTGCTTGTAAAGGACATACGAGGTTTTATAACGAATTGGCTAAATTTATAGTTTTGTGTAATATTCCGTGGACCCAACTACATAATCCTAGTTTTAAAGACTTTATAGAGAAAATATTTAAATGGGTAATTTGACAAAGTAAACGTGCCCACAGAATTAACGATTTGAAAAAATTATCTACCGCAAGCTGCTGCCACTATCAAATCTACTGTTTAGGCAAAAGTTGAGGATATTAGAGAAGAGTAGTCTTGTAGCCAAAGTGTGTTAATGTTTACAATTATAGTAGTGTAGAATTTGATCAATGATACTGGTCTCAAATTTTATATAAAAAATTGTAACATTTTGGATAACATTTACCTAATTAAAAATGGTAACGTTGTACCCTGGTAGACACCCTGAGTACATTGATCATCCAAGACACTTGTTAAGTACTGGAGCTTGAAGCAGGTCAATTAATTTACAACTGTAGCTTTAAACACGTAATCATCACCGAAGGCTATAATTATGTGTTTTAGGGTACTCGTAAGTTAGTAAGGTCTCGTCACTCACCCTGAAAACACTATTTGGCAATATTGTGAAGATATTTTTATTTCAGTTTAGATTTATTCAACGATATGTTTAATGCCACTTTATTTAGATTATTTTTAGTAGTACTTTATGTTTTGGGTCCTTTAATCGCATAGTACAACTGTAATAAGTGCTTTTTTGACATTAGAATCAATAATAACCGCCTTATACAAAAGTTATGATCAAGAAAATAAAATTGTTTCCTTCTCGTTTTGTCTTGGATATTTCAGACCATTTAGCGTAATAGAGTATAGTCGCTTTTAAGTTGTCAAATTAAACCAATGATTATCAAACTATTTTGTAAATTTTTATAAGAGATTCTCTCATATTTTATTAAGATATTTTAATTACAATTGACCTTTAGTAAAATGCCTTTTTCATTACAATTAAACCTCCAAGATTATTAGCACCCTGTATAGTAAGCATATAATATCAAATGGAATCTTATACAACAAATTATAGAACTACTTAATGTCATATGGCTTAATATGATATTAACAGTTACCTATCTTGATACACGCATAAAATATTTATATGTGTTTTATCATAACATTTAGTTTATTACGTGTTATTAGTTTAGTATTCAAATAATATCGAATATATCATATTTAGCCGACAGTAGTTCAAGGTGAACTGAATACAAATTTCGGGAATATATTAAATATTGTATATAGTATCAAAATTCGCAGTTGTTTCTCCAGGGAAATTGCAAGACGAGGATACAAAAAGTGGCTGCCACTCAACGGCTTTGTAACCTTATAATCCTAGGCAGAGCACGTTTAACCACTTAGCCGGCTGCTTACTGCCAAATATCATATTAGACTATCTTCTAAAATATAACATAAAGTATAATGGAGATATGGCCACCACGAAAATTAATTATGGCGACAAAAAGAATAACGATAAATGAATAATACATTTAATGTTCTGGAAAACCGAAGCGCCTGTCAGATAAAAACAGAATATATATATTTTTTAAATTAATTAAAAATAAAAACAAACTTTCAGTGAATGAATTATTACTTTTTATAACTAACTTTATAAGGAAAGAAAGTAACTTTTAATGTTTTTATTTACTACATTAATATTATTTCAATATAACACATTAATTGTCAAATAAAGATTCTTGAAGTACATCAAAACAATATTAAGGAAGATAAATAAAATAAAACCATATTTTAAGGAACATAAAATTAAAATTATAAAAAATAATCGTTTAATCCACCCTTAGTTTTTATTACATGGTATGTGGACAACGTCGTTACTAAATTGCTTCTTCGGGGTAATTTTTTGACCATTCTTCATTCAAGCCCAATTTAAAACTTTCTTGAGATGTAACTTTGGCGTTAGCAAGGATAAAAGTGCATTTTGCCTCGACCGGGAATCGAACCCGGCTCTCCCAATTTCCGGTTAGTTGCTCTGAACGCTGAGCTATCGAGACACACTCATTATCCTTGCTAATGCGCCAGTTTAATGCGTCACTACAGTACTCCCTCGCTAGAGACATGGTTTGTCTCGATATAATTTAATGGAATGTGACCACGTTCGCCATTCTTACGAACCGTTGTTCGGTAACCCCCGGGACTATAGGGCGATGGATAGGACGGGAATAGAATCCGCGAATTTAAGATGTAAGGGATGTTGGATGTATTGGAGCGAATCACATCACGTCGGGGTCACCACTTTGGCGATAGTAAGGATAAAGGGTGCATTTTGCCTTGACCGCTAATCGAACCCGGCTCTCCCAATTGCCGGTTGGTTGCTCTGACCGCTGAGCTATCGAGGCACACTCATTATCCCTGCTAATGCACCAATTTAACGCGTCGCTACAGTACTCCCTCCCTAGAGACATGGTTTGTCTCGATACAATTTAACGGAATGTGACCGCGTTCGCCATTCTTACGAACCATTGCTCGGTAACCCCCGGGACTATAGGGCGATGGATAGGACGGGAATAGAATCCGCGAATTTGAGATGTAAGGAATGTTGGATGTACTGGAGCGAATCACATCACGTCGGGGTCACCACTTTGGCGATAGCAAGGATAAAGGGTGCATTTTGCCTCGACCGGGAATCGAACCCGGCTCTCCCAATTTCCGGTTAGTTGCTCTGACCGCTGAGCTATCGAGGCACACTCATTATCCTTGCTAATGCGCCAGTTTAATGCGTCACTACATAACCTTTACACCTGCCAGCTTCTTTTAGGAGTATCGTCACGGTTTCAATATGAAAAATATCTGGTGGTTGGGCAGGACAGCTGTGAATATGTATTTTGTTTTCTGGAAATAAGTCTTTTGTATGTCATGCTGTAAGACATAGGCAATTTAAATGGAGATCTTGTTGGAAGAAGTAATCTGGTTACCAGTTATTGAAAATTTTAACTAATGACACTCTTAAGAGTTCTTGTAGCAAGTTCATATACTGCGTCTAGGCAAGCATCCTTCACATTTATACATGTTACTCACTTCGTTGGATATCCAGAATCTCCACACTATTATACTGCCACGCGATTATTATACGCATATGTGTATTATTGGCAGTTAATGTGGTACTAAAGTTGTCCACAAAGCTACAAATATATGTTTGACACTGTGCAATGGCATACTCTAATAAATACGGTACTTTAGGGTACACCAAACTTACAAAATACGAAAACTTGAAGATTCTTGCCATAATAATATTTTAGTCAAACCAGATCATTTTAGACTAATATCTCCAACTGCCCAATTCATATACTCTGCCTACTCAAGACTCTTTGATTTATGCGTCATAATACATCATAAATTGGGATGCACCTTACGCCGGTAAAAATTAAATGAGAAAAAAAATCTTACCATTAGAATTAGAGTCGATATCGAAATTCCTTCATTCTCTCATTTTATTGGCGAGTGCTGAAAATTTTGTTCTATAATTTTATAACGTCCTTCATGTGTTGTTGTAGTACGTAGTCATCCTCATGATTGTTTTTGATAAGATAGATACCTCCGGATATTGTTAATGGGTTCGTGCCTAGTTTCTTACCATAACTTATTTTACTAATGATTGAAAACCTGAAAATTATAAAACTTCCTTTAATAATGATCAAAACAGCGAACATAGCAATTTATCAAATATCTTAAAAAATAATCAAAAACAGTAAACAATATTTTGGAAAAGAAAATATCTACGAAGAGTACAATAACGTTTCCATTACTTTAGGAGTCCTAAAGTGTTTTTCTTCTGCTACAAACTTAAGTGTATATATGTGTTAAACCGTCCATGCAGTCTTTAACATGTCACCAATTTCCTTTCCTTAATATTCTTTTTTGTGTACCACACTGCTTTTTATTAAAAGGTTGATAGGTTAAATATATTTAATGTCCTAACTGCTTATTAAAAATTATGTCAAATAGAATTACGTTTACTTTTAGTTTTTTTATTATTTGAGAATGGCTTGTTTATTAGTATTAACAATAAAGCTTACATCTAATAAAACATCAAAACTGTGAAGGCGTATTGAAATAAAATTTTATATATTGTAATAAAATAATCGTTATAACAACATATACTTAGTAAACTCCATTAGAAGAGATTAAACCTCTTGCGGGGTTTTGTTTTATTTGAGCTGTAAAATCCAACTTTCTTTATAGACTCATTTTACGTTCTATCTTATTTTTATATCCCTTAATAGAGGATTGATTGACCAGCGCAACTTTCTTGATATCGTAATCTCGACAGATATATTTTATAGACGAGCCGAGGGTTTTTGTTTATTGTTTGGATTACCATCGACCACCTCGTATTATATAGTAATCTACAATTAAATGGATGCTGGTCATTAACAACGATTTAAGTGAATTGTCCTTTTAAATGTTTTTTAACTTAATTGAAAGCTTTTTCCTGTTGTAGCACTCGGATATTCCCCTGCTTCCGACCCAACAATACTCTGCTGATAAATAAGGAATCGTAGAATTTATGAGCATCTTTAGAGTTGATCCGTTAGACATACTGCTTTAGTTTTATGTTTATTTATTCGAAGTTCGATGGAGATTAAAAGAAAATAACAATCTATTACGTCTAAGTTGTTTATGTTATATGCATTATACTATTTTACACATTACAGTTCGTTGTTTACTACACTTAATAAATGTTCCTTTTTAACATTCTATTTTAACATTTAACTGAAACAATTAAAAGTTCGGTTGAAGCACTTTAATTTACAAGTATGCCTTGGAATTCAAACAATACTGTTTGGACAACTGTTTTATATATTTTTAATTGTCTCCATTGTAATATTTATTTTCAATACAACGTATATTGTTTATAAAAGTGGTGTAAAATAGAATAAAAAGCCTTAATTTTAAAGAAATACAAAAATATGTATATTCCTGATGTATGGAGTCGAAGTTGTATGTGTCAATAATACAAACAGGTGTTATTGAAAATTGAAAGATGTTTTCAATGAATCACTTTAAAACTGAAGAAGAAGAAGAAAAGTATTTGTAAATCATATTAATGAAAATAATGTTTCAATATTTATTTCGCTAATATTTTATTAATATGTTATGATATATTTCTGCAAAATTCTTATTAGTTCAAAACAAAATGTGATTATAAATAACTTTATTCCAAACTAAAATTATTAAGAAAAGTAACATATGAAATTAGTGAAGTCTAATATCCCAATGCTTATTCTTCAGATATTTCTAAGGAAGGTATAATTCTTTATAACTTTTGTTTTTCTCCAACGGCTTCTATTGTAGTCTAGCGGATCTCGTTCAGCTGAAAATAATTCGTAAACATAATTTTCTACAATGAAATAATCCATCAATTATTAATTTTAGTATGAAGAGTACAATACTACTGGAGTAGGTTAGAATCTTTGATGTGAAGATAACACTGACTTCGTTTTCCACAAAACACCAAAACACTACACACCACAGTCGACGCGGTTTTCGTCCATAAAGCGGTTTTTGTCATCACCGGGAAATGATTAAAACTCCTAAATTCAGCTCAAGATGATGTGAACTTTGTTAACGAAATGCGCGTCGAATGTAGTGTATAGTGTTTTGGTGTTTTATTTAGTCGAGGTTTTGTTTGAAGAGAAACAGTTTTAATCTTTGCCTGATTAAATTATTTTTAGATGATTTTAATTTGGTTGTCAAAATATGTCCAGTGTAATCTGTATTTCTGTTTGTTTTCCTGTTTAAAAGTTAAAAAGAAATGCGCAAAATATACACTGGATATATTTCAGTATTGAGAATCGACGCCCGGGTTATTCTCAACCAGGAAATTTTGCTAAAATCGCACTCGTGTAGTGGGGTTGAGGCCGCTTACTTGTCAAACATGTCATATATAACGATATTTGATGTATAATTGTATGTAATACATATAAAATCTATGGTTTTATGTCATATTTCAGGGAAGATATATCTTCTATACAAATTTTGTTTAAGTTTGTGCAGCTTCTGTAAGTTTACCAACATACAAGCAGCTTGTAGTTCTTCCAGAAATGAGCCAATCGGTGGTCACCCATTCTATTGGTAATCACCCAATAGTTGCTTGATTAATATTGACTATATGGGCGTCAAGTCAGCTTAGGTCCTTCCTTGTACTTCTACTATTAAAATACTTACATAAGTATTATTATAAGAAAATACAAATGCATTAGATTACAAGTTGTGATAGAATACCGGAGCTAGGCCTCCCTCCACCACTCATTCTTTGGGGGCGTGGCCTTGATAGTCCTTTGTTAAGGTGGGATGCAAAGTTGAGCGTCACCTCTACATTCCTTTCTTATAACTCATTCAAAGTTACACATTTTACCTTAGAATTATACGGGTGGATAAAAAAAAATAGACTAAATTATCACCATATATCCCTGAAAGCGGAAGCCGTAAAGGCAAAGCACAGGGTGGGAAACATGAATAGGAAGGTAAGGGACCTGAATAGCTAGCTCTCAAGAGAGCTAGCTGTGAAGGGAGTCCTATGGATGCCCTCTGACAGTACGGGTGTCCACTTCCTCTTTGACAAGAAATATATGATCACCCTTACCAGTAAGAACGACTGGATAGAGAGTCGAGCTGGAGTACCGCTCAATGGAGACAAGAATGGGAACAGAGTGGGGGCGGAGGTGTATAGGCGACGCGATGGGATATATAAAACCTTTCCCCTGGGCAAATACACTACCGCACTCCAGGCCGATTATTTGTGGTCCTACGAAAATTCCGTCTTTTAATTTTGCTTCAGAAAGAGCTGGAAATTTGCCATATAAGTACTTAAAACAATTTCCATTTTTATCTATAGCTTTTACATATTGCTTAATTAGCCCTAATTTAATATGTGGCGGCAAAAGAATGTTTTGCGGATCAATCAAATTTGCATAAATAATGTTTTTTTGTGAACCTGGTGTTAAGTTTATAAAATATATTTGGTGCATTCTTACAACTTATAGGCATTCTTAATTTTATAGAACCTCGGTTTTAAAAACTACAAATTATTGTACAATGTATATTTACAAATACTGCTGCGTGATGGAAACAAAAAAAAACAGTGTTTCTGTAGTTCATGTATGTTTCTGGCTTAGTATGTAACTAAGCCAGAAAAAGTCCGATCACAAAATCTTTCATGGCCTGTGTTATCTTTCGTAGATCATCATAATATAATGAATCAAACTTAGGTTTAGGTTTTTGGGGAGGGCCGCGTAGACCTACAATACTCAGACTACCGCCCATTGTATTTCCCCGTAAAGCAGTCAGCGCTGGAGTACGGAGTTGGCCTTATTCCAAAAGCTCAATATCCCCTCCAGGTCGATCCTTCTCAGTTTACTTGGGTCCAAGAAAAGAGCCCAAACGCGAGTGAGATCTCTACCGCTCCTCTACACCATCTCCATACCCTTTTGGCACTCAAGCTAATTTTAAGATAGTAGTTAAGATGATAGTATCCTGTTAACAACTCCATGAGTTCCCGAACACTGTCCCTATCATCCTTCAAGAGTTTTGCCATCCAGGCACTGCTAGGTGGCAATCTCAGCAGCAGCCTGATTAATCATACTCTATTTAAAACCAATTTTGGTATAATTTTTTGATGTTCCTTATTAAATCAAATAATAGTAATTAAACTTTGGAAGTTGACACAATCAATACTCTATTTAATAATTATAGGCAACTTAAGTTGTTAAATTAGGTATTAGGTATTAGGTATTAGGATCAGGTAACAAATATTTATCTGTTTAATAAATTTATAATTGCAGAGAAGAACTTGATCTTTCAGAAATCAGATTTACTAAATATTTAGTATAAGATAGAAGTACTTCGTAATTTTATTGTAATGTATTTAATGGGACTTAACCACGAATTATGGTGGTAACAAATTTAGTCAAAATTATTATTTGAAAAAGAAAAGATTGTTTTTGAAATACCTCACAATTAGCTATAAAATGTAAATACATACTGTATATCAAGTACAACAATTTCGACAAACTGTTGATTAATTAGATAAATATATATTTTGCCATAAATAATTTTTAGAATCCATCTCTGAGTAACCTACAGGTTATGTATGTATATAAGAATATATTGTGTAATTATTATATAATCAAATTATTGTGTACACCACTCCATGCCAGGATCCTAAAATTATATGACTTTGAACTAGAGACCAAGTCCATTTTATGTGATGATCTATTATCCCCCAACTACTTTATATTGGTATTGACCATAAATTGAATTAAAATATACTGAGATTTTAGTTTAATTTGAATTTAATTGAGTACGATGGCAACTGAGAAGAGCCATTGGTAATAGCTGGGGCTTAAAACCGGAAACCATGGAATGGATGTATGAGACAATTCTCAAACCCAGACTGACGTATGCAGCACTGGTCTGGTGGGAGAGAGCCTGTTTAAAGTCGGAAGCCAAGCGAATTAACAAGCTAAGAGGATTGATTCTTAGAAGTATAACTGGAGCTCCAAGATCAACACCGATCGAGGCGATGGGGATACTGACGGGGATACCACCTCTTGATGTCACCCTAAAAGTGGAAGCCGCAAAGGCAATGCACAGGGTGGGAAATATGAATAGGAAGGTAAGGGACCTGAATAGACTCTCAAGAGAGCTAGCTAAGGAGGGACTCTTATGGATGACCTCTGACAGTACAGGTGTCCACTTTCTGTTTGACATGAAATATAAGATCACCCTCATCAGTAAGACCGACTGGATGGAGGGTCGAGCTGGATTGCCGCTCAATGTAAACATCTGGTATACGGATGGAGCCAAGAGTGGGAACAGAGCGGGTGCGGGGGTGTATAGGTGACGTGGCGGGATAGGTAAAACCTTCTCCTTGGGCAAATACACTACTGCACTCCAGGCCGAGCTAGTTGAAATTACATACGGTGTTCTGGGGGCCGACCAAAATCGGACCCAGGAGAAGGTATGTATCTGCTCGGATAGCAGGGCGGCGTTGGCAGCCCTGAATTCAGCAACGACAAAATCGAAGCTGGTCTATAATTGCTTTAAAGCATTGAACCACTTGGCAGGGAAGGGACCGGTGGAACTCTTATGGATAGCTGGGCATAATGGCATTAAGGGAAATCTAATTGCAGATGATCTTGCCAGACTAGGGACCAGGGAAAACCTCTATGGATCAGAACCTGCAGTGGGAATAAGTCGGAATCTGATCAGAGACCGCATCAATGGCTGTGCAAGAGACCAACACAATAAAGGATGGAAAGGAATAACGGGTTGTCGAATAATAACTCTTCATCGAATACTCAGAGATTGAGAAATAGGCTCAAAAATTCATTAAATTGAACAGGCATAAAGGCAGAACCCTGGTGGGAACCATAACAGGCCACCATAGTACTCTGAATGCATATAAGCACAAGCTGAGGCTGACTGATCTTCCTGCAGATATTGTAAAGAAGACGAAGAAACCTCGATTCATTTTCTTTACAGCTGCCTCGCAGTGGAGGAGAAGAGGTACCTTATATTAGGGACCTCTGTTATCCGAGAGGAGGCGAGGCTTGAGGCGGGGGACGTGCTTAAATTGTTCCTTCTATGGGATAGGATTTTTGGATAATGGCCCGGATAAAAAAGGATCGCCAAGTGACCCATGCGATCAGTGGCTAGTGAGGCCCAAACCCATATACCGTAATGTAATGTAATCACTATATATTGATTGGCTACTTATATTATACTAGTACGAACCCTAATTAGTATTAACCTTTGTGGTTCAATTAATTTCCATGTATGTCTTTGCATGATTTTCCTTTTTCAATATTGCCTATTGAATAATGAAATAATAATGCGACACGTAGTGTTCATGTAATTTTAGTTTTATAGGTATAATAAAGATAGCTAAAATATATGTTAATGTTTGGTATTTTTAAACTTACACAGGCTTTGGGGTGTCGTAGTTACAAAGTGATATTAATAATCTTAAACTGTGATTGAATTGCATTTAGATGTCTATTTTTTATAATCGGTGTTTTATATCAGGATATAAAACACCTTGATATCTTGATGCGGGTATGGTATTTTAAAATATTTATTCGCTGTTTGCAGATCATAAGGTGGGGGTACAGAAGTCGATGGCAGCGCTTGCAGTGGACACAAATTGCATTAAAGCAGGCTGTCAGGTTATGTGTGTGTTTACAAAAGGTAATTCGTAAATGAAACAAAGATGGGCAATTATAGTTGTTGTATTGTAAATTGCAATAATACCGGAATAAATAGTAAATGCAAGCTTTATCAATTTCTTACGGCAGCTTGGAAATTAGAACAATGCAAGAAATGGATAGGAATTGACAAAAAGGAGGTTAACTAAGATGTTGCTTATTGGTATTGTCACGAACGCCTCGACCGATCCCGAACGCCGGGAATATTCGAAACCATCAAGAGCATGTAAAGTTGACTTCCAGTGCGTTCTATACTAGAAGGGTCACCACAGTTCTTTATCTAGAAACGTCTGGTGAGACGTCCTACTGCCTATATAAGAACTGTGTCGTCCAGCTAGCAGTTAGTTAAATCTGGACCACGATAGTGAGGGATACGGTGCGAAGAAAGTGGCATTGTGTAATACAGTACGAAAGTTAGTTTATAAAGTTAAAGTAGAAATAAAGTTAGTTAGTTAGTTAGACTTGTAACTAGTTGAGTTGTAAATAAGTGTTTGAAATAAAGAACTTTCTAGTAAATTCGTTACGCATTATTCCTGGAGGCTTTATTTCATTTAAGTCTAAAGTGACAGGTGGAAGGAAAAGTGGTTCACAAATGACTGTAGAATCTGCATTAATAAATTATTTGGAACATGATGACATTACTTTGACGGACAAAGGGTTTTCAGAACTCAGACGAGATTTGGATGAAGCTGAAAGTAAGTAAGGATAGTTGTGCCACCTTTTCTACAGAACAAAAGTGAATTTTCCAGAGAAAACTCAAAAAACTTACAATATTGCCCGTATCAGAATTCATGTCGAGAGAATAATGCAAAGACTAAGAACTTATCCTATTTTAAATAATATTCTTATCCTTTTAACAACTTTAATGCCTTATCTGTTATTTATTGGTAAATTTACAACCCCAATTATAACCCTAATAATAAGAAATAATAAAAAATAAAAATTTATTATGAATAGTCAATATTAGTTCTTATTATTATTCTTCATAAACATTTCTTCTTATTTATTTATATTTATTCATATTTATTTGGTATTACATAGAATCTACATTAAATTGCCTACATCTTTTCCAGTGAAACTTCATTTTTCATGTGTCACATTATTGGTACCAGCAGCAATATTTTCCAAATACAACGCTTGTAAATAATGTTCAAAATAAAAAAAATCACTACATAATGCATGTTTTATGAAACCTTCATCCCTTTATTGAAACGTTTTAAGAAAACGCTTGCTAAGGCATTGTCTACAAAAATTGATGCAGTGCAATTAAATTTAATACGATTTTACGTACAATTTTAATATTACCAACGCAATCAGAATTCATGAAAGGCAAATGACAAAGTTGTAAACGCTACGCCGCGCTGATGTCGCGCACATAGCAAATAGATTTAGATTAAAATTAATATTGGTATGTTGTGTACCAACAATCTATTGAAGAAAATGGAATAGAAATATATAAGGAATGGAAACCATACCATAAATAAGGATAATATTTATTATATATACTTTTCAATAATATTTGCTAATATATCAATAATTAATATTTATAAAACAATTGTGTGAGATCAAATTATTGGTAGTATATTCCGATAGAGTAAGGTATTTATTTTATATTAAAAAGATAAACAGTTTTAAAACTTTAAAACGGACTTTTCCGCACGTAGAACATCTTTATCTCGAAATTAAGTTACCGTGAAAAAATAAACCAGCACATAAATGCAAAATATGTGTTTTATCCGACAGTTTTACTTTTTTCAAATAGTTCACCCTCGGGCTTTCTCATGACCCATGAACAGAGTGGGGTGTGTCCTAGTCACCTCAAAATCAACAGATGTCGTCTGGTAGACGTCCCTAATCGGAATCTGTCGAAACCAGATCGATCCGACACGGTTTAATTGAGTGATCGTGCTAACAAAAAAAAAATTCAAATAGTCCACCATCGTGCAATCGCATGACCCATCAACATGGTAGAGTGTGTTCTATCCACCTCAAAATCAATAGGTGTAGTCTGAGAGATGTTCCCGATCCGAATCAGTCAATACCGGATCGATCCGACACGATTTAGTTGAGTTATCGTGCTAACAAGAATAAATGCCGACGACAAAGATGATACACACACAGCAAAACATTTTTAAAAACCATTTTTTTGTTTTTAGGCCAAAAAACGAAAAATAAACCCAAAAAAAATGTTGCTTTTCCACTTTTTCTTTACACGATTACATCACTGTTCCGTTTGTAGTGGAATACGGAAAAGTAATATACCTACAATACTTAAGCATTCCCCATTTACCCATATGACGAAACATGAAACACACAACTTATACAACTACCAGATTCAAAGCCGGAGCGGTTCTTGAAGGAACTACAAGTATATCATCTACTATTTAAATAAAACGACACGTTACTTGAAGAACAATTTGGTATAACTTCTCGTACTTATTAAATTTAACAGCTTTAGTAACACATTCGACAATAAATTCTTACTAATCTATTTATATCAATACATTTTTATACATAATGTAAACATTACAGTATTCATATTTACTTAGCTTAAATGAAAATTTATGAACATTAATAAAACAACAGCTATTAACACAAAATAAAAAAATATCTATGAAAATAGTGGTGTATACATTAATTCTATTGGGTTACTATTATTGTCTACCATAAATAAGTTGATAACGACTAGAAACGTTACAGCAGCTGGCAAGCGACATCGGCCTAACGAATAAATTCGCATTTTATTTAGTGTTATGTTCTTAAATCAATAAAAGTGTAGTGGATTTAACAGTTTATTCATATATTAAATTTAATTCAGAAGGCAATAGTAATGGTGGTTTGTCAATAGATTATCGGGACATTGATATAAGAACTGATAACCTCAATTCATAGTATCCCACCCCATTAAGTTATAGTCGCATATATAATTACCGGATAAATATAATTAAGCGATATCCGGCTAAATCATTTTTCCAAATATAGCAGGAATGTAATCAATAAATTCTTCATGCTTCACTTGAGATGCACATCAAATTACATATATAAGAAAATCACTTTGAAAGTACAGTACAAATAAATCAGCCGTATTAGATTTTGTCCTAACTTTGTATACTTACGAATCTTCGGTTCCTATTTCATGTTGCAAATTATAAAAGATAATATTAGCATTGTACTGTAACTTGTTTTATTCGTTAATGATTTTGGTTGAAAATAATAAAACGGATAAGTGTAATAAATATATTTTTAAAATATTAATAAATGGTTTTTCAATAAGGACGCTCGATTTTTCAACGTAAACAAAGCAAGTTATTGGTGAAATGCCTACGAATTTTTATTTATTTGAAACAATATTTTATGGCATTATGTATGGAATATAACGTCGTTCAAGTGTCTGCCGCGCCATTGTTTGGTGGCACGTATTCGGGAGAATCAATTTTCGATGCCTCTGTCGCTTAAATCTGGCTGAATTTGCTGGATGACGTTCGTTATGTTGATTTTGAAGGAATAAATTAATTGCGGTTTATTCGCATATACCTGCGATTTAAGATAGTCCCAAAGGAAGAAGTCTAAAGGCGTTGGCGTGAATTATTTGAAATCGTGGTGAACTGGCCACCAAGATGGTGCAATTTACACCATCTCGGTGGCCAGTTCAAGTCGCCGCTGCGCAATATGACCATGCCTTTGTGGCATGCATTGTGTGGCACGCAGCGCCGCCCTTTTGGAACCACATCTCATCGGTATCCATATCATCCAATTTAGGCCGTTGCTTATCATCGATCTATAGTGCTCGCGGTTGACAGTTATGACAATGGCATCGGTTCGCTTTGGAAGACGTACGGACCGATGATTCCGCCAGACCAAAATCCGAACCAAACAGTAACTTGTTTGGGATGCATTTGATGTCGGTGTATCCCGTGTGGACTCGTATCGTCCCAAATCCGACAATTTTGCTTGTTCCCATATCCATTCATCCAAAAATGGGCCTCGTCGCTAAAAATGATTTCTTTGGAACATAACGAATGCCATCCAGCAAATTCAGCTAGATGTATGTGACGAAGTCATCGAAAATTGGACATCCCGAATACGTGCTGCCAAGCAAAACTGCGGCGGACATTTGATGACGCTATATTTCATTCTTAGTGCCATAAAATATTATTTCAAATACAAAAAAGGTTGAATGGATATCCCACACACAACTTGTTTCATTTACGTTTAAAGAACGAGCGTCCTTATTGAAAGACTTTTTACATTAATATTACTTTTCCGCACTACATTATACTAGCCGAAAAGTAATATAATCGTGTAAAGAAAAAGTAAAAAAACTAAATTTTCTTTGGATTTATTTTTCGATTTTCGGCCTAAGAATAAAAAAAATGGTTTTTAAAAATATTTTGCTGTGTGTGTGTGTCGTCGTTGTCGTCGGCATTAAAATTTCTCGTTAGCACGATAACTCAACTAAATCGTGTCGGATCGATCGGGTTTTGACTGATCCTGATCAGGGACGTCTCCCAGATGACACCTATTGATTTTGAGGTTGAGAACACACTCTACCATATTCATGGGTCATGAGAAAGCACAATGGTGGACTATTTGAGAATTTTTTTTGTTAGCACGATCACTCTATTAAATCGTGTCGGATCGATCGGGTTTCAACTGATTCTGATTAGGGACGTCTACCATTTTGAGGTGGATGGGACACACCCCACCCTGTTCAGTGGTCATGAGAAAGCACGAGGGTAGACTATTTGAAAAAAGTAAAACTGTAGCATAAAACAGATATTCTGCATTTATGTGTTGGTTTATTTTTTCTCGGTCACTCAATTTCGAGGTAGATATTTTAAGTCCGTTTTAAGGTTTTAAAACTGTTTATTTAAGAAGATACATAATGCAATAAGGATACAAATGTCCATAAAAATGATTAGATATTTAAGAAAATGACTTTAACTTTTTCTTAGAATTAAATAATGAAGGTGACAAGTATTTATAATTTTTTTACGAGAATTATAAAGTAAACTGCGGTGTATATAAATGGTCTGCAAAATACCGTTGTTAAGTGCTGAGGCATATTAAAAGCTTTTTTAATTGCAATATGAGTATTGTACAATGTCGATCTTAGTTGCATATTTTTCTGACAGGTAGATAGGTGTTTCACTATTTAATAATTTGTGTATAAAAATTATGTTGTTTTATTAAATTATCCATATTAAGTCAACCTAGGATATTTATTCTGTTAGAACTGTGATTATTTTCGTCAAATATAAAACGCCATATATTAAACATGGGAAGTATAGGAAGTTTCACAAAGTTGCTTTTTATTATTAAACTTTTAAATTTTTATGTATAAATATAATAGTTTTAAGCAAATGTAAGACTTCTGGATTCGTTTTTTAGTGTGATTATAAAATTTCGCCTTTTTATCTATAATAACAACATTTTTAACATAATTTGCAACATAAATACTTTGACCTTCAATCTGTACGTTTCATGGTAAACAATCTTGCATAATGTATTTTTTTTTATTAGGACAGAATAAGATAGCAATACATTTTTGAGGATTTAATTTCAAATTTTTTTTTCGGTGGAATAGTGGTGCGATATTTGAGTCGTTGAAGGCCAGCATGGTGTAAGTCCAAAAATTGTAAAATCTGGGTCAATGTAGGAAAATAATAACTAAGAAAGTTCTCTATCTTTATGTCTTTTCAGAATTTTTCCACCTCTTCTACCCGATTTAAGATGGCGCCATATATGATTACCGTGCAACAGTAATCTCTAAGTGTTAATATGCATAGTGGTGTATGTCCAACTTACACCATTCTGCCCCGTAACTTTAAATTTAATATAGTTTTGAGGTTAAGTTTGTTATCTGTCAGCGGTTTTCTGTAATACATAAAACACAATGAGTGAAACAAGTGAAAGTGACCCGTTTTCTGCGTCGGAGGATAGTGAATTTGAACCTTCAGACGTTGATACATCGGGTAAGTTAAAGAAAGTGAACATAGTAAGTAATTACAACCCAAATTTCCTATTTAGATTCAGAAGTAAACAAAGCAATTTCTACTAATGAGATACAATTAGAAACTATTCATCCAACGAAAATGCAAGGGCGAAAAGGATTTAGAGAACCAGATAAACGAATTGCATCTGTCCGTAAGGAAAGGCGGAATTTGGGACTTGATTATGTTTCCTCGGCCAATAAACACGTTGTGGCTAAACATTTCCAAAATTTTGATTGTAAATGTCGGAAAATGTGCTTCAGTAAAATTAGCGAAGCCGAACGAAGGTGGGCTTTTGACAAATTTTGGAAAATTGGAAATTATGCAGCTCAAAATGCTTTTATATGCGGTTTAATTAAACAAGAAGACACTCAGCGATCCCGACCTCGTGATCAATTCAGGCGACCGAGATCGATTACGAATAGATTTCACATTCAATGTTTAAACAAGACGTTTGAAGTATGCAAAACATATGTTTTTGCAGGCATACTCTATTTCAGATGAACGTATGACTACAGCCTTAAAAAAAGTTAGAATCACATCACCAGGTGAAGACTTAAGAAGCAAACATCCATCGGCTAATAAAACATCAGAGGAACGACGTACCGTAGTTCGACAACATATCAGCTCTTTTCCTGCGTATGAGTCACACTACACACGAAAACACAATCCGAATAGGAAGCATTTAAATCCAGAACTTAATATTCGTTTAATGTATAATTTGTATCTGGAAATGTGCAAAGAAAAAAACAAATTGCCAGTTTCAGAAGCAATTTACAGGCGAATTTTCCACAAGGACTTTAACTTTCACTTTCACTCTCCTAGGAAGGATGTTTGCACTAAGTGCGATACATTTAAAATGAAACGTGAATTCGAGACGGATCTACAACTAAAAAGACAATATGAGGTAGAACATGAGGTACATCTGAGGAAAGCTGAAAAAGCTAGGACAGCGATGTTTTTAGATAAAGAAAAATCCGTACTGGATTCATCAGCATATACATTTAGTTTTGACTTGGAAAAGACTCTTCCTTTCCCGATGTTAACCTGTTCTTTAGCCTACTATAAACACAATTGTTACGTGTATAATTTTGGATGCCACGAATTAGTTACTGACAAAGGCTTCATGTATTGTTGGGCTGAAACTAGGGCCTCTCGTGGATCCCAGGAGGTATCATCATGTCTTTGGAAACATGTACCGCAGCAAGCTGTTGACAAACAATATATTATTGCATACAGTGACGCATGCACGGGGCAAAATCGAAACATCAAGACAAGCCTGATGTGGATACGTTTAATGGGAGAAAATAAAAATATTAAAGTTATAGACCACAAATTTTTGGTTTCTGGCTATTCCTTCCTCCCGAATGACCGAGACTTCGGTAACATTGAGATTCAGGCCAAAGGGAAAGTTATGTATGTTCCTGATGACTGGTATACTGCTGTAAAAAAAGCAAGGTCCAAACAGGGTTTCCATGTCTACCAAATGCAACGTACAGATTTTTTTTCATCAAAAAAATTGGAAAATGCAATAACTAACAGGAAGAAAAACACAGACGGCCAACCTGTGAACTGGCTTCAAATACAGTGGTTGCGCTTTACAAGAGAGGATCCTTATAAAATATTCTACAAGGAGACCATTGATGAAGAATTCCCATTTCTCTGCGTAAATCTCACCCCAGCTACTAAGGGCAGACCACATAATATTCTAGTCATAAATCTAAAAAATCTCTACAAAGGTACTTTGCCTGTCTCTGACTTGAAGAAAAAAGATATGCTGCCTCTTTTGCAGTTTATCCCGCCTGTTTAGCAGCCATTTTTCACAAATTTAAAGAGTGAGGGGGACATAGACGACATTGGATTTCTTGATTTTATTGAAGAAGACGAATAGATATTATAGTTACTACAATTTATTATACTGTTTTTTGTCTGAATAAAAATTTAGTTGAAAACATGTTTACCTTTTTAACTTTGTACCATTATGTATTTCAAAGTAGAGTAGTGTAAGTCCAAAATGATAACAAAAAATACAAAAATATTGAAATATTTGTTATATCTGTCATATCTTATGATTTCTATATCCATTTTGGGTCAGAATTTATGGATAACGATTTCGTGAAGACAATACAGATTTTTTAAATTGGCTGCAACTTTACAGCAAATTTTCTCAATTTCATACAAAATGGACTTACACCATGCTGGCTTTCAACGGCTCATTTGAGTATCACCTTGATGTGCCTGTATCATGGTATACTGTGAAATATAAAATCCGGCTGCCATATAAACAATGAATAAAAGAGGATTCAATCTTGACTCGTGCGGAACTCCAGAAGAAATGAATTTTCGGTCAAATTCATCATGACCTATTTTAACTTTTGGAAACCGAACTAATAACTAGTTTTTGAAAAACAAATTTGAAATTGTATTAAATCCATAGTAAGTTTATTTTGCGCACATCAACTCTTGATCGACAGTAAATGCTTTCGATCAAAGTCTAGCGAAACTGAAAGCAGCCTGATTTTGATCACTAAGTCTTATAATAGTATTAGATATATTTAGAAGTGTACTATGGACAGGACGAAAGCCAAATTGATATACTGGTAATATACTATTGTTACAAAAATATGAATTTATTTACTTATACACAATTTTCTCCAGTATTTTTGATAGTATAGTCAGCTAATAGAATACAGATTCTGAATAGATTATAGACACTGACTTTAGGTACAGGACAAATAAATAATGACTAATTGTAAGTACCCAACTACCCACTCAGCACAAAACAATTACTAATGTGTGATATATGGGAAGATAACAGGCATGCAATATTTTAAATCATTCTTTAAATTTTGTTAGACCTGAAAATATTAAATTTAATACATAATAGAATTCTTATCTATTCACACTTTTTCTTGGAGTGAAACTAAACAGATTATAATTAAATATATTATTTGTATAATAATTAATCATGAAGTCGATGATTTTACTCCAGACATTGTTAGAGAAACAAAATGGTTCAAATGTCCATATGTGGGTATGGTAAGTTTTAATAGATTATAACAGATGCTATAGAGCTTCATTTCCAGATCCAGAGAGTTTCCAGATCTCAACCTGAAATAGTACTAAGCTTGAGTGGTTATAATATCTGTTCCAATTTCAAATGTAAGAAGTTCCTTCCACCGAAACCAACCCCTTCCTTTTAGAATCTGATATAGCTAATAACGAGATCCTATATAATTTACTATAAACTATTAAAAAGTACTAATTAACTTCTGAAGCGTGTTCGTCTACAGATAAGTCAATTTCTTGCCCCAAAGTGTCATATTCAAATGCAAATATGATATATATGCAGTATTTTCATGTCTAATAGATCTCCTTGGAGTTACTATTTAATAGATATATTAAATACAAACTATTATATTTTAGTTCCCGATTAATGAGTCGATTGCTTGATAGATTATAAGTGCTTGCAGTACTTGGCACAAATACTGCGCTCAATTGTAAACGATTTGGTAACTTGTGCTTTTAACTAATTTAACTAATAATACTCTACTATCAATATATACTTTACCGGCACGTTTAAATAATAATATACATTGGCCTTTATTTATTTTACTTGAAAGCAACACATCGCAGAAATGTATTCAATATTTAACATTCGAAGTTTATTCGAAGAAGATTAGGTATTGATGGAAGAAATGTAACGGTAAATTATATAAACATAATTTAAAGGTGGGAACAAAGCTGAATTAATTTTTCTAGCTGCTATTTCAGGAAGAGCTAATGTTATACACATTAGATAGTTTACTGAATCTTAATTACCTATTAGTCCGTTTTAATTGTTGCGATATCATTACAATTTTCTTTAAAGAAAGGATAATTATTTACGAACGGCCAAAAATAAAATCCTCACGTAATGTAAGCTATTTTCGAAATAAATTAACACGTCGCTATATTATATTTTGGTAATTCTGTTGTAATTATTTCACCGGAATCTAAATTTTTATCATGTCTATCTTTAAGTCTATTAAATGTATTTTATGTTCAATATACCCAAAACTAAAATAAAATGAAAAGAAGAGGATGCCTTAAAATAAATAAATCTTGCTTTATCTATGAAATTAAAATTAGTTTACTAAATTAAACGTTACTTCTTAGATTTTTTTATTCTATAGTCGCATATATTTATATGCATAGTAAAGCTTACTATGCTTCAATTGAAACCTAAATAATCTGACTTGCTTAGTATTCTGACTGAAAAATCCGGTTAACGGAACAAAATGACTATTTTACAAAAGAAATTTGTATAATAAATACAAAATAAAATACAAGAACAGAAAGCCAAAAGTAATATGTTTAAAAATACTGAATAATTTGCTTATTTAATGTTGCCGTTCTGAAACAAAGAATTATCTTATCATGTTTCTCTTTTGCTTCAACCTAGTCACTTGTTTTCCCAGCCACTCTCGTCACTATTCAAAGGCAAATGCTCTTCATTACCAACTGTTCATTTACAGATTTCCTATTCTGTCTGTTACATTCAGCTTTAACAATCTACAATTTCAAAATAAAGCTATTTCCCTTGAGCCTTCACTAGAAATTTCAAGATTTCGTTTAGATACATAATATAGTGTTCTACTATCGTCATCATAGCATCTGAGCCTAATTGTAAGTTTGTTTCCGCAAACATATCATCTTCCGAATAGAAAGCTATATTTCACCAATATTTGTGAATTTACCAGCTGTTACTTTATCCTAAGAGTTGACAAACAGAAACACTGTATTCTTCAAAATTCAAGGATCTTCAGGCTGGTGGAAATTGAACTCTACTGTGGAATGGAATTACATCTCTACTGTGTAACTAGTATTGTGAATCAATACACAAAAACACTTTATCAGTGCTAAAACATTCTCATTTGATTAGAAATTATAAAGTAATCATTGTTCTGGATTAAGGGATACATAATATAAATTACAATAGGTTATGTGCATACCACTAAATTTAATGTCTTCTTGGGCGTTTCACTAGGACTACCTCTTGGTCCCATGTTTGTATCTGATATATGCATTTATTCCGTAATAACAATTTACATGGATTGCCTGTTGATAACGACAATGGTATATGCCTCTTGGTGTATGCCAATGATTTAGTAATACTAGCTGGCAATACTGACGTAGTTTACCACAAAGCACCAAAACACTACACACTACACTCGACGCGCGTTTCGTCAACAAAGTTGCCATCATCTAAAGATGTTCAAAACTAATGTTATACTAACAATGTATCCTATACATACATATATATATATATATATATATATATATATATATATATATATATATATATATATATATATATCTTCTTCTTCTTATTCTGCGCTTCACGTATTAGGCATTGTTGCCTGTTACGGTACCTTCCATCGCTTCCTCGGGCGGCCTACGCTTCGTCTTCCTGTGCACCTGTAGTGTAGGGCTTTATTTGGTAGTCTTTCTGTGTTCATTCTAGTCAAATGTTCGTGCCATTTCGTGCGGTTTTCTTTTATTCTATCATTTAAGTTAAATATCTGCAATTCTTCTCTAATATCTACATTTCTTATTCTGTCATTTCTTGTACAACCCTTCACTCTTCTCAGAAACTTCATTTCTTGTGCTTGTATTCTGTTTTCGTCTTTCTTTGTCGTTGTCCATGATTCACTTCCGTAAATGAGTGTTGGCACCGCTAGTGTCTTATAACACTTCATCTGAGTTTCCTTCCTAGTTTTATTTTTAAAGTTTTTTGAAATTGTTCCGCAATGTTGGTGAACTTATTGATTTTTTGTTCGGTGTCTTTACTATATTCATAGGTGATGTCACATCCTAGATATTTAAAATGTTTAATTTGTTCAATTGTTTTATTATTTATGACTATTTTACTTCTTACTGTTTCTGTTCCACAGAAAGCCATAACTTTTGTTTTTTCTGCTGATATTTTCATGTCAAATTCTTTACAGATTTGTTCGAGCTTATATATACCTATTTGGAGGTCGTCTTCCTTTTGTCCTATAAGAGTTAGGTCGTCAGCATATAATATTGAATTGAACAGGGTGTTCTCGTCAAGTCTAATACCTAGATTGTGTTTCTTTTTCCGTTGTTGGATTATCTCGTCGATATATATATTGAAAAGGGTTGGGGAGATACAGCAGCCCTGTGGTACACCTTTATTTATTTTAAAACTATTTGTTGTTTCATTACCTATGTTTATGATGATTTCTGTTCATTCGTATAAACTTCTAATTGCATTTACTAGATGTTCAGGGTACCCTTTGTTTAACATGATAAACAATAGTTTTTCTCTGTTTACATTATCGAATGCCTTCTCTAGGTCTATAAAGGCTACGTGTGTTTCTCTGTTAAACTCTCGTCGTTTCTCGATAACTTGCTGTAAGGTAAATGTTCCGTCTATAGTTGAGCGTCCCTTTCTGAATCCTATCTGTTCTTCACCTATTAATTCTTCCATTATTGATCGAAGTCTGTTATTCAGAATTTTGGCGTAAATTTTATAAGCCGAATCTAGCAGACTTACTCCTCTATAATTGTTGCAATTGTTTTTGTCTCCTTTTTTAAACAGTGAAAGTACTTTTGATCTTCTCCAATTTTCTGGTATTTTCTTTCTTTTCCAGCACTCATTGAACAGGTGAAGAAGTCGTAGGTGTAGCAGTAGACCTCCGTATTTCCATAGCTCAGTGTTAATGTTGTCTAATCCCGTCGCTTTTCGATTTTTTGCAGTCTTTAACGCTTCCGTCAGTTATTTCATTTCTATATCGTCTAGTCCTCTTGTGTCATTTACAGCTATTGGGGATTCCCCTGAATTCTCATCATACCATAGTTCTTTGTAGTGTTTTATCCATTCTTGTTCTTCTATATTGTTAATTTGTATATGCTCTCTTTCATGTTTGTTAAGTGTTTTCATCGCTTTATATGCTATATTCTGCCTTCCATGTATATCATTCTCTATTCTACTTATGTAAAGGTCCCAATATTCTTGATGTGCACGTCTAGCCATTTGTTTTGCTACATTTCTTTTGTGTTTATATTATTCGTAATTCTGGTCTGTGGGATTATTTATATATTTTTTGTATGCTTCCTGTTTTTCCTTAATTGATTCTTCTATTTCATCTGTCCAAATTCGCAAGCCTTTACGTTTTCTATACTTTCTTTTTTCTCCTAATACTTCGTCTGCTATAATTTTTATTGTTTCTTTCAGATTTAGCCATTCTTCGTCTATGTTTTCTTTTATTTCTAGGTTTACTAATGCTTGGTTCAGTCTTCTTTGGTATAGATCTTTAATACTTTCTTGTTCTAGTAGATAGACTTTGTATACTTGTTCTTCTTTCAGTTTGTTAGTTGGTATTTTGTGTCTTTTCCATTTTGTGTATCTGTCTATTATAGATATTACCAGAAAGTGGTCCGAACCGATGTCTAGACCTCTGTAAACTCCTGTGTCTCTTATTTGTCCAACTATTTTTTTGTTGATAATTATATAATCTATAATCGATCGATATCCTCGTGCTGTCCATGTATATTTGTGGATATCTTTTTTCCTGAAGAACGTATTGGTTATTTTTAATCCATTGTATGTAGCAAAATCTCTTAGTAATTTTCCATTACCGTTACATAAGTGTTCTCCGAAAATGCCAACTGTTTTATCTATTGGAATATTTCCGATTCTGGTATTCAGGTCTCCCATGAGCATTAGCTGATCTGTTGCGTTATATTTATTAAGTACTGTCTGTAGTTGTTCATAGAATATTCTAGACTCGTCTGTTTTTCCTTCTTCGGGCGCATAGACTGCGACTATTGTTGCATTACCTCTATCAAATTTTAATCTGACCAAGACAATTCTTTCATTTAGGTATTCGTAATTTTTTATTCTGTCCTCCCATTTTTTATGTATATACAAAGCTACTCCTTTCGCTGCCCTCTGAGTTTGATTCACACCACTATATATCATGATATATTCATCAACATATTTTGTTCCTTTTAATTTCTTTTTGGTTTCGGTAACAGCGGCAAAATCTATGCCCATTTCATTCATATGTCTTGCAAGTTCTATTTCTTTAAGTGCTATTCCGCTTACGTTCCATGTCGCTAATTTTATTTTATCTTTTATCCATATTCTCTTGTCCTTATTTATCGCGTGGGTCGTTGTATTTTTATCTGTCCCATGTCCGAGGCTTTGTTGGGTCCTAGAAGTATATGATTTTTTAAGAGAGTTGGTTACTAACCATCTGCTCAACCCCCTAACTAGGAGGGCCGGATTTTTCTGTAGGGGTTGACTCCCTTAGCCGACGGATTCCAGTTTTAAGGCGCCAGAGACTCGCCTGACACCCTCTTCCGTTAGCTGCATGACCTTGGTCATACATTTCCAGAGATCACGGCGTGGACGTGCAAGTAGGATTTGTTGATTCACTTCCGAAGGAAGCTGCGAGCATTTCCCAGAGTTTTGTTGTACAGAAGCTGTCGGCGTTCTTCTCTACCTCTGGGGCCCATTTAAACCATTTGATTTCCGTATATATATATATATATATATATATATATATATATATATATATATATATATATATATATATATATATATATATATATATATATATATATATATATATATATATATATCTAAATTATTGTTGCGGTTGAATGAGAACCGTCACGGTTGCGGATCATTGAGCTCTGGCCATCACGGTTGCGACCTAGTGAGCCGTTAGTAACTAACCAATAATGCGGAGAATGCGAAATAGGCTCTATGTCACAATTCATACTATTTTTACACTTTCCAATTTCCAAACTTTCAGCTAGTTGCTAATATCTATCTTATGGTTATTCTATCTTATTGTTGTATGGTTGTTGGGCAACATACTTTTTATTATCGTCGTTTCAGCTGATTTCGTAAATCCCCGTACCTGTCGTTTGTATTAATTTTGTTTTTTGGATTACCTAAAGGTTGTTTTAATATATATCTCGATGAATGAACTGCCTTCATCCCCATATCTTTAAAAATCTTACTAATACCACGGTTGAATCGAGGATCGTAAGGAATAGATACATATTTTTGGGTGTTCCCTTTTACTTTGAAAGGTCGACGAATTTCGAAGTCTTTCTTTACATATTTTACATTTCCTAATCATTTTTTTTTTCACACCAACAGAATTTCTATTACACTCAGCTGTATCCTTCATTAGCGCTTTTTCTTTTTCAAATATATCTTCATTGAGAGAAAAGCTTAGTAGTCGATGGACAAGAAAATTAAGGTTCGCCATTACTCATTAGCTGACTCACATCACTAGTTGGCTCCGAATTAGACCTTAGACGTAGGCTAAAGATTTTAGAAAAACGCACTCACAATCAGTTTTGTGTGATCTTATAAAGGCTGATTTAAAACAAAATATAATTACCGCCTTCTTATTAATGGGTACGAGATAAAAGCAACAAATAAATATACCCACCTAGGGATTGAAATTGTCTCTTCTTCGTTATTTAGCATGATATGTATGTCTACCACTTCAAAAGCCAAACAACTGATTTGTACGCAAGCTGCACTGCTCACTTGATTTAAAGCAACTTCGTAGAATAAAAGATAAAATTTTACTACACTGTTGTACTCCATTGTCTGATATGTTTGGGTCATTGTGCTGACATTATATCGACTTCATTGCTGTTAATTCATCATTCATTCTGTCATTACCATCATGATTTTCGGTGTGGTCCATTTGTTGTTCGGAAATTATTGAATAGGTACAAATGTAAGTATAAATTAAGTACAAGAGTATTTAACTTAATAGAAATTTATTCTTTCTGTAAGATTATTCAACTACAAAATTTATTTCATTTACTTTTGACTGTCCTCTATCTGGATTGTCTTGTCTGGACTGTCATAAGGCCCGCATGTAACATTCCTAGAAAATTTCCTATCATTGATTAATACCTACTTTACGAAATTTATCGTATGAAAATATTAAAACACGAACTACTCATAAAGGTTCTCAAGTTTAGGGCTTTTTTAGTGAATGAATAATTCGTTTCTATTTCTTATAATGATTATATATATATATATATATATATATATATATATATATATATATATATATATATATATATATATATATATATATATATATATATATATATATATATATATATATGGGCACATCCATTACTTTTCGACGAACCTTTGTGCACTTAGATCAGCGATTTGTCTCATGATTTTTATATGAAAGCAGGTCCTAACATATGGGGTTTTCCAAAGTCTCAGCCCAATCAAGGCAAATTTGGCTTCAGGAGAATTTTTTTAAATTTTAAATTAAAAGTTATTTAACCGATTGATCTCAACCTTATCGCATTTTTTTTTCGCTGAACTCTCTATTTATCGAAAGAAATTATATTAAAGATTAGATCGCATGCAGGCTTTCGGGAGATGATTTTAACTGATCCGTTAATTTCATAAAATTTGACCCTTTTTTAAAATGCTGCTATTTGTACAAATTTTAAAATTAAAAATTATGTATGGGCTCATATTGTTTGGCTTGATTCATTGTTTTAAAATTAGTAAAAATTTAAGTATCTAATGATTACACTTCATAATAGGGCTTGTCAAAATTAATCGATTTTCAAAAAATAGCTATTTTCAATTAGCTTCAATTTCTTTCTTTGAATTTCGAATTATTTGAAACTTTCACAAAAATTGATTTATTATATTCTTATAATATGAGGATATGAGTTACAAATTTTCAAATAACCTGAAAATGGTACTGTAACAACCCAGAAATTCATTCATTTTTAGACTCATTCATAATACTTTAGAAAGTAAGTAAGTACAATTAATGATAATATTTTATTTTACATTATAGTATTATCATAAAATATAACAAGATTTTATTTAATTGGTTGTTTAGTGTATTTCAGAAACTTTTGCTTATAAATTCAGTTGAACTATTTTATATTTCTTTTCAAAAGAAGTTAGTCTCATTTCTAAGGCATAAAAGCATAAAGTAAATACAATCAAGGTGCAGTTTTCTAATAAAACCCTGTTTGTTAATATGATTTTACCAAAAAGAGAAAATTTGGTTTTTTTAGAACAATATGGGTAGACAATAAATATGTTCATATACATATCAAGAAAACTTGAAAAAGCGATTGGAAGCTGTGACAAAAATTAAATACACTCGGATTCACCATTTACTTATATAAATTAATGATAATACTTTACAAATGAGAGTAACTTATTTTGAAAAAATAATATAAGTAGTTCAACTGAATTTATAAAGAAAAGATTCTCGAATACACTAAAAAACCATTAAAATAAAATCTTTTATTTTAGTGGTTAATATTTTATGATAATAATATAATGCTAAATAAAGCATTATCATTAATTGTACTTACTTACTATCTAAAGTATTATGAATGACTCTAAAAATGAATGAATTGCTCGGTTGTTACAATACGACTTTCAGGTTACTTGAAAATTTGTAACTAGTATCCTGGCTCGATTGGGAAGTTCAAATTTTCAGGGCTATTTAAGAATATAATAAGTAAATTTTTGTGAAAATAGTATTTTGTGAAAATTTTATATAATATTATTTTGTGAAAATAATAGCTATTCTTTGAAGATCGATTACATTTGACAGGTCGTATTACGAAGTGTAATCATTAGACACTTAAAATTTTTGATTAATTTTTAAAGTATGAATCGAGCTAAACAATATGAGCCCATACATAATTTTTAATTTTAAAATTTGTACAAATAGCGGCATTTTGAGAAAGGGTAAAATTCTATGAAATTGACGTATCAGTTAAAATCTTCTCCCGAAATCGTGCACACGATCTAAGTTTTAATATAATTTTTTTCGATAAATAGAGAGTTTAGTGAAAAAACAGCGATCAGTTTGAGGTCAATTGGTTAAAAATAATCAGAGAAATAAATTTTTGAAAATTGCTAGATTTAAAATAAAAAAAAATTCTCCTGACGCCAAATTTACCTTGATTGGGCTGAGACTTTGAAAAACCCCATATACTAGGACCTACTTTCATATAAAAAATCATGAGCCGAATCGCTGATCCATGTGCGCAAAGTTTCGTCGAAAAGTAATGGATGTGCCCATTTATATTTTTAAATTATTTATGACAATTTCTCTTTAAAAATGATTACATTTATATCCTAATAGCATATTTATTATTATTGTTAGTTGTTCTAATTAATTATTTGTTATTTTTTTAAATAGAAGCGCTTCCTCTTTTCTTTGTCTTTTTGTTATACATAGCAGACGCAATAAAGTTATTATTATTATTATAAACTAAAGGAATTATTTTACCTGGTTCCATAGAATAACCAGGCCACCCAGACATGTCAATAAGAAATTGAATAAGAAAGTGAAAATATAAACAGAACTAGAGTGAACTTAATATAATATATTAAGCTAGATAATATGATGAAAATAGAATATTCATTATAAGGTATTTCATCTGCAAAGTAGTCTTATATCATATTAGCATCACTTGAAAACGACATTAATACAATGCATTACTGTTGGAGATATCTTACAGATATTATCGCAGCTAGATAGTATGCATAAACATATGCAATTACTGTAATATAAGGCACGGAAATAAAGTATTACTGACAATATACATCATGAACCTCTTGTTTGTAGACAATACTATTATACTATGATTTAACATGACAAAGAAGCATTAATTTGTTAGGAAGCCATTGTCCTTTCACAAAAGTAATGACCTCACTGTTCCTTGCCCTTTGACCTAAGCTTATCTCGATACCTTACAATACCTACAAATGGCCCCGATTTTTTTAGTTTTGTTTCCAATGAATGCCTGCTTTGAGTAATAAGCCTTCTTGATTATCTTATTATCTGCGACTGTCGCTGCGGTACTTATATGATCCTTTAGTAGATATTTTTGTTGCATGAATGAAATATTTGAATACTTTGTATGCATCAGAAGTGATAAATGGAGTGTTGGATGTAAGAGATGGATAAAATTTTCTTTTTTTATTATGTCATAGCGTGGCTGCGTTTGTTGCATTAGAATATATTCTCCTCTGGACAGTTATCTATCAATATACCGTTAGGTATTCCAAGCGATATACGTTGCGTCTCTTTGATGTTAGATAAATACAATACGCTACACAAAAGTTAAATGAAGTTTAATATAAGATTTATTTCTTGTATGATACGATGTAGTATAAAAAAGGGAACAAGTATATAGTTAACTAAGAGCTACAACAAATACCTTGATTTTGAAATTTTACAATGATATATCTTCAAGATAACTAAAATTATAATGTATTTTTTAAATCAATTTATCATCTGCGATTAATTACTTACAACAATTGCTTACGAAAAATACAAATCGCTAAGCATGTTGCCATAGTAGAGGTTAATTTAATATTCATGTGATTAAATCTTTTATGTACGAGTATAACAACTTCATTTTGTTACTAGCATTCTGATTGGTGTAGATTCAAATTGTTCTAGGCTTGATCAATCGAATTGCACGAATCTTAAAACCCGTTTTCTGGACATATATATGAATCGCCTTTCTTACCCAATATGAATGGTTACTTTACTACTACTTATTTAAATTGTAAAGTAACTTGTACTTAACTAAAATTATAACTGAATTTATGTTGATCCCACTGTAATAATTTTCTTATAATTTAATGTAAATTGACTATATAAAATAATACTTTTAACTTGTAATAACATTTAAAACTAAATTTCTGAGGACAAATTTTTCTATTACTTTGTCATCAAATTTTGTATTTCGAGTTAAGCTTTTAATAATCCACTTCTATAATAGCTAATAAATATTTTATGCATTTTAAAATAGAAAAGCTGATTCCAAATGAAGCACTTGTAGCTGGTGTTAATTCTGTTAATCGTTATTTATACTAACACAATAGCAATATTCCATGAAACGCATGTTTGCTTTGCTTCTATGAACGCTGAGTTCATTATTTATTAGAAAGAATCGATTGGTTCCTTGTATGACAAAATGACAACTGGAATACCCACAAGGATCTATTTTGGAGCCCCTTCTAGTGATTGTGTTCATAAATTATATCTGCGAGGGTATAGAGTCGAAAGTATTATTGTATGCGGACGACTGTAAGCTATTTCGTCAGATAACATGTGTGCGGGACTGCATTTTGCTTCAAATTATATTAATAATTTAAATACATGGTGTAAGACTAATCTGTTACCGCTCAATATCAGTAAGTGTAATTTAATATCTTTTACTCATAAAAAGTCACCTATTTTTGATTATATTATTAATTACTTTAATTTAAACAATATTGGTGAATTTAGAGACTTGGAGTGATCTTTTATTAACTGACTTTTATTAATTGCGTCGTATAATCTTAAATGGTTATAAAATGGTTGGATTTATTATAAGAAATTTTAAATGATTTACAATGCCTAATATGTTAGAATAACTATTTGATGTTCTTGTAAGATCTAAAATAGAATATGGATCTATTGTATGGAGTCCATATTATTATGTTCATTGTTGGTGTATGCACAACCTAAAAAGAGTAAAATACATGAGCTTTCATTATGGTGGAGTTTATCCATTTAGATATCTTCCACATGAATGTTTATTGAGTGGATTTAAAGTTAGAAACTCGAAGAAAGTATTAAGTATATTTCTTCAGTGTATTGGCTGTCCACACCTGTTATTATAATTGAACTTTCCTTAATGTTCCTGTTCCGTGAATATTGCTAGATTGCCAGTTCATAACATAAAACTGTTTTATCTTACAACTTATGAAACTAATGTACTTTTATTTTCATCAATATATAAAATTTGAACAAACCAAATAATACAGGATAGAATAGGGTAGATATTTGCAACTCTATTCGTACAGATTTATGTAATGCTATATTGTGTAATATGTAATGTTTAATGTCTAAAAAATAAGTTTATTTTAGATTTTGCTATTATTTGACTTGCATACATGCGTATACATTTTATAATTAATTTTTTCCATTCAATACATAATAGGTCTTGGTTGAATGGTGTATAAATAAATAAAATAAATAAATATCAACTGACTTAATAATTACATTACTTGCATTTTATTCTAAATATTTTATAATAGTGGTAACATCACACTTTGTTATTGTATATTACAAATAATTATTATTTGAAATCTTCATATACTTTGTATGCTCCAAACGGTTTATTGTTGTGATAGTTGTTGGAGGCTGCATATGCATATAACCCTTTTCCCGTGCCATGGTAAGGCACGTATCGACCATAATGAGATAGTAACAATGCAATGTATGGATTTATCGGAACTAGTTCTGGATGATTAGGAGTTACAGGCTTGGCCGCAAGTCCCAAGGATGCACTCAATAGCAACGCAGCCAACAATGGATTTCCATCGATAATAGCGTGCAAGTCAATTTTCGGAACTTCAGCCTGAGGCAATATAGGAAGATTAGTTGGAACGTACACTGAAACAGAAAAGAAGGTATAACAGTATCAAAAGCATATCTGATAGCTGAATAATGTATGTTGGGTATCCAGAAATTTTTAAATCGGCATAAATGTAGTCATCTTAAACTGATGAAAAGATGATATAATTTATAATAATTACACATATATTATAAATATTTGAAGGCCGTAATGGATCGTAGGAAACGTTTTTATAGGTCTAATAAACAGTTCAGCTACTTACAGAAAAAGAAAATACAGATAAACCAAAATGCACATTTTAATTAATGTAAAACATTTAAAATTAATTTTGATAATCGATCTTTATACTAACGTATTAAAATACTGGCAATGACAGATAAAATGTTTCTTTAAACAAAAATAAATAATACGTAATAAAAATAGTTATGACGAATGCTTGTATTATAATACTTTTTCGGTATTGACAATGATGCAAATTAGATCAAAATATTTGACTTTAGTGTGTTTATTTATAGAAATTCCATGAAGTTCTAATCTAATTATCATTTTTAAATATTTTATTTATAAACAACACTTCTTTAAATGATGTTACAGGAAAAATATAATTGTTTATTATTTGGAATATTTGCTTAAATGTCGCTATGTCATCTATTTGGTTGGAAAAAATTATCAAGACTTTCATATTCTTCTGACATTATACAGTCTGTCGTAGCCTCATGGTACACCCCCCCCCCCCCCCCCGTATCTGTTTACTCTTTGAGATAATTTTTTTAATGTCAGCATGTTGAATATACCTATTAAACTTTTTGATTATGAGATGCGACTTTTTGATACCAAATAGAAGAAAGTTTTTCCCCTTCCGGTTTCGCCGTGATATCAACTTTCGATTTTTAAATAAAACACTCTGTACATTACATTTTTGTATTATAGAAATTTTTCTCAATCCCTTGATATTACATATATGTGACATTTCAATCGTATTTTTTTTGGGATCCATTTTATTTTTCGGTCTAGAATGTCGTGCCCACTAAAATAATTCTAACTCGTCCTAACAACACTAGAAAAATTTGTCACCTCACAAACATTCTAATACTTGATCCATGAATACATAAAGTTATTAAGAATAGATTTTTCTTCAAAAATTATTTTTTAAATGATACTGTGGTATCATTAGAAAATACGATTAATACGGAATTTAGTCTATGCCCAGTTTGTATCTGGGACCAAGACAACCAACGCCACAGTTGCAATAAAAAAAAACTCTTAAATTAAGTAGTAGCTATGTAAAACAAGGAAGTTGATTCAAAAAATCATATTTGTTCAAAATGTTCATTGTGAATAATAAACTTTTGAACCTTTTCATCGTATTTCGAATTATCCCAGTTAACTACTGGGGTATATCTTATATAACTATTATACTTTATATATCTTGCCTTACTCGTACTTCCAGATCTTCATTCTAGATTAGAAAATAAAATGTATTGTCATATTAAATATTCTTTATATATGTAGAATAAATTAAAACATACAAAATTATCTTCCTACAATCTAAATAAAAAACATTTTATTTCAAATAAGGTGTTGTTAATAAAAGAATATTTATTTTATTTTTCCTTTTATGATAAGAGATGTGTAATTTTTTCTTATTCTATTAAGAAATTGATTAGAGATAAAATGTAAACGTGTTTTCCTATCTTGTGCACATTATGCCATGATATAATAAATACTTGTAATGCAGATCCAATGGTATTAAATTACTAAAGTTTATTACAACATATACAGCTCGTCAATAATAGGAAAAATGTGAGATTATCTATGCACGTAAAAGAAGGAGCGATGCAGTATTCGGAGGGAAGAGGATGCACTTTACGCGCGGCCAGATCGAACTATGTGTACATTCATATCGCACACACATTACTCTGTAAAGGTCTCGATGCGAGTGATAATGAGTAAATAGTAGGATATTTACTGCGCACCTCGTGGGCGGTCCGATATAATAGTTTTGAGACTTGTTCCAATTCTTGACGAGCTGTTTATCATCATAACATCTTAAAAGTAACATTAATTTTATATAAAAAACACTCATCTCGAAAAATTGGCATGAGAAATTATTTCTAAGAGATAAAACTTAAATTTTAATGTTTTGGACAAAATGCTTTTATTCTCAGTTTCTCGTTCCAAACCTCACTTTTTGGCAACTGATGCTTGAGACTGAGACATAGTTGACGCCTTAATAGTAAATCCGAAAAAATAACCATATCCTTAATTTTCACCGCCTCCACTGAATCAATCTGAATTATTTTAAGAAATATGTTTATTACACCAAAAGTATTACCAAAATGAAGGAATGCAAACCTAACCAAGAGTATCTAATATTATTTGGTGCTCTCTTAAAGTAATAAATCTGTTAACAAGTCAAGGAATCATTTTTGGAGAAAAGTCTCGTACACGTTAAATTGTCACACGAAGACTCGGACACGGCAAAATTATCTTTAGTTGTTCATTTCTTCAAATATAATTAATACATATAGGATGATTCATGTAAGATGTATGACATTATCGATACTTTTCTTAACCCCCTTTTCTATTACGGATTGTAATGGATAGATAAAACAAATTAAGAAACGATTTAGCAATTTAAAAGTATCAAATTTAATGGCAATGATTATTTAAAATATCAACTAAATTAAATGTTCAAATTGGGCACTGTTGGTTGTTTGATAGTAGCCGTAGCGACTGATAAGGTTTTTTCATTATAACTTCAATATGACAACATCTACAGTATACGACATTCTGAAGGAAGCAAAGCACTATCCTTATAAAGGTATGCCTTGCACATGATCTGGGTAAAGACGACAAACATTTTTTTTGTTTTTGTTAACGAGGCTACCTTTATTTTGAAAATGTCAGTTTTGCCATATCAATAGGCAAAACTGCGGTTATTGAGCTACTGAAAATCCCCGATGGATAGTGGAGTATCACACGCGAATTGCCCAAATTGTAAATATATGGTACGGCATAGCTGACGGAAGAATTCTGGGTCCCTATTTCTTTGACGTGAACCCAACTAGTGCAAGATACTTGAATTTTCTTCGAAATGATCTTACTCCTGCACTAATAACTGTATATCCAGATATAAAGGAATCTGATCTTAGGTTAAATGACTTTTTCTTTAAAAAAGGTCGTGCACCTCTGCATTATACAGTACCTGTCCGTGCTTATTTCGATGAGACGTCCCCGAATCCGTTAGATAGAGAGAAGAAGGACCGAGACTGATCGCCAGATTTGACCTTCCTAGATTAATTTTTGTGGTAATACTTAAAAAACGAAGTATACATTACTAGGTTGGAGAACTGAGATGATTTAAAAGCAAGAACTCATCATTAACTATAAAGTATACCTCCTGAAGTTATTGAAAATGTTCAAAAGGAATTTAGCAGTCGCATTGGCTACTATCAGACAGTTAATGGTCCACAATTCTAGGTTGCTCACAATTCTAAGGTTCACAGTTAATTTGTATGAATAATCATTTTCATAAAAATTGGTATTTTAAAATTGGAAAATTGTTTTTCTTAATTTTTTTTAACCAATACACGTTAATATAATTATTACCCTGGCGTATATAAAAATAAACAGTTTTAAAACCTTAAAACGGACTTTTCCCCACGTAGAACATCTCTATCTCGAAATTGAGCATCATCATGAGGTCATCAGTCCTAAGACTGGTTGGACGCTAACCTCCAGCTTCTCCTATCTTGTGCTAACCTACGCATTTCGCTAATTGTGCTACAACCTACATCCCTTACTGTTTATGAGCACTAGTCTAATCTAGGCCTACCTCTGCCTTTATTCACTCCTATTTCTGCCTCCAAAATATCGCGGACTATTCCCCCATGTCTCAGCAAGTGGCCTACCATTCTATCTCTTCTCTTCTTTATGTTTTTCCACATACTTCTTTTCTCGCCGACTTTCTCTAATACTTCTTCGTTTCTAACCCTATCAGTCCACGGTATTTTCATCATTCTTCGGTAACACCACATCTCAAAAGCTTCTAATTGCTTCCTACTTGCTTCCCCTACCGTCCAGGTTTCGCAACCGTATAGCGCCGTGCTCCATACATACGTTTTCAAAAACCTCTTCCTTGTTTCTAAGTTTATTATCCTCGAGCATAAAAGTGATTTCTTTTTGTTAAAAGCTACTCGACCCTGCGCTATTCTTTGTTTTATATCTTTATCGCTTCTTTCATCCCAATTTATTTTACTTCCTAAATAAGTGAAGTCCTTAACTTCCTCCAATCTTTCATTATTAATTTGTAATTTCGTTTTTGCTCTGCTCTCGCGCCCTCTGCACACTAACACTTTAGTTTTGTTTTTATCCACCCTCATTCCGTATTCCTCTGTCAACACTGCCTCCATTTCGTTCAACACTGATTCTAATTTCTTTTTACTAGATGCTAATACTGCTATATCATCCGCGAATCTCAGCATTTTTAGTTTCTGTCCCTGTACTTTCATCCCGAAATCCATTCTATCTTTTACCACATTAATCGCCTCTTCAATGTACAGATTAAAAATTAGTGGTGATAGCGTACATCCTTGTCTTACTCCTTTCCTTACTTCCCTTCCTTCCCCTTCTACTTCTATAACAGCAGTTTGCTCTTTGTATAGATTGTGTACTACTCTCCTATCTCTATACTTCAATCCCGCGCTCTTTAGTATCTCGAACATTTTTTCCCATCTTACATTATCAAAAGCTTTTTCTAAATCTACAAATCCCATATAAGCGTTCTTTCCTTTTTCTATTGTTTTCTCTAACATTACTCTTAGCGTCAGAATAGCTTCGCGAGTTCCCCTATTTCGCCTAAACCCGAATTGGTCTTCTCCTAGTATTTCCTCCGCTCTATTTTCCATCCTTTTCTGCACTATTCTGGTTAAGATTTTTGACGCGTGGGAAGTTAGGCTAGTCGTTCTAAAGTTCTCGCATTTGTCGGCTCCTCTCTTTTTCGGTATAGTAACGATAATGTTCCTCTTATAATCCTCCGGCATCTCGCCCGTTTCGTATATGTATTTTACCAGTTCAAACATCCTATTTACTACTTTCTGTCCGGCACATTTCAAAATTTCCGCCTGTATTTTATCTACACCCGGCGCTTTATTGTTCTTTAGCCCCCTTAGTGCTATTTCAAATTCCTCTCTCAATATAGGTTTTCCTACATCTTCCCTATCGATGCTAGATTCTTCCCCTAATATCTCTCCTAATTCTTGACCCTCGTATAAATTTCCTAAGTACTGCTTCCATCTATCCGCTTTCTCCTCTTTTCCGATCCGTATGTCCCCCGATTGACTCCTAACGTTTCTACTTATTGGTCCTATATCCCTGAAGTTCCTCTTAATTATTCTGTAAGCCTCATCGGTCTTACCTACTTGGAGCGTATCTTCTACTTCTTTGCATTTATCTTCTATCCATTGTTCTTTCGCTTTTCTACACTTTCTAATGATTTCCCACTTTATTGACTTATAAGTTTTCAGTCCTTCCTCGTCTCGTCTGTTTTTGTAGCCTCGTCTCCTTTGTATTAAGTTTAAGATTTCGTCCGTTATCCAGGGCTTCCTAGCTTCCCTTCTCTCGTGTCCTAAAATGTCCGTGGCCGCGGAATCTAGACTATTCTTGATACCCTCCCACTCAGTTTCTGCGTTCTTGATTTCATCATTACTCGCTTTATTTATTAATTGATCTGTTTTCTCCTGGAACTTACTTACGACTACCATCTTGTGCTTCTCACAGAATTCTGTCAGTCTGCTACCTCTCTCGTTTCTGTTTCCTAATCCATAAGGACCTACAAATTCTCTTTCTTTCCCCTCACCTACGACTGCGTTAAAATCTCCCACTATTATTAAATTTTCATGACCCTTCACAAATCCTATTACCAGCTCTATATCCGAATAAACGGCTTCTAACTCTTCCTCACTATGGCTAGAAGTAGGCATGTATACTTGTACTATTACTGTTTTCACTGGCTTCGAATCTAACCTGACCATCATTACTCTCTCGCTGTATTGTAGGTAGCTATCTACACACTGTCCTGCGTTCTTCCGCATAACGATTCCTACTCCCGCGTTTCCATTTACCGATCCTGTGTGTATTACCCTATAGTTACCGCTCCAAAAATCTCCTACTTCCGGCCAGCGCATCTCACTTATACCTACTATATCTAATCCTAACCTATCCATTTCTATCTTCAGATTCTCTAGCTTCCCTGCCTGTCTCATGCTTCTGACATTCCACGCTCCGACTCGTGAAATGCTACACTTCTTGCTAACCCTATTATTGCACTCGATCACGTCCCCCGGAACAGTCCTGACCCGGAGATCCGAACGGAGGACTATTTTACCTCCGGTGTTTTTTGCCCCAGGAGACGCCATCATTATTTGGGATAAGCCTTTCGTTAGCTATTCTGAGGATTATAATGTGGTGGTTTCCTCTTGCCGTTCACATCGCAGTCGTGTGTGTCATAGCACCATACCGACTCGAAATTGAGCGGCCAAGAAAAAATAAACCAACACAAATGCAGAATATTTGTTTTATGCGACAGTTTTACTTTCTTCAAGTACATAGTCCACCCTCGTGCTTTCTCATGAGCCATGAGCAGGGTAGGGTGTGTCCTATCCACCTCAAAATTAATAGATGTTGTTTGGTAGACGTCCCTAATCAGAATCAGTCGAAGTCCGATCGATCCGACACGATTTAATTGAGTGATCATGCTAACAAAAAAAATTCTCAAACAGTCCACCATTGTGTTTTCTCATGATCCATGAACATGGTAGGATGTGTTCTATCCACCTCAAAATTAATAGGTGTCGTCTGTGAGACGTTCCCGATCACAGCCAGTCAAAACCCGATCGATCCGACACGAGTTAGTTGAGTTATCGTATTAACAAAACAAATTTCTCAAATAGTCCACCATCGTGCTTTCTCATGACCCATGGACAGGGTGAGGTGTGTCCTATCCACCTCAAAATCAATAGGTGTCGTCTGGAAGACGTCCTCGATCAAAATCAGTGAAAATCCGATCGATCCGACACGATTTAGTTGAGTTATCGTGCTAACAAGAAATTTTAATGCCGACAACGACAACGATGACACACACACAGGCAATTTTTTTTAAAAACCATTGCTTTTTTTGGTTTTTAGGCCGAAAAACGAAAAATAAACAAAGAAAAAATTATTAGCCTAAATCTCCCAAATCATCACCAAAATTTAGTTAATATTAATGTAATTAGATGCTAGTCATCAGTTCCTTTATTCATATCATTAATGTATGATATGTACAATTTGTATAATGGATCTTTGCGCGTGTATCAATTTAGTGACGACGTACGGATCACATGCCACACCACTCGCAATTATTACTAGTATGCCACAACTACCAGCACGTATGTCTAGCGATATACGTTTTAGTCAACTACGTACGGCATAGATAGTTAATAATTTGCCGAACAAAATGCAATTATGAAGTCACGTCTTAGCGTTATTGGATTTTTTTCAATTTATTTCATTTATTTTGATGAAAGTATCACTTCCATTGAATGCTCTTGTGGCGCACCTTTTCATTACTCTATCATAGGTTGACGGATTTATATTGTACTAACTGTTATAATAAAATGTGTTTTCGGCACGACACCGTTTAAAAATGTCAGTTGATTGTTACCTGTGACGCACACACAAATAATCATTATACAAACCATATAAAGGATACATTCTAGCAACCACTTACTTAATGTTAGGTATAATGTAAAATGAAAGTTGTTTGAGAAGAAGCAGTGGTGTCACGTGAATAAAAGTCGAAAATTAATTTTATCGAAAACTGTGTTCGACCGCCAAGCACCGCCAGGTTCTTGTTCAGCACCCTTCAGAATAAGTGGGTGTTACCAAATTTTTCTGAGGATTTGAGAGTTTCATGCTAAAGTATATAATTATCAAAAAATTCTATTTCACATTTTGTAATAAAAAAGGAGGTTGCCATTAAAACAATGTCTATTACATCATACCTCTTATCACCATGTATATATTAATTATATTTTTAAAAATGCGCAACTAAAAATAAAATTTGGTAGATCCGACAGGAATCACTTTTTCCCAAAAGTGATTCCTTGATTTTTTAACGAATTTAGTCATTGCGTTAGGAAATTCCCCTATATTTAATGTACTCTACTCATCTCATATATTACATTTTAAGTATAAAAATATATTATATGATATAATAATCTATGTACAAAAACATATCCTCTAAACGGACGGAAATGAAAATATTACTTACCATTATATCCATATTCCTGCGATTGTTTCTTAGCCACGCTCACGTCTGAGAAAGGAATAGCTGGCGTGACATACCGGTAATAAACTTTATCACTATGAGACGACTGTAAGTCTTGAGTAATCTTTTCATCTTGTGACAATGCGATACTCCATTTTAGGATTAACAACAAAAGAATCTAAAAACAAGATTAATTTTATCTCTGAACATACCGGCACAAGAAATGAGCATTAATTTTAGCGAAAACCTCTCCAAATACCTTTTGCATTTTACGGCGCCAAAGAGAAGACTGAGCCACAGTAGACAAAAAGGTACTGTATATGTAGGGTACATTAAAAGATACAATGCAGATTATCTTCCTGCGAACTAAGTAAAAAACGATGTTTTATTTCAAATAAGGTGTCGTAATAAAGGAACATTTCTTTTACTTTCTCTTTTATTTTGCCCGTTATCGTATCGTATACAACCAGGGAAAGTAAACGAGCATACATTACATAAAGAAGGATAAGCAAACTGTAACATAAATGAAAATTAAAAACTGTGTTTTGACAGAAAATATATAATATTCGCAAAAAAGAAATGAATCAAATATTTCTATTTTGATAATATAATATTCGCCCAAAGGAAATGGAGCAATTATTTCTAGATTTATTTTAGTATACAAAGTATATTAGAAAAAAATTAATTGAACATTTAAAATCAACTTACGTTATGGATTCTACATCCCATATAATATATAACCCTTTAAATACTTTGGGTCAGAGGCAAAGACTTTGGATGAGAGTCTTTGTACTTATTGATAATTTGTTGGTACCGATTGTTTTAAGGGTAAATATCATATTCACAAGTTCTTCTTCACCAAAAAATATTTCAGAAAAAATATAAGGTGGGAAATATATATTCACGTAACATGGGTCGTATTCACAGGGATAATGATTTCTTACTCTAAGAAAAGTAAAGATTTGAATATTTTTTATTATGTATATTCACAGGCACATCAGTGTGCATTACAATTTAAACAAATTCACTAATTTATAAACACTATCCTGTATGAAATGTACCAAAACATTCCTTATACAAAGCAACATTACACTTCTGGCATATCATGTTGCTTTTTTTCTGTTTACACTGCACCACAATGAACATTGAGACAATATCTTCCCACTTGTTGCTCCTGCTACTCTTAGCAATAAAAACGATTTGAAACTGTAATAATAGATGTTGGGATGTACATCCTAATAGTATGTAATACATGTGGGATACTAAAATCCCAACGATACTATAGTGGCCGTGATTTAAGGCCAGTGGGAAAAATATATCCCAGTAACACCTAAAGTGTTAAAATGAGAAATGAATTGTCCATACAGTTGTTTTTGAATTTTATAAACCAACAAAGTAGCAATGAATATATGAATGATAAAATCGTCTTGGAACAAATAAGAAAAAAACTTTCAGACAGGTTTGCATGTGCACTTTTGGTTGTACCAATATTTTCTTAGCCTCATCATGTTGAAGTTATAACGTCATTGACGGATTCTTAACGCGTAATCCCCTTATCTGAATAGATAATAAATTTAAGTTTTTAAGACAGCATATTTTTTATACGAGTATATGACCTGTCAAACTTTATAATAGGTTGAATAACAATTATTGTTTTGAGATCAAAAAATATTTTTGAAAATTGATTATAATAGTGCTATGAAAAATATAAACAAAAGCTATTAAAAATTTGAGTAAATTTGTTTTCCTCCATATTGTAAAAACGTTAGCTAAAGGTAAAAGAACAGTTTTATAATTTTTGTGTTATTGTCTTAATTAGTGACATATGTATGTATATACCAAAATATATAGAATTAGTTATATCTTGCAGCGCATGTTTTATTTTCACTATAATCCTATAGTCCCTCACGACACTCCTATCTGATGACTTCCTTTGAACACGCCGCCTTTCTTATGATAAAGTGGACGAGGATATTCTGTTTTCTTTCTTGCAATGAAATTGTTGGTAGTATGCTCCTGGGCGGAGAATTACAAACTAAATATTAAAATAGTTTCAAGTCAGGTGTGTAATATCAGATACGAATCATATGAGGATCAAAAGCCATTTATTTTTAGAAGAAATATGTATTCCAGAGAACAGGTAATCTTTTGGAAAATCCCTTGTTTGTTTTTTTTTTCTCTTTGTTTGTAACTGAAAAGAGAAATACATATTTTGAACAAGACGGTATAATTAATTCAACCTTTGACGAAATAATGTGGATAAGGACCTTTTTCTTAGGTCAATCATATACCATCGCATCATGGCGTTCAACATTTTGTAAATAAATATGGCGTATAGTTACAACACGATTTTATAATTATTTTGGTGAGCAGTGGTTACTGAATGTTACTTTGTTCTTCTTGTTACTGAAAGTAAATTATTGATGGGTTATACTGTTGTTATAGTTTTATTACCAAGCAATTTCCTTGTACCAACGAAAATAGTGCTCATGTTTATCTCATTGCATTCTTAAAATAGCATCTATTACGCATTATACTTTCTAATATCTACTGGCTTGGCATATTTGACGAATACAATATATGTTTTATATTCTCGTCAATGAAATATATCTAACAATAAATCATTTGATACACTATTATACTAAACTAAATTCCAAAATGTTATTGTATTCTTCTGGGTGAAGAATACAATATAGATACAATAGGAATATGAATACAATAGGAATAGAAAGAGCTATATAAGCAATATTATTTCTTATAAATCTACGTTTTATAATATTAAAAGGTACATAGATTTAAATTTGTAGGTAACATTCTACTGCTTTAATTTTATCTAAACTGATCTAAAGTGTAAACTTGAACTTGTACCAACACAACACCAATATCGAACGATTAAAACATCTGACATTTTTGTCGAATTCTTAAAATTATATTAATATATACCTACTTATATTTATTTTGGACATAAAAATTTACTAAAATATTTCAGTGGCAGTTGCCACCTTTATATTTAGTATAAAAGTATTTATTTACTTATAGTTAGGCATACAGTATTCTGTGCTGCAAAACTTGATTAATATAATGTATCGGATCAGAGATGGCGCAGCATGAATCTTTTAATCTAAAGAATTCCTTTGGAATGTAAATGTAACTCTTATCGGTTCTGATATCCTGATATGAAAAGGTTTTGAAATAACATCTAAAATATTTTCGTTTATTCGCTATCAGAATGGGAGAGAAAGAAAAATTATTTAGGATATATTTTTATTCACAATAGCAGATATGTATTAGAATTGGCATACGAATAAAACTAAATATGTTGGCCATTTAGTGAAATATGTTGGAAATAGATAAAGACGAGTGGTAAGTATTAAAATAATGGCACCATTCCGTATTAAACAGTGTTTTTTAGGAGTTTCGCCAACTTTTATGGCTGAACTATAAAAATAAATTTTATTTTGCGGAGTTCTTTCCCCACATGAATAATTTTTAAACATTTTAAAAGTATAAAGCAAAATTTTGATTGAACATTTTGATAAAACCACAAAATTTTGAGGTTTTACAAAAAAAGTCTTAGTTCCGCATTCATACATTTAAATAAAAGTTAAGGAATGTCTACAAGACCTTTTATGCTTTTATGTGCTCCTAATTGGAAAAGGTTTTAAAATATCATCTGTTCGTTAATATGGTTGACGTTGGAATTACTCCTACGATCGTGCATCAGATTCATTTCTAGTAAAGCAATAAATATTAACGCTAATCAACACGTTTAATTTATAATCCTTTGATAATAAGTGGAATTAGCTCTCATTTACCTCTTTCATAATTTAGTTATTAATTTAAATTAAAATTAATAAAAAAGTGATTCTGTAGAAAATCAAAACAAAAAAAATACTAAATCCATTATTACTATTAAGGCCTGAAACTATTTTGTCATGAAGCAGGTATACTGTTGGCATTTCTTATTGGTTTTGTTGATTATTGAGAAATTATAAAAACAGACATAAGAAATGTGAGAAATAAACCTTTGAAAGAACGTTTTATAATGGCCGTCAAACCCATCGTGATAAATAATGTATCGTAAAAAAATTTCGGATAATCATAATTTTGTTATTAAATAATTATTTTAAAATATATTGATTGGTGTATTTTTTTAGATTTTGTGCTCAATTTGCGACATCATAATATTTTTTAAATTCCAGTCATTTCTTTATTTTAATAAAACTGAATTCCTTAAAATTTTCCTAGTACAATGGTATCGTACATTTACAAGATATAGAGTGTTAAACTTAAAACAAAGATATATCGTATCAGGGATCTAGTAGACATTTTGACAAAACATTCTATCGTAAAATGCTCTTACTTGAAATTATGAAAAGAAAATTGTTTCTAACCCTCTACTTGCCTTTTATCACCTGCGTTAATTTTAGACTCCATATTGAAACAGATTCCAATTTGGTTTCACTTTACCTTAATTACCTTCTTATATTCGACTCACCTCAGAAATAAGGTCTCAGTGCGACTGGGTAAAGACCAGGCTATTTACTGCGCACCTCGTGGGCAGTCCGATAGCGCGGTTTTGAGACTTGTTCCTATTCTTGACGAGCTGTACGTACATATATTAAAATTGAACTAGTCAAGAAAGATAGAAGGACACTGATTTAACAAACAAGAAAAAACATTTAACTTAATAAAAATATACAAAATTAACAAATACATAAATAAAAAGTAAATGACAACAGTTTAGGTTAATGAATACAAACTTAAATATAATTTCGACAATCAAATATTACATTAGTTTTATACCTATATAATCTATAGAGGTAACCCAACATTTTGAAAATAAATTACAATTAAAATCTTTACTGAAAGGAGTCCGAAACAGTACTGACAAAAATTACAACTTTCTTCAATGGCTCAGTTTCGTTGAGCCCGTGGACTCATGGAGATGGTTTAGTCGAACAAAACCGGGGTTGGTTGAAATCTTGAAGTTTCTGTATTTCGACCGATAATATTGATTTTCCATTTACCGTCGATACCGTTGATTTTCCATTTACTGTAGATATGTTGAATATAGATTTCGCTCCTTGAAATAAAGCGAATAGAATACTAATAATAAAATAATAGAAATGATATATTCAACTAATAATTGAATCACTAATCACTAATCACTAATCATACCTCCTATCACTAATATCATCCCTCGTCTTCCGCTGCGGGTCGCGCCATTTGCATAATTAATTTATGATTAACCCTTGTTTGTTGATTATGAAGAACGGAACGCAAAAATAAACTCTCTATGGACCAATCGGCGGATATTTACTTAAATAATAATGTATTAACTATTTTAATTTATCCCACCATATATCCCACCTATTAGCCATATATCCTACATAATATAACGTATACCCACACCCACATAACATGACCACATATACATATAGCTTATATCCCACATAATTTAATCTAGCCAATTTGTGTTTCTTCAGGCATCCTTAAGATACTTGATTTAATATTTTACAATATAAAACTACTTATCTAACTGACCCTTGTTCTGAGAATTTGAAAAAAAATCTCCGCCAAATATACCCGTCTATATTTACACATGTTATATTTTAACATCTAATCAGTCCAACTACTTGACTGCAGCTACCCACATTCAGGCAAGTACTAGGGCACTTATATAACAAAATATCGTCACCCTTCTAATTAATATAGATAAAGACAGCTTTACTGTAATGATTTTGACACGGCTATTTGGAACAGAAAGCTTAATGGCAACCATATATTTACAAGTCTATTAGTTTGACTAGTGCTGGGACACTAGACAGGGTGTTTTAACAATAACAAATATGCTTCATTACCATCTTGTTACAACAAAATTATCCTTTATCTAGCCACTTTGTTTTGTTATATCAGTCATTTAACCCTTAATAGTTGTAATTCGACATATAGTGTTATTTACTGCAGTATTATGCTGTAGTGTTAAAATAATTATTATTATATTTAATTACCATATAAGTATACTTTACAGTTAGTTTATCTATTATTGATGACGGATATTAAGATATGACTGGAGATTAAAAAAAACCTTGAACTACTACAGAACCATGAATAAAATAACAAAGAACCAAGAGGAACATACAGAGGCACACCCTTCTCACTTATTAGGGGCATGTCAAAGCGTTTTATATGGCATACAATTTTGGCCACTGGAGGAAAAGTCAACAATACATAAAAAATATATAAGATAAAAAATATGTTGGTTTGCCTGAACGGACACTAACATTAATGACAACTAAAACATTAACCACTTTTGTTTTCAAATGAACATACCAGTTTTCTTTATGAAGAGTATTAACAACTTAAAAACTTATATTTTTAAGGACTAAGAAATAGTTAATACTATTAGGAAGGATTACGTTATTTTTAACTAAAGATTTTAAGCTTTTTTCTGATGAGTTTATATGGTAATGTCAATTGAAGAGCCTACAACTTGTTGACTACTTGAATTCGATTCAGGTGTTTCGGATAGAAGGCATAACCAAACCTTCTTCAGCAAATAACAGTATTGCATCTTTGAGAAACATTAATTCCTTTAAACTATTGTTTTTAAGGATTTCTTATATCAAATCATATTGACCATTTGGATTTTCCACTTTATACAAATGTGTTTTGCCAGTGTTATCTTGGAGTCTTTTTCAGTACTTTACAGGTATATACTTTTATAGGTTTAACACCAACGTATGATTGCTTATTGTCACAGAGACACTTTCTTTTTCAAGTTTATCTACATACTCATTCTAAGAAATTGCTATATGGGACTTAATCCAGACAATAGAAATATTACCTTTACTAAAGTGACAATGAAATAGGAATATCTGGTGGATGTAAGTATTTAGATATACATTACTCATTAGATTATTCTTTGTACTTTTAAGTACACTTAATGAGTCGATAAGGATTACTGATCTTATGGTTCTATTTAATCGAAAATATTCTAAGTTGTTTAAAATAGTTACCACTTCTCCTACCAAGACAGATTTCCGATACGAAATTAATTTTCTTTCTGTTTTACTGGACAGTATACCGCACACCCCGTCTATTCAGATCTTTTTAAATCATCTACATATGTATATGTATATGTAAGTAATCCTTAAATTCCAGTTGTTATTATAATGGCAGTATCAAGGCTGGGAATATGGAAGAAATTAGGAATAATAATTTGTGGTTGTTGAAAAACTTTAAAATTTTCATGCTCCTGGTATGGTATATTAAAGAATATTGGGAATCTGGAATATATAGCCAATACTTCTCTAAATCGGGATCATGATATTCTCTATTATATTTCATTTTAAAAGCTGAAAATTTAAATAAAATCAGTTTGTGGCTAGAAATGGAAGATAAAATAGTATACAATACAACATTTTTTTCCATAGGTAAACAGTAATGAAATTGTTCTAAACCAAAATTGTTAGTTATTCTGCTACTGTCACTGTCAAGTTGATTCTCTTACACAGATTATTTAAAACATAGTTTTTAATACGCAATCCAGTGTGAACAAAATAGTTCATTTAACTAAACAGGAGAGAATTGAAGTGTTAATGATGGTCGGATATGGCGAATTAATAAAATCTGGTGAGTAGGTTTATCAGTTGTTGAATCATGAACATTCTGATAGACTATGACAGGATTATAATCATTTTGAGAGGTTTCATCATCACGTTATATAACATTATAAATGTAAATTAAGATCTATAAAATATTTTTAATACTATTTTCACAACTTTCTGTCAGTGCAAAGACATAATTTGGCAAATGGCCTAATGCATGGTGTTAAAATTGTTATCTGAAATATTTTTCAGTTAAAAATAAAATTGTACAAAACATGATTTATGTTGATATTTCTATATATAGTCAGATTATGGTCAGATGAATGTTATTTCTGTTGATTAATGTGCCATAATAATAAAACAATGATTTATGTGTCCTAAAATTAAAGAATAAAAATTTTAAAGGTTATATAAATTAAAAATATATAAAATAAAATAAAATATTTAGATAATATGAAATAAATGGTATGAAAAAACTATATATGTATAGCTAGTATGTGGACTTTTTTGTTCAGTTATGATAAATAAATATATGCATATAATACGACATAATGTCTAATCTATGGATTCGTCAATATAAGAAGACTTAATTATTAACTTATATCATTATGATAATACTTATAAAGTTATATTTATTTTACTACTTGATTGCGTTGTCCAAATACAGTTCTTTGTAACCTTTAGTATAGTGGTGAGTGGGAAGGAAGAAAATTTTCATAATAAAATGTCCATATATTACTAATATTAAATACGTCATAGAAATATATACTAGACTTCCTGATGGTAATGAAAATATATAAAAATCCACAAAATCTATTAAGGCATGTAAAAAATTTTTAATTTACAAAACATGAATGTTTACAATTATTAAGTTTTCAGGAGCTGGTCGATTTCTTCTTATTTTCTAAATAGATCCCATCTACTTCATTAGGATCGTCCGAGCAATTATCCACAAAGCAACGCAGAAGTCACAAATGGAGGAGAAAATTGGCAACAAGTTGTAGATGTATGGACCTGGCAAACAAGATTTGGCCATAAACAAAATTTAATAAATTTACAGAAATCAGTCAGAATTTACAGAGGATAAGGTAAGATATGGAACGAAGAAAAGTAAAGACGATAAAATAACCAACCCCGAAGTGTGGGCAATCAATATTAAAAATCGAATTGTTTCCGGAATTTTTTTGAAGCATTCCATGTTCGAGTTACAGAATTTTTTCCAATTAAGGTTCTCACCCTATATAAAATCTAAACTGTTTCTAAGATATATGTGAATGTAACTTATTTCGTCTAAGGTAATTGCATATTTCTTAAGTGAATTTAATTTAGATGAATTTTGATACTGTTAGTAAACAAAAAATTAACACTAAGCATTTGTTATAATAAAATGTTTTAAGCTTTAAGTTTCGTATCAACTCCCACGAGCCCTTCAATGGTGAGTCAGATAGAATATGAAATTGGTACAAAATTTAGAGATTAGTTTTAGGTATCTTTTTAGTCATTAAGTGTACATACTTGTAGGACTCCTCAATTATTCCATATTAAATTTTCCACTTTATATTTTGATAAGCGATATCATATGCCAATTATGTAGTGAAAATACAGAAAAATAAACAAAAGTTTAGGGGTTTTAGCAGTAGACCTTTATTTTCGAGAAATCGTTGTTATTAGCAATAAACACAACTGTCACATTCTACATTTTTGAATATACTTTCACTTTTTAATTTCCCAAAGCCTCGTTAAGAATGAAAAATATTCTTACTTTCTTGATTTTTCTGTATGAAGGTCCACTTAGAGCCTGTCAGGGTTGGCATTACCTGGTTACGGTGGCGCGACCTATTTATTAAATATCTGATATAAAACTTTTTCTTATATAAACCGTAAAATTTTGCGCAAAAATATCTTACAAAAAGTTTTGGGAAGGGTTTGGAACTACTTTCATTATCAGAATGTGTTCTGTTTATGTTTATAATACACAATAGATTATATTTCAATCTTATTGGCCTAGTCATTTCAGAAATGAAATATATTTCATATGTATGTATATGAAATTTCCCAGAATCATTTTAATAATTTATCAAAGTATCATGTTAAGAAATCTTCAATAAAAAGGTTCTCTCATTATAGCTATCAAAGTGTAAACTATAGTAAACTTATCTCTAGCATTTCAAAAATTAATCAACCAGTTACCATCAATAAATGTATAGGGCAAGCACCTACTTATAGTCGTATATAATAATAAGTTTTTAATAAGTTTTATATATAATAATATAATAAGTTTTTGAATTATATAGGCAATTATTTTTAGCATAGTTATAATTATCGCAAGGATTATAATTTACCCCATGTGGAATAAGGTGTAAATTTTACTGGTTACAGATGTATTAAGTTTAGAAATAGTGAGACACCACATTCACACCACCTTAAAAGGGGTAAAGTTTACTTTGCAGATTTCAAGAGAATAAGAAATCTTGTAGATATCAATTACTTTATTTATTTTTAAATAAAAAACTTCGTTATACCCATGGAATAAACTATTAACATTCAAGTCAAAGAAAAGTTCTAACTTTACCATTTATTCAAATTACTTATTTATAATCAATTGACCATTTTACTAATATTAATATGAATGAGATAAATTACGTGGTTTATGGCAGCATTCATGGACTTATCAACAAAAAATCATAATAATGGTTAAAATATAAAGTAGCAAAAAGTTTACATAACACCTTGTCAACAATACATCCTTCAATATAATTTTTTCTATAATCTTCTTGTTTCCTATTGTGTTCTTTAAAATAACAAAAAACCAAGAGATAAGACATACGGTAAAACTTCAGATAAATTTTTAACACCGCTTCAGTGCGTGAGTAGATTTAGCTAGTGACTGTTGTTTCCTTATATTGTTATAAAGTGTGTTTTGGTGCATCATGAATCATGAGTGTTCTTTGTTTCGTGCGTGACTTAGCTGGTGTACATTGGGTTTCTTTGAGAGAAAAGCACGTGTTCAACTGAAAAGAACTTTTCTCCGGCAACCCTTTCCGTATCATTCGATATGTACCAGTTCACCAAGCGTAAGTATATTGTTATCTCTTTGTTTTTCACTGTGACAATTTGGCTCGTTTTTAAATATCACGAAATTATTTTCGTAGTTAAATACCTATTGTATAAAACACTGATAATATACAATTTTTTTTTGGATTCCATTGGAGTGTTTAAATGAGATTTTTCTTCAAAAGTCCCAATGTTACGTTTCCAGACGGAGTCTTCAACATAACTCTAAAAACCTGCCTCTGCTACTATTGAAAAGGCATTTTGGTCTCATATATTTGTGATAAGAATGCAAATAATTTTAGATATTACTATTTTTAGGAAATTTCTTTGAATTTAATAGTGGTTAGTTCTTGCTGTGTCCCCTCACTTTATGCATCAAAATAACTAATTATTTCGAAATGTTCTGTCAACATAAACTATTATTATCACATGGTGAATGATCCAAAGTGAATACGTTATACTTTTCTTTAATATATCTACAATTTTATATACAACTGATATTCGAATAAATATTTTGTGTATTGTAAAGTATGAAATAAGAATAATGAACCGACCGAGAACGTGACGCATAGGAAAATGAAGTGAAAGAATTAATGTGCTATTCTTTGTATATAATTCATATAACAGAGTAGATATTTTTATGCAGCGATGTCCTACTCCATAAAATTACAGAGTACTATCACTTTGTTTTACGAAACTGCAATGTAGTTTGACTTGTAACAACACCAGAACTTAATTGGTAATTTGTCTAATGCAATACATCTACGAGTGAAATTGAAAAAGAATTCCTATGGTGTAACTTTTTTTAGTAATTTCTACATGACTAGTATTACTTTAAGAACAAGTAAAAGAAAACCACGTAGCTAATTAAACGAAATATTTACAAATCTCAGGTAATTAAAACATAAAAAATTTACTTTTTTTTTCATTGACGCAGGTTCATGGGTATTGCTCAAGATTTTTTGTCAAACAGTAGCGGAAAAGTATAGTTTATTGTTAGATTTGAGGTAAAATCAATTTCTGTCTATGGGAATTTTAAGTGCCTTAATCACTATCGATGAATTAAATAAGCATCATGTTAGAAACGATATAATTATGATCAGTATACCTTTCAAGAGAGACGTATTGTATTCAACTTGCTATCATATCAGCTTAATCATCTGTAAAATCATTGCTGGTTATTGAAAGGTTTTTAAACTCACTTACTGTTAGTTCAAGAGGAACAGTTCTACAGCAGATATTTCGGTAATATAAATTGTCACGTTTATATTGTTATATAATGAATTCTTTTATGTACATAAAAAGTTTTAATACTTTTGTTTGGTTATTGAAAGAATGACAGTTTCTATTTGCTGTGCGGCTAGTTATTTAATTATTAGCAGTTCTTGTATCGAAAATTTATACTTTCTGCTCACTTTCGCTTTAAAACGACATTGTAATAAATTTCGCTATCCACCATAGCAAAAAACATGTTTATTTTGAAGCAAGAAGAGTTTTGGTTGACAATTGCTTTATTTTAAAACACGCAAAACAAAAATATTAATACAATAATGTGACGAATTTTTTATGATTTTAAATAGACTGCAGGGATTATAAAGCTATTTTGCTATTATATGAAGACAGTAATATACAATGATTGTGTAGGTAGTAGTTTTCAAATTACTAATTATTTGTAATGGGCGCTACTTGGTGCGTAAACTGCCTTAATATATACCATGAGTTTGTGGCACGTATCGAAACCAAAGTATATCATTTTAGTTATTAGCTTGAATAATATTGTAATTAGACGAACATACGTTAACAATAGCAGGTGTTATTATGAGGTCGGGAACCTTTCCCTTCCTTTGCCAACTAGGGTTCCACCAGATAACTTTATCCAAGAATAATGGTGATCCCTTATTTAATTTATATTGTACCAACCCCCCACGGAGGCCTCTAAACATTGAAAACTACCAAAATAGTGACATTATACTTTAATAAACACTCCAACAGAGATCACATAAGGGTTGGAATAATCTCGATAAAATTGTTACCGGGCAAGTAAAGAAGAAGTGCTCAAATACGTCGATTAAGTTTTTTAACTGCGTATTTTTTGGTAGGTATGCGTATATTTTCTTGACGTCAATAGTCTTGGAGTTATAACGTCATTAGTGGTTTTTTAAATGGTAACATCCTTATGCAATTATGTACATAATTTTACATATGGTGCGTAAAACTTTGTAGTAGGTTATATGACGATCATTTCAAGAATTCTCTTGTAACGTATTACAAGAAAATCGGTTTAAGCTTGCACATTGTCGATAGGTGAATAGCACAATTTGAACCCTTAATTTAATGGTTCTCGTTGGAATTAAATATTATTTTTCATAGTTAATATTGTTCTGATTCATTTTCCAAAATATTCACATTCAAATCCATATACAAATAAACAGTCTGCCATAAAATTTCATGCATCATACGTAAAAAAATGTTCTAACATACGTAAGTGGTTTCATCAGATAAGGCCATTAAAACAACCGTCAATGATGTTCTAACTGAAACAGTAATGGCGTCAAATAAATTCGTGTTCTAAAAAATACCCATTTAAAACATAAATCTGTCTGAGAATTTTTTTTACTGGCCCAGTAACTGTTTTATTGAGTTTCTTGCAAGGGTACTCACTATATATTTACTATAAGTAAAAGATAATTTATCCCTGTCAATTTTAAAATAAGTGTCTCGCCACATTGCAGAGTTATCTTTAATTGAAATACATGAATACATCCTATACGAGAATGTTTGACAAACCTATAAATTCGATTTGGTAACAATACAATGTTTTATCACAAAATACGCGAACAATTTAAGTTTCAGAGTTATTTGCGAACGTTATCGTCGTTGTCAGGACCATCCTGGTCTAATATCGGCTAATTATAGTATCTTTTTTAAACAATATCACTCCTTTTATGAGTTTTAAACTTCATACAAGATTAAAAGTTAACAGATATATAAGAACATATCATTTTGATATGATATAAATACTGCAAAGCCGTGATATAATTTTTTTTACAAACAAATTTTACCAGGAGTTTTATACCAGTAAGGCAGTAAAATTAATACGACGTGGCGTCTAATGTAAACATCATATATTTTGTTTAGAGAAACGGCTTCATAGTGCAATAAGAACATATGGTGTAGATTTTAATTAAAAATACCGTCTTCATTGTACACTTTTTTATGTAAAATAGATATCACAATGAATATATACCCCCAATTAATGTTATCTATATTGTATATTAACAGAATGAAATAAGGCAACATTTGAAATGGATACACTTTATTGTATTTTCTCTTTCTCATCTACTATTATTATGTTATATGGGTTTGGGCCTCATCAGCCACTGATCGCATGGGTAGTCCTTTGACGATACCCTCTTATCCGGGTCATTATCCAAAAATGCTATCCCATAATGTCCCCCACCTTAAGCCTTGCCTCCTCTAGATTAACAGTCCCTAATATAAGGTACCTCTTCTCATCCAGTGCGGAGCAGCTGTAAACAAGGTGAATCGAGGATTCCTCGTCTCCTTTACAGTATCTGCAGGCCGGGCTGTCAGTCAACCTCAGCTTGTGCTTATTGACTTCAGGTCACTATGATGGCGCGTTATGATTCCCATCAGGGTTTTGGCTTTCTGCGTGTTCAATTTAATGAATTCTTGGGCCCATTTCTCAATCTCTGAGTATTCGATGTAGAGTTAAGTTATTCAACAACCCGTTACTCCTCTCCATCTTTTATTGTGCTGGTATCTTGCCCAGCCATTGATGCGGTCTTTGATCAGATTCCGACTTATTCCCACTGCAGGTTCTGGTCCATAGAGGTTTTCCTTGGTCCCTAGTCTGGCAAGGTCATTTGCAATTAGATTTCCCTTAACTCCATTATGTCCAGGTATCTATAAGAGTTCCACCGGTCCCTCCCCTGCCAAGTGGTTCAATGCTTCATAGTAATTATAGACCAGCTTCGACTTTGTCGTTGCTGAATTCAGGGCTGCCAACGCCGCCTTGCTATCTGAGCAGATACATACCTTCTCCTGGGTCCGATTTTGGTCGGCCCCCAGAACACCGTATGTAATTGCAACTAGCTTGGCCTGGAGTGCGGTAGTGTATTTGCCCAGGGGGAAGGTTTTACCTATCCCATCGTGTCGCCTATACACCCCCGCACCCGTTATGTTCCCACTCTTGGCTCCATCTGTGTACCAGATGTCTCCATTGAGTGCTAATCCAGCATGACCCCATCCAGTCGGTTTTTCTGGTGAGGGTGATCTTATATTTCCTTTCAAACAGGAAGTGGACATCCGTACTGTCAGAGGGTATCCATAGGAGTCCCTCCTCAGCTAGCTATCTTCATGGTCTATTAAGGTCCCTTATCTTCCTATTCATGTTTTCCACCCTGTCATTTTCATCTATATTCTACTAATTAAATACGGAAATATGTATATGTACTAGTGAAAGTTTCGAAAAATATTATTTGTTAAATAATAATGCAGTCAAATTGTTAAATGTCATATAAGGAACTCATTCCGTTTAACTAGTCTATCAGTTAAACCTTTCGATCTAATTATTTTATTTATCTTTGATACTTTTCTGGGTCAACAAAGACTTGATCATTTTGCAGCTGTTGATGTTCACAAGACGTTCAATATTTCAAATATTTTTTTCATATAAACAAAACTCAATTTAAACTGAAAACAAACATTTAGAAGATTACATTACATTTTAATGAGGTATATGATGTACTCACATAATTAATAATTGATCACATTCTTAAGAACATTAAGTAGGTATATACCATTTAAATATAATCCTCAAGTAGCTTAAAATTCTGACTATCCAGAAAAAAATTATTTTTAACAATCTGGGCCGTCACTCTTACCGTCTCTTTATTAGAATATAATCAGATTATAGTAATTAGTTAGAAATCACGATCACATTACATCACGTTTTAATAACTGCAATACAATGACTACATGCATGCGTACTATAGAATAGTTATATTGGACGGATGATAATTTGCACCATGTGGTGTGAAATATATTACAATCGTATTATAATCATAATTATATCGTATATTTGTATTAGTTTTATATCCAAAATGTATTAAAGTTTACAAAAATAATGGCGCAAAAGTTTACCAATTACACCGATGTTCAGTTTTATACGAAAAATTTATGGTAATAAAACAGTAGTGAATTAAGATGGCGTATTCCTTTTAGTCACCCTGTATGTCATAAGAATTCTTATCATTTATTTAAGAAAACATGTTACAACGCGTACCATAATAAGAAATTATTAATTAAGAATTAACGTGGTATAATATCGTCGTAGAGTATATCAGATAAATAATTTTTCATTTGATAAACATAGACTATTTAAACTAGAAACACAGTGGCCTTATAGACTACTTATACAGTTCATGAATCATTGCGATAATAAAAAATACATGTTAACTATTCCGTATTAAATGCCTTTCTGGAAATACCGTAAGATTTACAATTATTTTTGCCGTTCCATGATTTTGGATTGTAGTCAGTTTGGATCAGTGCAGTCGACAAATAAAACCACATTTGAGTATAGCTGAATATGAGAATTAAAGATTTGAATTACCAGATACTGGAAATCACTGAGATATTACTGGATTGAATTACTGGAATATAATTAAAACTGTTCTTGATAAGATACGGGTTGTAAGATATATTGTAGTGAAAGTCTATATTAAACTCATGTTCTATTGTTGAACCTTCCATGCAGCAACAAAAATAGGAGACCAATTTTCCACGCATACCTGCAGATTATATTCCACCCGACGCGTTTCTTACCAACTGTGTTGATATTATAAAACATGATTGAAATAGTTTTTATTATTTCCTGAAGATGCCAACTTAGTTAACGAAACGCGCGTCAAACGATGCATAATATTTTGGTGTTTGTAGAGTATCTTATGTAACATAGATTTTGGATTTGTACAGTATAGGGACATTATTATTGGTATGATATCCTCCTCGGTCTGGTATTGCAAATATCGATTGCTTGAATTCATTACTCTCATGCAACTTCGTATATTCACAAACTGGTAAACTTTAATCCCTACTGGTTTTCTATGAAGAAATATTACGTCGTTAGTTATCTCTAATGCCAAGTTCGGCTTCCTACTGATTCTATTTACATTTGCAATTTTATCACTTTACACAGTAAGTAAATATTAACAAAGCATTTAGTACATCTGGTTACACTGTGAGTTATGTAGTTAGAAAGTAGAAATGGTCTTCCATAGAGCTGAAGAACAACGCGCGATAATGGCATGGTGTTCAGGCCAGATGAAGAAATCTATCGCCATTAATTACTGATAAGATGTTTTATTATGTTTGATATAAATATATACGGGGTGTAGACAGTTTTATACCTCTTAAAACCATCTATTTTCTATTTGTATATTATATAATATGATGTGTTATGTAGAAAACTTAAACTTCAACCTATTGTAAACATTAACATCAATAGACTTATTTTTATGGTGAACATTATCGTTTAACATAATGAATAACGTTTGACAGTAAATAAATAAATCAATATATTGTACCTAACTATATATTTGGTATTTAGTAATTGCCATCATTATATAAACACCCGCGAATACTTTGTTATATTGAAGATTACCTTAAAGCCTTAGGTTTTTTTTATAGTGGTTTTTAGTGTAATACGGTAAAAGATGAAGTAATACAATAGTTCATGGGAAGCTGTAACCTTCCTTATATAATATTTAAAATTAGTGAGTATTTAGTCTACAAATTAATTAACTATTTTAAAAGAAAATATGGATAAAATAAATCGTTATTATTTAGATACACTTAACTGATGTTACTCCACTAATAACATTATTTTTTTCCGTTCATTACTTGTTATCAGAATATGCCCATTTTGTGAGCTAATATGCTAAGATAGTACAAGATAGCGAAACTATTTATTGACATGATCCCACGATGAATTTTCTTATCTTTCGCAATCAGTTATATTGGAGTAGTTTAGTTGTATTGTGGTGGCATCTCATTCTGTTGTTATGCACTATCATTTTAGTTTTGATAACATCTCTAACGAAATGCATTCATAACTCATCATGGAAAGCCTGACTAGACTCATATAAAGTTGAACTTGTGGACAAGTGCAGAATGTTTTATTAGCTTCATAAATCAATTTCTCTGTCCAGATCAATAGCTTGAACTTCCTTCCTATCGGTCAGTACATACATTTCTTTAACCCTTGTGTCAACATATTCTATATGAGTCTAATGTCGACATGTTGCTTATATTCTCAGTACGTGGCATCGTGGTTTTATTCTTTATGTGCCCTGACGTTGAAGAATGACAGGACGGTCTGCATATGTCTTAGTAGTCGATAAACTAACGTGTGTAAATCAATATTTCTAAGACACTTTCATGAGGAACTCTAGGGTTCCGCCTGAAACATCTTTAAATAAACGTATATCCAGATATATGTTTATCTAGAGATGTGGTTGGAGATATATGGGTTATGGTTACCATTTTGTAGTGGACTTCTCGTTACTATATGTACATGATATTTACCTATGTTGTGAACAAAATGATGCTACTAAAGTAGTCGTGGTGATAATCATAGTAGTATTATGTTAGTATCTAACTACAAGTAAATATATAAGCAAAACCTATAGACGTTCTTTAGTATTCATATTATATTTCTTTATTAATGTCAATGGATATACCATAAATAAGAAACATAATTTATTTACTGGTGTATTGAAATATATAGTAGGAAAATATGGGTTAGAACAAATTCAATAAAATTTTTACCGAACAAGTAAAACAAATTGAGGATTTTGTTCTTTAGATGCAAATTTTCTGATATACGCATATTTTTCTGACACCATTACTATTAAAGTTATGTCATATCATTTATAGTGGTAAAATTATATCATTAATAGTGGTAAGTAACATCCTTATTTGATGATGGAAATTTTAATATAGGCTACATAAAAATTTTCTAGAAATTTATTAAATAATTTTTTAACAGCATGTACTTCCATTCTTTCGTTCTAACACTGGTTGTACCTACTTTATTGAGAATTCTATTTTTCCGTGTTAATATATAATGTTCATTTTAAATGTTTTTACAGGTATTGTTTTTTACGTTACTTGACGTGACATTCTTTCTTAATTCTTTTATAATTTGGAATTGTATTTTGTTATTTGGCACTTACGTTTATTAGGCTACACAACAACACAACTTTTACTTCTACTGTCAGAAGTTGTCAAAATATTACACGCTTAAGTGAAAGGAACTGAAATTTTGATGATAATTGGCTATGGACATAGGACTTGTACACACGTTGAGGTTTGTCTACTAGTTATTTGTTGTTTTGGGTTGTTCAATAAAAAGTATTCTGAACGATATATTACATAGCCAACTGTAAATAAAATAGAAGTGAAATTTAAAATGTTGGTACTGTCAGACTAAGTTATACTAGAGGACGTCCTGCTGTTCCGAATGATACATAGTTGAATGTGTTATCAGCTACTTAGGAAAGTTCTTATAAGCCAGCTCTTAAATTGCATTGGAGCTTGCAAAATGTCAGTTATGTGTTTTAAAAAGTCTGAAATAGAATAGCAGGCGCCCATATAAAGGCCAAGTAGTTTTGAAAAGATGATTTCGAATGTAGAATAGACGATTTTTTTACTTAATGATGGAGCCATGTAATAATAGTTCTCAAATCAATTTTATTTTGTCTGATGAGGCCACTTTACCTCACTTACGGTACTGCATCTAAACATTAAAATCCCGGATACCAGAATAGTCAACATGGTATCAATATGACGGTGTCCCACAAAATTACTTACGAATTGCGTGTTATTACCTAAATACCATTTATCCCAATAAATAGATTTAGTAGAAGAGGGCTTATTAAGTGGTCAACTACGAGTATATATCCTAGCGAATCTAACTTCGCCCGTCTATTTTTTGTGAAGTTACGTTCTGAAAAATATAGAATTTGACACGAGGTAAGGCCAATTAACACTGAAACGCTATATAACGTTTTACAAGAATTTCAGTTTTCATTTGAACACTTGCTTAATGGTGTCTATTTATTTTAATTATTATTTTTTATATCATGTTCTGATTAAGTTGCTAAAATATTATTTGTTCGTCAAAACAATCGTTATGTAGTTTAAAGCAAACTTTGACACTTTAACGCAAATGAAATGTGTTCCCTTAAATAGCGTCATTAGATGAAGATATATTCAAAAGTCATTTACAAAAACTGTGGGAAACCTCATAATTCCAACAATGATGACGTCAAAATATATATATATATATATATATATATATATATATATATATATATATATATATATATATATATATATATATATATATATATATAAAAAGATAATCATCTAAAAAAATAAAACTGTCCTGTTTTTGTAGTTTCCTCTTACTTGGCCGGTAACGGGTTTATCGAATTTGTTTCAATCTTTATTTACTCACTGTATATAGATGATGCAATTCGAGTCATGATAATATGATGTAAATCAAATTTACATATATTATGGCCACAATATCCGTGTATGCAAAATCTGTCAAGATGAATATATATTCTAAAGGTATTAAAGCTGGATCTAAGTGTATTTAATGAAAGTATTAAGATTTATGTATTATTTATTTTCATGATATTGGTAATGATTGATTTTAATTTTCAGTATATCATAATACGAGTCAACTGAAGACTGTCCTTGAGTGTTGTTTTAAATAAGTCGGTAGTGTCTCAAAATAGAATAATAATAATTACTAATAATACTGAATCTGCTTATCTTTGCTGCGTTTTATACAACTAAACCTCGGTCTTTTATATGTTCACAAAATTTTATTCTATTGCCGTTTTTATTTGAATCGTAAAACAAAAATCCTTAGTGCTTAAACTTAAATATGAATTTCCCCATTTGAAGAATATTTAAATAATATTCTCGAAATAAACTTGCCAATATTGCCAAACACTTATAGTTTATTTCATCGCTATTTGCCACATAGAAAATCTCAAAACATAACCTTGGCGTGTTTTTATGGCTAGGCTCAGGCAAGCTCTTCCGTTTATCGGCAAGATAAGAGTGTTTTTTATTTGGCAAAAGGCGATGAAGTGATTGATTGATGAAAGGCGATTACTTTTATATTTGAAAGCATACTTCTTGAAACTTACGTGGATTTGTCGCCAGAGAAAATTACTTTATAAATAATATAGGTATTCAGTTTCTTTGCACTTTCGGTTAGTACTATGACAAACTAAATTATTTTGAAATTGAAACGTCATATATTTTTACATTTCCAAACATAGAATAAAAAATTACGATTATAAACACTATTGTGAAACATTCTGTTTAAAAGGAAAGTTAATAAATAATTGTAAAACAAACGGTTACCACAATATAGATATATTTTAAAGAAATTTCATTTGTATAAAGTCGAATCCAAGTAAAATTAAAGGCAATATTATCTAGTAAATAGACATTTAAATGATTGCTTCTATATAAAATCCAATACTGTTTTTTTGTATAAACAACAATCCGCAATCATGTTCTAGCCTGGTAGTTTCCTTCAGAAAGTAATCCAAGTTCAGTTTTTCTATAATTTGGTCAATATATTATGTTTGTAGTATAGGTTAGTGGAATACGTAAGCAAACCGCATTACTATGTTTCATTTTTGTGAAATTTGATTTCCCCATAAAGCTGACATTGAACAGGTACTAAATATGTAATATCAGTTATTCCACTAAATACGTATGCATATAGTAATATCAGATGCCTAACGATATTTTAAAAATGGTATATGTTTATGTATTGTGGACCTGTAAAAGAAAGCTTGGCGTAATATTTGATATAAGTAGTTCAATAATATTAGTCATGTTGAAGAACTGGTCGCAAATTGTCATTTCATCATTTTACATAAATCGTTTTGGATGATTTTCCAAAGTAGCTTTGGAATCCCTACAGATTCGAATACGGATCTTGAATTTGTAGATCGCATATTTTTTACGTATCCTCTTCACAATACAGTGAATAAGACTAACTGTGAATTATCCATCCTATGACTATTAGGTATTATATTATCTAGAAGATAAACTGCCCAAATAGGTATTTTTTTTTCAAATAGATATTTCCCATTAAAGGTTCATTGACTGCTGATAAATACCTACATGCCTTAATAGATTACTTAGTATATTCAGTTGCAGTATTATAACCGAATGACAGATTGTATAAATATAGCATAGAACATTAAGAAGAAAGCCATTCTTATCCATTAGCCATTTCTTATAATTATTTTTGGGGCATATGATTCGAATTACTTGTTGTATATATTTATATAAACCAGCTTTTAGCTATATATAGTGGTTAATTGTATATGATGGTATACTAATACAAAAATAAATAGGGTATTTTGGTCCACGAAAAAAGAGATATTACCAAATTTATCGAAAAGTTCTACACGACACTCTCTGCATCCGCTATAGGACGTCAAGTACACAGTAGAAAAAATATTAAGAACGCCGGTTCTGAAGAACTGCTTGAAATCACAGGAAGTGAAATAAGAACAACACTACTTCAGATGAAAAACAGCAAGAGTCAGAGAGAAAATAAAATCACGGCAGAAATGCTAAAATTCGGCGGAAAACCAATAGAGGAGGCAATACAAATCTTGCTGAACAAATGCCTTCAAGAAAGGCAAATCCCAAAAAATTGGTGCAACGCTGAAGTGATGTTAATATTCAGAAAAGGTGACAATACAAACATCGAGAATTATCGATCAATATCGCTGCTATCACACCTCTATAAGTTGTTCTCCAAAGTACTGACAAACCGGCTGACTGCAAAATTTGACTTATACCAGCCCATCGAACAGGCCGGATTTAGAAAAGGATATGGGACAACCGATAATATCCACACCATACGTATCCTGATAGAAAAATGTACGGAGTATAACGTTCCCCTACATTTAGCATTTATCGACTTCCATAAGGCATTCCATTCCATCGAAATAGGGACTCTTCTTAACTCCCTCGATAACGCAAGAGTTGATTCGCGCTGTACAAAATTAATCAAAAACATTTATAATATTGCAACTATGCATATGAAAGTAGACGAAACAACCAAAACAAATAAAATCAACTTGGAAAGGAGGGTGACAGTATTTCTCCGAAATTATTTACGTTAGCACTGAAAGACGTCTTCATGAACCTAAAATGGGAAAATAAAGGCATAAACATTGACGGATCGCGCCTGAATCATTTAAGGTTTGCTGATGACATAATTATAATAGCCAACAATATCCAGGAGCTTGAGAAAATGCTTGATCAACTAAACTACGAGTCCAACAAAATTGGATTAAAAATCAATCAGTCCACGACAAAGATAATGACCAACGTTGATGCAAATATAAGGCTGGAAGGACAACCTATTGAAAAGACGAATGAGTATATATACTTAGGACACTCCATTAAACTAGGAAAAGAAAATCAACATGCTGAAATCAGCAGAAGAATTAAACTGTCCTGGGCAGCCTTTGGAAAGCTATAATATATACTCAAAAGCCACGAAGTTCCAGTCAACCTTAAGAAAAGAGTATATAACACATGTATACTTCCAGTCGCCACTTATGGATTGAAAGCAATATCTCTGACAAAAATATACGCTAACAAATTAAGAAGATCACAGAGGGCAATGGAAAGAGCCATGGTAGGAATTTCCGAAATACGGAAATCAGGAAACGGACCCAAATAAAATACATCATAGAAGAAATAGTAACAATGAAATGGCGATGGGCAGGACATATAACCGGACAAGACGACACCAGATAGTCACGCAAAGTCACAGAATGGCGCCCAAGAGAAACGAGTAGGAGTATAGGGCGACCCCAGAGACGATGGGTGAATGATATAAGGGCGATAGCAGGAAGGAAATGGATACAATGTGCACAAATCAGGGAGGAATGAAGAGAATAGGGAGAGACCTTCGTCCAGGAGTGGATGGATATGGGTTGAGGAAGAAGAAGAAGAAGGTATACTAGTATTTCATGAAAGAGAAACTGGGGTTCTAACTGATGTTAATTAAGGTTAAGTTACCACATTCTTAATAAAGTAATCCCTAAAATGATTTTCAGAATATAGTTTTAAGAAACAAATTGCAGTTAGTTATGGATTAGGTCGGAATCTTTTCGAGTTTTAATTATGTCAACTGTATTAAATAACGTTAACTATATTAACCCTTCGTTACATTCCTTCTTAGCCAAGATATATACCGCACATGGGAATTTCCACAACAACGTTCTGGCAACGACTGCCGGAGAGTCGAGGAGACCCATCTCCTTACCTGTGATTTGTGCTTTTCTAAGTTCCATAGAAGAAGAATCCTAGTAGCTCTCCTTGGCCCTAGATGCGTGGTTCCCACATTAATTCAACTTTCCTGAAAATGCGGGCCTGAGGACCGCTTACCGTGTAACGAAGGACTAAAAGTCATCATATGGTACTTAAAACGTGAAACACTACCACATCACATTATGGTCTATAATTATACTATATAACTGTGCTTCCAGTTGATATATTAACAAATATATAAAATATCGATAATTTATGAGAATGAAGAGGAAAAAATCCACACTCATATAGGCGTGATTCAATCAGAATCACTGAAACATATAGAAAATTTTTCGGACTGGATATTATTAGAAAATGGATGAATGTAATATAATGTATAGTAAAATATTTAACACCAAGTAGTGGTGTTAACTGCCACTTAAAATAACAAAGTAAATTAATTAAAATTATATTCCTATGTGCTATATAAAAAACTCTAGTAAAAGAATATATAAATATGTAACACTTTTATTTTTCGTTCTTGATTGAAAAAGAATATTAAGTTCTAGGTGTTATTTACTGTTCTAACTTTAATTATTAAAATGTTGTTATTTAAAGAAACATAAACTTCTCTGAACCTATACTTAATAATTCGTCAACAATTGACAACTTAATTCCAACACCAATATTTCAAAATGTGATAGTATAATAACATTAAAAAAAAACTATACAGTGCACTACCTTAAAGCAGTAAAATAAGATAATAATTTCTCCGCTATACTAACTACGTTATTTCTTACGTAAATTGCATAGAAATTATTTCAAAATTGCATTCTGCATAATAATACATCCTTAGCGTGTTGTAATATTAAAAATACGATAAAAAAGAATTATTTCTGCGAGCAAGGCAACAGGTACGAGTGGTAAGCTACTTTTTCTAACTCTCACCAAGCCATCAACTTCTTGCGGATAGATCAAGACAACGAATGCATTCACTTGTTTCTTGAATACCACGTGCTTCAGGTGTTTTGCCGGTTATACGGTCGTAGTAGTTGGTGCATTGAACTAGGTGTACGGCGCGCTTCTCGTTTATTACAAACAAACACGAAAACGAACAAAAAGGCAAACAAAGGGTCAGTTTTATGACTGAAAATTTTTTCAGTAATTCGTGTTAAGGAGTTTTAAAATTTATTGTCTTGACAATAAGTGTTTTTTTTGTGGTGGTGATTTTGTGAAAACATAAAATTATTGTTGGTATCAAAACATAAAAGTATATGTTGGTATATATCACTGGGTGTCTACAACTAAACAATTTTTTAAGGTAATTATATTTTATTAATATATAAGTAGTGTATGTATCTGTATTTGCTGCCAGTATGTGAAAATTCACCAAATATATTTATCTACTTCATTTAACATAAAACTACTTATAAAAAAATAAGAAAATCTAAGAAAAAGGTATTTAATTCCAAATTTTAAACTGTGGGTCACACTTTCAGCAATATACCTATTGCTTTTTTGTATTGTTTGAATAATGCTACGTATAACCAAGTAGTTGTTCAAGTGAAGTTATTCTGTAAAGTTTCAGTCAATCATCCATAATACTCATCAATCAATATGATCAATAATCAATTTCGAGTCAGGTAAATACCAATAAAATTCCAAGTTCTGAACAAATATGTTTTCCTGAAATTCGCCCATACCTAAAATATGTTAACGGGGAATTACGTTAACTTTATAGAGAAGACAACACTTAGTTAAAACGTTTTATTTGACGTCTAATTACATTCTGATTACCATGCCGGATGATTCTGAATTTAAAGGGTTCGTTATCATCAGGCGTGGGTTACAAATAATAAGTTTATCTGTGGTTCGGATGCATAACATGTTTAGTTACGAACCGCAGACGGACAGATAACAAAAATAAAAACAATGATAATAATTGTTCGTTATATTACTCCTATATAGGAGAAAAAATAGAAATTGTTTTTCACACTTTCAGAAAATATATGAAATATTAAATAAATTGTTGAAACAATTTTAAAGTTATTTAATATAGTTTTTGTTATTTAATTTTTTTATTGTTACATATCATTACCACGAATATATTCAATTTCAGATTAATAAAGTTTATTTATTCATTATGCTATGCGATAAAATGAAAATATCTACTATAACATTTCTCCTGTATTTTTAATATACTTATCATATATAATAAAGATTTTTGCGTATGTCCTTGAACTTCTTTAAATTTCTAATTTATATTCCTACTTCTTATGTTAATTATAATTTTATTTTTCTTAATAATTTCTTAAAATAACCTCAATGATACTATAAAGTTCAAGCACGCAAAATTAAAATAAAATACCCTGAATATTTTCTGCCAATTTAACAGAACAATACGTATTTGATATTTCTTTATCGCGTATAATAGTTCCATAAAATTGTTCATGCTTTATTGTATGAAAATATATGCAGCAATATTATTATTAAAATCCTTAATAAATAATATAAAACCTAAGAACAACTATGTGGATACATTTTGAACTGCTTCTATATGAGTAACCACCAATTTGTATAATGTTCGCGGTTTATATTTAAATGCTAATATTTAGATAACATCGAAGCACCATTTTATTGATAACTTGAACATTTTAAATATTCTAAGTCATAATAATTATGGTACATACCATTAACATATAGTAGTAATTTTTAGCAATAGTAGTTAATTTTATCGGAACAATTTTTGGATTGCATGTGTTTTCAAAATATAGAAGTTTCATAATATTACACGCATATTATTTCTTGCAAAATTCCATGAAATTGTGCCGAATTTGGAAATTCATAAATATACGAATACGCGTAAATTTCAAAACAATTTATAATAAACATGTCTTTTTATATCCAACTTTATTATAGTTTATTTGCTGTAATCAGAAGACTAACTAAATTATGTTAAATATATATTCAATGTATTGCGGCATGGTGTATCGCCCGTGGAGCGATATTTTAATAATTATTTACACATTATTCGGCATAAAATATTAACAATAAAGAAATTTTGCAATATATATGTGCAATCCTCAACGTATTTTTTATGTTATTGCTTATTAATGTCACCTAATATCATTGACCGTTGGATTTAGAGCAGCCGTTAGATCAATAAATTGTTAAACTCAAAACAAAGCCTAGTCATCAACTTCAGCCGCAACGGTCCATTTTTAGTACTAACGAACTTATTGTGGTAGGTTATAGTGTATATATAATTATATCAGCATCAACTCAGGACGTTTCACATCGATATGGGAACACGCACGTGGCCCTTACATCGGAATGCATAAACAACCCTCGTCGTTTAGATAAGATTTATACTTAAGCCCAGAGTAGATAATAGTTTTAGTCAGTTTCTCACATGTATTATACGGTTTCACTTGTCATCTTTTTACTTTAATATATACCTAAAGCAAAATAAACGTGTATTTGTTAAAACTCAATCTTGCCAGTGTTTTTCTGATAAAAAAAGGGAAAACTCGCGCGCACAATATACATATGTGGAAATAAACATTTTAAAAATCGCAAAAAGCTAATCGTGTCTAATTACTACACTGAGTAATTCAACAATTTATTTTGACAAGAAAATACTTTTGTGACCTTAAATAATTCAGCATAAATATCCTAAATTCTAGCTAATGTAATTAGCTATTTTACCACAAATTATCATATAGTAAAATATTATATTTTATAAGTTTGACAACGTTGATAGTAGAATTGAAATATGTATGTGATATTGATTTGGTATATGATGTAACTTTTGATTTAATTAATTTAACATGAATCTCAGTATGTTACCCGAAATATAACAGTTGTTTGGCTAGTTAGTAAGTAAGATTAGATGTCACTATTGAATATTTTAAATATGTCGACAGTTATTTAAAAGGTAACATTTATTTAACATAACCAATATGTCTTTCACCTAATGAAGGAGAATTTTAAGTTATATTTAATATGTTTGCATTGATCATGGTACCCAACATAATCAAAATAATTATTTGTTTGAGAAAATTATTTTGTATCGCCATGTCCTAAATGAAAATTTATTTGTTATTAACGTTATAAACATTGATTCATTAAAAAATAAATAATTTCTTTCCTTGGTGTAGGCTGCTAAAATATTAATTTAATATGTGTATTAAGATTTATGTTGACAATCATTTATTAGTCGTATCATCAATTTTATGGAGTATTCTAGTGCAGAAAAAAGGAATGGAATAAGATTGAAACAAAATATATTAATAAAAACAAACAAATTATAGGCAAGACGCACTTGTAAAATATGGAACCCTAATGAATCTATTTGTGTTAATTGTACATGGAATATTCGAGGTAATGTAGAAAATAATATTCACTAAACAATGTATTTCAAAGTATATTGATGAAGTTATTTCGATAACGCTTCTTAATTACATATAAATTACTTGAGTTAATATGATGTACACTAAATCACTAAATAACATGTTTCTATTGTTAAAATTGAGATATTCATAAATGGATTGCAAGGAGCACTCCTAATGTTACAACTTAGATGAAGCTATTTCTATCCGTTTCTGTTAATTATATATAAATTATTTGAGTACATGTCTTTTAGGGCATAAAACTTGGATACAATTATTTCGATCACTTTGAATAAATTAATTATACACAAAACGCAATTACTGTTCGATCATAGAATGGTCGAGCGCAATTTGCATGTAACTAACATCACCCATCGTTCATAGTGAATATCTCTTGTTGATACTGTTGACAGATCTAATTTTCTTTTGAATTAGCAGAACCTAATGTCGAAGTCTAATAAATGAATATTAATATTTGACAACGGTTTTAATACAATCAATTAATTAAAACACAATTTAGTTAATTGGAACTGTCCCGCAATTATTTATTTAAAGCAATATTTTGGATATGAAATTACAACAAGTTAATCTTAAGAAAAAAAATGCTAGTATATAAAGTTTTAATGTAATAAATACTCGAATAGACCGCTCTATTGGTTAGGAAGTATTCGGAGAGATCATAAAATCCGCGGATATGCTTAACATAACAAAGGTAATAATTTGACAGCAATTCTTAATATGTAATTGAAGTTTTTATACATAGTGTTAGTTGTGTTCCTTTTATGTAAAACGACAAATTTCTTTACTTTAAATAGCCCCACAAAAAACGCGTGGTACAAGACCTGGAATCTTCGCTTGCCATAAGATATTACCTTACTACGTCCAGAAATATTATTGTATGAAATATTCGTTCCAAATACCTCTGAAGAATAACATTATTCTGGGCCGGAGAACCATCTTGTTGGAACCATATTTCATTTAACCCAGCACCTGCTAGTTCTTGACTGGTAGAAATGATTTACTCTTGAAGTAGATCCAAATATTTTCGGCTAGTTAAGTTACCGTCAATACAAAAAGACTTAATGACATGTTCATCCAGTATCCTTCCAACACTAAGTTTTTGATTATGCTGAGTGCCGAGTTCGTAAAACTTATGTAAATATTCTTGCCACCAATACAGAATACGAGTTGAATTATTTAACGATTAATGAAAACGTAGATTCGTCGGTAAAAACTCATTAAATTATTATATTCCTTAGAAAAGTAGAATTCTAGTATTCGTAGTAAATATTCCTTAGAAAATATTCATCCTCATTCAACTTTTTCATTAATTATTCACAAACATCCAAACCAAAAGTTTTGTTAAGGCAGAATGTAAGGGATTTTTTGAATCCTATATGACTTAAATCCATTTTTTTGAAATAAACCTAACTGTTAATGGCATAGAATTTACTTCAGCAGCAATTTTAGAAATAGTAAGTACTGGGTTGATAACGCATAAATTTTAATATTTCTGTAATCACTGTAAAAGTTATTAATAACGTTATTAATTTTTATATATTTTAAAGTTAAACTTTTTCTAAACTTTTAATTAGTTCGTAAAATTTTAGTTCTTAAACTTTTTCGAAAGATGTTTTAAAAATAATAAATAATTGACAACACTACTGATACTGACGTTTCAGTTCCCAAATTGTAATAACTCGCTGATGTTCTCTGTGCGTGTAAAACTTGTAGATGCGATAGGTTAAGGCTTGCATAATACATTAGTACACCATTCGCATTCGTTGGAATTTGTAAAATTGCCTGGTATTTCCTATGGAAATTCCAGGAAATATATAAATATATAAAGTAGAATAAAATACTAAACAATGTGTGCTTGCTTTTAGAATTCAAATAAACTGAAAAATGAAAAAATTCAATATTTTGTGACAATTAAAAATAACTAAAAAAATGTTATATTATCATAATCGTTATATTAAAATAACTAAGACAAGGCTTAAAAATGTAATTGCTACAGTTTATGTAAGTAATTTTAATTTATAATCACTAAAATGCATAACCTTAAAATATTTTGAAATATGCTTTTAATATTACTGACGTAAATCTGTTAATCAGGTATATTAATAGTTATTAATTATACCTATAAGGGAATTCATGTTTTTATCTTTTTTTTATCTAACTTAATCCACGAGAAAAAATGGGCACTCGAGGCGCGCCCGAGAGCGCCCATTTCCTCGAGCGGATTAAAGGCTGTTAATTGCCGAATGTAATTCAACGTTTTATCCACGACCACGGGAAAAACCGATCAATTAGGAGGTGAATAATTCTGGTTTTGAAAACCGACAGATTTGACAGATTTATTTTGATCAAGAATATTTTATATTAATATCAAGAAGCGTGGTATTATGAATTTTAATCATAAGTGTATCATTTTAATCATTAGTGTATTAATCACTAGTGTATTAATCACTAGTGTATTAGGAGGCCTCTAATCTATGGAAAACAGACATATTAAACCTTTTTAATATAGTAGTCGTGGTAATCGTATAAAATTACTTGCCTTTAAATAAAATTATTTAACGGCAAGTAATTTTATTTTGAGAAATGGATAATTAGAGGGCGTAACATTTTGACAATTCTGATCGTTCATTTATTTGATAACGCAACGTAACTAACTTCATTTCACGTTGGTATTAATAATGTACCGAAACCAAAACAAAAAAAAATATCATGTGCAGCACAGTATACGTGATAGAAGTGAATACTTCTTTAGAATAGATAATGAGAGAGATTAAGAGTGAGAGATTGAAAGAGAGAGAGAGAGAGAGAGAGAGAAAGGGAGAGGGATAATTTCAAAAGAAATATAACAATATAAAATTTGTGTAAAATACATTCGGTTTACTCTACACTATCATCGGCTGGTGGTTCAATTGATAATACTGATATTATTGGTTTGTGATAACTAAAATATGAAATATATGTTCGTGATTCGATATTTTCTAGATAACGTGTAAAAATTGCATCTATTGTTGTTCCGGATTTTGTTGTTGATTCTTTGGGATTGTTATTTATAAACAGACCAAATGTTTCTCGAAGAAAGTTAATCAACGTCAAAGAATCATTGGATCTGAAATTTACATTGAAATGTCCCCCGAGAATCATAGGTATTTTGTCTTCGCCTCTTCCAAATGCATTTGCACCTGTGTGGCTGTAAACCAGTAGGGAGCGGTGAATGAAATATATTATATCTTCTAGATTTTGGTTCGATGAGATATAGATGGCTGCGATGACGATATTTTTTCATCGCTTCGTACTGAGTTTATATCGCTCTCTCTTGCTCCACTCCCGTGTGGCGTCAGAGTTGTACGTACTCGCGCGCATGCGCGTCATACTATATTTTCTTCTATTGCCTAGTATTCAATGAATACGTGGCTCTCTCTCTTGCTCGTACGATGCTTCCTAAACTACTCCCCCTTCAAGCAACTTAGACCTTGGACTTAGCGTATGAGTGGGTGTTAAAGACGAAGAACCGCACAAAAGGGAAACGCGGATAGCCTAAACTGATATATATGATGTATAGCTCTCTTTCTCTTTCTCTCTATGTTATATATCTGTGTACTCTGTCTTGTAACGAAGCCTGTGTTTTAGGTATACCAAATGTATAGCTCCCTTTCTCCTTCTCTCTACGTTAAATGTTTTTTCTCTCTCGTGTAACGAAATCTCGAAACATTACATTTTTTCCAATTCACTCTCCATTTTCGTCAAATATCAGAACGCCGCCAAAGAAGTATTCACTTCAAAAACGTAAACTTTAAAAGAAAAATTTATGTATTATATTTTTCTAGTATTGAAAAAATCACACATAACATGAAAATCTGAAGTATATTACTATTTAAAATATTCATAATTTAATTTTCGAAGGGGCTTTGAACCTTCAATGAAACAAGAGCCCAGTCTTCCATGAACACATAAAGATTACACGTTTCTCGGCACCACACTTGATTTAGCTAAACAAATTGGCGTCATCGGGAGATAATCAGCTGGTGATGCCAACTTGGTTAGCGAAACGTGTAATCTTTCAGTGTGCATGGAAAACTGGTCTCTGAGTTTTATCAATGATTTAGAAAAATCCGATCTGCAAATTCGAAAACAAAAATTCTCATCACATGGATGAGAAGAAATCGGATCATTAGTATGCGAGTAAAACGTTGCTATATGTACGCAAAGTATAAATCACTTCATTCAGTGTGTAAATAGAGAAATCGAATAATTTTATGTGTATACTAATGTAATCTGATCATAATAATGGTGTACAATGTAAGAGGAATTTCGAATTATACAAATTATAAAATACAATACCAATTTCATAATAATTGGTATATACGACTATAAAATTTCACAAACACTATGAATTTTTAAATTATTAAAAATATCAATTTATAAATTAGAAAACCTTTTTACGGTAGTCTTTGTCTTTATGATGAGAGAATGCTAAATTAATTAAATAATTAATTTAAGTCACCTATTTAATGTATTACGAAATCGAGTGACCATTAAAAAATATTTTCTTTGACAGAATTTCACATTAAATTTTTGGAAAATGAATGATGAGCCCATTATTGGATAAAAAACATCTATAAAAAGTAAATTCGTTAGTTACGTAATCGTCGAATATTCCTCATGACCAATCCTCGAGAGCTTGGCATCTAAACAACCATCGAGTTATTTAATACAAAAGATATTAAGTGTGTGCGTTAAGAAACTCATTTTTAAGACAGCCCATTAATGTGTATAGTTTTTACGAGAATCTGATTTCGTTAGTAATTGCAGGCCACATGTTTTAAATTATTTAAAGAGTAGGAGTAACAGTAGCTACAATTGAGAAATTTGGGAATAAGTAAATAACCCATTTACTTAAATAAGACTGAGAATTTGATGACAATTAATTCATTAGTTAACCACAATCAATTTGCAAGTTGAATATTTCACAGTTAGGATACTCGAAAACATCTGTTAACAGTGATGATAAAATAATAATTTACAAAAATACTTATTTAATAATTAAATTAAGAGCTTTTACATATTTATATGGCTTTAAATAATTTTAATCGCATATGTATGTATTCATTTATCAGTGTTAGTAAAAAAGATTCTATATCTATATCTTTGCTATTATTTTATTTTGTACAAATAATATATGACAAGTAAGTTAATAATTCTAAATATCAGTAGAAATGTTCTCCACGTATTTACTGGAAATTTTTGTTAAATTTTCAAGGTCAAATTTAAGTATTGTGAAGTACCTTTTGTTGATTATTAGTATTTTTCTCACATTTTTTTAAGAAATATATTTCGAAAACAATATTTATCAGCATATTATTTTATAGACGACACAGTTACCTCAAAATATTTTCTTAGTATGAGGTAATTTTCACGCATTATTGAATACACAGAGTCACAAAAACATCGATTATCGATGGATTACAAATCGATCACCTAATCTCATTATGCTGATTTAAAGTCAAAGACCACCTCTTCTATTTAAGTTTTCAAAAAATAATTAACATGTTTTTAAGATTTAAGTGTCGACTGAAACAACCCCTTACCCCTCTTTTGTGGCTTATGTTAAAAATAGCAGATACGTCACATATATAGCAGTGAATAGTTATTTTGAGTTAGAATGATGTCGAACAATCACTTAGAACTTTTACTTAGAAGTTACTCCTTACGAAATGTTGAAACAAATTATTATTATATAACTGACATATCTATCTATGTAAGAGCAAATTTATTTTAGTTTCCAGCAAATTAATTTAATAAACCAAAGGTTTATAAAAAGAAACTTATGTTGTAATATATGTTGAATTACATATGGTAGTCTTATTGTTAGTCACAACAGTTCTAAGGTTTAAAAATTTATTGCCAAACCATTGACTGGTGCAAAGAGTAGCCTCATATGTGGAACCATTCGTTAATTAAAAGTATTTAATTTGCTTTCTAGTTTTTGATCTAGGTTAAATCATACTCGATGTTATTTCGTACAATTAAAAATTAAGTAACCTTATTTTCTTGTTACTATTTTTTTCGATAAGTTTTTAACAGTTGTAACTAGTTAGGTCAAATACAAAAATCATTTAATTTTTTAAATGTTCCTTCTATGAAACCTATTATTTATTTCCATTAATAATGTTACTATATTTTTAAAAGCAAATGAAGAGTTTGGGCAGATAATGTAAGAATATATTACTTTTCCGCACTCCACTATAAGTGGAAAAGTACCTAATGTAATCGTGTAAAGAAAAAGTGAAAAAGTAAAATTTTTGTTTGGGTTTATTTTTCGTTTTTTGGCCTAAAAACCAAAAAAAAAAATGTTTAAATTTTTTGCTGTGTGTGTATCGTCGTCGCCGTCATTGTTGTCGGCATTTATTCTTGTTAGCACTATAACTCAACTAAATCGTGTCGGATCGATCAGGTTTTGACTGATTCTGATCGGGGACGTCTCCCAGACGACACCTATTGATTTTGAGGTGGATAACACACTTCACCCTATCCATAGGTCATGAGAAAACACGACGGTGGACTATTTGAGAATTTTTTCTTGCTAACACGATAACTCAACTAAGTCATGTCGGATCGATCGAGTTTTGACTGATTCGGATCGGGGACGTCTTCCAGATGACACCTATTGATTTTGACGTGGATAGAACACACCCCACCCTGTCCATGGGTCATTCGAAAGCACGATGGTGGACTATTTGAGAAATTTGTTTTGTTAATACGATAACTCAACTAAATCCTGTCAGATCGATCGGGTTTTGACTGACTCTGATCGGGAACGTCTTCCAAACGACACCTGTTGATTCTGAGTTGGATAGGACACACTCCACCCTGTCCATCGGTCATGAGAAAGCACGACGGTGGACTATTTGAGAATTTTTTCTTGCTAACACGATAACTCAACTAAGTCATGTCGGATCGATCGAGCTTTGACTGATTCGGATCAAGGACGTCTCCCAGATGACACCTATTGATTCTGAGGTAGAGCACACTCTACCATGTTCATGGGTCATGAGAAAGCACAATAGTGGATTATTTGAGAAATTTGTTTGTTAGCACGATCACTCAATTAAATAGTGTCCGATCAATCGGGTTTCGACTGATTCTGATTAGGGACGTTTACCAGACGACATCTATTGATTTTGAGGACACACCCCACCCTGTCCATGGGTCATGAGAGAGCACGATGGTGCACTATTTGAAAAAAGTAAAACTGTCGCATAAAACACATATTCTACATTTGTGTTGGTTGATTTTTTTCTCGGCCACTCAATTTCGAGATAAAGATGTTCAACGTGCGAAAATATCCGTTTTAAGGTTTTAAAACTGTTTATTTTACTTTTAACTGCGTAAAAAACTGTCTTTATGAATGAAGCAATTCAAACATCCTTAACTTAAATTTGATTTATTCTTTTAAACATCATAGTGGTTTTTTCGTATATCAATAGCTATTTCGTACTAAAATCATCAATGATGTACATATGTATATTCTAAAATCTCTGGATTTAGACTGCGCTATATATATACCCATCCACTTCACAAATCCATTAACTAACTGTGTTGCTTGTTAGAAGAAAATTTATAAAATAGTTCTCAATTAGATCTAAAGGCCAGTAGACTGTCCTCGATGGAATTTCTGCTGAAAATTATAAAATTCGTATGATATTTGCCCGTAGTGTCATTTGAAGATCTATTTTAACCATCCCATTAAATTAGAGTAAATAATTTTTGTTTATTATAATTTAGTGAGATAACGTCCCTGACATTTTAGGTACTAATTTAATTGCAAGTAGATTAGATACAATGAACACTACTGTAAAATATTAAGCTAAATATCTAAATAACTATTTAGGTTAATGTTATTAAATATAATATATAGACTAACTAGTCTATATATAATATTTAAAGATGACAATGAACTTTTATCAGGCGTATTTTGTATTATACATTGAAATATATGTGTATAATATGTATTATATTAAACATTCCGTATTAAGAATTAGAGTATTAAAAGTTTAACATTGTATTTCACGCACTAATACCTAATAGACCTTGCACGTTTTATTACAGGTGAAATGAGTTCCGTAAGTATGAGATAACTTTATTTGTTTTAAATATATGTTTTCTATGTCCACTATTCAATACAGTGCTTTCGTAAAGTAATGACATAAATTAGCTAAAAATTCACGGAATAACTTTTTGGAAAAATATCCAATCTCATCAAATCTTATTTTTAGTTGCACATTTTTTAAAATACAATTAATACATGTAGAATGATTCGATATATTTTAAATAGCTACTCCCTTTTTTATGGCAGTATGTGAAATACCATTTTTTCTGCATACTCTACGGTAATAATTACATTAGCGCGAGTATAGATTAAGTAAAAAAAAAGAAACGAAAAAAAAACGATTGTGCAATTTCAAAATATTAAATTTAATCGAAATGATTATGTAAAAAATCGACTTAGTTAAATATTCAATTTGTGCACCAGTGGCTGTCCGACAGTGGTCAAGATGATTAATAAATTCTTTTTGAACGTTGTCGCTAACTTCAGGAGGTATACGTTGTGTTTCTTGATGAATTCTTGTTTTTCAATCTTTTAAATTCTCCTTCCTAGTACGGTATCTATGCTTTGCTTTTTAAATATTCTTACAAAAATGTACAGTTTCAACATTTGATTTAGTTGATTCTTCAAAAATCATTGTCATTAAATTCAGTATTTTGAAGTCGCACAATTATTTTTCTTAATTTTTTAATCTAACTTATATTCACACTAACATAATTATTTCTGTATCATATATAAAAAGAATTTCTTTTTCCGTAATAAGAAAGAGGATTGCTATTAAAAAAAATATGAATAACGTCGTAACGCCTACATGAATCACCCTGGATATATTAACTATATTTTAAAAAATGTGCAACTAAAAATAAAATTCAAAGGTTCCGAGAGTTTTTCATAAAAGTTGTTCCTTGAAATTTTAGTAAATTTATTCATTACTTTACGAATGTACTATACGTAATGATAATATATAAAAATATAAAAAAGTAAGAAAATGTAACAAAAAGGGGCAAGATTTAAACCAATAACATAATACTTATAAACCTTTATATAAATAAGCATTGTTTTATTTTTTATTTTTCTTTTATTTGTCTAAGGGACTATTTCATTTAAAAGTAGCTAGAAAATAAAATAAAACAATATTTATTTTTGTTAAACAAGTATTATAATTTTAACAATTCTTGTTATAGTTTGTCTATTTAAGGCCTAACACTTTCTTAAGCTCACATAATTACATATAGTAGTCTACAGTAAACAAGATGTATCGTCGTCATCTAGGAAAATATGCCCATACTGACATTATTATTAAACTGTCAATTTATAAAAGATAGTAAATTAATAATCATGTACATTACAAATCCTGCAAACAACTCGCAATATTTATCAGTTTGAATGAGTAAAGAATAGTACCTTTTTGAGGTTAAAATCTAAAGCTACTTTACATCATAACATTAGTGATCAGTTTAACTCACAATCTAATTAGCTGCTAAGCTACATTGTAATGGTAATCTCTGCGAGTTGTGAGGGAATGAAGCTAAATTAGTTACTAAGCAGTTATTACTCTTAATATTCTGCTATAATTCATTTGTCATATTTGGCAGTTGACATGGAGTTTGAATGTCTAACTTCATACTCATTGTAGCACAATAGGCGTAAATATATTTTCCTCAATTTTATATTTATAACTTCAGTTTTAGTATCTATTCCTGCCTCCTCCTGATAATTCCTTTAAATGAAAATCACAAGCTTTAAATATCTTGTTAGCTAATATTAATTGTTTTCAGAAGACATGGTTTCATAACAAAACATATAGGAAACTGTCTATATACATCTTTGTAGGTTTCTAGATATGTTAAATACTTCGCTTAACTCTATATAACGTTTTTGTATAGAGTACTCTATAACGGTTTCGTATTGAAGACTATAACGTTGTAGTATAGAAGGCTCTATAGCGTCTTAGTATATAAAGCCAAATATATAAATAGTATACCGAAGACAACCAAAATTGTTTATAATGGACCATTATTTGTGAAATATCTCTATTTTAAATAAATAATCCAACTTATGGGACCTTGACTTGCTCATCTTTGCTACGTATTATGATATGAAAGACTACTGCGTGTAGTCATATGACAAGGTGGATCAAGAATAGTATACTGTTAGACATTGAGATCAGATTCTCTGGTTTCTCACTTAATTATTTTTGTGCTAATATGCTTAGAACAAAAATGGCCACTATGGTAGGAACCAGACATTGTTGATAATTACATAAAGAGAGTTATTTGTAATATAAAGTTAACGACAATACTAATCATTACGGACTCCAGTGGACTTAACAATCCTACATTAACTTCAAATGATAATTATTTAACTACAAATAAGATTCATAACTGTTAATTATTTCTGCAGTTAAGTACCGAGTCCTATTTAATAATACCCATAGATATTTTCCGTTTAACATTATTATTGGAATAAAGTTTATATATAGAATGAATACAAAAATGCATACGCGGTAGAGTAAGGTAATTATTGTATAATTAGATATTGTGCAAGTGCAGAGATAATCAGACGACTGACATTTATTAAAACGGCTTAGTCATATCAATAAATTACCATGGACAATTGCACAGAATTGTCCTCGGCTGTTAGCATTAGAGTAAGGTTAGTTTCTGTTATTTTTTTCTTACATGGAATCAGATTCAGATTCAACTAAAATAGTAAAATGCAACAATGAGAAATATTATTTAAATACAATGTATATTTTAGATGTAACAATTCTACATTAAAAGGTCGAAGAATAGGAAACCACGAGATAACTTCTCACATTAAATTAAAATATTCGTGTAAATTCGGGTTACGGTCAAATATTCATACGTTTTTAAACTTGAAAAAATATCTTAGCAATTTTATTGTTCGGGTTGAGGTCAGGAAGACAATGAAATGTGTAATTACATCTTTTGATGTCAGTTTAATTATGAAGAATCAGTTATTAGGAAACTGTGACAAGTATGTACCTTTGTTGCAAATGCAATTTTAGTAAGGTTTTATTGTGTATGAGTGTCTGATAAAATTCCAGCAAAAATGTTTTTAAAATATATGGAAACGTACATAACTTTTAAACAACTTTCATTTTGCTCTAAATGGTATACTCATTGCATTTTAATATTTCTTTAGTTTCTTATATTTATACACAACTTAAGAACTTTAATCCTCGTATTCTACATGTATTTTGTAATTTTATAATAATATTGTGTATGCTATACAGTATATACCGTTGAGTTTTGTTGACTTATGCAAATATGTAAAACTAATTACATTCATTATTATTTTATCCATTATGATTTTCCTCTTAAATATTTTTCGTATAATATGTTTTAATTACTTTTCACTAAATAAATGTTCTCTATAACAATGATAGGTATATAATATAAAAAGTATAAATCTTAATGTTTGTATCACATCATAAATCTGCTGCAATATATATATATATATATATATATATATATATATATATATATATATATATATATATAGATGTTTTAAAAAATTTTAAACTTGAAATATGCAATGAATATTAATTAATTTTTACATCCGCGTGAATATCATTAATCATATTTTTTCCGACTTTCGGAAATTAACATGGATTCTCCTATTTCTGCTAACATTCTTGATAGATTGACAGATGATATATAATTTAATAGTCGTAGAAAGAATAATTTTGTTCAATAAAATGGTGGACCATCCACAACTTGAAATATTATGATCGTAGGAACAGGGTTGTCCAAAACTAAACCATGACTTTTATATAGGGTGGTGCAATGGGTATTGACGATTTTTAGAGTATTATTATGGATATACTAATGAAATGACCAAGGTCAAAAACATATATTTTTATTACACATATAATGAAGTTTTACAACAAAAAATATTTTTTGAAAATAATGTCTCTTAAATAGTCACCACGTTTTTCTAAATATTCCTGAAGTTGTGATTGAAAATTGTCTGTAACTCGTAGCAGCATCTCCTGATTAATCGCTCTGATTTCTCGAGTAATGTCTTTTAAAATTTGTAGTGTTTGAGGTCTATTTTCGAAAACCCTAGCCTTCAAATATCCCCATAAGAAAAAATCAGGACTGGTCAAACCTAGTGATCTCGGCAGCCAATTAAAATCACCATGACGGTATATAAGTCGTCCAGGAAACATGTTTCTTAGAGCAACCATGCAAATCCGCGCAGTATGATTTGTTACTCCATCCTGCTGGAACCATAAGACGTTATTTTATACCCCCAGTCGTTGCAATTCAGGAGGTCAAAATTTTTGAAACATCTCCAAATATCGTTGAGAAGTTACAATCACTATACGGTCATTTTCTTCAAAAAAGTTCAGGCCTAGTATTTTGAATGCAGACACACCGCACCATACGGTAACTTTTTCAGAACGCAGAGGTTGCTCTTGAATTTGTTGAGGTTGTTCAGCAGCCCAGTATCGAAAATTTTATTTATTCACATATCCTGATGAATGGAAATGCGCCTCATAAGACATTATTAAATTTAAAACATTTGGGTTCAGTACATCAAGAAATGCTCTACAAAATTGTATTCGTGCTGGTAAATCTTGTCGTAAAATTTTATGAACAATTTGAATTTTGTATGGATGAAATCGTAGGTCTTCGTGTAAAATTCGGCCCAAACTGCTATATAATGTTCAATGCTACCGCTTGACGCCTTGCTGAATGAACTGGACTCCTTATTACAGCTTGCCGTACTCGCTCTACGTTCTCCGGTGTACGCACAGTTTTGACAGAACCGACAAATTTATTTTTTACATTTCCACGATCACGAAACTTTGCAAACCACCGCAAAATGATGTTGTGCGAAGGAATTCTACCAAGCTTTGGAATGTTATATTCACGTCGAAACTGTCGTTGCACCTCAATAACAGACTCCGATCGGTGATACGCCCTAACACAAAAATTACCTTGATTCACTGGCCACGTATCCATGGCTACTAAATGGCATTACATTCAGAATATTCTAAGTTGTGGAATATCCCCTCCACTTTACTCATATTTGGACAGTGGCAGCTCAAAAATCGTCAATATCCATTGCACCACCCTGTATAAGTACAAAGATTTATATCTCTTGTTACTGCCTATTTAAATGCTGTAATAGTATAAATATTAGATATAAAGAAGGGAATTTGTACTCATATTCTAATGTATGTAGGTTGAATAAACTCAAAATATAATGATTTTAATTTAATATATTTCTTTTTTCAATAATTACTAAATATTTCATAATGACCCTATACTTTTTGTATCACAAGGAATGAGAAAATATTCTTGTATTAATATTCATATTCAACTAAAATGCATATTTGACATTAGACATAACATTAGACATAAATTTTACTTCAATTCTTTGGGAAATAAAAGTGATACAAAATAACAATATGAGAATTAGGAAAGAAAGACCTACAATAATATTTTGTGGCAAGCAAGTTTAAGAAACAAAGAAACAGCGTACTATACTTACCTCCGCGTCAGAATGCTGGCCTGAGTGTCCATCTTATTCTGAAAGAATAAATCAATTACATCATTTTTGAGGTGATAATAGAGAGGTATAAATGATATATGTATAAAGGAATTTTCTCAATTTGTATATAAATATGCATTATAATCAAATGGGTCCATAATTCAAGTACAAGAAAAACAGTTATTGGAATAAGTGTGTATATAGTGAATAATCATCTAAACCCAGTTTTCTGCATGAAAGTTTATATAAAGAATGTAATATACAATTTTAAGTAGATATAATGTGGATTGATTTTGTCTTATTAACACAATAGAATCATTCTAGTGTCATTACTATTACGTCAATAATTACTCACTGGGGAAAATAGTTTACATATTAAATTAAAGATACGCTTTTATTGAAATTGTCGACGAATTGTAGAATTATCAAAAAGAAGATACATTACAAATATTGCAATAATACACAGACTGCTCCATAATATATAGAGAAAGTAAATACAGTTTGTATTAATGTTTTTTCTTCGAAGCGATGTGTGTTACTATTAGGTACTTCGTGAAGAGAAACCAAAGGTGGACAGTTCTATGAAGGAAGTTCAAGACTGTGGTATTTGATATAAGATAAGACTAAATAAAATACTCTAGCAAAAGATAGTGGAAACACTCCCAACAGACTCCCAGGGCGTCATGGTGTTTATACAGGGTCCAGCAACAGGATTGAAAGGTTTTTAATAGACCACTGTTAAGAAACAAAGAATATAATTATTATTAATACTAAAAACATAATTCTGGAAATTTCTAATAACACTTAGTTTTACAAAAATCACATCCAAAAGATGACCACCATCTTCTTTTATACATTGTTGCAATCTGTTTCTGAAATTGAACATAGCGCGCCTGAGTAAATCTACGTTTATCTAATTTATCTCTTTACGAATCCTTTATTTGAGTTCCAGAAGTGTTTGGGGAAGGGTAGAGTACATTTTGGACTATAAGAATCCCCACAGAAAACAATCCGGGACCGTGAAGTCCCCGGTGATCTTGTGGGCCATGCAAAGTCGCCAAACCTTAAAATTAGGCGACTCGGGAACATACCCTATTAAACGGTAATGGATCGTTTAGCTGTATGCGTTGTGGCGCCATCCTGTTGGAACCATACTTCATTTTGGTCCATTCTTTGAAGTTTCACAGCCACAAATGTTTCCAACATATTAACGTACCGGATTGAATTGACTGTAACGGTGTAACCGTTTTCTTCAAAAAAATATGGCCAGATCACACCAAATCATTACCTGCATACTTCACACCTCACCATTACCTTTTAGTCATAAAGTGGGTGTTTGTGCATTTCTCTTGGGTTGTATTCAGCCTAGTAGCGATAGTTTTGCTTATTAACGTATCAGCTGAGATGGAAGTGAATATTTGGCAGTTTATCAAGAATTCCTGCACTGTTCAATTGTGTTCAATTTCAAATGTTTCAAGGAATTGCCTGCAGAAATTAAGCCAATTAACTTTATCAACAGGGTTTAGACTCTGGATTATCTGTACTTTATACGGATGAAATTTCAAATCCAGATTTGAAATTCGTCGCATACTTCGCTCTGAAATTCGCAGTGCAATTGATTGCCGAATTGCAGAACGTTGTAGACTCCGTCCAACGGCTACTCTGGTTCTTTCAGTATTGCTCTGTATACGAACTGCACGTATACCTCCGACAAATTTTGAGTTTACACTGCCCCTTTCGTCGAAATCTCTTACCCATCTCAGAATTGCATTTCTTGATGGGATTTCAGCGCGATTTGGCAAATGAAATTCACGGCGAAAACGCCACTGCGTTTGCACGATAGACTGGGTCAGTATGAGACCCGTTGATTAACCAGTTTTCCATTGTAACACCATTTCCATTCGATAATAAAATACAATGTTATCGCTATTTGAGGTTTGTCAAACAAACAGTATTTCAACGGCAACCTATTCGAAACCGTTCAATCCTGTTGCCGGACCCCGTACTCACAGGCCAATTCTTCAAATAATTAATACAAAACCGCCATTATTCTCTACAGTCTAACTATAACTGGGTTGTGGGTGTATGTCAAAGTATTGAACTATCATGTACACGTGACTAAAGGGTAATAGTTTTTTGCCATATATATTTTTTATATTAATAGTAAGTTATGTATTAGAAATTGAGTGAATTACCAAAAAAACTATATTATTTAACATAGTATTGGTCAAACGTGGTTTTGGTCAAACTCCTGAAATTTACTATTCAAAATGAAGTACTAAATATCTGTAACTAGAATAGTTTCTGTAGTACACACCTTTTTAAAAAGTACATTAGTTGGTTACAAACTATATCTTAAATACTCATGTATTAGAAAAATGTAGGTCATTAGATACCGTTGTTACAGTTTTTTCCCAAAATTCTTGATTTTCGATAAATGAAGTCCATATCGAAAAGAACAGAACCAGTGATTTATATTTTGTAATTAACAGCCTAATGTAGCACGCGAAACAATTTGTGAATATTTCCACCATCTGTATAATTTAAATTAACAAATATTTAAATTTTTAAAAATATATTTAACAATATTTTGCCCAAATAAGAATTAGTTTAAGGTCAATGCTATCTTTCATAAACAATCTTACAACACCCATATTTTATTTCAGAGTTACAGATTGAATATATTAACATTTCTATAATTCCAAAAACTATAATTAAATGTTTAAATTATTACTTTGCCGTGGGTGTTATATTAGTATAAAAAATTTGAATATTGTCTAGAAACGTTGTAACGTAAAGGAAGCGTTGTAAAAATCCGGTTTTAAGCAATTGTTTAAATCACACTCTAACCCGTAATTTCATAACGGTAACTTGATGATGAATTCTTTAGAATTTCAGGATGATAATAATTCTTGTTACTGACTACTTTTATATTTTGTACTGTTAACCTAAACGTAAATATACAAACATAGGCTTTCAGAAAATTTAATATTTCATGTAAATTAAAAGTGGCACAAGCAGAATTGACCATATGTTCCCTAGAATCAATGAGAAAAGCTAGCTAACCGAAGTATAATGAATAAATAGTAAACGCGAGAACATATTTTATTAATCATCATTGCCTACTTTTTGTCTGTCTGGTGATTCCGCATTAATGCAAATTATTATTCCATTATATCCAAAGGCGTGGTTCGCTATTTTATTTTAGTATAAATTTTAGGTGCCTACAAACAAGACAAGATATTTATTTCCTTCTATATTTAATTAACAAGTGAACATCTGTCGTTTTTATCAATACTTAATTTTATTATTTAAAAATTAAGAATTGTTTATCGAAAAAAATTGCAAATTAACATTAAAGATAAGGTATCTATACCCAATGAGACCCATTTAATTTGAAAATGACATATAGTTGCTTTTTTGTTAATTAATTTTAGTAGAACTTTCACACTTTTATAACACTTTGAAGATATACTCGTATGTGGTGCGTTTATATATTTTGGTTTTAAGATTCAACTTGTGTTTTTTCCATCTTTTTTAAATCGCGTATGGTAACAATATTAGAACTTAAGGTAACAATACAGCTGCTATTGGGTACTGAATATGGTTCGTGGTGAGTAAATGTTAGAAATTAACTCTTGTATCAATAATTTTTTTCTGATTATGCTCTAAAAAGTACAAATATATAATTTAGATAACTTAGTAATTAAAAAAACAATAACTTAGTTTTCCAAAAAACACCAAAACACTATACACTACACTCGACGCGTGTATCGCCAACAAAGATGGCATCATCTGAAGATGATTGAATCTGCATTAATTGCCTCTGAAAAGACCCTAAATGAGATTGTTGTAACTATTGAAAGTTCAATTCAATATCTGCCTGATCCTTCTAAAGGATTCGTGAGAGGAGCTCGCGGGAATCAAATCTCCACAAATATTATAAACAATAAAATTTCAAAATCTACAAAGAATAGAAAAATTGTCAAACGATTCCGAGATAATGACTGCTTTTATTTAAAAGCTGATAAAGGTAATAAGGTTGTTATATTGGATAAAAACGACTATTATGAAAGAGCAGATAAGCTGATTAGTAGCAGTCCTTATAAGAAGCTTCCCAGAAATTCATTGCCAAAAATGATCACTGAAGTTAGAAATACTCTCAAATCTTGTAACAATCTTATTACTCCAGCTCTCAGAAAAAGGTTGCATGTATCTAATCCAAGTATATCCAGACTGTATCAGTTTTAATCATATCCAGATGATGCCAACTTTGTTGGAAAAACGCGCGTCGAGTGTAGAGTATAGTGTTTTGGTGTTTTATGGAAAAGTAAGTTAGTGTTATCTTCACCCCAATGGTTTCAACCTACTTCAGTATAGTTATTAAAATTCTAAACAGAAATGAGCATTAAATAGTTTTAGTGTAACTATGCATAAAAAAGCTAAAAGATATTTGTTAACACATGAAGAAAGACAAATACGAATGAAGTTTCTTTGTAATTTGCCCATATTTCTACACCTTTCATAAATATATCTAAAACACTTTTCATAAATATATCAGTCTTTCTCTCACATATGACGATAAAATATTTCGAAAATTTTATTCTGCTTTTTCTCTGAAGCTTGTGTTTATTCTTTAACATTTATCTTCATCTCTTTGTTTAAAAAGATTTTTGGTTATCTTTTTTTGTGCCTATAATATAATTTAGGTATTTCTTTCTTAATTGTCTTGTGTTTTCTATTTTTCTAATTGTAAGCGTAGAAATGCAGGAAATGAAGGGACGCCGCCAGTAACTGTATTAGAGTCAAAAGGGTAAATCTCTATTGTGCAAAATCCAGAAGAAACATTTACTGGTATTGCATCTCCGGGTCATACTTTTCTAAATATGGGCTGCATAATTTAATTTGGTTAGGTATACTATGGTTTGGCCTCTTTTTATCCAGAAGAGTAAAACCCTTTCATTCTAATAACTTTTGAATGGTGCAAATATGGACTTGCACATATTTACTTGGGTTATTTGGACTGGTTGCAGCTATTGAGCCATATTGCTAGAAAGGTAATGAAGACTAATTTTATAAAGATCTGCCGCTTCCACTATCAAATAACTTAAATGTGAAGGAAGATACACAGCTACATACTCGTATTAATAAAACCTTTTCAATGGCTTAAACTGAGAATAATCTAACCATATAGCAAAGTTGAACAGTCATACTCTACCTTTATCAACGATATTAATTACTGAACCAGGTGTTAGGTTTTCAGATCATGCCCCTTTTTCTTTTTGCATTTCATCCAGATTATTGACATACTGGACATTTCAATTGTTATACACATTACAATTCATATTGAAATGAATTGTAATGTGTATAACATTTCCACACATTACAACAGTTATATTTTCAGCATGTATCTTAGCTAATATATAACCGTCTTAAGATCCATTTTGGGCAAGCACCTGGAGTTGCCTATGTATGCTGACCCTATAACTCTTCAGATCCATGTTGTGTATAAGATGAAATTTATTCATTGAATCCATTGTGGCTCTTCTTCTGGTTTTAAAAATAAGTGAAATCATTTGTACCTATCATTTTTTAAATAAAGAAAATGGATGGTAATTTCAAATTCTTCGCAATAACTAATTAAACTCCAACCTCTTTAAAATTTTTATTCGATGTCTTATTAGGAGCCGTATGTTTGGGCATTAATAGGAATTTTTAAAATTCGTATGTTTTTGAGGTTAGGAATTACTCTATTGCAAAAAGCCACCGATCTAAAGTGGAAATTACATTCTTTACTTTGACAGAAATATACAAAAGTACTTATTTAATACTTTCATTTATAGTTTACTATATTTTATTATTGAGTTTTAGTGGTGTGACTGTGTATGGCTTACACACATTAGTTACTTATAATTAATAGTGGTTATTCGTTATAATTTATTGGATTTTGCAATATTTAATTACGTTATTGTCAGATGATGATGAGAATAAACATCATCTATTATCTATGAGACAAAATTTTCTACATACGTTCTTCCAAATAATTAACGTGTGCATTAAATCTAATATATCATGCATATCAGTATTCGCTCGATAATATGGTTTTATTATTAAAACAATATTAAATTCAGAATCTCCTTTAATAGTCCCCCTTTTCTATATTTCAATTTTATCCTCATTATAGCTAAATTAAACGCTGATGAGACTTTAAAGATCCAGATCTTTATTCGGACCTACTAAATATATTACGGCTGTGGATATATTCAATAAATTAAATGAATAATAGATTTATGCATTATCAACGTATTGATGTAACTGACAGTATAAAATATATATGTCAGCTGTCTACATCTGAAAGTTACAAAAGCCCAAGTGTAATGCCCTGTGGGACACCATTACTCTAATGTACAAAATCAGAAAATGTAATATATCTAGTACCTATTTTCAAATTTCAAAATTAGACTGAACTTTATAATTATTTTGATCATTTAAATAATTATATCTAGAATATTGTCTTCCTAAATATATCGTATTTGAGAATAAGTTAATAGTTTAGTAAATATTATAAGGCTATTCACTATACTCACTGTTCAAGTTTATAGGTGCTGATAGTCAATTCTGATTGATTGAATGTGTTCCTGTGTAATTTTGAATATTAAACCAACATTTATTAAACAATTACTTTAATTAACATGTCAGATTAAAAAAGGGGGTTTCGTTACATAAATATAAAATAATGTGAATGTAATCTAAAACCTGACCTAAGTGTCCACGTTTGATATTAGTGCCTGTTACTGTTGTCCTCCAATGTTCTCTCATATAAATATAATTACAGTTTTCTCAAAAATAAAACTAGTTTACAATCTCTGTATATGTCTAAATTGTTGCTAATGACCATACAATATTATATGCATATATCTACTATGTACTTTGAATAATAGCAACTATTTCGTAACATAATTACCATACAAGTATTAGTAATTATTAACAATTTATTTTTGCTTACATAAATATATTATTATCCGTTTATTTGTACTTCAATGATATTTTCTTCATAGAAATGTAGAATTTTTGACAAAAAATAAGTTTCTTGTCTTTCGATATATAAGTATTTATAAAAGTGTATACATATATATGGTATGTGTGTATATACGGTAGTGTGTGGCAACTTTAGGGATATTGTCTCAAATTTTATTATAAATAAATATTATATTTGTGATCTATGTAGTAGCAACAGGAACCTACTGAGATCCTACATTACTGTCTATATTTTATTACATAAAAAAATTAGTTTTCTACATCTTGTAACGCCCTAATCAGATTTTGTCAGATTATTTTGTTCTATGGCGGTCAAATTTTTGGATTGAATTAACATATTTATCCCTATTAAATTAAAATCATTATTTTGGTAGTAATCAGTAAGGATTAACTACTAATAAAATTATTATTCTATTCGGTTCAGAGTTCAAAAATAAGTCACAGTACAATTGTTATGAACAAACATAATCGCTTATATTTAATATTAAACATTAATTTTAAGACAACGATATACATAACCTTATATATAGTTCAGTGAACTTATTTGTATTGATTTTTTTGATACATAAGCTGGAACATGTATATGTACATGAACGTTTATCCTGCTTTTCAATTATTTAAATAAACAATCAATTCATAATTAAATAAACAGTTTTAAAACTTTAAACGGACTTTTCCGCACGTAGAATATCTCTATCTCGAAATTAAGTGGCCGAGAAAACATAAACCAACACATAAATGCAGAATATGTATTTTATGCGACAGATCTCGTCTGGTAGACGACCCTTATCAGAATCAGTCGAAACCCGATCGATCTGACACGATTTAATTGAGTGATCGTGCTAACAGAAAAATTCCTTAAATAGTCCACCATTGTACTTTCTCATGACCCATGTACATGGTAGAGTGTATTCTATCCACCTCAAAATCAATAGGTGTCGTCTGGGAGACGTCTCCAATCAGAATCCGTCAAAAGCCGATCGATCCGACACGATTTAGTTGAGTTATCACGCTAACAAGAATACATGCCGATGACAACGCCAGCGATAACGACACACAGAAAAAATTTTTAAAAACCATTGTTTTTTGTTTTTAAACCGAAAAGCCAAAAATAAACCCAAAAAAATTTTGTTTTATCAATTTTTCTTTACACGATTACATTACTTTTCCGCGTATAGTGGAGTGAGGAAAAGTAAAAAAAATTGGTGGACGTAATCGAGAATCAAAATAATACTCATGAGATGCAATTAAATAAAGTAAAAGTAAGGTTCACAATCAATACACATTCATATGGTATGAGTATCCATAGTGAAACTATATCCATCAAAGATATTTTACTACCAAAATTACTCAGCGACGATTACAATTAATATATAGGTAATACAACCCTTAATGCTGCAACAGAAATAAGTAACTAGTTTTCCACGAATACTGAAATATTACACGTTGATGCGTGTTTCCTCAACCAAGTTGACATTTTACAGAAATGATTAAATCTGATTTTTTAAATATATTCATGGATAAATGTCGTGAGGTAGTGTGTCTTTTATATCAAATCTTCTTTATAAAAATCTAATAGCATTATAACATAGAAAACACGTGGGAAGCACCACCCATTCAACTGTTAAGTAACTGCTTGAATTAGGAGCTTCTGCAAGTATTCTACTTTAACGAATGTTATTTTATAGAAACTCGACAACTTTCTTTGTAAGTAATATAACGTTATTATTAATTTTTCGAAACAATCGAATGTTTATAAGTAAACTTTTATGAGTAATAGACCTTATCTATTACTTATTTAATTCCTTTAATGGCTACGTGTGGTAAGTACCTAGTAATAATAATTCAGAGTTGAAAATTATATTATGGCTGATTATTTTAAACAACTTGAAAAAGTACCCCTCAGATTTACCCCTTAGTACCCCTTAGAAGCTTTACAATATTAATTTCCACGCTTCTCGATTTCCGTTAACTATTTATTATTGCTTACCTATTAATTCCTTGTGTCTCTTTGCGGTATTGATAATATTTTAATGGCTATTTAAGTAGCTACATTACAGAAAAACTAACCTGAGGATGCCATCTGTCACATAACGTTTGATCTTGCTAAGGATAGCTAATATTCGCAATTTATAAATTCAATACCTGCTCTTAAAAATCGTACTTTCTAGAATCTACCACATAAATTGACTCGTTATTCGTGTAGATTTATATAATATTTTAATAGTATTAAAATGTTTAGCCATTTACATACTAGGTTAAAATAATCCTGAGCAGTGAAAGCAAGTTTCTGAAACTGAATTTTTAATTATTTCAACATTTATAAATAAGTTAATTCAAGAAATGTAGTAATTAAGTTTAAAGTGGAAGTATATATATATATATATATATATATATATATATATATATATATATATATATGCAAATAAAATGATTAATATGATAATTTTTATAGCAGTATTTTTATCATTTAAAGTACGTTTTTTAATTACTACGTAATCTTTATTGAGGAATTATGTGGTCGAATTTATTGATAATTAAATTAGTGTAAATAGGAGCAGTCTACGAATAAAAATAATCGGAAATTATTCAGATGCAAGAAGTCAAAATTATAGGAATATATTGTCACTCTTAAATAACGTAAGAAAAGTACCACACATTCATATATATTTTTAAACAGTTATTTTATTTGCACAATTAGTGCTTTATCATGATGGTAATTTAATTTTAATTTTGTGGAATTGTATATGGGCAATTCTCTTGGAAATAAGTTTCGAAGCTTGTGGTTTGTGGAAAAAAAATTTGATATCTTTTATGATTTTGCAATACATATCAAACTAAGAAAATAAGTTATATAAAATTAATATTGGAAATTGTAAGTCGTACAACACTTTAATAAACATGCTCACTGAAAATCCAAAATATACAATATTTAGAATATTTTCATGTTTTCTACAGAGCATTCTTCAGAAATTATTACAATACAGTGGTGAAACCAACATATGTATGTAAAGAATTTCATGTTTCAAATAATTAACTATTAAAATATTACAGAAAGATAGAATATCGATTATTTGAAGTACCTAAATAAGTGAAAAACTAGTTAAATGTGGGTGTAGTTTATTGAATATCAATCAAAACAGCAAGCGGTGCCATAAATACTGTTCATGAGAGTACTATTTTATTAGTGGTTTTATAGTTAAATTATATTTCACATAAATTCAGTCAATTAAAAAGTATGTATAAACTTATTTCTTACTTTCATCCTTACTTGTTTATTATTTTGCAAGAATTTTGACCAGGTGAACAGAGGGAGGCTAGAGTGCTTTATGATTTTATGGTACTAAAAAGACAAGAGGATTCAATTTATTGTCAAACATTACATGGACGAACGAGCCAGAATTTACTAAGGAATGCGTTTTAAACAGAAGAATCTTACATCTCCCTGATGAACAAAAATTTCAATACAGAGAGATATATTCATTTAGAAAGAGTCAATTTGTCAAGGTGTCTTCACAACGTGTCGTTGCGTTGACTGAGATACTGCTGGTATCAACTGGATGTGGTGCACGTACCTCAGACGAGTATGTTAAGAGCTGGACATGTCGAAGGACCAAAGAATTGAAAATAATATTACATCAATATTATTCATTGTTCATCGATATTTGTCATCAATAGATTCATTGACTTAACCCCGCTATACTTATTTGGACACAAAGGTCAAGTCTAAGATCGATCAGTTCAAAATCACCTAAAGAAATGGGAAAGAGCAGAGCGTTGGAGAACTATATAATAATTAAGTTAGAAAGTTCAAAACTGATGAAGTACAAGTACGAATTATTCCGTGTTTAAATTAACCGAAAATTAAAGATTATTCTCAATACATCAATATTTACTTCACACATGACTGAATATTTTGATTGTATTCAAAAAGATCAATGGGGTAACACAATTTTACCTAACCTTGTACCTAATTTTCAAAATATAATGTTTATGGGTATACCATAGTAAATGTGTTATGTGAGAAACCCCGAATGCGGAAATACTAAACATATACTTTCAAACAAATACTCCGTTAAATATATGCTACTGGACGTATTAAATAAATTATGTACATAAAATAATATATGCATATATACAATGAAAGTGAAAGTTGAATGTACTCGTAGAATGCATAATTACACTTATTCTGAGGAAAATTACGGAAAACTACGTTATGTGAAGCATTAAGAATTATTTTCAAATTAATTAATTTTATTGTTTCACTTTTCATATTGTTTCGTTGTTGTTACCTATTTCACTTGTCTCCTAAAATTGTCTTCATTTATCCTAAAATTTGATTTCTCGCACTTAATTTTTCTGCTCCTAAATTTTAAATTAAAAAAATCATAATAGATTAAGCTATTATTATGTATTTCATTGGTAATTAAGATTATTAAACATTGTACTTTATGCTGTTTTGAAAAATTCACACCATGTCAGAAAAAATTATTAAAAAATATAACATACTGATAAAAACATGTAATTAATTACTCGATAAATATATTAGATATATTTCTTGAAATAAAGAGTATTCAACTATATTTTATTATATGCGATTTGTGTTACATTTTACCTAATTCAGATATTTAAATGTCAGCTAAAAACTGTCGTTATAAAATTAAGCCAAATATTTATAATTTTGTTTTTAAACAATTTTTTTGAAACGTTGAAACACGCCAACTTAACTTAGAAAAACAACATCAACAGACGTAAAAAATTAATCGACTGACGTGAATGCAATCCCTTTTTTATAAAAATAAATTCATTAATATTGAAGAATGTAGCGTCAGCCATATTAGAGATTTTCTATTTAGAATTTGTCTGTAGAGAGTGTTTTATACGAGGAAATACAATCATTGAATTTCAGATATATATATGTGAGTGAAGAAAGAGATGTTTTTTTTTTAAATAACACAATAAATGATGGTCTAATGGCTTTAGAACATACTGATTATATATCCAGATTTTGCACAAACATTTTCAAATTTAATTTTCCTAATAAAGGATACACAAAACTCAAAGACTTCAATTTTTCAAACAGAATTGAAAACCGTTATTTACAACCATGTGGTAAATAGGGATACACTATTTTATTATATTATACACTATTATATTATTATATTATATACTATTATATTATTATACTATTATATTATTATACTATTATATTATTATATTATACACTATTTTATTATTTTATTGCGGTAAGTATTACATTACTATACTAGTGTGGTAAAATAAATAAATCAAATTTTACTAAGAAAGTTTATTTTAAAACTTTTTACATTTTCTCTAAGCTATTTCTCCTAATCTTGTTCTTCCTAAGTTATATATGAGCTAAATTAATTAAAATATTCTCACATTTCCTATGTTAATTACCACCGATTGCATTGAAGGCTTCTTGGGCTGAACGATGATTTCTTTTGAAGGCTATTTTTACCTCATTTTTTAATAGAGGCCAGTGGAATGCTACTGTGGAGGATTTCTACCCCCTGTGGTATTTTAAGGCTAGGGTGGCACCTCCGGCATCGTGTGAAGTACTGTTGAGTCACAAATAACAAAAGCTGACTTATAAAATACAATAAGCAATAAGTTTCATAAGGATAACTACAAATTTTGCAGATCTTCATTTCTTTTTTAATATAGTATTTAGCTCCACTAACAAAATGTCGTCATTTGGAGGTCCAGGAATGAATTCCTGGAACTGGAATGATGGATTTCTGGAAAATGACGACTGGAAAAGTCGTCATTTTATCTTTTTACAGATACAAACACTTCAACATTCCTTGCTTTAAATATACAATCAGCCTGGGAAATATATAAATGGAAGTATTATTTTTTATTGGAACCGTGCATTTTAGTATGGAATAGTAGAAGCAAAGGAATTTATTTTCTTTAAATCTATCTTCACAAGACCGCTGTACCGCTTTTCAAAACTGAATTTCTGACTGCCTGGATTTTTCCGACTGCAAGCTGAAGTTGTTTTTCGAACCAATGCGGAAATTTCTTAGTTTTCCAGTTTCTTGACGGAACCCTGGAACCTTCACGTTGTTGATTATTGCTAACATACTTAGAGATTTCTTTATGGCGCTATTTTCAAGAAGTAATTTTAATAACAATATAATTAGCTAATTTTACCTACCTAATTTTAACAAAAGCACAACTAAGTAATTTTAACTACACAATTTTAACAATAACATAATTTTTTTTTAAATATTGGTAAATACTTGGTGTTTGACTATCAAATGAAAAGGCCACTAAAACAGTCTAACACTTATATTTCTTATACTTACTTTTACGTGTACTACTTGCAACAAATTACAAATCTCACATATACTTAAAACAAAATCCTAGAATATGATTTATCAAGGTCAAAAAAAAAAAAACTAGCCACGAGAAACTACTTCACGATCCTCCTTTATTCACTGTCCATAAGAAATAATGCTTGACTTTATGTAACGGTGACGTCTTCTATTAACACTTTCGTTTCAAATTAAATATCTAATAATTACTAATTTCGCTTTTCATGTTATACTTGAGTACGTTTAGAAACTTCCGTATAATATTTGAATAATTCACTTTCATTGTTTAGATCATCATAAACATTATTTTTAAGGAAATATATTAAATTCATCACGGCACCTGGTCACGCTCTACATTATAATGTTTTATTACTATTTCAAATTAACTTCAATAAAATATAGTAAATAGTTTGTAGTTGAATATCGCGTATAGTGTTACTGTTTAAGCTCAGCGATTAAGGTTAGAAGTACACAGAATGAAGTGCAATATATATGTATTTGAATTAATTTCTGTATATTTATGTTTATTATTATCGTTATTTGCACTTAATTAATACATTCGAATAGTACTTTTTATTTCTGTTGTTTAAACTTTCATCTATATAATATATTAATACCTCTATTTACTAAACGGCTGTTTTCGTGTGTGTCACGAAATTTTTAGGTCGATGTACGAAATGCTTTTCGTTTGAATTTCGGAATTTTGACAAAATCAGTATAGGAAATCGATCCTTGCGAACAACGTGATAACTTTTGTTTCTTGATCCGAAGCCTCTAGAGGCATGCTCCGGAGGTGCCTTCGATTGAGCGAGGGCGCGGCGCAATATTATTGCGATTTGCTTACTCGTAATATATTACTTTCCTAAGTTCTAAAGTTTCCATCACCGTATTTCACTTATAATAATAATACAATTTTTGTATATACTCGTACCCTAACATAACTTTCAACGTATATTTTTGTAATCTTGTTGTAGTAATACAACCTCACTTGTCTATAATATATTATATTTATTTTCCAAATATGAGCTTATACCAACTGAAACCGCCTCTCCATTTCCAAAAAAATTATACAACCTCTTGCGGTAGATAAGTACGTTAATAAGTTGTAATATTTATATTATTCCCTGAGGATTAACATTTGTATAATTCAGATTTGTCAACTCATTTTTACATCGTTTATGAGTTGTGTTCCATTTTTGGAATATTTACTTTGACCTAATCGATTTGCTATCCACATTTGGATTTCCAAAACTTCAACAGTCTCTATGTCCTATAAAGTTAAATCTATAGAGATATTTATTGGCCCAATCATGTCCATCCTGTTATTATAAAGCATCTTTTGCAATCAAATACTAATTATGACATGAATATATCATAATCGGTAATTATATGTAAGAGATATTTACTTTCCTAGGTTTTCTATGAACCTTCAGTCACAGATCTTTATTTTCCAGCTGATCAATTGAATACACCTCCGCTAGTCATTATGTGCTCTAATTTTCAGCGTGAGCTGTGTTTTTTTTTCATAATTTAGTTTTGATGATCATCAGTTTCCATATATGTCAGCTACATTAGACACAGTTACATTAAGTAACTGCAGTAACGTAGTTGGGTAGATTTTAAAGAGGAATCTGTGAATTATTTCATTTATTAGCGTCCAGCGATCAACAAATTAAATAATCTAGCAATTTATTTAAGTCTATTCATTTTATTGGTCGATAGTTCTTCTATCACAGCTGTGACAACTTAAGCTTCCAATATTGCTCATTTTCGTGTCCGGATTTCCATACCAGATATTACTATATGATTTAATTTCGCTGTTTAAATATAGCCTTACTCAGATAATTGATATGAACTTGCTTTTATTCTACATATTTAATATTTTACATATTCACTTAAACTTTGTAAAAACATCTGTTAATATGCAGTCGATTTATAAATATCCATGTGTGATATGTCTAACTCGTCCATTTTGTGTGTAATAATAGTATGTGTAACTTGAAAGTACCATTTTTTACTAGTTAATTTTAAACTTAGTCTCTTCTAAGTAGAAGTTTAAGTTTTGTAATATATAAAAAGTCTCAATTAGTTATTTTTATGAAAATTTTCTTCAGTAAAAATTAGGAATATTAATAAAACGTGCCTTTCATAGCATATCAAACATTTAGGGATATTTAGGGATAGGGTTAGAAGCTAATTGAGTATCATAGTATGACAATTTCTCCAGCTACCTTGAAAGATTACTATAGTGAGATTAGAGCTTATTGTATAGTTATCGAACAGAATTGTTTGTTACAAAGGTATGACAAATTAATTGAGAATCACGATTTTTTATTTATACTAATTGCAACAAAGTAATAAATAAATAATAAAATTTAAAATATTGTATGGTTCTTATCAAAAATGACACTATGGATTTCTGTACTAAGAAACGAATCGCATGTCTTTTTCTTCAAACATTTTACTAGCGAGATAATAAAACATTTGAAAATAATTAATATTTTAATATTTTGATTTTACACCATACTAGATATTTACACATAGAACAATAACTAACTCAGACTTAGAGTTAGATACATTGTAATATTGTAAAAAAATATACTTTGCAATAAAATTTTAAAACATTCTAACAAATAATAATATCGTTGTTTCAGGAATGATTCTAAAAAAGAATCCGTCGACAAGTCTTGAACTCCAATGAAGCGACGAATATGAACTGGTGTAGCATCACGATACTGGTGATTGCTTTACTGCATTCTACTTTGGGTAAGTCTTTATTATACTAATTAGTTTGATTTGTTAGTAGTGATATATGTACGATCCATTCCTGATAGTGTATTTGTTCATATAATATTAAATATTATGGATAAAGATAAGATTAATAAGATTAAGGATAAATTACGTACCACAATTATCGCTGCAGCTCAAACAGCTCCGTAAATACAGAAGTGGTTTTGGGATATCAAATGGGATTAACAGCTTTTTGCAGGCCATGTTTTAGGATCTACAATTTGGAGCTAAATTTATTTATAATCCCAGTCAAAACGTTGTTTTTTACTTTTGAGGTAGAAATGTAGAGACTTTGGATAGATAAAATTAATTATAAGCTTTAGTGACCATCCAGCTTTATATCAGATGTGTTAATTCAAAGTGAAAAAAAGTATTATATTATACTTATAAATACGTAAAATATATATTTTTATGTAAAATATATATATTTCTTCAAATGACAAATTTTATTTAACAAATTTTAAATTAGATATCTATATAAGATGGTATTATTTCTATATTTGTTATAATCGAAATTATATGTTTTTATATAATAATAATATTCTAACAAGGTAAACAGGGTATATTAGCGAACATTATATTTATTTATATATTCACTCAATAGTCGTTTGTTTAGGCTGGATTTAAATTAGTTAAATTAGTGACTATTATTAATAATTTATTACGCATGTATGGATATATCCATATATGTTTTTTTAATTTCGAGGTTTCCGAGGAATATTTATTCAAAGCAACTGAGACGTGCTATTTTATGACTAACGTTTGAAGTATATAATAATTAATTGTATTTAGAAATTGTATTCAGAATTCCTATAAAATTACAATTAATTTCGTACATTCCTGAATAATATAAGCATTCCCATAGAATATTCTGATGTAATGATTTCACGAAAATTGGCACACGGACTTAAAATATTTCTCTTAAGATATTTGAAAATATATGATTTACGAATCGAAAACAGTTACATTCAATTCTTTATGGGTAACTACAATTGTTGTAAAATGATTTAAGATAATATTGATACTCTTCCATTAAATACAAATATAGCAATGATATTATTTATTATTATTATAAAAAGTCGCCTTAAGAAACAGGCATTCTACCAGGTTAGAACTAAGCAGACCCCTCGTTTATCTTTCGAGGCAGCTTGAAACAGTAGCACGAAGAAAGGTCAGCAGAAAGCTTAATGAAGGAGGATTGGATACTAGAAGGCCAGCTATTGCATCACTGCTCTCCAGAGAATATGGAGTTACTAGACTGCGTTTTGAAAGAGAACACGTAAATTGGGTCATTGACGGCTGGAAGCGAGTTTTGTTTTCAGACGAAACAAGAGCAAATCTCAGCTCACCACATGGATGTTAGCAAGTCTGGCGGAGGCAAGGAAAGAGGTTTTCTGTCTGCAATACCTCTCTGAGAATCGTATTTCTTGGTGGATCAATGTGCTGGGGAGGAATTTGTTTGGATGGTCGCACGGATTTGTTTCCCTTATGAGGGAATAGTATATTGTACAAGTGTCGAAAAAGGCAGTTTTCGTACGCAGTGAGACGGTTTGTGCATGAGCCGAAGGAGAGAGCAAAAAATCTCACGAGTGTGAAAAATGCTTTTCGCACGTGTTTTACACTATACTTTTCCTACGGTTCGAGGAATCACATTCGAGGGATGTATATCTTTTTCTTGTTTAAGCTTTGCTTTCAAAACAATGATTTTTTGACATAATAAAACAACAATTATTTAATTTTAATAAACATTTATTTACTATTATTAGTATTAGCAATAAACATCATTATTAACAGCTAATGATATTTTTTTAATAATAGGCAATAATAATCTTGTTACAAATAATATCTATTTGAAGTTGTAATTAATAGTAAAATTACTGAAATTTTCTAAATGAATTCCTGGCATTTCTTTGTGCTGATTGATGAAATTTCTTACAATAGATGTGTTATTGTTTGTTTTTGAAGAAGATGGAATTTTATTTTGTAGTAGAATATCAACAGGTACCTCTGAATCTACGGAGTTTAACGAATTCACAATTTTGCTGGACATTTTGACTTTTTCTTGAATGGATTCATCTATGTAGCCTTCCACCACAGTGCTAGAATCTCCTCCATTCCACGAATTTTTAGTAGGCAGCTTCATATCGCTCTCTAGACACATATGGCAAAATATTCTCTGTGTCACTTCGGCGGCTTTTTCCGTTATTTCAGGTGGCGTACATTCAAAGGATTCGTCATACATTTCGATATTTAATTTGTTTAAACCAAAACTCACTAATAATAATCAAAGGAAAATAAGGAATGCTGAAGGCGAAGGTAGAAATTAAGCGAAATGGCAAACTAAACGGATTGATTAACAACTGTTGCATTTGTTTACCATGGTAACGCGCCACGTCTCGATCAAAGTCGTAGCCCTCTTACAAAAAATATCCGATTTTTCCGTTCAAAATTTTCCTTAAAATGCTATAAAATTACAGATTTTGCATATAATGACTAAACAATTAATAAAAGCAATTAAAAATAGTTTAAACAAAAAAAATTGTTTTAAATGGATATAAATGAAAAAAAAAATTACGAAACGCCTAGTATGGAACATGGGTCGCCTGGATGCTAACAAAAAGCGCTGTCACTAATCCACGGTATTTTGCGCACAGCGTATGTAAAATTCCGTTTTACAGTTGAGTTTTTAGTGTGCTTTTGCTTATTTTCTAAGCAATCATAGGAAAATACATGAATGCACATTTCTACGTATAAAATAGCATAGAAGAACATATGTTGCCATGTTCGCCGTTTGTCGGGGACGATTCCATTTATATGCAGGATAACACTTGGCCCCGTGTTGCTAGAGAGGTACTGAATTACCTTCAGTTTGTGAATATTCCAACTATAAACTGGTCATCAAGAAGCCCATATATGAACTCCATAGAGCATCTAGAGATGGTATACCCTAAAATGATCATCTAGGCGTCACATACCTGCTTCTATGAGGAAAATCGAACAAGTTGGTCCTATTGAATGGGAGAATATGCCTCAAGAAACCATTCACCACATCGATAGCATTCCCAGGTGAATTGCAACAGTTATAAAAGCTGGAGGAAGATCTATGTGCTGAATTAAAATTCTTACGATTTAACTTCACTCCAATTTTAAATTTAAATAACACCGTTTTCAGTGATTTTGACATTAGTGTTCCTTTCTATTATTTATTCATGTTTTTTCCCGATAGCATCATTCTAGTTTGTTAAACATTAGTTAAAATCATTTAATTATAACATCATATAGGTACTATGATCTAAATCTTCCAAAAACTAAAAATAATAATGTGAAGTTCCATTGATGCGATTTTTTCCAGTTTTTATTTCTCAGAATTATAACATATAAAGATTTTTATATCATATAACATGTATATTTTAGAATCTCTCCGTTCATGCGTGCTATTTGCGCATGATTTTCTATTCCATTATAATAATTAGTGAGACATAATCCACAAACAAGACATTTTGATCCTTTAGAACATGTTCTCCTAATGAAATGTAACTTGTGCGTCTTTCTATGGCGTTAAAATCGAGCAGCGCAGTCACCAATATTGCACATATAGTGTCGCAAGCGCACAATTTTAAGAATACACCCAGATGTTCATTGACATGTACTCTTAATAGGGTGACTGCTCCAGTTATAACCGTATCATTTAATCGATTGCTAAATTATACAGGAATATGAAGTTATAACTGACCTATTACAGTAATTTAAATTTTAACTTGTTAAATAAGAATAAGGTAAGATTGGTAGTTCCTGATAAGACTTAAAAATATTTTTATTAAAATATTATATTTCAATGTTTCTTGGAAAGTACAACAAAATATCCAAGTTTGTGGACATATGATTTAATATTTATATTAAAATATAAGTTTTCCAATTCATATGTAAAGATATTATGAAAACGCTGGAGGTCGGCTAGATGAAGTATGTCGAGGAAAGTTCCTTAAGAAACAGAAATATATTAATGTGTGTCTCAATACCATATCTTATTTTCAAAATATTACTTTCTTAATAAATGTACAGTAGATAATTTATTAATATTAATAATAATTATAATAATTTTGTAGCATATTAAAAGTCGTTACGCCAATGCTAATCATAAAGTCCGTAATCTGTTGGATAAATTATTAATGTCGATTAAAGTAACTTAAGACAAAAACAACCTCATCTACTTGGTCAGTTATTAGTTATTAGTAAAACAGATTCTACTAATAACAAAAGTATATCTTCTTATTAAGTACATTTAGAACAAGGTTATATACTCAATAACTTACAGCATATTACAACACTTGCTATAGAAAATTATATCCAAAATTCACTTTTATAGTGAATGATATGACGAAGGATAATTTCTTCATGCGCAATTCTAACCCAACGAGACTTCATTCAGAATGATCAGTATGATCATTGTCTTTAGTTTTTGTTATTCGTTGTTGCTTTATTCGATATTTAGAGCAAACTTAAATTATCATGAATACACAAAACGTTATACTCATATGCGTTTGAATTATATAATTATTATTAGCAACATAAAATTATATTATTTGATAAACTATAAGTCACTAAACAGTAATAAGTAACAATAAGTCACTAAAAAATTTGCACTCGTATTTGTAAAATTTAATTAAAAAATTTTTTTGTAATATTTTACAGTATCAAATAAATTACAAAAATTTATATTTCAATAAAGATTATATTCCGTTATCATGTAATATATTAGAGTATAAAATCAAGAATACGTATATAATATAAATAGCTAATATAAAATACGATAGCTTATGGAATTAACTATATCCATTACGTAATCTTCAGTGGTAACCAATTGGTAAGCAAGACATATGTACATGACTTAGGAGTGAAGGAATGGTAGAAGTGTAATTATTTAGAGGATTACGTAATATTGCAACAAAGTAGTTAAAAACAGTGATATTTGCCTATTTTTTGTAAAATTTAGCGACTGTCACTTATAGTAATCTTCCGCTCACAGCAATATTATGTTCTTTTTTGTTTAATTTTGTACCGTATGATATCGAAGGCAATTTGCATTAATTCCGCAAATCCTTGTCCTTCATGTTGTCCTTTACGTAAATGTGTATGTTACACTTACATGCTATGTAAATGTTTGAACAGCAATATGGTACATAATTATTGTTGTTCAAACTAAGATAATTCTAATTCAAATATAATTCTAAGAGAGTATGAAGATGAAGAGACACAAACATCATGTATCCTAAATATCTATAATATTGTGTTTTATTAATATTTATATTGATAAACGACTAAGCCACAAAACCGTCAGTTTGCTTGGAAATACTTGCACCCTGAAAAGCGACGCAGAAGAGGAACTCTCTAGATCAAAAATGAAAACAGAGAGAAGTATGGTTGGATTGCATGTAGATTAGAAAGATAGAAAGAATAAAGGAACTGAAGCAATGTATATTTGCTTAACTCTTCCAGTTCTCTATAAATTTTAAGGCTGGGTCTTGGACGCATCTAAAAAAAAATTATTTTATTTAAATATATTTTCCACTTTCCATCCCTGATAAATCCTGTAAGTTGAACTTTTTAAATTAACATACTGCAAATTTATGATTTACAGGCTAAACAGGATAAACTGTCAAATATATATATATATATATATATATATATATATATATATATATATATATAATTGTTTTTACTATATAGTTTATACTATATCTGCTACAAATATTATTGAAGTTTTTCTCTTGAATCAGCCAAACAGAACTTTTAAATAAAATTCTGCAATCAAAAAATCTTCCAAAGGATACCTATGGAAGTATTCAAAATTAGTTCAATCGTTTAAAACACCTACATTTTATTTTAAATTTACCACTAAGATTACACAAAACAAATATGCATATCTTATGTATATATTTTTCTAATGATCTGTAATATCCATTTTGAATCTATATGATAAAATTATGAAATTATTACAATCTGAAAATATTATTGATCCAACAACTATAATTATTAAAATATTCATCGCAATTCAATGATTGATGTTGGATTAGAAAGAAATATTCAAACACGCATCTTAATTAGGAAATAATAATAGCGCTGTGAATTTAAAGTGCTACTTATTTTCGTTTACAATTGAAGAACATTAAGTAGAATATTTTAATGAGAATATGTCAATATCAAAACAGATCATAAATTTTCACTATCGCTTCTTCTATCGCTAAATTATTCTGATCTAAATATGCTTTTCTTCAAGTACACGATCGAAGTGGTCTACTTTCTTTACGCATTTAATAGACAATTCTGGGCTAAGATTGTATACAGATGATTAAACGTTAATATACTCAAGTTGTAAAATCCCACAATAGAAGGAACTATTAACATTTCTGTAAGGAAATTATAACAGACGTTTTTATTTAGTATGCTGATTATCTTGCATTTACATGTTTTGTTTATTATTATACGAAGCCTTTAGAAGTAGAGTATAGAGTTTTGTAGTTCATATATTCAATAGACTATATAGCTAAAACATCATAAGCCTTTCGATCTATGTAAATACAGATATAGCGAAGTATCAAAACATTGTACACAAAGAAAATAACATTTTTCTATGAGAAGAAAAATCATTATTGGCTGTTGTGAATAATAAATAGAAAATTGATTTGAAAACATGACCTTAGTTAAAAATGTTGTTTGTTATCATACATTACCAGATAAAACGTCACCAACTCTTTTCTTGAATAAATAATCCTATGTAATTTTCTTATCAGATAGATATTTGCTAATAAATGTGTCCTTTCCCCCTGCCCTTCATATTACTATTTAGATGTTCAGTCAATACAATTATATAAAATTTTAAGGCATCTTTGCATTTGAGGGCATGAAGAATTTTCAAATTAAATATCTTTCTGAAATTTATAAATTTCAAAATTTTAATTAAATTAAAATTCGTCAAATAAAATAATGTAGGAATAAAGAATTATTTATGTAAAATTCTTGACACCAAAAATCTGAAAAAATGGAAATATTTACCAGAAATGTTCAAAATAGTAACCCTTAATTATTTGGCCTTAAATATTAAGTTCGAATAAATCACCAAAAGGCCATAAAATCTATTGAATACTATTCCCATTTGTCACGTTTCTGCAGTTACTCTAATTCTGTCTCCTGACTATTCTAATAATCAAGATTTAAAATGAGTTAATGTCTCACACATTGTAATAACTATGTGACTTATTTATCTAAATCCGAATAGTGGAGTCCTCTCAAGAATTATTACAGTACTTGGATCTCTTATGAGGCTGCCCCCCATAAATAGTCCATCCTATTCTAGATCTACGTTCTCCCAATACGCATTCTCTGGTAGTTAAGACTGTTGAGAGGACAGAACACATACCTAGTCACATAGTGTGTGCAATATAATTTCGTCCTCTTCAGAGGAGTGTGCCCTTCATATCTTATATATATAATTATAATTGTCTTAGTGTTTTATGAAAAATTAGTCGTCTGTCTCATGCAATTTAATCGATTACTTCTTTGAATAAACAGTTTTAAAACCTTAAAACGGCCTTTTCCGCACGTAGAACATATCTATCTCGAAATTGAGTGGCCGAGAAAAAATAAACCAACACATATATGCAGAATATATGTTTTATGCGACAGTTTTAATTTTTTCAAATAGTTCACCCTCGTGCTTTCTCATGACCCATGAACAGGGTGGGGTGTATCCTATCCACCTCAAGACGTCCCTAATCAGAATCAGTCGAAACCCGATCGATCCGACACGATTTAATTGAGTGATCGTGTTAAGAAACAAATTTATCAAATAGTACACCATTGTGCTTTCTCATGACCTATGAACATGGTAGAGTGTATTCTATCCACCTCAAAATCATTAAGTGTCGTCTGGGAGATGTTCCCGATCCGAATTAGTCAAAACTCGATCGATTCGACATGGCTTAGTTGAGTTATCGTATTAACAAAAAAAAATTCTAAAATAGTTCACAGTCGTGCTTTCTCATGACCCATGGACATGACGGGGTGTCTCATCCACTTCAAAATCAATAGGTGTCGTCTGGGAGACGTCCCCGATCAGAATCAGTCAAAACCCGATCGATCCAACACGATTTAGTTGAGTTATCGTGCTAACAAGAATAAATGCCGACGACAACGATGACACATATAGCAAAGCATTTTTAAAAACCATTTTTTTTGGATTTTAGGTCGAAAAACTAAAAATAAATCCAAAAAAAATTTAGTTTTTTCACAATTTCTTTACACGATTACATTACTTTTCCGCGTATAGTGGAGTGCGGAAAAGTAAAATGGAAGCAATAAATAAAATATGAAATGAGAAAAGCCACAATAGAGCACTGTTAATCACAACAATACGGGTAAATCTTCTAAGAAATAGAGAAAGTACATTTTGCCAATTCTAATACGATTAAGAAAAACGTAAATAAAGAAAAAAATTATAAGTGAAAGTGAATTTAAATACAGGTACAAGGTAAACATCTTTAAGGAAACATTTTATAGTGCTAAGAACTGTAATAGCTTTTTTAAGATTAAAAGCTATAAATGAAATAATGTTAAGTAATTTTAACTGAAAAGAAAAAAATACGGAAACTATAAGTAATAGCTATTTCGAGCTCAGCTGAGAATGTGTGAATTTGTTGATATTTTAATACTGCAGTGATTTATATATACTATGCGGATTTCATAATCTAGGCATTTGGTGAACATAATAAATTGTATCATACTTAACAATGATCTTTCACATTACATGAAGTAAAAACTGTTTATTTTGAAGTAAGTTAACCAATCGATTCCAAACTGGCCATGATTTAATGTCGGTTCTACTATTGTCATTGCTATAAAATAAAATAGTTTTTGTGGAAAATTCGATATGTACAGATAATTATTGAGAAATGAATATCTTCACATAACCCATTATATTAGATCATCTAATTAGAAACGTATACAGAGAGAAATGTGTGACGAAAGACAATATTACGAAAGACAACCATGGAACTTACACATAAATATAAGTGTTCCATTTGCTACTGTAGGACAGCTTGCCACTTCTCTCCCAATTGGTAATGTAGCGCAGATCTAGTAATCCATCTCGTTAATTGATAGACTTTTACGTTTCACTTTTTGTCAAGGAGGAACTTGTGATGGGTGTTATCCGAGAGCTAGCCAAAACCGAGGCTGGTGTCGTCCTAAAAGTCACTATATAATTAGTGAACTTTCACTTACGATCAATGTGCCGTAGAAGTATTCTTAATAAATACAGGTTCTGGGAAGGTACATCACATCTCGGCTCAATTGACACATTCTATGTGCGAGTAGTGTAGCTAGCTATAACATCATTCGTATATATATAGTAGTGTTCTATTACATTGCACTGTACGTTTCAGAAGTCCAATATCTCCGTTAAAAAGGAAGATAAGTGTATATTTCTTCACGATATTACATAATTTTTTAAGTACTATAATATAAAAATAATGCTCATTATACAAAGTGTTTAGTTTCTTCTAGACAGATACTAATTTAGTTTTTTCAAATGGCCACTCATTGTTTTTTCGATCTATACATAAAAAATATATTAATATTATGTTACTGCTCCTATGAAAATATCGACGGGTTTCCAGATATTTGGTTTTATTAGTTTTACTACTCGAGAAACTATGCAATGTCGTATAAGAAAAACAAACTTATTTCATTTTTTAAGTTAGATATTGGACTTTGTCATATTAGGTAGACATGTTGTATATTATACTTTTTATATTATATATTACATTATCTGCCAATTTTATATACAATGTTGACAAAATATTGTTGTATCATATACAACTATATATATTTAAACGTAAGCTGAATTAAAAATTACTCTTACGTTTTATAGTTTATTATTCTTTCCATTAACGTACTTTGTCAACCATTTTGAGCAAAGCTATAAAGTAGTTTTGCCCAAAATTAATTTTTGCTGCATAGGCTTTTGTCAATTATATTATCGGTATACTATTTAAATATTAATTAAAAAAAATAACATGAATCGAATAGATCTGAAAAATTAATAAAACATTTTATAAATTAATAACCATTATCGTGATTTACTGTACAAATTTAAATTTTGGTTGATTTCAGTCAAACTATCACTTATCTTATTTAGAACTGATAAATCAAAAATACTGTGACAGAATTCTTCATTGATACACTATAGTAAATATCTATAGCCAAGAAGAGGGGAACAGAAGAAGGAGACTATAGCTTTTGTTGATAAATCACTGAATATTTCAACGATAATCTAGTTTCTTAGATCCTCACTTCTCTCAAGATATCTCATTCAATTCTCATTCTTGAGATTCATCAAGAATCTCAAGATATTTTATTGCATTTATGTGCTCGTTATATTTCGACGCTACATTCGGTGGACTACGTTGTGCTCTTACATTTATTTTCATCCAATTTCGCACTGTTATTGTGGGATGAACGGATCAGCCTTTTATATAATTACGTTGATCATTGTTATGAACTAAATTTTTCAATTCAGTTCAATTTATGTTTTGGGATGACTAAATAATACATACAATAATGCGAAAGACTTTGACTACTTACCCATCGAGCGTCGATAGTAAACTGATAAATATTTAAAGGATAGGTCAGCTGCATGCAGGTACATGGTTGAATGTGATGACCTATAAAGAAGGTATATGACCTATAAAGAAGACCTATAAAGGGATGAGCTAATGTTCACTTCTGCCTACCATACGCATAGATAATATAATGTAGTAAAAATTGTAACAAGTTCTCCAGGTGTAAGTCTTAAAGAAATATAGCGAAAGTCATATTACATGCAATATATCTCGATGAATTTCATATTTTATCAATCTAATTACTAGTTTTATTGCCTCTGGGAAGGAAGTTGAAATATTACAAGATCAAAATTAGATATTCATTATGAAAGTGGTTCCCTGCAATTAAAAGCAATGTTATTAGCGCTGATAGACACTCGATTCTGTCTAGCCTTTTTTAATCGACCGACGTTCAATAATAACAAGTCGCACTTATGTTTATTATATTATTGTAAGTCATCAATCATGTTCATGATGAGTTACTTAGACGTGCGTCGAAGCGGGATCATTTAACTTCAGTCCATCAGAATTGCTTTGCGGTTCTCTCCTCAGAGAGAGAACGTGAAGGAGTTAATAGGAGAACGCTCGTTCATAGCATCACGTCAATAATTGGAAAACGAAATGAGATTTAATGTCCCACAGTTATGTATGTATTGAAATGAGGTAGATTATGTATTGAAATGAGGTCGAATGGATTGTCGAGAAGATTTGGAATTATGAAATCGGTTCAAAGTAAATTCTATGGAAAAGTGAGTTTATATTTAATTAATTACTTAATAAATATTTATTTACTATTATACTATGTCACTGTTCACAAATGAATAATTCTGAAGAAATTCTGTCAAATAAAGAAACATTTGCAACACGCAAAATGCATGTTTTACTTAACCAAATATTAATATTTAAATGATATATTTTTTAAGACAACCATTTTAAAGAGTTTATTGAGAATACAAAATTAAAACTTTTGCTGGTTAGGTTTTCACTTTTTATTTGTTAAACATAACAATTGTTTCGTCAACACAGTGGCTTCATGAGATGTTTAGTTCATAGACTATGTACTCAACAGTCTATGTACTCAACATCTGATGAAACCACTATGTTGGCGAAACAATTGTTATGTTTAATAAATAAAAAGTGAAAATCTAACCAGCAAAAGTGTTAGTCTTGTATAAATATGGATTTTAAACAAGTAACGGCCCAATCAATTCAGAATTTATTGAGAATACTATAGGCATTTAAGTTAGTTGTCAGTCGCGGAGCTAATAAAAGTACAACACTTTCGCACTATGTTTCGCGTCCACAACATAGGTGGGTGACCTATCATATTATCCTATAGAGGTAGCTATGATAATGTTACTCGTACTGTGGCTTGGGGTGACTGAACCCAGTATTGAAGGCCTCATTGAATGTTTGAGTCCCAACAGGGGGGTCGGGCTGCCCTTCCTAAACACGAATGTGTTTGTCCTCGTCTTTATGTTAATTTTTTTCCTGAAAAATCATACCAATAGTACCTCGATAGATCTCATGCAGTCTAACAAGTCAAATTTCGTTGTTTGGTGTAGTTTGTACGTATCTCCTACCGCTAATAATCAATAATTATTTATCTTCATTTTGATTTTTGGAAAGATTCGGCATCAAATTGAGACTTGTTTCAGTTTCAATATTTTATGAGCGATTTCTTCAATATCTTTTTCTAGATGGGTGATGGATCGAGTCTAGTAGAGGCAATAATTTCAGTTTGACTTATGAGTATTATTGTGTTTATTTGTATTTTGTCAACAAAGATATAATTCTGCCATTTCATATATCCAGACAAGTTCTATTAATATAATGTGTATTATACTGTATATATATATATATATATATATATATATATATATATATATATATATATATATATATATATATTTATGTAATACATACATAGGCATTTTAAACCTTGAATTAAACAAACAGGGATATCTATGCTAAGGGCACATCTTCTTTAATATAAATGACCAGTAATAATTTTCTAAGGTTTGATGACTTGGAGATTTCATTTAATAGAGAATTGTGCCTCTTGCAGTGTAATTTTATTATTTTTGTCTTCTATTTTTCACAACGTGATATTATTTTTCAAATCTTAAATATAACACCCTTATATTTATGCCTTAATTATATAGTACTTGCTTAATTTCAGCTAAATAAGTAATTTGTCAGTTGGCAACTTATGTTATTAAATTTTTAAAGAAATAATTGATATAGAAATAGGACAACTTTGTTTAACGTTCTATTTTCATCACATATACTCAAAATACCTCTACAATTATCAAATCCTCATCAATAACGACGTGCACATTGTGGTACAACTGTAACTCCAAGTATCTTTATAATGTTCCATGTTCCTTGTTATAAATACAGTTGTAAATCAGTGAGTTGTCCAGTTGTAAATCAACTATATTTTTATACAATATTACGGCACAATTTTAGTAGGTATTCTAGCTTTTTCATTTTCACTTTTTTGAAAAATATGCTAGTTGTCAGACATTGTAGATTTTGCAAAGGCAAGGATATCGGTACCTAATTCCAGTTTTGAACAGATCGTAACTAATTTGCCGTATTTGATAATGCGAATCTGTCATCGCCATTTGCATTACAATTAATGGGTCTTGCCTTGCACAAGTCAAGTTTTCTAACTACTATCTAATTTTGGAATTTTAATATTCCCACGTTCTCCGTAACACCAATTGTCGATTTCAGCTTCAACTCGCCCGCCCCTGTAACACTTGCTTGGTATATCTTCCTTGAAAGCCCTCTTAGTACGAAAATGTGTCCCATCCATACCAATCGTAGTGTTTTTATTTAGTATATAACTCAAAGTTGTATTGTCTTTTGTATATACGGTCTTTATAAATTGAGCCAAAGATCCTTCTGAGTAGTTTCCATTGAAACATACCAAATCTTAGCTTAACAGTTTTACAGAGAGTTCATAGCTCAGATCGAAAGCATATATACTCGTAAGTATTAGTAAGTACTGGCCAAATTAATTTTTTACGTATGTAAAAGTTTGGAGTTTTCGAGTTTGGAGTTACTGCTAAGCATTCCTCAAGTACTTCCTAAATATACAAACTCTTGCATTCACATGTACATTCAAATTTAACAAAATTAGAAAAAACACAGAAATAATCTAAGTCAGTAAATTCACCAAGGCGAATACGAACGATAAGAACTCTTGCATTACTTTGAAGTGATGACTTTCATTAAGGATAGTGCATCGTTCATGGGTCTCTCAGAAGTACTACCTACAGAACTAAATATTAGTTAGTACTATGTATTTGGTTTTATCTTCACTTATTCTGATATCTCTTATAAATGCTGATTTTTCGATGTTTCTGAAGGTTTACTTTACTGCGCAAGGATTTCTGAAGATTATGTTAATGCAGCCTACATAAGCTAGGAGTTGTGTCTTTTTATTGAATTTTTCTCTCTCGTGTTGATATTGCCTCCTCCTCTTATAGCTTTTTTTCAGCGCAATATTAAATAGCAACTAAACTAATGGCATACCCTGCACTAAGTCATATATGTTTCCAATTATTTTGGTTTACTATTCTCAATTTTTACAGCACATTAAAGCTTGCTTATTATCATATCTGTTAAGTTAAGTTTCATTGGAATATTCGACTTAAAAGTCTTTTGCGGAATGTAGGGTTATATACTGCCTTAATATCGAAGAACAGATGATATGCATCTGCATTAAACATTGTTTTCCATGTATTAACCTCATCAAGAACATTTGATCAATGGTTAATTTTCGGACCTAAATCCATTTCTTCTTCGGTGTTCTGCTAGATCTGCCAAATCTTTCAGTGTTTTGCTGGATTCTTTATTTGAAGCTTATTTTATAGATGGTGGCCATGAATGTATGTAATTGGTCTATAGTTATTGTAGTTGAAGAGGTCACGTTTCTAAGTAGTGGGCGTATTATTCCTGTGATAAATTAACTAATGTACCATTCATCTAGCAGGATATTGCCTTTCCACGCTTTCACTACCAGCCTATATACTATTCTTAAGTAAGGTGTTACATATAACCGTCCATTCATATAATTTTTGTCGGTAAGCAATTATTTCCTGTTGCCCTCTCTTTATGTTTACTCATATTTCACTCAAGCCCTTCTGCTATCAATTATTCCTCAGGAGCAAACTGTAGACTATAGTCTATTATATTAATAAAAAATTGTTTTTTAGACACGGAAGCACAATATTGTATAAAAGATGATATTAATCTATACTTTTCAATAATCATTGAAAAATGTTAAAAAAACATTGGTTTATAAACATAAATATAAAGAAATTGTTAATACAGATCATAGATAGTTTTATTATTTTATATTTGCATATATTAGAAATTTTTATGGGCACCTAAGAATTTCTACAAAAGAAGTAGTGACGTATAAGAATATTTGGGTTAAAATAAGAAAATTAGTAAAGAATAGATATATTTCAGTCTCATAAACTAAAAATAATATAATGTAACAACAGCAATATAATAGTGCAACTTAATAGTGGGTATTTACGATGAGATTTGGAAATTTTTGTCGAAATTCTTGTTTACTAACATTGATGGAATACCAATTTTAGATTTCAAATTGTACACTCTCTTTCTTTCAATAGATGCAGAACAGCTTATTGCTTACACTGGATTAGTTACAAACTGTCACTGCTCTGTCGACATGTTTCATATTTCACTAATTTAAATTTAAATACATTGCTTATATTTTTACTTAAAATAGGATATTGCTAAACTGAATATTAGCTTTGGTGCTTTCACAGAAGACTTAAAAATGCGTATTATTACATGATCAGTAATTAAGATAGTAATTTTAGAGGAGCAATAATTGATTTAATATTGTAGATTAATTATTATCATGAAAAAAATATGGCTTTAATCTAATGCGTGTCTGTCAACAAATTGTATTTAATAATATCAAAAATAGATAAATATGCAGGAAATGACATAACAAGAACTGAAATATATTTCGCATTCTAAATATGTTTTCTTTCTGTTTCGAAAGTGTATTAAAATAAACAATTTTAAAACCTTAAAACGGACTCTTCCGCACGTAGAACATTTCTATCTCGACAATGAGTGGCCGAGAAAAAATAAATCAACACATAAATTTAGAATATGTGTCTTATGCGACAGTTTTACTTTTTTCAAATAGTCCACCATCGTTTTCTCTCATGGCCATGGACAGGGTGGGGTGTGTCCTATCCACCTGAAAATCAATAGGTGCCGTCTGGTAGACGTCCCTAATCAGAATCAGTCGAAGCCCGATCGATCCGACACGATTTAATTGAGTGATCGTGCTTCTAAAGATGAACTAAAAAAAAAAAAATTTCAAATAGTCCACCATTGTACTTTCTCATGACCCATGTACATGGTAGAGTGTGTTCTATCCACATCAAAATCAATAGGTGTCAGCTGGGAGACGTCCCCAATCAGAATCAGTCAAAATCCGATCAATCCGATACGATTTAGTTGAGTTATTGTGCTAACAAGTATAAATGACGACAGAAACGATAACGACAACGACGACACACACACAGCAAAATTTTTTTAATAATCATTTTTTTTTTGTTTTTAGACTGAAAAACGAAAAATAAACCCAAAAAAAATTTAGTTTATTATATTACTTTTTACACTAACAATGAGAATTTTCAAATAACATATATTTATAGGAAATCTTCTTTAGGTAATTATGTACATGTTATATGAGTCAGACAATTGGGTGCTAAGAATTAGTGCGATGCAGTGGGTACTTAAATCACATAAAATCAAATAGGTCATCTTAATCAAATATCATCTCTTTACCTTAGAGTTAGTAGTCGTGTAATTCTTCCGGATTATAACAAACTGTATTATTTCGGCATCGTAAAATCATAAATTGATAAGAGTTGCGAAATTCAGTGATAATGATCAACACAATTAGATAATGAATATGTGACGCAGTGAAAGTAAATCTGATATTCAGTAGTGAAAGGAAGTCTTCGTATTCGTTAACAATAGTGTAAAATTGGAGAAAAACATCCGTGGGGGTAGGAACGGATATTAGTGAGGGTTAAGGTGGTTCACTGTGGGGGCGAAATATAACGAACGCATTGCTACTGTAAAATTTATCATAAAACAACGAAAAGACTAGATTATCGTTAAAATTTCCATCTAATTAGAAATACCTACGACAACCATATTTGAATAGAACGCTCAAAGTTTGAAAATTGTTGAGTGATTATCCTACTCTCTTATGAAAGGCGAGATCAATCATGGTAATGTGTCTTCCAAGTTTGTGTGTTTTAACAAAACTTTCACGATATGATAGCAAATATTGCTGGTGGGTGACAATTGAGTATTTCTATGCTAACCATTCGAATGAAGGAAGGCCTAACTTTGACTACCAATTGACGAGCGATCGCCACAAATGCCTCATAAATAAAGAGTAGAATATAAGCACATGTTAAACATTCATTTCTTTGGCCATACCAGGCCCCATTAAGCCAGCATTCTATCGGAATTTTTACTGAAGAACCTTATTTTCAATTGCAATGAAGCATTCTTCAGTATTAGATTTCTGCATTAGATATTGCAATGGCTGAGAAAATTGCAGCGGAAGTAGCACTGTCCTTCAGTAGGAGAGGCAATACTTATATTTAGTGTGAGTTTCATCACTTACGCAGTTTTTGCTTTTCAGTATACATTTTTCTGCACTAGTAGTTGGATAAGATGACCGTATAAAATATATAATTATTTTAAATACTCTGAACATGACTAATTCGGAGACTAAATAAACGAAATGAAATGATGACTTTCGATTTATTGTGGTATGTTACGAGCAGTATCTCTAAATCGATATTTTAATAAGCTAACTAGTGTATACGAAAGAATGATCAATTAATTAGTAATTTGTTTAGATCCTGTCATTGTTATCTACAATAATCATTATAAATATTTATCTAGTTAATTAATCTTTGTCGCTTCTATGAACATAATTCGTCAAACTTGTCCTAAAGCATAAAAAAAGTATCTACATATTTTTTGAAGTAGGCTAGATGCTACATGGATTTTCCCACTAAAATTCTAGTAAGCGTGAGAGAAAATTTACATTTCTTTGTGGGTATGATTGTCTCAAAAAGTCTTATTGTATTTATTTCACGAATACTGTGAACCTTTAGGATAAATTAAGCCTTGAACACCAAGTAAACTAAGCTACATATGTATAATGTCAATATTATAAGGAGGAATATTATATTAGACTATTATTTGATCATTTATAGTGATTTCTAGTAAGTTTTAAACCTACACATTGAATGCATAGAGTGTATTATTATTTATAATTAAAATGTTTCATTTCCAATTTTTCACTTAAGCAGTTTACAATATATAGGATAAATAGAGAAGAAACGGGATTGCGTATCAGGAAATCCTTATAGTCGATAGAAACATGCAAATATGTTTTCATATAATTATAGTATACATAATATATTACTAAGTAGGTATTTATTATAAGAGAATTTACTCTAACACGTTATTAGTTACAAAGTTTGCGTAAATACGGGCAATTTGCCTTTTATGTTTTTGTAATTACATTAGTACTTAAAAAACATACATTACATACATTGTCATATAGTGTTGTTTGCTAGAATTATTTGAGTATTATGACTATAGTTTTCTTTTTTAATATTTATTATAATAACTGAAACTAATAAATCACAAATGAATACAGCAAATTTGTTAAGTGGCATTCTCTTCAAGTTATTCAGAATCGTCATAATAATAATAATATTTTCCATATATAATGTTACGAGAAATACTTCCATACACGGTATTATAAGATATCATATTTATCGAAACTTCCTATATGCAAAAAAAAAGTAGTTCAAGTGCTTCTAAACCATTAAAATATAGCGTTACTTTTCAATTATTGTTTTATTATGATTATATATACTGCTATTTATGTATATTCCTCACTCAATACTATATGTTATTTCTTCTAAGCAAATCATCAGGATTTAGGATAATCGTAGAAAAAGTAGTAATAGTACTTATGTAGCAAGCAAACTATTGTGTTTTTCTTGAGTTTCTTATGTATTAGACTTATTCAGTATTGTTAAATACGCTGGATCTTTTAAAAACTTAATAAAACAAAAACAAATACTATTAAACTAAGAAGTGTAGTGGTTACCTGGACTCTTTATTTATTGTCAGTTCATCTGTTTTTAAACATACAACTTGAAATACTACGTTATAATATATACTACAATACACAGTCCTATTGCCACAAAATATTATCAAATATAATATTACAATGTAATACATAATACTCTTTTTTAATTCCACATATTCTCTCATCTAAATGATTTACTACAATGATAATAAACTATAATACTAACAATGTAGGGATTTGCTTTGGCATCATTTGGAGATGGTTAAAACTGTTTTTGAGTTGAGTTTTGAACTGTTATTGAATTGAGTTTTAATCATCTCCAGATGATGCCAACATTGTTGGCGAAACGCAAGTCGAGTGTAGTGTACAGTGTTTTGGTGCTTTGTGGAAAGCCAAGTCAGTATTATTTTCACTCCAAAGGTTCCGACCTACTCCAGTAACATAAGTTGTCTAATAAAATGTAGATGAAGTACATGAACTTGGACAATGTCAACTACTGTTTTTCAAGACAGTTAAAGAAAAACTTTACAAACAAGTATTCTCTCCTTCCATTAGTGATAAAATTAAATGCTATTTTATTTCAAAATTGTAATTTTCTGTTAAAGCCTTTACTTGATAATTTCGGAACTATTATAGGTACATGAAATTTAAATATGAAATATGTTTTTTTTATATAAATTCAACATATATGATGAATTTAATTCAAGTTCATACTATCAATATCGCCATATGAAAGTGTACGCAAGAAATTTTCCACCTCCCTTCCTCCTACAGTTTCATTGAAAAGTGATTACAGTATTTAGTTTTTCATATCCAGCTTTACCCTTAATAGTTCCAATTTTCTGGAACTACTGGATAATTTACATGAATCAGTGGATATTAAACTTCTTTATCATTAATTGAAAAACGTTTTCAAAAATAATTAAAAATCATTTTATTTCCTTCTTACTAAGTTACTCCAATGTTTTTGGTTTATAATTTCCCAGCATTAGTTAAATTGACAGACAATAAAATTTCTACTATATTTACCACAATGTGTTTAATGTTGCAGAATACTCGTAATAATAAATAGAAAGTACGAGAATTACATACAATTTTACATTGGGTATTTTTAATAAAGTTTTATTGGAAACAGTGCTACACTAAGAAGAGTATTTATTTTGTCTAACCGCAAATTTTGCAAACATTTACCTAATTAAAAAATCCATTTCCTTTCCTAAACTGATTTTGTTGCTCAAGTGTAAAGAAATAACAAAAAACTTCTGAATATTTGTAATGTCTTCATCTAGTTTTTTAACAGTTACCTTGCAAAGTATTTTAATCTTTGACCGAACCATAATCGAAAGTCTGGTTCAGCGATTGGACACAATTACTTAAACGTCTGTTTTACATGTACCCCATAAAATCTTCTAAACAATCACCATGGTCGATTTTTTGTGTACATTTCATATTCAGATTTCTTTTGACGATTTAGTATTTACTCTTCATACCATTATTTTTCAAATATTGCTCTATATGTAATCGTCATTTATCAACAAATGTAATAAATGAGCACAAATGAAATAATTAATTCATATTTTTAAACTTAAATTTATTAAGTACAGTTTATGTAACAGATCGCAATATGCATATGATATTATACTGAACATCATCATCATTAGGTCATCAGTCCTAAGACTGGTTGAACGCTAACCTCCAGCTTCTCCTATCTTGTGCTAACCTACGCATTTCGCTAATTGTGCTACAACCTACATCCCTTACTATTTGCGAGCAGTAGTCTAATCTAGGCCTACCTCTGCCTTTCTTCACTCCTATTTCTGCCTCCAAAATATCGAGGACTATTCCCCCATGTCTCAGCAAGTGGCCTACCATTCTATCTCTTCTCTTCTTTAAGTTTTTCCACATACTCCTTTTCTCGCCGACTTTCTCCAATACTTCTTCGTTTCTAACCCTATCAGTCCATGGTATTTTCATCATTCTTCGGTAACACCACATCTCAAAAGCTTCTAATTTCTTCCTACTTGCTTCCCCTACCGTCCAGGTTTCGCAGCCGTAAAGTGCCGTGCTCCATACATATGTTTTCAAAAATCTCTTCCTTGTTTCTAAGTTTATTACCCCCGAGCATAAAAGTTCTTTCTTTTTGTTAAAAGCTACTCGACCCTGCGCTATTCTTTGTTTTATGTCTTTATCGCTTCTTCCATCCCAATTTATTTTACTTCCTAAATAAGTGAAGTCTTTAACTTCCTCCAATCTTTCATTATTAATTTGTACTTTCGTTTTTGCTCTGCTCTCGCGCCCTCTGCACACTAACACTTTAGTTTTGTTTTTATTCACCCTCATTCCGTATTCCTCTGTCAACACTGCCTCCATTTCGTTCAATGCTGATTCTAGTTCCTCCTTACTAGATGCTAATACTGCTATATCATCCGCGAATCTCAGCATTTTTAGTTTCTGTCCCTGTACTTTAATCCCGAAATCTACTCTATCTTTTACCACATTAATCGCCTCTTCGATGTACAGATTAAAAATTAGTGGTGATAGCGTACATCCTTGTCTTACTCCTTTCCTAATACCTACTTCCCTTTCTTCCCCTTCTACTTCTATAACAGCAGTTTGCTCTATGTATAGATTGTGTACTACTCTCCTATCTCTATACTTCATTCCCATTATACTGAACAACAATAGTATTTTATAAACGATTCCAATGGCTATATTTGTATAACCGAAGTTTCAAGAAAAAATACTCTTTGGGTTATTCTTGTCATGGAGACATAAAACAGTTAATATACATAAATAATACTTAAAAGTTTTACATATATTCTAGATCATTGTACCTGTAATATTTCATATACTTAACAGTATATTTAGTTGACACATATAGCAAAATGGTTCATATAATAGTTCATGTCATTCAAACATACATATGTATATATAAAGGTGACCTCTCTTTCATCAATCTAATTTTGACCCTGACGTGGGTAGTAGTGCAACTCTTCTGCACTATATTAGAACCTGCACTATTTCAGCATCCTAAGATGTTACCAATTAGGGTCATGGAAACCAGTTAGTGACAATAGTTAAAAAAAATATAAAGAAAATTGTGTATTAGCTACTCAAGAATAGTGCATCCGATTATTGCAAATAGTTAGTATAATCGTTAGAAAACTTTGTGTTCTTTAGACACAGCAACTGAATTGTGAAGAAGAACTCGGTGACGGCAGGACGGATACCAGTGGACTAAGAGACTGGATGTCACCGAAATTTCCCAACTGAATGTTTTTATTGTCTTTATTTTAACGAGGGCAAAGTTTAGCTTAGAGCTGCTCAGCCACCTAACACTTAGACAGTAATAGGGACACATATCTAAACGATATGTGGAAATCGAACCCACGCTTGGATTCCTCGAAGCGGTAATCTAGGTCAGCATCATTACACCAAATCAATACAGGAAACTTGGTTATATCCGTGAGGTAATTATGGACCCCAGGAGATAGATAATTTATCCGCCTCGCCCCTCAGAAGATCTAGCTATACCTCTGTATCCATGTCAATCCTGATTTGAACCTGTCGAGTAGTCCGGAGAAAAAAAACTCAAACAGTTCTCGCCGCCTCTCAATATACAATCCAGGATGATGGCATAAAAGACCAGATCGTGGTATATTACAGCGCTCGATGTTTCTACTATAATCGCTTGTACTACTTCAGCATAGGTGATTACAATATTTTCTCTCTGCGAAACGAAATTAAGATTTGTAATCAACTCTTAGACCTTGGCCTCCAGATATTAGCTCCCTAGGCTATGTCTGCTTTATTTTTTAAAACATTCGTTCACAAAATTTGTCTTTAAAATACCATTCACCAAGCAGTTATGAAACTGGCCGAATTTCTGTATCATATTAGTTCAAATTGAAGATAAGGATGACCAAAGGCTTTTTTAGAGGATACTTAAGCTAAGGTAGAACTGAGGTGAGGGAAGTACTTGTAGTTATGCCCGCCCCCTCAACTTTGTAAGTAAAAGTCCTTAAAAAAGAAAAACTTACAAATTTTTTATATATGCGAAGTTTTTTTAAATCTCTCAGTTCCACAGTTAAAAGGGATTTTAGACGCGCACCGTATATATAATAGTACAAGATATTTCTGATGTTGGTATACTGTAAAGAATTAATGATCATAATAATCATCATATCACTTTTCAAAAAATAAAACCCGCCACAGGTAGGATTCGACATTTATCCCGGTTTGGAGCCGAACGACATACAGCTGTGAGCCCGGGATAAATGTTGAATCCTTCCTGTGGCGGGTTTTATTTCTTGAAACATTATCTGATCGTGCAGAAACACGAGAAAGGGGTCGACGATCGCTTTTAGGTATAATTCAATGCCTGGCGGGGCTTTAGCCCGAGGAGTAGTTGTTTCCTATAGCGATTATGTAATAGCCTTGCTATTCGGGAACTACTTTGATAACCGCTTGGCGGTTTGGTAGTTCCTTTCTCGATTTCCGACTAATATGTTACTATCATATCACTTGCAAACCATTTGTGAATAGAGTACCCTACGGTTTCCAAAACAAAAGAAAACAAAACACTGAATGTTCAATTTGGGGATAAAATTATATCAAAAGTTGCATAAGTACCTTACCTTGAAAAAAATTAAACAGTCCTTAATTAAATTATGATAAGATTCAAGTATAAAAGGTGTGTACCGATATATATTTGTCTGTGTTATAAATTACACATATTTATATCTCAAAACATATACATCATTCTGGTGAACCTTGCTTTCCCGTTAACCTCTTTTGACCACGTTCGCTCGACAGAATAATGGCGTCTTTTGTCGAATGCTACAAATAACCAGGTAATTTGAAATTAAGTTGTAAAACCCGGACAAGTGAGAAAATAATAAAAATACGAGAGCGTCTCATCTACAATTACATTTTTTATAACGGAATCACACACGAATGTAAATTAGACATGGAGTAATTAACTTTCCCGCAAACAAAACGTGTTAGGGCTACTAACGAGCGACAGTTGTTATAATTCCGTTACTGCGAATATTAGTAGGAACAATATTAAGTAGAAAAAGAATTTATTGTAAGAATACAAGGTATTTTATTTTGGAATCAAATTTTTGCAAGTAAAGTGACAGTTGCATTAGTTGGAGTTTTCCGCACTCCACTATACGCAGAAAAGTAATGTAATCGTGTAAAAATTTTTTTTTCTAGGGTTCATTTTTCGTTTTTCGGCCTAAAACAAAAAAATGGTTTTTAAACCATTTTGTGTCTGCGTGTATCGTTGTCGTCGTTGTCGACAACGACAACGACAACGACAACGACAACGACAACGACAACGACAACGACAACGACAACGACAACAACAACTACAACGACAACGACGACAAGTCTAACAAGAATAAATGCCGAAGACAACGTCGGCATTTATTCTTGTTAGCACGATAACTCAACTAAATCATGTCAGATCGATCGGGTTTTGACTAATTCGTATCGGGGACGTCTTCCAGAAGACACATTTTGAGGTGGATAGGATACACCCCACCCATGTCCATGGGTCATGAGAAAGCACGATGGTGGTCTATTTGAGAAAATTGTTTTGTTAACACAATAACTCAACTAAATCGTGTCGGATCGATCGGGTTTTGACTGATTCTGATCGAAGACGTCTCTCAAACGACACCCATTGATTTTGAGGTGGATAGAACACACTCTACCACGTTCATGGGTTATGAGAAAGCACAATGGTGGACTATTTGAGAAATTGTTTTTATTAGCAGAATCACTCAATTAAATCGTGTCGGATTGATCGGGCTTCTACTGATTCTGATTAGGGACATCTACCAGACGACATCTATTGATTTTGAGGTGGATAGGTCACACCCCACGCTGTCCATTGGACATGAGAAAGTGGTGGACTATTTGAGAAAAATTGAAAAAAGTGAAACTGTCGCATAAAACACATATTCTGCATTTATGTGTTGGTTTATTTTTTCTCGGTCACTCAATTTCGAGATAAAGATGCGGAAAAGTCCATTTTAAGGTTCTAGAACTGTTTATTTATCATGAAACAAGGGTCAAAACGGTTCCGGCGTTCAAGGATCCTGCAGAAAATTCTATTTTTGGTTATATTTTGTAAACGAGTTGACATATATTAAAAGCCATGATATTTTACTTCAAGAGGGTTTCTAACTAGATGAACAAATATAAATTCTCCCTTGAAAGGGGAGGAGGGGTAGGTAGTTTTTTACCATTTTTTTTTCTTAAATGTATATCATCGAAAACATAAAACCTACCTGTTTATACATTTTTTCATATGGTTTAAATATAACACAGAACAGAATTTTTTAAAGTTACCATGTCTCACTAGCTTACCTCGGTATTGTAGATACATTCATACTCATATACCGATTATTTTCAGGTAATTTAGAAATTCCGTCACTCGACATAACTTTTTAGAAGTTGTGTATGTAAAAAAATATAGGGGAATATGTTGAGGTTATATTTTTGTATCATTTAATTGAAAAAACTAATATTTTTTTAGGATGGATGGCCGACATGGATGGATGACAGTTTCTAGAAAGGAATTTTTTATAGAGATAATTGGTCGAAAATGGATAAAACCGATCAAAGTATGACTTTAGAAAAAAATCTATCTTTCAACGAAATTACATCGATACACTTTAAAACATTACAAATGTGTAAATTTTGTTTTGTATTTTGAGTTGTATTGCCAAAACATTTCATCTACAACAACTTTCAAAAGTATCAAGTTCATAAAATAAATATATGAGTTCATTATGTATTTATATTGTATTAAAATACTTTGGAAGAGTTAGGAAAATTTCTCAAAAAATTATTTAGTAGAAAATATCTTTGGTTACCAGTCACCAACATGTAACTAGATTTTAGTCAACCAAATCATAATAAAAAAGTCCCTCTTAACACGTTCCTTATTTATTAATTAGCTATCCTCTTGTTCCCTTGTTACAAGAAATTATAGTTCCTTTTAACCTAAAAGGTTTCCTGTTTAACTTGTTCATTATTTCTTATATTTATTTTAGGCAAGGAACTGAGTCAGTCATGAGCGACGAACATCACTGGTTGATCGTATACTGATGCATACTTAAAAAAGACAGATAACCCCTAAGCGTGTCCGTCTAATATTTGAAAGGGATAACTTATTATTTTTTAATGTCAATAATTATTAATTATAGTAAACAACAGGGAAATTTTAAACTGATATGAAGTGTTCTTTCGATAACACTGACCTTTGAAATGCAAATAAGTTAACTATGAATAAACGACATATCAAAGAGATACCATATGTGTATATTTCAATAGAACTCATAATATCCCCCGGTGTCATATTTTTCACTAATTTTTCTCTTGTGACCTAATATCGTAAAAATATTTTTATACGGTCAGAATATAATTTGTTTGTAATAAATGTTGAACGAAAACGAAATTCTAAAATTAGAATTATCTACTAGTGACTGATTATTTCCCAAGAACCATTCAATTAAATCAATGTAATTAAAAAAATTCGCTATTGACATTCCACTGAAACGCATGTCTAATTGGTAAATAAAAATTTATCAATAATCATTTAAAAATTAATGGTCAAGTTCTATGTAACCACAAGCTACTACTGCATAATAATTGATTACCTATTTCGTTTTTAAGTATAATACAAACATTTACTTTCATTCTTCCAAGCTACTTGTGTTATTTTATTATCAGAAATTACCAATATAATGTAATATTTCATTTTATTGGAACATGTATTATTCCGTTATATAGAGTATTATTTTCGGTATATACGATTTTATGTTTTCACGGTTATTTTCAAACTTTCCCCTGTAATAGAAGTTTCAATACAAATCTTTATACGCCACAAACTAAGTAGCGTATAGTGGAAAATACGGTGCTTATAAAATCAATTTATAATTAATGACACCAATTATCTCTAGCCATTCAAACGCTTCACATATTTTTACATTAGTGAAAATAAATGGGTATACCATTTCACCATCAGTTTTAATCTGACTGTTGTTTGACAGCTTATTTAAATAGTATTTAAAGGTGGCAAAGTTCGCAAAAGCAAAATACTAGTTTGTAGAAGTTACTCATTTTATTCGTAAATATTCGTTAAACTATTAATAAAATATGCCACTTAAATTGTTTATATGACTGGAAGATACTTTCTACTAACAATACAGGTATTAATATTGAAAATATTCATGTTTGTAGCGCCCGTAGCAAGACTGTGTTTTTCATTAAATTGTACATCCCTGTTTTGGCACAATAATAAAAAGTATGTAGTTGAGGGAATAGAATAATCTCCTAATATATTTTCATTTTTAACTTCCATTTATAACTTACTTACATCAACTAAATAAATGCCCAAAGAAAGTCCGAAATAATACCCTTGCAGAATGAATATAGTTGATTATAAAAGAAGCATAATGACCAAGTAGTTGTAAATCAAAGTTATATCCATATTTATATGCTACTTTATATTTTACTTTTTAATTTGTTCTTATATTATTTATTTGTATTTATTTGTTTGTTGTCAACAACTGTCTATTTAAATTTGTTCTGTTCATTGTAACATTTTTACTTGTTAAAATTTATCAGGCATATTTGTGGATACAGCAAATATATTTTATATATTTTTATTGAAATTATTTTATACATTGTATTTAAAGAAAGAAGCGGAGAACTCTATTTAATGGTAATATGTATGAAATAATTATTTAAAATAAAACTTCCTCACTTCAAACTTGTGCATATAGAAAAGTGATATGTTTTTGCAATATTTATCCACTTACGACAGCTATTGTTGTGAGTATTGGTGTGGGTAGTAGTGCGAGTCGTTTGAATTATTGTAGACTGTATATTACTTCGGCATCGTCAGCATGCAGCGCATACTGTCTATCACTACAAAATATATTACATAATTAAGTCAAACATAATTAACTAAAAAAATCACTAAAGAAATTCCTTAAATGAAAGTGAATCAAATTATGAAATATGAAGTAAACTTGAGAGAATGCGAATTTCAGTTTCTGCAATGAATTAGGTATCATAAATAAAAATAAAGTTCATCCCTCAAATAATAATTGTTTATTATTTGGACTGTAATATGGAGTAACTTCAATAGCGACGGTTGAAAGTAATCGCTTTTAGATTCCTAGAATCATTGAAAATAACAGAAAGCACACAATGAACAAAATATATTAGTTTTAAATAACTATTACATAATTGATAATATCATTAAACTACTTGAATCATTAAAATATAATCTTTTTGATTCGGTGTTTTGATTATCTATAGAAATCTAATTTGCTATTTAGACTAAAACTTCTATTGTAACTTAGTATAAATAATGGAAATTATTTACCCTTGTGAAGATCTAATAAATTACACAAAACGAGAATTGAACAAGAAAGTAACTAAACAACGGAAAATACTCTAGAAAATCATGATTCGAGATACGACAATGAACAATGACAACAATGTCAAGTAAGTAAAAAGTTATGACGTGTTCTTAATATTGTTTCTGCGTTCCTTTAATGTAACATCTAATTTGCTACATTCATGTCACGATTCTTATACCCCATCAAGGCACAATAGTTAACTAGACTACTACTAAGGTTAGAATTTTGCGAAAATGTAATTTTCTCTATAGTTGTTCTCTATAAATGTAACTCTATCAATTATTTTCTATATATACTATACTCAAAAAATTACTAGACGAAGTGCAATCAATCTAGGAATAAGAAAATAACTATCTAAAAGGAAGCTAGAGGTCACGTGATTTGCGTACATTAAGGAAGGCACTGCATGTAGCATATTAAGTAAAAATGTTTATAAAAGGCTTGGTTTAATTGAAAACTTGGTTTAATTGCTATCAAATAAGTATAACTCCAGATACTTCGTAAAATAGTACTTTAAGGGACTAGGTTCCTTAAATAATGACTCGAGCTGTATAATCGGTGCCGCGTACATGTGGCTTGCGTATGGGAAGGTGTATCGGGGGCCTCCAGCACGTGACTCGGAGTTCAGTTCACGCTGTAAACAAACTAGGTATCACAAAATACTCGATTTGTGCTAGGTATCCAGTTACTGTTTAACATTGAGACAGTGTCCGTTTGCTTCGCGAAAGAACCAAAGTTTACAGAATAAATAATCTGTAAACTTTGAAAGAACTAATCACTCTGTGATCGTAATTACATACATAATTTGTACAGCGTGCGTGCGTTACAAAAAAAAATGTATACAGTGCCAAAGGCGAAAAAACGGCCGCTTGCCTACAATGTGAATAAGTTTATTCAGGACTTTCCAGGTTTGATATATGATGGGGGTTGTGTAAAGTTTATGAAAAAGATTTACTGTGTTGGAACAAGAGAGACTCCAAAAGACATATAAATAGTACGGAACATATTAATATAAAAAAGGGCCTGCCACGGAAAACGGTGTTCATTTTTGATCTACTTCTCATGTTAATTATCTGTCATTTATCACTTACATTACTTGACACACCAGCATTTAAGGACTTTTGGAAGAAATACAATCCTAAGTACTAGGGCCTAGGGACTAGGAACTAGGGCCGTAGTGCGCAGCTATGTACCATCTGCATGTGAAAATGTAGAAAGTCAAGTTAAATTAGCGTGAATTGAACTCCGCGTCACGTGCTCGAGGCCCCCGCTACACCTTCCCATACGTAATAGTCCAATCAATCTGTCTGAGCCCCTATGTTAAATGGTCACTAATTGTAAACAGCAAAAAAAAATTGAGCATATAGAAAATAAGATTTCAAGAAACTTACAGTTTTTTACTCTCAAAATGGCGGCCGCTAAAATAACCTAAAAAATTTGCAAAAGTCAAAAAACGGGTTTTCGCGAATAAAAAAGAAATTTCTGCTCAGATTGGAAAAAGGTTAAATGAGGAAGTTGTAGATAATGAAAAAATCTTCCGATTTAATTTTTGTGTGCACGAATCGATTCATTACTTTTCGAGATATATCGAAAAAATCGTTGAAAATTGCGTTTTCTTAAGTTTGCTCTAAAAATAACAATATTTGATGAAAACATTAATAATTTCAGAAAATGTAGTCCTAAGTGAGACGAAAACAATCGTTTTTGTACAATTCCAAAATATTTATTTTATTTTTTGAAACCTTATCTGATCGTGCAGAAACACGAGAAAGGGGTCGAGGATCGCTTCTGGGTATAATTCAATGCCTGGCGGGGCTTTAGCCCGAGGAGTAGTTGTTTCCTAGAGCAATTATGTAATAGCTTTGCTATTCGGGAACGACTTTGATAACCGCTTGGCGGTTTGGTGGTTCCTTTCTCGATTTCCGACTTATATGTTACTGACAGAGATCGTATCGATAAAGATGTATACGCCATAAAGTTCATTCGGCATTTGTCCTGAATCGGCGTACCGTGTACGGCACTGATGAAAACTAATAAGTTCGAAACAGCTGTATGTCGTTCGGTTCCGATCCGGGACAAATGTCGAATCCTACCTGTGGCGGGTTTTATTTTTTGGAAACTACGTGAGACGAAAACAATCATTTTCGCACAATTCCAAAATATTTATTTTTTCAAAGTTATAGCTCTTTTCGTAAAAAAGGTGTTTTCGTAAAAACGGCTTTTCTATCGAAACGAATAGTCCTACAGACTTGTACGAGGGCTTATTTCCTTTGTTAGGAGTTGTACTACAAATATATTTTCAGCAACAATAGATTTTTTTTATTTTTTATATAAAAAATCGCGTTTGAAAATGACGTGATTTTCGTTCATCGGTTTTATTACAAAAATTTATTGCCAAAAAACCGATGTACGAAAATTACGTCATGTTCAAACGCGATTTTTTATATAAAAATTTAAGAAATCGATTGCTTCTGAAAATGTATTTGTAGTACAACTCCCAACGAAGAAAATAGGACCTCAAGCAAGTCTGTAAAACCATACGTTTCGATGGAAAGGCCGGTTTACGAAAACATTTTTTTTTTACGAAAACAGCTATAACTTTGAAAAAAAAATATTTTGGAATTGTACACAAACGATTGTTTTCGTCTCACTTAGGACTATATTTTCTGAAATTATTAAATGCTTTCATCAAATATTGTTATTTTTAGAGCAAAAATAAGGAACGCAATTTTCAACGGTTTTTTCGATATATCTCGAAAAGTAATGAATAGATTTGAGCTCACAAAAATTGAATCGAAATATTTCTTCATTGTTTACAACTTTATTACTTTATTAACTTTTTCCAATCCGAGCACAACTTTCTTTTTTATTCGCGAAAAACCGTTTTTTTGAGTTTTGCGAATTTTTTAGGTTATGTTAGCAGCTGCCATTTTGAGAGCAAATAACTGTAAGTTTCTTGAACTTTTATTTTCTATATGCTCAAATAGTTTTTTTTGCTGTTTACAATTAGTGACCGGGTCATTCCCTATTGATTGGACTATAAGCCACATGTATGCAACACCGATTATACAGCTCTAAATTAATGACTGAATGATGATTATTCTACTGAGAAAGCAACTGGAATATTTGAAGATGTGGAAAAGGTATATTATACAAATATACATATAATATGCTATCCCCATAAACTATAAAAAACACTGTTCAAATTTATGTTTGTTTAACCTGTATAAAAATGGTGAATCATTAACACTAGAACTTTCATATTAGGTTTTAAAACTGTAACAAAAAATGTTTTAATAACGATAGTTATTAAGTGTTATTATTTATAGTCTTGTGGTACTAGCTCGCCAATATTAATTCTGTAATAGAAAAAAGAAGGAAAGTCATCCTCAAGGCAAATCACCACTCATTTTAAAATATTTATTATGGACAGCTGCGCTTTACAGTTATTTTCGTCCATAGTTTACTATCGCTATTTATTAAGTTTTTCATCATCCATTTGGTTGTATTGAAACTGGAAATAAGAATAGGTAACATTACAGTTTTTTTGTTATAAAAATTGAAAGTGTTATTTTCTCATCTCAACATTACACTGACAAACCACTGAAACAGAAATTCTTTTCGTTATTTAAAACTTTTACTTGCTTCTATTAAAACTTCGAAATAAAATTTATTGGCCATAACTAATTCCACTAGCCGGTATTTTGTGTGTTGATATAATCTTGCAATATATAAATAAAATATGGTTAAAATACCGTTAAAATTCCAGTTTAAAAGATAACAAACATTTGCCTAGCTTAAAAATAATTTTACATATCTCATCACGTATGTACCACTAATTGTAGGTGTTTATAAGTTACATGGTAAAGCTCAAAGTTGATAATTACTTATTCATGTGTTGAGGATGTTGCCTAAAAAGGAGTACGTGTGGTCACATCCTTCCTTTTTGTTATGCGAAACTAGTCGTAAATCATTTTATTAAAGGTTAAATTAACCATAAAATGCTTGACTTAAATTATATTGTAGGCGTATTATTGCATAATACAAATATGTGACATCCATGATTTGTTTTCTAGGTTATTTGGATTCTTATACTATAATGGATATATAATTTTGTATTATTAGAGTTTCCGGCGGATTATGAATTTTACAACAAAATTTAAGGGAGAATATACAGTAGATTGTAGTAGTTATTTACGTATCTTATAGAGCTGATGGTACTTTAGGACATAAAAGCTTGCTAAAAATATAAAAAAGTTAATATTAAATAATTCTGTGATAAGGCGAGGTGAATATATTTTTTTGTTATTTCGAAGTTATTTACTATAGCCATTTGTTAGAATAACACATGTTAGGTAATATAAATTACGATTGTTAAAGAGTAATGAAAGTTTCTCGCTGAGAATAATTCAAGTTGCTACAAGTATAACTATAATATGGCTTACCCCATGTAAGTATATATGGTGAAGATCACCTACAGTGGGTGTCTTCATACTCTTTAGATAGATTCTATTTCCATTTCTGTAGATTTTTATTTCTATAGATTTGTAAATTATTTTTGTAAATATGGAACAGTGGTTGACTAATGGTGGTTCATATTACTGACACTTTAAAAATATTACTATTTTCTTTGCTTTGAATATTTCAAAATCAATAACAATTTTTTTATTGCTAATTTTTTTGTACTCATAGTTTACCTAAAATTTAAGCTGTATCATCTCCAAAATTGATATAATACAGCTTCAAATGGAAAAGAATATCGTTCATATGACCTCCTCGACTCATCCGGCATGAAGTCATTTGGTTAGCAAAATTGTCCATTTTGCTAAGCAAATGTATCTAACACGCGCACATAAGACTAAGCTCTATTTCCCGACTAATACGTTGAATTTTTGCTTCGGGGTCAGTGATTGTTGTTGACTGGATGGCATAAAGTTTTCCCCGTTAAATCACATGATCTTGTAGTTTTCAAAAAACTACAGGCATTTGTCCTGAATCGGCGTACCGTGTACGGCACTGATGAGAACTAACAAGTTCGAAACAGCTGTATGCCGTTCGGTTCCGATCCGGGACAAATGTCGAATCCTACCTCTGGCGGGTTTTATTTTTTGAAACCTTATCTGATCGTGCAGAAACACGAGAAAGGGGTCGAGGATCGCTTCTGGGTATAATTCAATGCCTGGCGGGGCTTTAGCCTGAGGAGTAGTTGTTTCCTAGAGCGATTATGTAATAGCTTTGCTATTCGGGAATTACTTTAATAGCCGCTTGGCGGCTTGGTGGTTCCTTTCTCGATTTCCGACTTATATGTTACTGACAGAGATCGTATCGATAAAGATGTATACGCCATAAAGTTCATTCGGCATTTGTCCTGAATCGGCGTACCGTGTACGGCACTGATGAGAACTAACAAGTTCGAAACAGCTGTATGTCGTTCGGTTCCGATCCGGGACAAATGTCGAATCCTACCTGTGGCGGGTTTTATTTTTTGAAACCTTATCTGATCGTGCAGAAACACGAGAAAGGGGTCGAGGATCGCTTCTGGGTATAATTCAATGTCTGGCGGGACTTTAGCCCGAGGAGTAGTTGTTTCCTAGAGCGATTATGTAATAGCTTTGCTATTCGGGAACTACTTTGATAGCCGCTTGGCGGCTTGGTGGTTCCTTTCTCGATTTCCGACTTATATGTTAATGATCTTGTAGGCCAACTGATGTCAGCATTCAACGAGACAATATGATCAGGAAATTTGGTATGCAACTGAGTGATACTGAGCACGCACACGCAGCATGCAGCACGTACAACTGAGGTTGTACGTGCTGCATGACACGTTGCACCGTCTTGCTAGACCACATGTTGTTCAAATCTATATCATCAATTTGGTAAAAATGAAATTGTGTAACATATCGCGATAGCTAACGTTACCAGATTCATTTTCAAAGAAGTATGGTCCAATTACTCCACCACTCTAAAATGTGCACCAAACCGTACATCTATGTCGACGCATTTCTTTTTCGTGAACAACATGCGAACTTTCAGCACTCAAATTCGGCAATTTTTGTTGGCTGACGTATCCATTGAAATGAAACTGGGTTTAATTTTGATGGATATCATATTTTGTTAATCGCTAAACAAAATTTTGTTGCAAAAATCAGTATCGCCTTCTTTCTTTTCTAACACCCAATTAACAATGTACAACGCTGTAAATGGTATGTAACTTTTAATTGTTGTGTCAGCTGAATTTGATATGCTGACAGATGCAAATATTTCTTTAAATTCCGATTCGTGGTGGCTCTTAACCCATTCAATTGTTGTGCATGACGTCTAATTGATGTTTTTGGTGTATGTGCATGACGTTGACGTAATGTTTTTGAAGGTTTACTGTAGTGAGAGAAAGTGTACTCTCGTACACGTTCTCTCATTACAGTAATATTTTCATCTGACCGACCACGACGGGGACGTATTGGTGTTGCCTTATCAATAACAGAACCTGTTAATCCTGTTAGTGCTTCATATTGTCCTAATTTTGTGCATATTTCTCGTAACGCGACTGTAAATTGTACACAAACAGTTGTACACAAACTGTGCGTTGTTGAACTGTTAATTGCAGCACGTTGACGTCTTATGGTTTGTAGATGACAATTGTTAAATATTGACGCTCCATCTTTGACATAACACAAATGGCGAGCAATTGAAATCCTATAGTTCTAACTGAGACATCCTATAGAATTAAAAATACATGAGTTCGACTTATTCGACGTTGGAAAAAAAATATACTATGAATGTGAATTGAAAGCTCTGTATACAAATGTCGAGTATATTTTCATCATTTATTCACGTAACGTACAAGAGAGCTTTTCAAAAAACTTACGTTTTTATGAATGTGTCGATACTAATTTCTGTGGGCAGAACTACACATCAGTACACTTGACCTTTAACACTCGCAGCAAATTATTGCCAGATTTAATTATATACAGTTAGGTATAGTTTCGGAGTAATTAGTTCTAATACAAGAAGACGAATCATCTAATGCTTCAATAATTCTTCAACACATCCATTAGGTTATGGAAAGAATGGTAATAAGTGACTAAGCCATTGAGACAAGAAAGGGGTACATTATATGTGCTTAGATACCTATGGCTTGTATAATGATTCTCTGCATGCGCGTCACAGGTAATAATCGTATGAATCAATCAACTGACATTATTGAACAGTGTCGTCCCGAAAACATATTTTAGGGTAACAGTTAGTACAATACAAATCCGTCAACTTATGACAGAGTAATGAAAAGATTCTCCGCAAAAACGTTCAATGGAACTGATATTTCCATTAAAATAAATTAAATAAATTCAATGAAAATCAAAATATATTAAACAAAAATAAAATAAATTGGACAGAAATATTGAAACGCTAATGAATCAAATTATACAATAAAGCTAAGACGTGACTTCATAATTGCATTTTGTTCGGCAAATTATTGACTGTCTATGCCGTACGTAGTTGATTGAAACATACGTCGCTAGACATACGTGCTGGTAATTGTAGTATATTAGTAACAATTGCAAGTGGTGCAGCATATGATCCGTGCGTCGCCACTAAATTGATACACGCGCAAAAATCCATTATACAAATTGTATATCAATATTATATCCGCGATAATGTAAATACAAACTTTTCACTTCATGGTTAGATTATCGAAAACATAATAAATGAATGTGAATTATAAAGAATTTTCAATGGTAAATTAAAGCCAACACTTTTTTGCTATTTTGCAATTTCGGATCATGCAAACCCTGTTTGCCATGAGGACAAGCTTGTAGCAACCTTTCCGTAATCATAAAAAAGACAATTTATGCCATGGTACATTTTAAATTTAGCTATTTATCACATTTAAATTAACAATAGTTACTGCGACCTAATGAAGTCAGTTACAGAAGTATGTGTATGGTTATTACGAATAATGTTTAAAAAAGTTAAAAGGCGGATCCATGTAAAAAGTTATACCCATAACTACAACGAGGCGTAAAATCCCATTTAAAATTAATTTGGTTTTATCGTTTGTTAAATACAGTGTTTTTTATTGTAAATGATATACTTAGTAACTAAATGTTATGCCTTTGAAATATCTTACTTGAATCATTACCCCATTATACTGTAAATTACTACGGTACTAATTTATTTCGTGTGCCTTTTATATAGATGGTAATTATTATGGACACAAAACCATAGAAAAACCTTTTTCAATATGAGCTTTACACAAGAGAATCTAGGTTTATATATTCTAAGAATAAATTTATAACTATATCATTTTTTCTAACAAGTTTCATATTATATTCGAAAATGTTGATGTACGCACTCTAAACGATTCAGTGAAATACAGCTTCCTCACAGACTGTGATAAGCTGGTTACCAGAAATTAGACCGTAAGCTTTTACTATTAGCAGGAGGAACAAAGTACGTAGCTGGCATATTGGTGTAAACCACATACGTATTCCTCCTGTAAGTTATAATAAATAGCCATATACCGTTAAGTACGATTTTCTCCTATAATGGATTGAAAATGATTTCCAACTAAACGAAACATATGGAAATAAGTTATATATTGTTTAAATGATGTATAAGAAAGGAATTAAAAATTGGGACACACAGAAATCGGCTTTCTTCCTAAGGCCTCAGGTTACACATAAAGATAGGACAATAACGACTGATAAACTAATTTTTCGTGCTTACGAAAAATAATACTACGCAAGAAATAAATTATATTATGTGGTTTCATAATGTTTAGTATTGTCCATTGCGCTTTAAAGTATTAGCATTTGATTATCAGATACAACATACAGACAGAAGCTACAATTTTGTAGTACATTAATACAATGTAGTACAGGAAATTATTATAACGAGAAAAATTAAAATATATACTTCTTTTCAATTTCAAGAGATGGAAGCAATCTTAATGTAATTATTTTTGTAGTTTGACTGAGGAGGTTCATTAAACAATAATGAATGAATAGTAACAAACGTGATTCAAGTTACTTGCGTGAATTCATTCGGTATATCCTAGAAAGGATATATAAAAAGAGAAATAGCTGCTATCGAAAGTAATATCAGTCAAATAGCAATACCATGTCAAATTCATGCTGTTATAAATTATGTATACCCCACTGTTAGATACAAATTACTTTCATCGCTCATATGATGCAAATGAGATTATTATTGAACAATAGAACATTTATATTTTATTGCAAAATAAATAATATTCTGTTGTAGAACTTAATCTTGTCGCAATAAAATGAAGATGTATTTTGTCTGAATTAATATTTTTATAAAAATAGCGACCTGAAAAATATTTTCAAATGTAGAACTGAAATATTTCCTGAAATATGTTCAGAACACAGGTGATAATTAAAAATTTTTTAATTAAATTACCTTTGGTAAATCAGTTTTCAAAAGTGACGATTCTTGGTAATAGTTGTTAAATTAAATATTTAATAAAACTTTGTATTTATTGTATGTTTTAAGGTTATACTGTACTTAAATAAATAATTAGATTAATTCCATATGAAGGAGCAAGGGTGTCTTTGAATGTTTCTTATATTGTGTTACACCCTCCTAAACTTTGTTATAATAAACCAAATATCAAAAATTAGCAATAATGTAGATATGTTTTCGTATCTATCAATATGGTCAATCCATGAATGTGTGGATTAGGTTATGTTGCCATAAATAATCCACAGATAAAATTGAATACGCATGGAATGTAAATATCAGAAAAATACTGTTGTTATTATTTAGTGTATAATAAAATATAAATAAAAACATTAGGACAGTCCAGATAAATAGGATACCCTAATTTAGTTATACTAATTTAATACACCACAGTTTTACAATACCTACACAGTGGTTCCAAAACGCGACTTTTTGGACACAATTTCGTAGTATCCGAACTCTTAGAAAAAAATAGCTTCAGGTCACTGTTCTATATGTATTTTTTAATGCTACATTGAATGAGAGGTAATTTTATTGCATAATTCCATTTCTAAGTAAATTTAATGAAGTAGTTTTCAAGCAACGTCTTTGCTAACAATATTTTGTTGATTACTTCGAACTTCTCTTAAACATATCGCTAAGCAGCCAAAATAACGGCTGACCAATAATAAAAAATTCCATTCGTTCACTATGTTTTACTCGCACCATTTTTAAGAGTATTTAATGCATAGAACGTTTTTAGACTGAGGAAGTTAATTAATTTCCTCCTAGTCTTAATATGAATTAAGTAAATAATGAAAACAAATATGTAAGCAAAAGCCATTGTTACAGATCATTGCAGCAATATATTCTTTCAACTTGTTCACTATTATTATATTTTCAAAACAGAATTTAAATCGCAGAGTCCTAAAGAGTCCAAATCAAGTAATTGACTTTTGAACTAATTTTAGGATGTCGCTATGAATTTTTCCGATCCGATAGGACTTGAACCTTGACGAAATTCTAGTGCAAACTGGAACGGGTGGGTCGGCTTGCGCGTTTTAATGATTTAAGGAGCCGTACCATAGGTTTAACCATAGTGGGGGGGTCCTTATTGAAAAACCAGACTAAGACAAGTCCCTGAAGGAGGGTAGCAGCTCTTTCAGTAGTCATAGTGGCAGAAACCGTGGGGGTTGGTATGGTGCTATGACACACACGACTGCGATGTGGAAGGCAAGAGGAAACCACCACATTATAATCCTCAGAACAGCTAGCAGAAAGCTTATCCTAAATTAATGATGGCGTCTCCTGGGACAAAAAACTCCGGAGGTAAAATAGTCCTCCGTTCGGATCTCCGGGTGAGGACTGTTCCGGGAGACGTGATCGAGTGCAATCATAATAAGAAGTGTAGCATTTCACGAGTCGGAGCGTGGAATGTCAGAAGCATGAGACAGGCAGGGAAGCTAGAAAATCTGAAGATAGAAATGGATAGGTTAGGATTAGATATAGTAGGTATAAGTGAGATGCGCTGGCCGGAAGTAGGAGATTTTTGGAGCGGTGACTATAGGGTAATACACACAGGATCGGTAAATGGAAACGCGGGAGTAGGGATCGTTATGCGGAAGAACGCAGGACAGTGTGTAGATAGCTACCTACAATACAGCGAGAGAGTAATGATGGTTAGGTTAGATTCGAAGCCAGTGGAAACAGTAATAGTGCAAGTATACATGCCTACTTCTAACCACAGCGAGGAAGAGTTAGAAGCCGTTTATTCGGACATAGAGCAGGTAATAGGATTTGTGAAGGGTCATGAAAATTTAATAATAGTAGGAGATTTTAACGCAGTCGTAGGTGAGGGGAAAGAAGGAGAATTTGTAGGGCCTTATGGATTAGGAAACAGAAACGAGAGAGGTAGCAGACTGATAGAATTCTGTGAGAAGCACAAGATGGTAGTCGCGAACACATTGTTCAAGAATCACGTTAGGAGGCGGTACACATGGAAAATGCCAGGAGGGATGGACAGGTATCAGATAGACTACATTCTGGTTAGGAAGAGATTTAGAAATCAAGTAAAAGACTGTAAGAGTTATCCAGGAGCAGATGTAGACAGCGATCACAACTTGGTAGTCATGAAAGCTAGATTAAAGTTCAAAAATCTGAAAACCCGGAAGGATAAGAAACGTATAAATGTAGACATATTGAGGGATCAGAATATGAAAGATAAGTTCCAGGAGAAAACAGATCAATTAATAAATAAAACGAGTAAGGACGAAATCAAGAACGCAGAAACTGAGTGGGAGGGTATCAAGAATAGTCTAGCTTCCGCGGCTACGGACGTTTTAGGACACGATAAAAGGGAAGCTAGGAAGCCCTGGATAACGGACGAAATCTTAAACTTAATGCAAAAGAGACGAGGCTACAAAAACAGACGAGACGAAGAAGGACTGAAAACGTATAAGGCAATAAAGTGGGAAATCATTAGAAAATGTAGAAAAGCGAAAGAACAATGGATAGAGGAGAAATGCAAAGAAGTAGAAGATAAGTTGCAAGTAGGTAAGACCGATGAGGCTTACAAAATAATTAAGAGGAACTTCAGGGATGTAGGAACAATAAGTAGAAATGTTAGGAGTCAATCGGGGGACATACTGATAGGAAGAGAGGAGAAAGCGGATAGATGGAAGCAGTACTTAGGAAATTTATACGAGGGTCAGGAATTAGGAGAGATATTAGAGGAAGAATCTAGCATCGATAGGGAAGATGTAGGAAAACCTATATTGAGAGAGGAATGTGAAATAGCACTAAGGGGGCTAAAGAATAATAGAGCGCCGGGTGTAGATAAAATACAGGCGGAAATTTTGAAATGTGCGGGACAGAAAGTAGTAAATAGGATGTTTGAACTGGTAAAGTACATATACGAAACGGGCGAGATGCCGGAGGATTATAAGAGGAACATTATCGTTACTATACCGAAAAAGAGAGGAGCCGACAAATGCGAGAACTTTAGAACGATTAGCCTAACTTCCCATGCGTCAAAAATCTTAACTAGAATAGTGCAGAAGAGGATGGAAAATAGAGCGGAGGAAATACTAGGAGAAGACCAATTCGGGTTTAGGCGAAATAGGGGAACTCGCGAAGCTATTCTGGCGCTAAGAGTAATTTTAGAGAAAACAATAGAAAAAGGAAAGAACGCTTATATAGGATTTGTAGATTTAGAAAAAGCTTTTGATAACGTAAGATGGGAAAAAATGTTCGAGATACTAAAGAGCGCGGGAATGAAGTATAGAGATAGGAGAGTAGTACACAATCTATACATAGAGCAAACTGCTGTTATAGAAGTAGAAGGGGAAGAAAGGGAAGTAGGTATTAGGAAAGGAGTAAGACAAGGATGTACGCTATCACCACTAATTTTTAATCTGTACATCGAAGAGGCGATTAATGTGGTAAAAGATAGAGTAGATTTCGGGATTAAAGTACAGGGACAGAAACTAAAAATGCTGAGATTCGCGGATGATATAGCAGTATTAGCATCTAGTAAGGAGGAACTAGAATCAGCATTGAACGAAATGGAGGCAGTGTTGACAGAGGAATACGGAATGAGGGTGAATAAAAACAAAACTAAAGTGTTAGTGTGCAGAGGGTGCGAGAGCAGAGCAAAAACGAAAGTACAAATTAATAATGAAAGATTGGAGGAAGTTAAAGACTTCACTTATTTAGGAAGTAAAATAAATTGGGATGGAAGAAGCGATAAAGACATAAAACAAAGAATAGCGCAGGGTCGAGTAGCTTTTAACAAAAAGAAAGCACTTTTATGCTCGGGGGTAATAAGCTTAGAAACAAGGAAGAGATTTTTGAAAACATATGTATGGAGCACGGCGCTATACGGTTGCGAAACCTGGACGGTAGGGGAAGCAAGTATTAAGAAATTAGAAGCTTTTGAGATGTGGTGTTACCGAAGAATGATGAAAATACCGTGGACTGATAGGGTTAGAAACGAAGAGATATTAGAGAAAGTCGGCGAGAAAAGAAGTGCGTGGAAAAACATAAAGAAGAGAAGAGATAGAATGGTAGGCCACTTGCTGAGACATGGGGGAATAGTCCGCGATATTTTGGAGGCAGAAATAGGAGTGAAGAAAGGCAGAGGTAGGCCTAGATTAGACTACTGCTCGCAAATAGTAAGGGATGTAGGTTGTAGCACAATTAGCGAAATGCGTAGGTTAGGTTAGGTTAGGTTAGGTCGGCGAGAAAAGAAGTATGTGGAAAAACTTAAAGAAGAGAAGAGATAGAATGGTAGGCCACTTGCTGAGACATGGGGGAATAGTCCGCGATATTTTGGAGGCAGAAATAGGAGTGAAGAAAGGCAGAGGTAGGCCGAGATTAGACTACTGCTCGCAAATAGTAAGGGATGTAGGTTGTAGCACAATTAGCGAAATGCGTAGGTTAGCACAAGACAGGAGAAGCTGGAGGTTAGCGTCTAACCAGTCTTAGGACTGATGACCTAATGATGATGATGATGCTATGAATTTTAAATCCAAAGGTGTAGCAATTGATCACATTTTGAGAAAAGAAAAATTTCTGTAACTTTCAGTCTGTCATATACATGGTTAAAGTTGATTGTTTTTATTATACGGTACAAAATAAAATAATGGTTCTTCATTGTTTTCGAAAAAGCCTAGCCGAAATTTCGCTTTTTTCATTAATTATGAGTATTTTCTAGATCAATTTAAAATTTTCATATATGGTACTATGATTGATGAATTTATTTTTCAATTTTCTATAGGTACAGGTGTGAATTAAATAAAAAATCCATACTATAAAATCTTTCACAAAAACGCTATCTCAAAAAGGGTTAGCCGTACACCTGGCACATTGCCATTCCAAACGAAAAAATATAGAACAATAACCTGAAGATATTTTTTTCTAAGAGTTCTAACCATATTACATATACACACCAATTATAACATCCAACTTATGGATACAAAATCCAGAACCTGAAGGAAGAGTAACATAAAATATCTCTAAAAAATCTCATTCTCAAATCTCATCTTTTCATCAACTTCAATCAGTTTTTCTTTATACAATTAATTTTATATATAGTAATGCTATGAAAAATCAAAATACTTCTTAGACCATTTGAAAACAGTACAATTATTTGTATTTAATTAATATACTTATACAATGTATGTGTTTTTTATATATAATTTTCGTGATCCATCATTTTTTAGAGTAGGAATATAAACTACGGAAGAATAAATTGTTAAGTATATTCCGTCACATAATTTTGATGGATCACCTTGATCTTAATTGACACTAACAATTTTAAATATTTAATGTCTAGATTATTACTAACAGTTATCTTTAAATAACATTTATAATGGTTGTATTTTTAACAGACCATGTTTAGTTTTTTCATACTTAGATTATCCACCATACTCTATAAATACTACGAGTATTAAGTAACGTTATCATGAGTCCAGTTTTAAGGTGCTTATAAAGAATATCGAATAAAATAAATGCGAATAACCTACTTATATAAAATTACATACGTTTAATTTATACCTTTTGCAAGTTATAATACATAAATCATATAGTAATAGATGTATGTGTATTACTATTGGTAATATTTATCAAGCGCATAGTAGCAAATTTCTAGGGAAATACGTAACAGTACAATTGCCCATAAATCATAGCACCATAAGGAAATTGCAACAATAATGTAATATTAGTTTCCATTCTTTGGGTTAACTGTATAAGGTTAAAAATTAAACTTTAATATGTATGGTTTTGGCTGAACGCCATTTATTTGAATATATTTAAATAAGCATAGATAAATTTTATCTAAAAGAAAATAATTATTGAATAAATGTTGTCAAAATTATATACTGATTAAGGAAATACGGAATCTTTATCAACTTTATCAACAAGCATTTATATACAATAAAATAATAAAAACAAAGCATAATGATAATAATAATTAATTTTTAATAAACAAAATAGATGAAAACTAGTTTAGTTTAAGCTACAAATTATAGTATACGAGGTTTGTCCGGAAAATACGTATAGAAAATCGGACCGGCGCGTCAAGGCGTTGTGGAGGGGCCGTCCGGTGGTTCCTTCGCTCTATGCAATCCCCTCAACGCTCAGTTTGAGCCAGAGCGCTCTTCGAGTAAGAAGGAGTCTACGCCTGCTTGTTGAAAGTGACCCTTTCTTTCCTGCCGTTGTCGGCAGCTCTCTCTGAGTGAGGAACAGCGCATCAACATCAAGTCTCTCGCAAAGCTAGGCAAGAATGGCCGTGAGATTATTGAGTGTTTGAATCAAGTTTACGGAGAGAATTCTCTGAAGGAACCAACCGTAAGCAAGTGGTTAAAAAAGTTCCGGGAGGGCCGAGAAGAGGTAAAAGATAATCCTCGCTCAGGACGCCCCTCCACATCGAGGTCTGAGGGAAATGTTGAACGAATTCGGGCTTGTGTTCTTCAAGACCGTCGATTGACAGTTAGAATGATAGCTAAAGATCTGTCAATCCCCAAAACAATCGTTCACGAAATTCTGACAAAAAAACTTGAAATGAAAAAATTGTACGCGAAAATCGTTCCGAAGCTCTTGACTCCAGAACAGGAAGCAAGGAGGGTTGCTTGCTGTGAGGATTAGTTGGAAGCAGAGGAAGGGAGGGGACTTTCTCAACCGGGTCATCACTGGAGACGAATTTTGGTTTTATAAATTCGATGTGGAGTTTAAATCTCAAAGCAAGGAGTGGAAGCAAGTAGGGGACCCGAGAACAAAAAAGTCGCGAAAATCAAGGTCCAATGTGAAAACAATGTTGATTATTTTCTTTAATTCTCGGGGCATTGTTCACCAGGAATTTGTCCCTCCCGGCTAGACAGTGAACGAAAATTTCTATGTGTGGCCCTAGTTCGACCGGATTTGGCACAAGGTGGCAGGTGGATCCTTCATCACGACAATGCTCCCGCTCACACGTCGCTCGTTGTGCGTGAGTTTTTGGCCCGACGCTTGATTATAGTGACAGAACACCCGCATTATTCACCCAATTTAGCCCCTTGCGACTTCTTGTTCCCGAAATGCAAAATGGTGGTTCGGGGGCGGCACTTGGGGGATGTGAAAGTCATCAAGGGAGCAACGACACGGCAACTGAAGAGCCTCACAACTGAAAACTTTCAGCGATCCTATCAACAATGGAAACGGCGTTGACAGACGTGCATATTGTATCAGGGGGAGTACTTTGAAGGGGACCATATTGAAGTACCTGAATAATTGTAAAATAAAGTTTTTATTCCACTTTTATACGTATTTTCCGGACAAACCTCGTATCCATATACATACATAGAAAAAGTATTTGAAATTGAATTTAATTAGTCAGTCTAGAACTGAGTTTGATTTTAAATGAATAATTTAATAGATAAGTCAAATTTTTGATAATGATATTGTAAAGTTTGATGGCAATTTAATAAATATAAGTGAATAGTGATGCGGAAAGTAGAAACTGATATTTCTTGAGTTTACCCTATAAAAATCCGATTTGATAATAATTTTTGATAAAATATTATATATATATATATATATATATATATATATATATATATATATATATATATATATATATATATATATATATATATATATATATATATCTATAATGACTTTGTAAATTAATTTGCAATAATTTTCTATACGTCTCGTAGACATGGGTCTCCAATTTAAATAATAATCTTATGATAAATCTGATTTTACTCAATTTAAACTCAAAGCATAGTACTGTTTTATTTTGTTTTGATTATGTTGAATAATTAAACCATTTGTGGAAGAGCTTTAAGGGTGATATAGTTTTTTATAATTGGTGGCTTACAAGTTGTTAATATTTTAAGTCACTGTTAAATATTAATCTCACATTTTTGTGTAAAGCTTAGATTGTAATTCATCCAGAATTTATTTTTAATTGTAAATTACTCTTAAGGCATCTATGATTTTTATTTCCACAAATTAGAATATTGTGCTTATTTCAGTTCAGTATAAAATTATGTGATTCAGATAATGTATTGATTTTATGGTGATCATCGTTTATATAATTTTCAACATGATCATATTTTAAGTTATAATGCATTTGAGTCATCGACAAATGTTTGAATTTAGTAGCACTGTCATAATCTTAAAATGTCACTTGTATAAAAATCATCTAATAATAGTAGACCCCAAAATGGAACCTTCCGGTACTCCAGATAACACATTTTTGGATAGATCATAAATTTCCATTTAGGCTTGTTCCTTGTATTCTATGAAGCAAGTAAGAAGAAAAGAGTTTTACAAATTCATTAGAACAACCCTAATAATTTAATTTGAAATATAAAAGTGACGAAAGTTTTCTTAATTGATCGCAAAAAATAATTGCTATAATAATTATTCGTCAGAATTCATACAGACATTTTTTGTAGCGCACGTAGCCTTGAATGATTGCTGGTTTTTGACTCGCTGTGTATATTATACACCAGTGTAGTATCATCATATTTGATGGTACGATTTAATTTATCATATTTACTTTCAATCGCATTACAAATAGTATTGTTATGGAAAAAATGTCAAAGTTGGAAAATGTTTATACATGTCGAATGCATAACAAAGAAAGCACAAAGAAACTTTCAGAGTGTAATATCCATCAAGTGTACAAAAACCCGCTACAGTGGAACGGATCTGACTGAATGGATTTTCTCGACAAATAATTAAAGTACATTGTAGTGTTTCGAGTATGTCTCACTCGAGTTAAATCTCAGTTTGTCGACAGGTCTTCAAATGATGGTTCACTCATTTATTGAATGTAAAAAAAGACTCTATAATACCTTTAGCATCGCCTAAGTAGTAATACTGCGGCATGTTTTGTGATTATATAATAGTATATACACATTTAATGAGGAAGGTGATAAAATCATTGCAAAATTAATTGTGTGCTTATTACAGTAAATGGAGGATAGGGGCTATGTCATGAACAAAAAAATGTCATCAATAAAAAAAAAAAACAAATGAGAGGGTGCCACTAGTTTATTTCACACCTTAATCTATAAAACCCCAGATGTACAAGGATTCGACAAAAAAAAACAAAATTAAAATACTTAACGACCCTTTATATCACTCCTTAGGATCATTACTCCTATGTTATACTTTAGATGTTTCATATGTTTGATCAACTTCGTCAATGTGTCTATAAATAAAAAAATATACACAAAGAATATAGTTAAGAAATTTCTGTTGTATTTATCATAGCAAATAAAAATAATCACAAGTAAATTCAAAATGTATCAAGAAAGACGTTAATTTATGTTTAAGCTTATAATTTCATTTCAGCAATAAAAGTTATTCAAAAAAAAAAGTTAAAGTTAATTATTAGCGTAATAATTAAAATAACAGTTTTAAAACCTTAAAACGGACTTTTCCGCACGTAGAACATGTCTATCTCTGAATTAAGTGGCCGAGAAAAAATAAAACAACACATAAATGCAGAATATGTGTTTCATGAAAAAGTTTTACTTTTTTCAATATTTCTCAAACAGTCCACGCTCGTGCTTTCGCATGACCCATGAACAGGGTGGGGTGTATCCTATTCACCTCAAAATCAATAGATGTCGTCTAGTAGACGTCCCTAATCAGAGTCAGTCGAAACCCGATCGATCCGATACGATTTAATTGAGTGATCGTGCTGACAAAAACAATATCTCAAATAGTCCAATATTGTGCTTTTTCATGACCCATGAACATGGTAAAATGTATTCTATCCACCTCAAAATCAATAGATGTCGTCTGGGAGACGTGTCCGGTCAGAATCAGTCAAAACCAGATCGATCCGATATGGTTTAGTTGAGTTATTGTGTTAACAGAAGAAATTCTCAAATAGTCCACCATCGTGCTTTATCATGACGCATGGACAGGACGGGGTGTGTCCTATCCACCTCAAAATCAACAGGTGTCGTCTGGGAGACGTCCTCGATCAGAATCAGTCAAAATTTGATCAATCCGATACGATATGGTTGAGTTATCATGCTAACAAAGAAAAATTCTCAAATAGTCCACCATCGTGCTTTCTCATGACTCATGGACAGGGTGGAGTGTATCCCATCCATCTCAAAACCAATAGGTGTCGTCTGGGAGAAGTCTCCGATCAGAATCAGTCAAAAACCGATCGATCCGGCATGATTTAGTTGAGTTATCGTGCTAACAAAAATAAATGCCGACGACAACGACACACACACACACACACACACACACACACACACACACACACACACACACACACACATACAAAATGGTTTAAAAATCATGTTTTTTTTTGTTTTTAAACCGAAAAGTGAAACATAAATCCTAGAAAAAATTTTGTTTACGCGACTACATTACTTTTCCGCATATAGTGGATGGAACACGATTTTATGCAAAGGTAGCTTCCTTACTTTCACCTTTCCAGGAATATAATAACCAGATAAGCCCATTTCAATATCGAATATGCATAAGGTTAATAAGACCCAGTTTACCTATACAACAGAGACAATAACTATGATAAAAAGAAAAAACAGGAAATAATGAAAGTTGCTGAAGTTGCTTGAATATCATAAAAATAATATTAGGCCCAATATGAACAGCAGATGGAGAATGCAGAATTAGAACCAATTAGTAAATAGAAGAAGAATTGAAAGGAGCAAATATCATAGGGTTAATTAAGGAGCAAAAGCTAAGATGTCTGGGACATCTAAGTCTTTATGTATCAAGCAAACTGAGAAGAGGTGATAAGGGTCATAATGAAATATAAACCACAAAGCATGCCACGTAAAGGTAGACCAAGATCAACTTAAATACAATAAAGTAAAAGACGATCTGAACAAGATTGGAGTAATAAACCCAAAAGATGAAGCCAGAGATCGGAAAAGTGGCGTAACATATGTATACAGGAAATTAATAAAAATTATAGGAGATTGGAGAGGAGCCGACAAATGCGAGAACTTTAGAACTATTAAGCTTTTGAGATGTGGTGTTACCGAAGAATGTTGAAAATACCGTGGACTGATAGGGTTAGAAATGAAGAAGTATTAGAGAAAATCGGCGAGAAAGGAAGTATGTGGAAAAACATAAGGAAGAGAAGAGATAGAATGGTTGGCCACTTGCTGAGACATGGGAGAATAGTCCGCGATATTTTGGAGGCAGAAATAGGAGTGAAGAAAGGCAGAGTTAGGCCTAGATTAGACTACTGCTCGCAAATAGTAAGGGATGTAGGTTGTAGCACAATAAGCGAAATGCGTAGGTTAGCACAAGATAGGAGAAGCTGGAGGTTAGCGTCCAACCAGTCTTAGAACTGATGACCTCATGATGATAGGAGATTGATCGTCCCCAAGTATTTCCTATATGGTGATCCTCTTGCTATAAATACCACTGTTAATATCGGAATATATTAGCTAGTATTTCGCTTACATAAGGGCGTATGTTTAATATACAGGAACCAAGAGGATACTACTGTACTGTACTAACTATAATCTAAAACCCTTAAGAAGTTAATACAAATTCTTCTCCCCAGAAAATGAAGAGATAAAGAAAATATGACAATTATGCAAACCTTACCTTATATGAGGGTTTCTCCAAACTGAAAATGTATCTTTTAGTCAGGGTCGTATACTATGGCTAAAATTACTGACGAAAATACTGAAATATAATGAAATGAATACAATTACTTTAAAGACTTACAAAAGAAATAGCATGGCCCAACCAAAGAACACCTCCAACGAAGAAATAATTTCCCGGAACTTCTTAAATGGGTAGTAATAAATAACATCTGGATAATCGTATTCTTCACTAGTATTGGCAAGAATATCTCAACAAAACGGACAAATACAATTTTCGTAACTTGTTAAGTACTCGTTAGGCTAACTCGGTTTTAAAAATGGCTTCTTCAAGTTGTTAGTTGTTATCACACTTACTTGGAAGACAACTAATCAAATTGAAATTGATTGCTAAATAGTAAGACAAACTTTTATAAGTTGCAACCTGGCAGTTGAAAAATCTACTCCCAAAGATGGGCAAACCCTTATACGTTTAATTTATTTTAAAGAGCGACGCCGCTATAAATATATTTATAGAGATATGTTTATTGCCGCTTTATTTCCTATTTACTTTTTAATTATGGACGAAGGTTAGAAATGAAGTTTGGGGTGTAGAAATCTATGCTTAACAGTTGTAACGATTAACCTAAATAATTACAGTGAAAATTACATATTACAATACATAATACTAAAGTAAAATCAGATATTTATTATCTAACGTGATATCATTAGTATGACTACCATATTAAATTTGATCTAATGATGACATCTTATCCTATGAGATCGCATACATTGAATGATAAAATTGAAATTCATCTCATATCGTTGACAGTAAATTACTTTAGATTGCATCAAATGAACAACGGGGAAGAGATCAGATAAGTTTTCATGATTCGAGAAAACTTTTGCCATGCTCGCATAAAGTTGTGGGATTAATTTCAAAATAATCTGAATTATATTCGACCTATATTTTTTATAGTATTGTGGGTTGCAATGCGATAAATAAACAATAAATTAACATCTTTTGATGTAAACATTTATGATTTTAAGTTGAAAACTAACATTTTATATTTTCAGCCATAACTGCTGAAATAAAAAAAAAACATTTTCTGATGGATCGAGCTTGATGAACTAAGTTTAATGATGTACAGGATTTGTGATATCAGAATTTTTAAAGGTGACAGCCTCTTTTAAACTTTTCTTATGATTTTCTATTTCAACAGATATTTCGACAACGGTACACGATATCGAAGAGACGTTCTAATCAATGTTTATAGCGCTCAGAGGGTGCTATCTGAGGTGGAGTGCTAAGAACCAGGGTGGTATTGTGATCAGTGATCACTCCATGAAACATATTTCTTGATCAATTTTACTGTTGCCAGATAGCACCCTTAATCATTACAAATTTTATTAAAACTTTTTCTTTGTAATCTGATTTTGATACGATGTTGAATAGAATATTTTTATCCAATAAAGTAGGATGATTCAACTTAGATAACGATGACGATGATTTTATCTTTAGAAGAGGTTACTCTTATCTGCAATGAAATTCTTCATTTCTATAATATCTGGGATTTTTCATTTTCATAATTTGTAAGCCAGTGATGTACTAGAAACTATATTGTACGCCGAACTAATTTTAATTAACAATATTTGTTTACTAACATTTCAATTAATTCCAGTGGCATGTGTTGAAATTTTTCTATGTAAAACAATATGGAAAATATTTTGTAGGGCGTGTCAAAGTAATGAGTAAAATAAACAGAAATTAAATCTTCTCTCTCTTTTATGAATTTGCTTTATGAAAAACTGAAACTATTTCTTTAACTAATCTATTTTCAAAAACTGTTGTTTTTAACATTAGTTTTCGAATCATCCAGCAATATCATCAATTGATTTAGGTTATAATATTTCTTTTACGATTGTTGTGAAAGATTTTTTTCACATCCACAGTTCTCAGTTGCATTAAACAGTAAACACCGTTAAGAAAATAATTTTCACAATATTTTATAACCTATTAACCACGTGAGTTTATTATATTTATGTTTATTACAAAACGATATATTAACGCGGATAAAGTCTATTAAATGTTATGCTATTAGTTAGTGTATAAATTTACTAAAATTTACTAATCGGCCTGATAAAGTCTCAATTTTTTTATTAATGGTTGTGCTGTGAAAATACTTTTTATATAAATTGCACACTACACAAATACACCTACCACCCCGAACCTGAAAATCATGACATTGACGACATAATATTATTATTCATTTTATTTTATTTAAACGCATGGAAGCGTTATCAAAGTTGCTTCCAAGCTTTTTAAAATGTATTCCCTATTGCACTTATAATGCCGTTGTGACTTGCACATTAACCATAAATTATTATTCACGTCTACACAAAGAGTAGAGTGAAGCCTTTAAGGTGATTCTAATTACGCGATGCTCTTTGCTCTTTGTACCGGAGCCATCCAGCACCCTTTAGCCTATGGTTGCGAACACCCATTCTACAGAAAGCAACTTCTATTCGCGGAAAAAACAAATTGTCTCAATAGTTCACGAATAAGCGAAAAAATATATGAATTCCTAATTATATCTAAATAATTCTTAATTAAAATTGTTTAGGGGAAGCATTGCTTTAATTGCTTCCATAGGCTGCATGCCATTATTCAATATGCTTCATCAATTATCTCTAGATACTTTGTTTTTCCTTTTGTTTTTTGCACATGCTTAATTCTGTCAAAATATATATCTTGTTATTCGAGAAATCAATTCTTTTTCTGATAACATTGAATAAAATATCTAGTCATAACTTCAGAATTATTTTGAATTATCCAAACATACGGAAAATCTACATAATTATCAGTGACCTGCATTTCATACAACACAACCCATTTAAATTGTTACAAGTTTATTCACTAAAATGCTGTATACTGCACTCAATTCATGTTTTCAAATTTGCGGTTGGTAGGTCAAGAAGAGACAAGTGACGAAAGCTGAAACTTAAAACAAAGCCTTCATTATCTTGAACGTATGTGTGTACAAAGACGTTTTTTAAATAAGCTCATCTCATTCAATAATTGCAGCTATATGTATGTTTCACGTATACGTTGTAAGTCTTATTGCATTGTACAATGCAACATTGTTACGATGCTCTAATTATTATTTATAATTAACTTATTATTCCTATTAAACTAAATTACGTTTATTATCCTGAAGGCAAAGTGTTCATACACCTAGGAGGGTAAAACTTTGTATATTAAGGAGCATATATTCTAAATATACGTGGTATTCATAATATCCCTGTTTAACAGAATTTGGTTGATTAAAACTTCCAGTGGATTAGTATTTATAAATATGTAACAAAATAAGATTATTTTGTTACCTATTATTCAACTGAGCTATTATTCAACTATAATTTAATTAACATAATAAACATTAACCCGTTGTATATAAATTTGTTTATCCAGAATCAGAAGTATCATTGTTTAAGAAAAAAATAGTTATATTGTTTTATGTTGTTACAATTTACTAGCACTGAGGCGATGTTACTTAGTGATCATCATCATTAGGTCATCAGTCCTAAGACTGGTTGGACGCTAACCTCCAGCTTCTCCTATCTTGTGCTAACCTACGCATTTCACTAATTGTGCTACAACCTACATCCCTTACTATTTGCGAGCAGTAGTCTAATCTAGGCCTACCTCTGCCTTTCTTCACTCCTATTTCTGCCTCCAAAATATCGCGGACTATTCCCCCATGTCTCAGCAAGTGGCCTACCATTCTATCTCTTCTCTTCTTTAAGTTTTTCCACATACTCCTTTTCTCGCCGACTTTCTCCAATACTTCTTCGTTTCTAACCCTATCAGTCCATGGTATTTTCATCATTCTTCGGTAACACCACATCTCAAAAGCTTCTAATTTCTTCCTACTTGCTTCCCCTACCGTCCAGGTTTCGCAGCCGTAAAGTGCCGTGCTCCATACATATGTTTTCAAAAATCTCTTCCTTGTTTCTAAGTTTATTACCCCCGAGCATAAAAGTGCTTTCTTTTTGTTAAAAGCTACTCGACCCTGCGCTATTCTCTGTTTTATGTCTTTATCGCTTCTTCCATCCCAATTTATTTTACTTCCTAAATAAGTGAAGTCTTTAACTTCCTCCAATCTTTCATTATTAATTTGTACTTTCGTTTTTGCTCTGCTCTCGCGCCCTCTGCACACTAACACTTTAGTTTTGTTTTTATTCACCCTCATTCCGTATTCCTCTGTCAACACTGCCTCCATTTCGTTCAATGCTGATTCTAGTTCCTCCTTACTAGATGCTATTACTGCTATATCATCCGCGAATCTCAGCATTTTTAGTTTCTGTCCCTGTACTTTAATCCCGAAATCCACTCTATCTTTTACCACATTAATCGCCTCTTCGATGTACAGATTAAAAATTAGTGGTGATAGCGTACATCCTTGTCTTACTCCTTTCCTAATACCTACTTCCCTTTCCTCCCCTTCTACTTCTATAACAGCAGTTTGCTCTATGTATAGATTGTGTACTACTCTCCTATCTCTATACTTCATTCCCGCGCTCTTTAGTATCTCGAACATTTTTTCCCATCTTACGTTATCAAAAGCTTTTTCTAAATCTACAAATCCTATATAAGCGTTCTTTCCTTTTTCTATTGTTTTCTCTAACATTACTCTTAGCGCCAGAATAGCTTCGCGAGTTCCCCTATTTCGCCTAAACCCGAATTGGTCTTCTCCTAGTATTTCCTCCGCTCTATTTTCCATCCTCTTCTGCACTATTCTAGTTAGGATTTTTGACGCATGGGAAGTTAGGCTAATCGTTCTAAAGTTCTCGCATTTGTCGGCTCCTCTCTTTTTCGGTATAGTAACGATAACGTTCCTCTTATAATCCTCCGGCATCTCGCCCGTTTCGTATATGTATTTTACCAGTTCAAACATCCTATTTACTACTTTCTGTCCCGCACATTTCAAAATTTCCGCCTGTATTTTATCTACACCCGGCGCTCTATTATTGTTTAGCCCCCTTAGTGCTATTTCAAATTCCTCTCTCAATATAGGTTTTCCTACATCTTCCCTATCGATGCTAGATTCTTCCTCTAATATCTCTCCTAATTCCTGACCCTCGTATAAATTTCCTAAGTACTGCTTCCATCTATCCGCTTTCTCCTCTCTTCCTATCAGTATGTCCCCCGATTGACTCCTAACATTTCTACTTATTGTTCCTATATCCCTGAAGTTCCTCTTAATTATTTTGTAAGCCTCATCGGTCTTACCTACTTGCAACTTATCTTCTACTTCTTTGCATTTCTCCTCTATCCATTGTTCTTTCGCTTTTCTACATTTTCTAATGATTTCCCACTTTATTGCCTTATACGTTTTCAGTCCTTCTTCGTCTCGTCTGTTTTTGTAGCCTCGTCTCTTTTGCATTAAGTTTAAGATTTCGTCCGTTATCCAGGGCTTCCTAGCTTCCCTTTTATCGTGTCCTAAAACGTCCGTAGCCGCGGAAGCTAGACTATTCTTGATACCCTCCCACTCAGTTTCTGCGTTCTTGATTTCGTCCTTACTCGTTTTATTTATTAATTGATCTGTTTTCTCCTGGAACTTATCTTTCATATTCTGATCCCTCAATATGTCTACATTTATACGTTTCTTATCCTTCCGGGTTTTCAGATTTTTGAACTTTAATCTAGCTTTCATGACTACCAAGTTGTGATCGCTGTCTACATCTGCTCCTGGATAACTCTTACAGTCTTTTACTTGATTTCTAAATCTCTTCCTAACCAGAATGTAGTCTATCTGATACCTGTCTATCCCTCCTGGCATTTTCCATGTGTACCGCCTCCTAACGTGATTCTTGAACAATGTGTTCGCGACTACCATCTTGTGCTTCTCACAGAATTCTATCAGTCTGCTACCTCTCTCGTTTCTGTTTCCTAATCCATAAGGCCCTACAAATTCTCCTTCTTTCCCCTCACCTACGACTGCGTTAAAATCTCCTACTATTATTAAATTTTCATGACTCTTCACAAATCCTATTACCTGCTCTATGTCCGAATAAACGGCTTCTAACTCTTCCTCGCTGTGGCTAGAAGTAGGCATGTATACTTGCACTATTACTGTTTCCACTGGCTTCGAATCTAACCTAACTATCATTACTCTCTCGCTGTATTGTAGGTAGCTATCTACACACTGTCCTGCGTTCTTCCGCATAACGATCCCTACTCCCGCGTTTCCATTTACCGATCCTGTGTGTATTACCCTATAGTCACCGCTCCAAAAATCTCCTACTTCCGGCCAGCGCATCTCACTTATACCTACTATATCTAATCCTAACCTATCCATTTCTAACTTCAGATTTTCTAGCTTCCCTGCCTGTCTCATGCTTCTGACATTCCACGCTCCGACTCGTGAAATGCTACACTTCTTATTATTATTGCACTCGATCACGTCTCCCGGAACAGTCCTCACCCGGAGATCCGAACGGAGGACTATTTTACCTCCGGAGTTTTTTGTCCCAGGAGACGCCATCATTAATTTAGGATAAGCTTTCTGCTAGCTGTTCTGAGGATTATAATGTGGTGGTTTCCTCTTGCCTTCCACATCGCAGTCGTGTGTGTCATAGCACCATACCAACCCCCACGGTTTCTGCCACTATGACTACTGAAAGAGCTGCTGCCCTCCTTCAGGGACTTGTCTTAGTCTGGTTTTTCAATAAGGACCCCCCCACTATGGTTAAACCTATGGTACGGCTCCTTAAATCATTAAAACGCGCAAGCCGACCCACCCGTTCCAGTTTGCACTAGAACTTCGTCAAGGTTCAAGTCCTATCGGATCGGGTTACTTAGTGACTGGTAAATAAAATATTATCAGGAATTATTCAATTGTAATTTCTTATCAATCAGTTGCTCACAAGTTCATTAAATATAAGGGAAAATATTGTAGAAATGAATACTCATTCGGCCATTTGTTTTAAATAATTATCCATAGCTATTTTCCTAGGGATTTGAATATTGGTATGCCAACTTAGCCCATCTATTTTTGATTCACAGTTCATAATACTGATTAACTAGCTTTAATTAAATAATGGGTGTAATTTTTATTATTTCATTACATTCTATAAATATTTTCAATGTTTCAAAATATATTCAAAGCATTAGCTTACAAGTTGTAATGCTGTATTATGACTTAATTGAATTTCAAATTCTTCCGAATTCCAAATTTTGATGCTTTAATTTCCAATCACTTCCTGGCAGTATTGCGATGGAAACATTTCAGTTCCGTTAAGTGTAGGTCAGGGTTTTGATCATGTAAGACGTCGAGCGATACGAAGCTCTGGAAATATTTGAGATTGAATACAAAAATGATTGGCATACCTCCAATAGATCTTCATAGTCAAACCAATGCCTTTTCACTTTACTTCCACTTTTAGTTTATAAAGTTTCACTCAGATACAATATATTTTTTATGATAATTTTTGCCTGGTTACAAATTAATACATCATACTAATGATAAATTTTATTTGTCTTTTACCACTTTCGTGGGTATATTAGTTTGTGATATAGATAGGTGCATGAACTTGTGATTAGTTACCAAGATTAGAAAATTAGAATTATCAGCAGTTCAGCACATCGACACTAATAATCTTTTAACAGTTAACCTCTTCTAAGCTTATAAGAGTCAAGTCGATGCTTAGTATTTCGATACCTAATTTTCTAGCCCTATTGTATTTTTCGAAAATATTACAAATATGTTTTTATTAAAATTGCCTATAGAAAACAATCGAACGGAATATACAACAATTGAACGAATAGGAGCAAAACACCAATATTAAATAAACATTAATAAAGAAGGATAGACACAAATTCCAAAAATCTTAATTAAAGCCGCAGCTGTATTGCATTAATTAACAAGAAAAAACCTAGTTGTAATACATACATAATACATTAGATAGATGAAAGTACAACATTACATAAACATATTTCATTAATTTCCATAGGAAACTAGATTAAATTCGATAAATAAATTTATATCATCCACATCTATTCAGAATTATCTTAAAATCGTGAACCGTTATCTTATTAGTGATCCTATCAGTGCTCTACTATCTCTATATAAGTTTGAATAAGCATTTTAAAACTGACATAATACCTATAATTTGTGTAATGGTTTAAATCAGGACGTAAATATTTCTTTCGTTTAGCTCATTTCCTCAATATTAACGGATAATGTATTGCACAACATTATATAAACATTGCATTTATTTCCATAGGCAACTAAACTGAATTCTATATATAAATCTACGTCATCCACGTCTACTTAGAATTATCTTAAAAATCGCGAGCCATTATCTGTGATCTTATCAGCCCACTACCATCTCAGTTTAAGTTTGAGAAAGTCTTTTAAAACTGTCATAATATATGTAATACTTATGTGTAATGTTTTAAGGCGGGACGTAAGTTTTTATTTCGATTAGCTCATTTCCTCAATAGTAACAGAAGAATAGAATGCGTTTCATTCTGTGGCTGTGACCATATCGTTTGAGGAGCATCTTCCCAATGCTGCCAACAATAGCTGTATTCAGTTTATTTTAACTTTTATATTTCAGTGTTTCTACTGTATCAAGTACGTTCTGTTCATATCTAAGTTATCCATTTAGAATTCAAGTTATCATCTGGAAATGGATTGGTAATGTGAAATTCAACAATGTTAATCTAAACATAGATTCTAGTGGATACTGTAATCACTTAACAATAGTTATATTTGCTATTGTAAGCAAGGGACATTGTCATTGCATAAAATGTTTGAATAGTTATTTTACCATGTTTAATACAAAGAGTAAAATTCTGTACTATCTGGAATTTATAATCGTTTGAGTGTCAAGATTTTGTACCAAGCACTGACCATCATGTGCACGTACAATTTGTATAATGGATCTTTGCGCGTGTATCAATTTAGTGACGACGCACGCATCACATGCTACACCACTCGCAATTGTTACTAATATGCCACAATTACCAGCATGTATGTCTAGCGGCATATGTTTCAATCAACTACGTACGGCATAGACAGTTAATAATTTGCCGAACAAAATGCAATTATGAAGTCACGTCTCAGCTTTATTGTATAATTTGATTCATTGGCGTCTCAATATTTCTGTAAAATTTATTTAATTTTTTTTTCATTTATTTTGATTTTTGTTGAATTTATTTCATTTATTTTGATGGAAATATCACTTCCATTGAATGTTTTTGTGGAGAATTTTTTCATTACACTGTCATAGGTTGAATGATTTGTATTGTACTAACTATTATCTTAAAATGTGTTTTCGGCACGACACTGTCCAAAAATGTCAGTTGATTGATTCATACGATTGTTACCTGTGACGCGCACGCAAAGAATCAGTATACAAACCATATATAATATTGACAAAGATTACTTAAGAGTACTACACAATAATTGAAATTTAAATCGGTCCCAATTGTTCACTAGGATTAGCTTCAAAGTGAATATAGGGCAAAAAATAATAGATTGAATTTTTTTTAAAATAATTACTTTACATTTTCTCTTCCCATCTTTGGTTTTCAACAAAAAGTTTTATCATCGTTAAAACTACAGGTTTACTCCCCTCCTGACGATGAAAAGTTGGATGGCGAAATGTGTGTCCCGTAACTTGTAATATTTTAATGCCTGTAGAAAACTGGTCTCCTGTTTTTGAGATTGTATGCTTACCGTTTTTAGGATCTTCATCGCATTTATCTCGAAAAAAAGTTGTTTGTAATTCAACTAATTGTAAATGTAATTAAATTGGGTTCAGCTAATTATGTGTGCCCTATAGAAAGTAATTCAACAATGAAGCTCTAAACTCGAACACAAAGAAAGAGTTTATATATTGTTAATTGTGGTTTTGACTTCGTTAAGACCTTTATGCTTGGATTAACGCAAAGGAACTATAATTTTAATTTGAAGATGGTAGACGGTCATAGTCTAATAAACTTGTTATAGAAATATGCGTGGTGTTGTTAATAAAATGGTAATGTTTACATAATATTGGATCCTGTTATAGTGATAAAGTGAATTTGCATTTTTCTCAATTTCTAAGTTATCCGTGCATAGTTCATAGTTGCATGATCAAGAGTTATTTACGAGTACATCTGCTCCATTTTCGTAAAAGTTCTCCTATCATAGGAGTAACATAAATAAATGAAAATAATTTATTAATGTATAAAATTTATATATACTTATGTAGTAGATTATGCTAATGCCCATTAACAAAATGTGCCTATTTTTTATATAATGTCTTGAGATATAATCAATTATACATTTTTTGGATTTTGTTAATTATACGTTTCAACAATATATTTAACGTATTTGTTAATAGTCAATATTTTGTTCCAGGTTGTCAGTTTCATCCATTGGGAGAATACCTTAGATTCGTCCGTGTTCCAGAAAATTTAAAGGTTGGCGAAGAAGTCCTTAGTATAGAAGTTCATCCGAGGAATAATCTAAATATTCAAGCAGTTGACAAGGTAAATACTTGTGGATATCGTGTGTTTTATGATAGAAAATGTATTATTTTAAAGTTACTGTTATAATTTAGAAATAATTTATTGACAGAAATTTTTTTTTGGGGAAATGGGAGATTCTTGGGAAAACTATTAAGTCTTTTGCCTTAAAAATATTTAAGGCACACGTTTTTCATTGGTATATGAAACTGTAATATGTATTATAAAAATAGCCGGAGAGGAGAAAGAGTCCCATTAACAAATCTGTCTGGTTTGGTGGGAAGTGGGAATATATCTAGCAATTGTGAGTATAAAATTTGTAGGAATTTACCTGTAAAATTAAATATATTCTCACAACAACAATGAAATATATCGTTAAACTTAATTGGCGTGTTTTCTTGTAATAAAATACACTGTTTCTAGAATCACAATTGTTTTACATTAAATATATAAGTTATTAAACAGTAACAAGATCCATCATTTAATATAAGAGTTATATAATAAAACATTTTCACACGATGAGGTATTTTAGTAAGCGACATCTCATTATATTAACTTTTAACGATTAACTTTTTCTTTATTCTCTCACATTGAAAATGTAATTTCCAATTATGAGTGGCAAACACATTTATTACGGTATTTCATAAACTCATATGGCTATTATGTGAAACCGTAGTACCTAAAACAAGAGTTACTATATTGACAAATATATATCAACCATAATAAAATATTGAAAACATAATTTTATAGTTTGAAATCAAAATTTAAAAAGATTAGCACGTTAACAGTTTATTAGAGTATGAAATGTAAGAATTTTTTATTAAAATTAATACGTTACATCATTTGAAAAAAGAGTACTATATAATATAAATTATAATAAAATTTAGGTAGGTAGGTTAGGTAAAAAATTGGTAAATGCATTAAAAACAAAACGCACATTGCAAAATAGGTAATAGACATTTTTTTCATTTCGAGATAACTTTACACCTTATAGAAGTTATCATAATAGTATATTTATTAATTATAAATTGTTATGATGATAAAATAAGTACATTGAAATATGTAGATGAGTTTACTCATTGGGAAACGACGCTCATTTGACGACTCCCACGTGTCGAGTATTAAAAACTAACAAAATTTATCTATTGTCTTGAAACCGACAGATTGTAAATAAATATGCGAAAAGATTATACATATAACATTCAATATTGCTTTAGCCATAATATTTGTGCCGTATTGGCACGCAATGGTATTTCGTATTTTTCAGTTTTTTAAATTTCACTGTAAAGAACAAATTGAGCATACAGACTAATGGTTTGGTATATGTTCTTTATTGGCAAGTATAAATTTTGAACACCCATAGTACTTATTGTCTATTATAATACATATTAAAAATTCACGTATCTGGTGTGGATGAAAAAGTATACATACATTTTTAAACTTAGCCATGTTGAAATTAATATTTCGGAATTATTTCTACCCAAGAGGAATATAAGGGAAAATGTATTTTTGAGATATTTTACCATTCTAATTTATACAAGTAAATGTACGATAAAAAATTATGTAATAGGGATACTTTCGATAGATACATTTACCTGAAATATAGGCAATAATGAATTAATTATTGGCGTTACATGAAGACAATTACTACATTTGAGACTAAGAGCATTCTCAGTCCCAAATGTAGTCATTTTTTTCTATTGACCAAAAGAGTAATTAACTGAAAACTCAATTTAATTCAAGACTGTCTATATCTCAGGAAAATGTAGGAAAGTGTTTTAATATATTTGTTCTTGATGGTAGTTTTTTATGCCGATTATTAGTTTGCACACTTAGCCACCACTATAATATAACGGCTGGTTGGTTATTGGATAATCATAATGTATCTTTTTGATTTTAATTAACAGTGGTGTGAAAAATTCAATTTTACTTCTAAGAGAGTTTGAACAATTGAAATTAAATTACATGTAAGGATTTTATTAGAAGGTTAGTCACAATTAGTTTACAGTATTTAGGATACAATTATTTATATTTCCCTTCACTTTCCAAAGATGTAATATTGTTTTTTAAATTTTTAAACATAATTCAGCAATAATTCAAATTGTTTAAAATATGCAAATAATAAAAAATACTGTTTTACTTAGTGTCAACAGTTATTAGCGTTACAAAAAAGTTACTGCCTGCTTTCGAAAATATTATGATATTTTTACTAAAATTCTCGAATAGTACATTACCATGTTACTTTTTAATGCAACTGAACTAAGTTAGTATCAACTGAATTATCCGCCTGATATAGCAAATACATCACAAACATATTAGTAACCACAGCCTTTCTATCCTTAAGTCTTCACGTTCGAACAAGCATCGAGCTGCAAAATCATAATTTACGATTTGATTTGCATTCCAGGATGAAGACGTCCATTACTTCACCTACAGAGATATCAATCGAACAACGGTTTCATTGCTGCTTGCAAAATCCCTGGAGGATCTCGTCGACAGCGATAACCCCAGAAACGTGCTGAAATTTAAAGTTACTTGCGATTACGACGATGGAGAAGATACGGTAAGTTGCACATTCCGTTAGCTCGACTGGTTATGTAAAATCGAAAATAAAGTCTCCTGTTTTTCGATACGAAATAGTTGTCGGTGGATTCCGAATTTATGTTTTGTTATAAATTTAGGCATCCTAATTAGGCAGCCCGCCATTAAAAAAAATAGACGAAAGTGAAGTGGAATAATAACGTTAAACTTTTCAAATTTAAAACCCATATTTATGCTACGTAAATAGTCTTATCTTGATATGCCTAGAATGTGGTTCATTTCAATTTATGAATCTACGAGGGTAAGGTGAAAAGTTTCCGGGCTAATGAACAAAAATGTTTTTATTAATTTTTTTTATTTTATTTTTCAAAATAGTCTCATCAACTCTAATGTATTTTTTCATAACGGTGCTATAATGCAGTGATATCATTTTCTTAGAACGATTTGTCGCACCCTTCAAAATATGCATTTACAGCATTGATGACTTCCCTGTTGCTCACAAATCTTTTACCTTCAAGCTATGTTTTGAGGTTAGGAAACAAATTATAGTCGCTGGGGCTAAATCTGGTGAATACATTAGAAGGGAGGACAATTCGAATTTCAATTCGTTGATTTTAGCCATTTCAATGACTCACAAATGAGTAGCTGCATTCTCATGGTGAAACAAGATCTCTTTATTCGCAAAATGAGGTAATTCTTCCTTCATTTCATCACTAAAATAATTATAATTCTGCATAGTATTCACCATTTATGGTTCCTTGGGGTTGGCTCACCTGCACCAGTTCATTGTTTTGACTGTTGTTTACTTTCAAAAGGGTAATGGTGGGACCAAGTTTCATCACCAGTTATAAATCGACAAAAAAATTCGCTCGTATTTGACTTCTATACTATCAAATTCTCAGGCGAAGCAGTCTTCCGGAGCAATTTTTGATCGAGAGTTAGCAAACGCGGCCCCCACCTAGCACAGAGCCTCTCCATACACAAATTTTAATGTAAAATATTGCGTACACGTTCAGTTCACATTCCAGTAACCTCAGCTATCTTCACTTCACTCTCACTATCACTTTCAATCTGCGGTCCTCTACCACGATTTTATAAATTCTCTCGACTATTGCGGTAGTTGCAACCTCAACGGGGCGTCCTGAGTATGGTTAGTCATCAGTGCTCGTCGGCCTTTCTTAAATTCAGAAATCCACAGTTTTTCTGGTGAATATTATGGAGAAGAGTCTTTCAGAGTTGAGTCCATTTCTTGTTTGATGACCGCATGTTTCTGCAATTTTTCCATTTTCACGTAAGCAAGCGAGGCATCTTATTCAATAGACTGTCTAACATATAAACATATACTAACAGAGCAATCGACCTGAGAGTTATCATAAGCTAGTTATAAGCATAAGCTAGTTAGGGATACTGCAGAATACGAGTCAAAAATTAGACCTGATGGCGCTATCTCTGGCCGGTTACTTTTCAATCCATCCTCGTATATTGACATACTATTGTTAGACAATAGGTAATGAAGATAAGACCTAGTTTGGTGTAAAATTGTGAAAACAGATATTTATATTCACGGCCTATAATAATTTATTTCAATGCATAGAAAAATTATTAGAAATTATTTTATTTGAAACCAAACTATATTATTGGATTCAGAAGTCTTTGAATAGTAATTTATTAAATTTGGCAAAATTTAAATGGCTAAATTTAAAGTTGCCTAAATTTCGCAAATCAAGGAAAATATAAAAACAAAAGAAAATTAGTTTATTATTTATAGATATCCTTTATGTCATTATTTTATTTTATAACATAACAATTCAAACTCTCAAATACATTTATTATAACAAATTTAAATAAATCAAATTACTTATTAATTAGTTTCTCAACTAAATCTCCGTTTATAATAATGCATTTGTCACATCCTTTCTCAATATTAATATAACCACGTTCTCTAGCTTATCGGGTACTATTTCACAACAACTCTATCTTATACGATTACGTAATTATTGTTAACTTGCTGTCCACGTTTTATAATTTTTTGCTATTAATAATCCCCATAAAAAATAAACAGTTTTAAAACCTTAAAACGAACTATTCCGCATCTCTAGAACATCTCTATCTCGAAATTGAGTCGCCGAGAAAAAATAAACCAACAAATAAATGCAGAATATGTGTTTTATGCGACAGCTTTACTTTTTTCAAATAGTCCATTATCGTGCTTTCTCATAACCCATGGATAGGATGAGGTGTATCCTATCCAACTCAAATTCAATAGATGTCGTCTGGTAGACGTTTCTAATCAGAATTAGTCAAAACCCGATCGATCCGACACGATTTAATTGAGTGATCGTGCTAACTAAAAAATTTCTCAAATAGTCCACCATCGTGCTTTCTCATGACCCATGGACAGGGTGGCGTGTGTCCTACCCACCTCAAAATCAATAGGTGTCGTCTGGGAGACGTCCCCAATCAGAATCAGTCAAAACCCGATCGATCCGACACGATTTAGTTGAGTTATCGTGCTAATAAGAATATATGCCGACAATAACGATAACGACAATAACGATAACACACACACACACACACACACACACACACACACACACACACACACACACACACACACACACACACACACACACACACACACACACACACACACACACACACACACACACACACACACACACACACACACACACACACACACACACAAATGGTTTAAAAAAAAATTTTTTTAGTTTTTAGGCCGAAAATCGAAAAATAAACCCTAGAACAAAATTTTTTTTTGCATGATTACATTACTTTTCTGCGTAGAGTGGAATGCGGAAAAGTAATATCTAACCGAGTTATACCTGCTGACCGTGGTGGAAGTTCAATGATATCACTGTTTATTCCACTTTAACAGTATTAAAAACCTTTATCTAACCAATTTCGTACTTCCCTCGATTTTTACACTGAACAACTATCTAGTTGAAATACTTAATTACGCCGAATACGTAATGGAAAATTATATAAAGCTAAATTATTATAAAAGCAAAATTATTATAAAAAAATACAAAAATTATTTGACTCTTTTTCAAAAACAAAGAGGCCTATAATTTGTTTATTTAAGATTTAACACCATACATTTACTTTCAATGAATATTGTCTTTTATAACTTATTATTCAACCTCGATTTTTGGAATACCAGTACCGGATATTTTGTGAAGAGGCTATTCCACTTCTAGTATGTAATATCATAGCAGATTCATCACAAGACAATATTTTTAAAAAATTGATGGAGGAAGCCGTTACTCCGTAGTAGTTCATAATTCCGACGCAATTGAGTAAAACAACTAAGTATTATACCACTACATTTTATAGTGGTAGAAATATAGTGGTATGAAACTTAGTAGTTGTTTGACTCAATTGCGTCGGAATATTTTTAAGGTCTTAAGCATTGTACCACTGATTTGATCGATTGACTTGAATCCACCGAATTGATCCATTTTTCCCCTGAAAATTTATATATAGAATAGGTTAAAACACAAATATAAAAATATATAAGAAACATATTTGACTTTGGCCTTGATAAATATTTGTTTTATATCCAAATTTATCAGTAACAAAATAACGCTCCCTAATATTTTCTGCCAAAAGTCATAAACCATGATCAAGTATATCATTTTACTTTTTCGCACACCACTATAAGCGGAAAAGTAATGTAATCGTGTAAAGAAAAAGTGAAAAAACAAAATTTTTTTTGGGTTTATTTTTCGTTTTTCGGCCTAAAAACAACAAAAATGATTTTTAAAAATATATTGCTTTGTGTGTGTTGACGTTGTCGTCGGAATTTATTCTTGTTAGCACGATAACTCAACTAAATCGTGTCGGATCGCTCGGGGTTTGACTGATTCTGATCGGGGACGTTTTCCAGATGACACCTATTAATTTTGAGGAGAATAGCACACACCACTCCCTCCCTTGTGTCTATTTGAGAAATTATTATTGTTAGCATGATAACTCAACTAAATCGTATCGGATCGATAGCGTTTTGACTAATTCTGATCGGGGACGTCTTCCAGATGACACCTATTGATTTTGAGGTGGATAGGACACAACCCACCCTGTCCATGGGTCATAAGAAAGCACGATGGTAGACCATTTGAGAAATTTGTTTTGTTAATATGATAACTCAACTAAATCGTGTCGGATCGATCGGGTTTTGACTGATTCTGATCGGGAACGTCTCCCAGACGAACCCTATTTATTCTGAGGTGGATAGGACACACCTCACTTTGTCCATGGGTCATGAGAAAGCAGGACGGAGGACTATTTGAGAAATATTTTTTGTTAACACGTAACTCAACTAAGTCATGTCGGATCGATCGGGTTTTGACTGATTCGGATCGGAGACGTTTCCCAGACGACATCTATTCATTTTAAGGTGGATAGAATACACTCTACCATGTACATGGGTCATGAGAAAGTACAATGGTGGACTATATGAGAAATTTTTTTGTTAGCACAATCACTCAATTTAATCGTGTCGGATCGATCGGTTTTCGACTGATTCTGATTATGGACGTCTATCAGACGACATCTATTGATTTTGAGGTGGATAGGATACACCCCACCCTATCCATGGGTCATGAGAAAGCACGGTGGTGGACTATTTGAAAAAAGTAAAACTATCGCATAAAACACATATTCTGCATTTATGTTTTGGTTTATCTTTTCTCGGTCACTCAGTGTCGAGATAGAGATCTTTTACGTGCGCAAAACTCTGTTTTAAGGTTTCAAAACTGTTTATTTAGTTAAGCTTTAAAACTGAAAAGCCATATTCATATAATTCTTACATAAATTATTCTTAAGAATTCTTAAAATTCTATTTCATGTAGCCTGGAGAGGTAACTTGATATCTAGAAAAACAAACTCAAATTATCTAAAATATACAAATAATATACAAATAAATCAATTGAAATTTTTCTTTCGAGAAAACATTTTATTCATTGATATTATACCATCGGTCATGACCAAGTTTAAATGATGTCCTTTATAACCATTATAACAGTAAATTGTTCTATTAATTACCGTACTACCATATGCAATCATATAAAGTTTATAGCTTTATCGATTACGGTACAATATTTCAAGGTAGTCGGTATAAAATAAGTGCTGCCATACAACGATATCAGTATATCACGTATGTAACTGTTGACTACAGGATTAATTTCTGATGCCAACAATAATATTCCCAGATGAGGTTCTCCTTTCTTGTAAACCGGATCATTTACATAACAGAGTCATGAAGATGTACAGTGACAGTCACTTTATCGACGGATGTATGGCAGTTAAGCCAACTTAATCATTGTATCATTTGCAATTAATAAGTCTGCTAGGTCACCAAGCGTTCACGCTTCACTTACATTTACTTCGATATTTAGTATATCCACATTGTATTCTGTTAATTATCCACAGTACATAACTATGAATTGTTAGCAAATTATTTTAATCGAATGATACATGTAAATTTTTGAAGACATTCTTTCATGAGAGGGAAACTAAAAACTCTTTAATTTGTGTGACCTCACACATCAAAAGAACATAATTTGTTTGTACTATTCATTTAATCGCTATTTTCCAAATAAAAAACTCTCTTATCTTGCTGATAAATGGAACAGTCTACCTGAGCCTAGCCATAAGAACAAGCCACGATATGTTTTGAGATTTTTTATGTGGCAAATAGCGATGAAATAAACTATAAATATAATATCATAATCAAATGATATGATTGCCACGTTGTTTTCTACTTTACAGTTCCTTTAAATATGATATAAATAAAATCGAATTCCTGAGTTTTGCTAAAAGTATGTAGACACTTCTTGCTTCTTCAATAAGTAGTTCAATTCCAAAAGTTTCTTATAACATTCGAAGAATGTACTTGTACTTGGTGGTAGTTCATGAAGGGAATGGGTGTTTCCAGCCAAAATAGTTCTTTATTCTGTTGAGGAGCTATTTTGGAATATATAATCCACAATAAAATTAAAGACATAATACTTATACTTATAGTTTAATAATTGTCACACTTGGTGATGATATGAAGTTTTATTCTCACCTCCTGCAATAGTATTGGAAATTTTCTAAGTACTGACCTAGTAAGTAAATATACAGGCAAATTAAAATATTAAAAAAAATTGACTTACCACATTCAGATTAGGTAATTCAGAGAAGAAACTAGTCAACGTCCATTAGAATGCAATATTCTGATCAAATTTGATACTAGTGCTACAAAATAGTTATAACCTTAAATTTTGTATCTCAGAATATCCCAGAATATATTCCTTGTGCACAGTTCAGCTAACTTTCTTACAGGTTCAAAATATAAACTGTAGATATTTAAAACATAAATACAAGGAATCTAGAAAAAATATATCAATAATGTACTTTTCTGTACTAAATTTCTACAACTGTGAATCTATAAAATATACATATAGAATAGAAATAGATATAAGATACCTACAGATGAAAATCTACTTGCTCTCTAATTTTAAATATATATAAATAAAGTTATACTTTACTTAAATATATCTAACTTTATATATACTTTACCTCGGTTACCACCGCAGATAAGTGGCATCAAACATAATCTTCTCGTGAGCGCTGAGCTTGCTATCCGCGAAAACACTTTGCAATGTAATGAAATTGGACTAACAACATAAATTGTACTTTTTATTCAATGCAAGTGTTACGATTAAAAAACATCTAACAAAATACCTATAATTTCACTTCCAGTAAAATTAATGGGATTCAACATTTAAAAAGTTTTTTTTGTTTTTATTTTTTCAAGTAATTACTAGAAAACAATTTAAAAACGATTCTTAAGAAAAAACATAACTTCTGTACTAATCGCTCGTAAAGCACTATTTCACAAAGGGCTTTTAAAGTACTTATATATTAATATTGTACTGTCTGCTGTTTAGTTAAAGTTCAGTCTTCAGTTACACCTTTAACATCCTTAGAAATACATTTTAATACATGCCCCACATACCAAAATTAATTGCAATATAGCAAGTAAATTTATTCACAATGGACAGCAGGAATATAATCTAATTTATGTTGCTATGTAATTAGTTTGCGCCTTTCATTGTACTGAATAATTCACTAATTATCCGTCAATTAAAGTATAATGCACTATTATCTTAGGCAATAATAAAAATTCTTGTTCGTGTTTCGAATGCTACCGCTGGCTATACGATTCTCTAATAGCAATGCGGTTGCAACAACTACAATTAAGCACTGTTAAATGTATTCGATTGTGTTTTACTTACTATTCCTTTTGTATGCAGATTACATCTTCTCTATCCGTCACGGTGTACGTCGAGGACATCAATGATCATGCGCCCGTTTTTGATGGTGCCCCGTATCAGGTTGCCGTGGATGAACTCACACCTGTCGGTAAGTATTATTGAGATTAGGATTAAGATTAGTTCCCAAAACTCTTATCATCTTGACTAAGGCAGTTTAAGTGATAAATTACATTGGCTTCCTATTATGAGGATTATCTGATCAATATTAAATTAAAGACGACATTTTAAATTATGTTTAGGAATGATCTTTCTCCAGTTGAATTATACAATTGAATAATTCTGCTAACCTGGGGAATAATTATTAAATTAGTTCTAATAGAAAATCTATTAGAAGCGTATAAAATAATGATTTAATTAAACACATAAACAATGATTTAATTAAATTGAACATGGAATTGCTCATTAAAAGTGTGTATTGTGCATCATCCAGTTAGACGAAATAACTTCAAAAACAAAATATATTGCATACAGGCATATGCATTTATGAAACAAAGATGCGTATATATACATATATATATATATATATATATATATATATATATATATATATATATATATATATATATATATATATATATATATATATATATATATATATATATATATATATATATGTATATATGCATCTTTGTTTCATAAATGCATATGCCTGTATGCAATATATTTTGTTTTTGAAGTTATTTCGTCTAACTGGATGATGCACAATACACACTTTTAATGAGCAATGCCATGTTCAATTTAATTAAATCATTGTTTATGTGAGAATATTACGGGCCTATCAGAGATGTTAGAGTAGTAGTAAGAAACTACAATGATAATTTGTAATAATTACTAAGAAACCTCAGTCTCGCCAACAATTACTTAACTAATACTAAGGATGCACGGCATCGAGATACATTCTACAGAATATCGGCCTTCTTAGTTTCGCCAAGGTCTCAAGTTTTGAATCCAGATGCTCTCTTTAGATAAGGCATCGATGCATAATTGCTATGCAGGTTGAATTTTCATTATTAAATACCGTCACTTCTCCAATATCCGACAAATTATCTCAATATATTCTATGAACTTTTGGAACGACATTCGATCTAATAATTTGAAAATCAAACCTATGCTGCAATTACTTCGATCCGGTAGTCTAGGTGACTTGGTTCTTACCCTTAGAAAATCTGATCATACCCATAAACAGTTTTGATAATCCGGAGTTAAATATTTTTGAAAATTGAAAGAAAATATCTCTCGATGATTTTTGAACAACGAAACGCACGTTTCAGTATTTTATGGAAAATGGTGATTCAATATTTTATGAAATGGTGATTCAGTATTGTATTAAAATTGCATGCTACATTTTCTATGATAGAGAAAGCGTTATTATTCATTTAACTTAATAGCACGTGTTGGCTGCCTTTAATAAAACAATGAAATGCTATTTTGATGGTTGTTTATGGAGGACCCAATACGAATTGCAAAAGAAACCTTAGAACATGAAACAGTCAAAAGATCTGAATAAATAAATAGATTTACACAGAATAACAGAATTTGATTCTCTTCTCTTTAAGTTTAGCTCCCGAAGCAATGTTATATATAGTAAGACGGGGAGACGGGAGAAGAAATTGTTCTCACTTAACTACTTTTTGGACATGAAAACAAGGACTTAACTTTTATCAATTCTATGTCAAACACTGAACTAAATGCTTACAATCTTTTCTAAAGTGTTATGTTGAGTTAGGGGTAAATTATCATATTCAGCCTATTTTAAAAAATTTACAACTTATTCATTGTCTGATCTGATTCTTTGATACATTTTTGATATATTGCTCGAAAACAGACACACACGTCGGAGTTTATATTTGAATGCAACCTATTTCAACTTAGTGGGACAGACTGATGTTTTAAACGATATTATTCAAGATTTTGTACCTTTGGACACGATATGTTAATATACGAGTAGTTGTTACTGGTGAATGTTCGTTCGTAAAGAGAATTGATTTTGTCTATTTAAAATTCATATCTCTAGGTTATGTGATAGACTATCTCTGATATAGAGATTTTGCATTTCTAGATATGGTAATCTTATTGTTTATGATGATTTAAAATTGAAGTGTTATTACTGGTATTCAGAGATTATAGACAGGCTGTACAGTGAAAACCAGGAATTCATCAATTCCTGATTTATTTATAACAAAACGGTATTGATACGACTGTTTGCTTTAATATTTTGCTATTATCAGATTCACCAATTATTCAATATACATACACATTTATTTAATACACCCATATACAAATATTCCAATGTAAAAGCTCATTGTAAGCTATTAAAATATTTGCCTGATCAAATCTAAATGTTATTACGGAGGAGCGTTTAAAATATGCGAAAATGTAGAGTTAATTTTAAAAATACCTTTCGTTGTTAAAATAATTTTTAGAAGTATAATATTAATTTACATGACTATATAAGTATTTATATTAAGTAACAAAGATTAGCTATATCACACATTATATTTGGGGATGAAATACACAAGTTGTTTCTTCGAGCAGGAGGTTTTGCTTAGTGCTATTGTTTTATATAATCCCTGACATTCATATCGACACATACTATTCATTTCAGCGCTATTTGCCAAATAAAGAACTCTTATCTTGCCGATAAACGGAAAACTCTACCTAAGTCTAGCCATAAAAACAAGCCACGGTATGAGATAAGAGCCGTTTGGGATTTTTTATTTGACAAAGAGCGATGAAATAAACTATACGGACACACCCAGCCTACTTATGTGGGAATCGAACCTATGCCTGGATTACTCCGAGCTGATTTCTAGGTCACCTCCAAGCGAGTGACATCATTACCCCCAGATCAATTCAGGAACCCTAGAGACCTTTTGCGAAGTAACTATGTAATAATTTATCCTCAGAAGATCTTAACTATAAACATCCATCAAACCAAAAATCAAGTAGTCATGTGAAAACAATCTCGACAAACTCATGAAAAAGAGAGAGCATTGTTGTTCATTACGTAAATTGACCGACGCGACGGAAGTTTTCAAAAATTTTCAAAAGTGTTTTATTAAGATTTCTGTATTTTATTCGACAATGTAATATATAATCTGATTCTTCTTCATTATCTAATACATTTTTTATCTAGCTAAGCAAATTAACTTCATACTTCTAAATAGTATTTTAACGATAGGAACTATTCTCAAAAATAAGTTTAATATTCAAAACGTCCCTCTTAATATTGTCATGTTATTCTTTCTCCCTAAGCTCCCTAATATGAACGAGTTCAGTTCACAGTTTAGTATTTTTTTATTAAATTCAAGCAATTTAATTAACAGCACCAAATACTTCGGATATTTTCAGGTCTCACGATATTCAGAGGAATTATAGCAACGGATCGCGACAAACCAAACACGCCCAACTCTGACGTGCAGTATGCAATTGTGGCTGGAAATGAGCGAGGAAAATTCGCTCTGGAGAGCAGCCACCAGGCCTTCCTCATTCTTCGGAAGTCTTTGGACTTTGATAGCGGGGATAGAGAGTTTCTACTAACCATCACCGCCTCGGTATGTATATTATGGGTATTATATATCTAACATGTATATTTGTTTCATAACGGTGTCTTATAGGCATTAATACTATAATCTTAAGTACATTGTAGAAGTGCACGGTAAAACTAACTATGAAATATCTGTGCTTAAATCGTGGTTATGAACAGTGTTCGTAAAATGGTCTGCACACATTCAATACCATCGTATTTCTTTATTATTTTTCAACAATAGCCAGAATTACTTCATATTAGTAATGTTATCTTATTTTGAATTTTCTGTTTCCTCAAAGTATATATTCTTCAAAATAACATTTTAAATATAGCATGAGGATATCAGTATATTTGTCTTATAATAGAAGTTATCGTTGCTCATATCAAGATGCTATTAAGTTAGAAATAAACATAATTCTTTCTAGTAAATGAAAGAAAACATTTGGTAGGTTTCACAAAAATTTCAAACTATATTTCTAACAATAGTTTCTATTCCATTATCAAAGAGTAACATACTTTTACTAAACCTAATATCGTAAGTATAAAATTCAGTCTATATAGGCATGTAACAACATCTAATGATTTTATACTATGTCTGCTTTTATTCTTGGGGAAATTCCAAAATCTGGTTGATCATTGATTGTTACTTTTTTCCTAAACATTACTTTTTTTCTTATATTTCTAATAAATCTAATCTTCTATCTTTACGTTCATTATGTAAAAGTTTTTTTGCCAGTCCGGAAAATGAGTCTGTTATACAATGCTCTGCAAAACCAGTACGTTACCTACCTACCTTATTTCATTTACTAGTCAAAAATATTTCATCAAGTACCCAGCGATCTCTATATTTCTATAATTTTTCTTTCTTTTTTTAAATTTTATGTTTACATTTTTTGGAAGATTTTTGTACTAACTACATCTAAAGTATGTAAGTAACTGTCGTCATTTAATATCCACGTATTGGTGGGTAAAAGTCATAACCCTAAGATTAACGTGACCTTTATCTATGATAAATTTCCACTATTGTCATCCCAGTTTCACTTCTTAAAAATTTGAAGCAATCTAGACAGTTCTAAAGTGTGTTTTCTTAATAATCTAGTGCTATTTTCTATATGAGAAGGGTATTTCAAGAGCTTTAAATTTTGGGATAATATATCTATTTGTAGCTTTTAGCTTTTAGTAATATCTTTTAACAAAAAGAAAGCACTTTTATGCTCGGGGGTAATAAACTTAGAAACAAGGAAGAGATTTTTGAAAACGTATGTATGGAGCACGGCACTATACGGTTGCGAAACCTGGACGGTAGGGGAAGAAAGTAGGAAGAAATTAGAAGCTTTTGAGATGTGGTGTTACCGAAGAATGATGAAAATACCGTGGACTGATGGGGTTAGAAACGAAGAAGTATTAGAGAAAGTCAGCGAGAAAAGAAGTATGTGGAAAAACATAAAGAAGAGAAGAGATAGAATGGTAGGTCACTTGCTGAGACATGGGGGAATAGTCCGCGATATTTTGGAGGCAGAAATAAGAGTGAAGAAAGGCAAAGGTAGGCTTAGATTAGACTACTGCTCGCAAATAGTAAGGGATGTAGGTTGTAGCACAATTAGCGAAATGCGTAGGTTAGCACAAGATAGGAGAAGCTGGTAAGAAGGAGAAGGAGGTTAGCATCCAACCAGTCTTAGGACTGATGACCTCATGATGATGATGATATCTATTTGTATATTTGTACTTGTATGGTTAGCGGGTTTAAGTCAATGCACACTCTTTGGCTAAGGCCTGTATATATGTTAGTACTATATGGTGCTAGGTCTTCATAAAACGTTTAAAATAAAAAGTAATAAAAAACAGATACAGTAACTGGTCGAAATTCTATCGTATAATTCAACTTTGGATATAAAAATTAATTTAGTTTCACGGGTAAATTTAATGGAATGCGTTTTAATGATTTAAAGAGCCATACCATAGGTTTAACCATAGTGGGAGGGTCCTTATTGAAACACCAGACTAAGACAAGTCCCTGAAGGAGGGCAGCAGCTCTTTCAGTAGTCATAGTGGCAGAAACCGTGGGGGTTGGTATGGTGCTATGACACACACGACTGCGATGTGGAAGGCAAGAGGAATCCACCACATTATAATCCTCAGAACAGCTAGCAGAAAGCTTATCCTAAATTAATGATGGCGTCTCCTGGGGAAAAAACTCCGGAGGTAAAATAGTCCTCCGTTCAGATCTCCGGGTGAGGACTGTTCCGGAAGACGTAATCGAATGCAATAATAGTAAGAAGTGTAGCATTTCACGAGTCGGAGCGTGGAATGTCAGAAGCATGAGACAGGCAGGGAAGCTAGAAAATCTGAAGATAGAAATGGATAGGTTAGAATTAGATATAGTAGGTATAAGTGAGATGCGCTGGCCGGAAGTAGGAAATTTTTGGAGTAACTATAGGGTAATTAATACACACAGGATCGGTAAATGGAAACGCGGGAGTAGGGATCGTTATGCGGAAGAACGCAAGACAGTGTGTAGATAGCTACCTACAATACAGCGAGAGAGTAATGATGGTTAGGTTAGATTCGAAGCCAGTGGAAACAATAATAGTGCAAGTATACATGCCTACTTCTAGCTACAGTGAGGAAGAGTTAGAAGCCGTTTATTCGGACATAGAGCAGGTAATAGGATTTGTGAAGGGCCATGAAAATTTAATAATAGTAGGAGATTTTAACGCAGTCGTAGGTGAGGGGAAAGAAGGAGAATTTGTAGGTCCTTATGGATTAGAAAATAGAAACGGGAGAGGTAGCAGACTGATAGAATTCTGTGAGAAGCACAAGATGGTAGTCGCGAACACATTGTTCAAGAATCACGTTAGGAGGCGGTACACATGGAAAATTCCAGGAGGAATAGACAGGTATCAGATAGACTACATTCTGGTTAGGAAGAGATTTAGAAATCAAGTAAAAGACTGTAAGAGTTATCCAGGAGTAGATATAGACAGCGACCATAACTTGGTAGTCATGAAAGCTAGATTAAAGTTCAAAAATCTGAAAACCCGGAAGGATAAGAAACGTATAAATGTAGACATATTGAGGGATCAGAATATGAAAGATAAGTTCCAGGAGAAAACAGATCAATTAATAAATAAAACGCGTAAGGACGAAATCAAGAACGCAGAAACGGAGTGGGAGGGTATCAAGAATAGTCTAGCTTCCGCGGCTACGGACGTTTTAAGACACGATAAAAGGGAAGCTAGGAAGCCCTGGATAATGGACGAAATCTTAAACTTAATGCAAAAGAGACGAGGCTACAAGAACAGACGAAACGAAGAAGGACTGAAAACTTATAAGTCAATAAAGTGGGAAATCATTAGAAAATGTAGAAAAGCGAAAGAACAATGGATAGAGGATAAATGCAAAGAAGTAGAAGATAAGTTGCAAGTAGGTAAGACCGATGAGTCTTACAAAATAATTAAGAGGAACTTCAGGGATATAGGAACAATAAGTAGAAACGTTTGGAGTCAATCGGGGGACATACTGATAGGAAGAGAGGAGAAAGCGGATAGATGGAAGCAGTACTTAGGAAATTTATACGAGGGTCAGGAATTAGGAGAGATATTAGAGGAAGAATCTGACATCGATAGGGAAGATGTAGGAAAATCTATATTGAGAGAGGAATTTGAAATAGCACTAAGGGGGCTAAATAATAATAGAGCGCCGGGTGTAGATAAAATGCAGACGGAAATTTTGAAATGTGCGGGACAGAAAGTAGTAAATAGGATGTTTGAACTGGTAAAATACATATACGAAACGGGCGAGATGCCGGAGGATTATAAGAGGAACATTATCGTTACTATACCGAAAAGGGAGGAGCCGACAAATGCGAGAACTTTAGAACGATTAGCCTAACTTCCCACGCGTCAAAAATCTCAACCAGAATAGTGCAGAAGAGGATGGAAAATAGAGCGGAGGAAATACTAGGGGAAGATCAATTCGGGTTTAGGCGAAATAGGGGAACTCGCGAAGCTATTCTGGCGCTAGGAGTAATGTTAGAGAAAACAATAGAAAAAGGAAAGAACGCTTATATAGGATTTGTAGATTTAGAAAAAGCTTTTGATAACGTAAGATGGGAAAAAATATTCGAGATACTAAAGAGCGCCGGAATGAAGTATAGATATAGGAGAGTAGTACACAATCTATACAAAGAGCAAACTGCTGTTATAGAAGTAGAAAGGGAAAAAAGGGAAGTAGGTACTAGGAAAGGGGTAAGACAAGGATGTACGCTATCACCACTAATTTTTAGTCTGTACATCGAAGAGGTGATTAATGTGGTAAAAGATAGAGTGGATTTCGGGATTAAAGTACAGGGACAGAAACTAAAAATGCTGAGATTCGCGGATCATATAGCAGTATTAGCATCTAGTAAGGAGGAATTAAAATCAGCATTGAACGAAATGGAGGCAGTGTTGACAGAGGAATACGGAATGAGGGTGAATAAAAACAAAACTAAAGTGTTAGTGTGCAGAGGGCGCGAAAGCAGAGCAAAAACGAAAGTACAAATTAATAATGAAAGATTGGAGGAAGGTAAAGACCTCACTTATTTAGGAAGTAAAATAAATTGGGATGGAAGAAGCGATAAAGACATAAAATAAAGAATAGCGCAGGGTCGAGTAGCTTTTAACAAAAAGAAAGCACTTTTATGCTCGGGGGTAATAAACTTAGAAACAAGGAAGAGATTTTTGAAAACATATGTATGGAGCACGGCACTATACGCCTGCGAAACCTGGAGACGGTAGGGGAAGCAAGTAGGAAGAAATTAGAAGCTTTTGAGATGTGGTGTTACCGAAGAATGATGAAAATACCATGGACTGATAGGGTTAGAAACGAAGAAGTATTGGAGAAAGTCGGCGAGAAAAGAAGTATGTGGAAAAACTTAAAGAAGAGAAGAGATAGAATGGTAGGCCACTTGCTGAGACATGGGGGAATAGTCCGCGATATTTTGGAGGCAGAAATAGGAGTGAAGAAAGGCAGAGGTAGGCCTAGATTAGACTACTGCTCGCAAATAGTAAGGGATGTAGGTTGTAGCACAATTAGCGAAATGCGTAGGTTAGCATAAGATAGGAGAAGCTGGAGGTTAGCGTCCAACCAGTCTTAGGATTGATGACATAATGATGATGATAGAATAATATTGGAAACACCTCTATACTATCATCTTGGGATACATCTCTATTGGACACGATATTAAACTATTGAAATTCCAAAATGAACATATTTCTGTGACCTGTGTAATTATATAACCCCCCTCCCTTTTCTAACAGGACATAACAAACGATGAGTCTTTCGTCAAATACTTAAGTTAACTAGATAGTAGCCTCTATGAAATACCTAGCTGTTATATACAATCAGTACAAGGAATGCAACTAGTCAACGAGAAATATTCGATGTGATTATTACATCCTTGTAATTATTTACTAGCTGCAAGATTTTTATGTTTGCAAGATATTAAACCTATAATAAAAGTTACCTGATAATTATAACTAAGAAAAGTCTGCCTATATTAATATTAATATAAACCCATTACTAGTAGGAGAGCTATTGAGTTGATATAATAAAACAAAATATGTGAGGTAATAAACAAAATTCATCTTAAGAATGTTACAAAAATTCCTTGTAAGACCCTTGCCAAAAATATTTCGACTGTGGTAATAACGTAGCCTTTCTGGACTCTGTTGCATACATATATTTGCAGTTGCTCTATTCTTGCTTATGGTTAATAGAAACTTCTCTTAATGTATTATAAAAAGTATTCAAGTTGAAATAAAAACCATACGTAGAATATTGGTCATACTATTTTGATCTCTTATCAATAAATTAAATAAAGTGATGTGGATTTGTGATCATAATTCCTTTAGATATAGAAGTAATTAAATTCATAGAATGGCGTTCATTCATGGAACGGTGATTAAATTTATTTATCAGTACATATTAAGATGATAGCTGTCGTATTACTGATGTACAAAAATATATACATTACTTATAATAATGTTAATTCAAATTAAAATATTCTGTACTATATAACTGTATTAATAGTAATTCCATGTTTTTCATTGACAACATAACAATGATATGAGTATAAATAATCATAACAACAATTTTATTTTAAAAATCTTAGTGGGTTTCTGCAGTTTTCAGGTAATTTCATGGTTCTGTTGACTCTGTTTTCTTTTGTTGAGGAGATAAACTAATGTATTATTTAATAAGATATTTAATGGTAATGAAAATTATACATTTTTACTTTTCCACACTCCGAGAAAGTAATATAATCGTGTAAGGAAAACATTTTTTGGGTTTATTTTTCGTTTTTCGGCCTAAAAACAAGAAAAATTGTTTTCAAAAAATGATGCTGTGTGTGTGTCGTTGTCGTCGGCATTTATCCTTGTTAGCACGATATTTCAACTAAATCGTATCTGATCGATCGAGTTTTGACTGATTCTGATCGAGGACGTCTCCCAGATGACATCTACCGATTTTGAGGTGGATAGAACACACTCTACCATGTACATGATGGGGTTAGAAACGAAGAAGTATTAGAGAAAGTCAGCGAGAAAAGAAGTATGTGGAAAAACATAAAGAAGAGAAGAGATAGAATGGTAGGTCACTTGCTGAGACATGGGGGAATAGTCCGCGATATTTTGGAGGCAGAAATAAGAGTGAAGAAAGGCAAAGGTAGGCTTAGATTAGACTACTGCTCGCAAATAGTAAGGGATGTAGGTTGTAGCACAATTAGCGAAATGCGTAGGTTAGCACAAGATAGGAGAAGCTGGTAAGAAGGAGAAGGAGGTTAGCATCCAACCAGTCTTAGGACTGATGACCTCATGATGATGATGATATCTATTTGTATATTTGTACTTGTATGGTTAGCGGGTTTAAGTCAATGCACACTCTTTGGCTAAGGCCTGTATATATGTTAGTACTATATGGTGCTAGGTCTTCATAAAACGTTTAAAATAAAAAGTAATAAAAAACAGATACAGTAACTGGTCGAAATTCTATCGTATAATTCAACTTTGGATATAAAAATTAATTTAGTTTCACGGGTAAATTTAATGGAATGCGTTTTAATGATTTAAAGAGCCATACCATAGGTTTAACCATAGTGGGAGGGTCCTTATTGAAACACCAGACTAAGACAAGTCCCTGAAGGAGGGCAGCAGCTCTTTCAGTAGTCATAGTGGCAGAAACCGTGGGGGTTGGTATGGTGCTATGACACACACGACTGCGATGTGGAAGGCAAGAGGAATCCACCACATTATAATCCTCAGAACAGCTAGCAGAAAGCTTATCCTAAATTAATGATGGCGTCTCCTGGGGAAAAAACTCCGGAGGTAAAATAGTCCTCCGTTCAGATCTCCGGGTGAGGACTGTTCCGGAAGACGTAATCGAATGCAATAATAGTAAGAAGTGTAGCATTTCACGAGTCGGAGCGTGGAATGTCAGAAGCATGAGACAGGCAGGGAAGCTAGAAAATCTGAAGATAGAAATGGATAGGTTAGAATTAGATATAGTAGGTATAAGTGAGATGCGCTGGCCGGAAGTAGGAAATTTTTGGAGTAACTATAGGGTAATTAATACACACAGGATCGGTAAATGGAAACGCGGGAGTAGGGATCGTTATGCGGAAGAACGCAAGACAGTGTGTAGATAGCTACCTACAATACAGCGAGAGAGTAATGATGGTTAGGTTAGATTCGAAGCCAGTGGAAACAATAATAGTGCAAGTATACATGCCTACTTCTAGCTACAGTGAGGAAGAGTTAGAAGCCGTTTATTCGGACATAGAGCAGGTAATAGGATTTGTGAAGGGCCATGAAAATTTAATAATAGTAGGAGATTTTAACGCAGTCGTAGGTGAGGGGAAAGAAGGAGAATTTGTAGGTCCTTATGGATTAGAAAATAGAAACGGGAGAGGTAGCAGACTGATAGAATTCTGTGAGAAGCACAAGATGGTAGTCGCGAACACATTGTTCAAGAATCACGTTAGGAGGCGGTACACATGGAAAATTCCAGGTACATGGGTCATGAGAAGGCACAATGGTGGACTATTTGAGAAATATTTGTTGGCACAATCACTGATTTAAATAGTGTCGGATCGATCGGGTTTCGACTGATTCTGATTAGATACGTCTACTAGACGACATCTATTGATTTTGAGGTGGATAACACACATCCCACCTTGTCCATGGGTCATGAGAAAGCACGATGGTGGACTATTTGAAAAAAGTAAAACTGTCGCATAAAGCACATATTCTACATAAATGTATGTGTTGGCTTAATTTCTCTCGGCCACTCAATTTCGAGATAGAGATGCTCTACGTGTTCAAAAGTCCGTCTTAAGATTTAAAAGTGTTTATTTTAACAAAGCATTATTACTTTTTAGAATGTTCTTTGCTGATTATTGAATTATTGAATTTTGAAAGTTATTTCAAAACACATTTTAACTATTGTAACGAGTTTAGATAAACAAAAAAATAAGATTTATGTTTAAAAGTATCTATATAATGGCACAAAACATTGCAATTTTTCAATGTGTAATAAATTAAAATGAGGTTCGGTTAATTTTTCGTTTAATTTTGATAATAACATTAAAACTGTAGCACTAGGGAAATAATAAACCAAAATGATAAAATTTTTCCTGTTTCAAGATTTCTGTTATAAAAATAAAAATTATATTTATTGAAGGCCGTTAACGGTTTCTTATTAACATAACTTTTACATAAATACCAAGTATTCAAAGTCTTTTAAATATGAATAATTAATTATATTATATGTAATTGTTATTTAAAATATTACCGAACATATTTTAAATGTGTTTAAAATTTTATTTTCCACGTTATTAAATAACGATTGACTTTTTCGTTCGAACATTAAAAATAATATGAATAATTATTGTTATTTGTATGCCGTGTACCAATGATCTGTATAAATTATTTTAGGCAGATCTCTCCAGATATAAATCTGAATATCCTGGGATAAAATTATGTGAGGCACTGAACCCTGTTTCGAGGCCTGTTCCGAGTAATGTCCACAAGACTTAAGATTATCTGAAATGAATATCTAAACTTTCCTAGAGTGGTATATTTTATTCATGCCTTTAAAAGGTTCTATCTTCCGGCTATTTATATTCTTTATCAATCCTATTCAGCAAAACAATCGTTAGAAAAAATATTGTAGGAAATCATCAAATCCATAAGTAAAACAATACGAGAATATTACACAATAAGAATTGTATAGAAGTCCACTTATTCGTCAATTAATGAAATTAACGAAATATGAAAATTTGTTAATATTAGTTATGGATATTTTTATACACTAAGGAGCGCATATTGTTAATTTTTTCGAGTCCTAGGTCTTAAAATATCTATAATAATAGTTTTGTTTAAATTTATTTATTTTTGATGCATTACTTTATATAAGTGACCTAGATTGTTGTGGTTTATTACATTCACATTACGTATTTTATAGGGTTTGAAAATTAAAAATAAAATAAAAAGATCATTTATTAGAAAGCAAATCATCTACAAAAACCAAGGCATGCATATTTACGAAATTATTTGAAGGACGCAATAATTAATGTCAGACCACATTCAAAAAGTTTTATGTTTAAACAAGATACTCTACAGTTGCCCGTACTCTATCCTTGTATTTTGTTCACAACATAACTACGGCTATTTAAATTAAATTACAGTTAATTTGATATTAAATTTATATTAAGGATTATTTCACTAGCTTTTCAATATATACCGATACGAAGTGTATAAATATTAATATTAATAAAAACGTATCTGAATGAAGATATGTCATACTTTTCAAAACGTAATCACTGGAATATTAGGATTTTTAATAACTAATTAAGTAATAAGCAACAATTAAACTTCATTAATGTCTATGTTTACACTACATTTACCTCTGAGTTGATTTTAATTATATTTGAGAATGAATATTAGAAAATTGAGGAGCATTAATAATGCGACACTTAGCAATAGACTAAGGAATTATAAATCATTATTAAAAACTCATGACTGTTAGAAATATAGTTTACAATATTTTTTAAACCTGCCAAGTGCTTTCTTTCATTTACTAGTCAAAAATGTTTCACCAAGTGCCCAACAACTTCTCCATTTCTACAACGATAAAACTTGTATGATAGTGCTTGTGGTACAGTGAAATTTAGGTTGCTTCAGTACTATCGATTTTTAAGAATATTGATCGCATATGTGGCAGCATCCTTTTGAGTAAATCTCTGTGTCATGTTATATGATAGTGAAATCAATATATGTAGTATGTTAACAAAGAGTTAAACATACTTTTTGTTAAGTAATATGTTGAGATTTAAAGACGTATTTTAATACATTCAATAAAACACAAAAATGTTTGTATTTAGTTCACACAGACAATCTCATATGAGCAAAAAAAAATAATTGAAGGCTTTTGGTTTCAACAATTCATTATAATTTTTATTTATCTTTTCAAGATGGTTGCATATAGTATTGTATGTATTAATATTGGAAATATACCACATCACATACATAATATAATACTCAAAAGTAATAGATGTATATGAAATTTTGTATACATGTTCATTACCATAAAATTACTGATATGGTTTCTAAGATAATAGTAAAAACATAAGTAGGTATAGTTTATTTCATCGCTATTTGTCAAATAAAAAATCTCAAAACGCAACCTCGGCTTGTTTTTATGGCTAGGCTCAAGTATATTCTTCCGTTTAACGGCAAAATAGAGTTTTTTATTTGGCAAATAGCGATGAAATGAATAATAATAGATAGTTGTTGACCATAGTCTATATACAAGTTTACTATCTTAATATCAATGCCAACATTTTTAAGACAGTCTCAAAAGCAGCCGGTACTTCTTAGTTACTCGAATGCTTAGAATTGTCGTAATTCATCGTAGTGTTCATTTTTTCAGAGTACTTATAAAGTGTAATATCAAAATTGCTTTGATCCTAAATCGCTTACATGAGCTATTGTTAATCTAATAACATCCAATACTTGGAAATACAAATGGTCGATTATGAGACCCAGATGACTTGAAGAAAAAATGTATATAGAGTAACATGTACATTGCACTGTAGAAGTTATGGTACGGAGGGCTAGTGTTTAGGGTAGCAGGCCGCGCTTCTTGATTTCATTCGAGGAAATCCAAAAGCCTAACAATATACGAGTATATATAGAGAATGCTCTACAACGAGTCCACCTTATAACCCTCATAACGCTCTCCAAACATGTAAATCTGTGTTTCAGCAAAATATGTTAGAATTTTTGAAGATTCCATTTTTCCGTCAGATTTATTGAATGTCAATCTTCTTCCATGGCCATCAACACTTTTTCGCAATTGAACAAGAGTGAGATATTATAGGGACAAAACTATTAAATCTATTCTATCCTCTACAAACTCTATTATTGATTCAATCAGTACCAAATATTTTTGGAATGTCGACCGAGTTAAAACATGGTTAATATATGTTACATGTTCTATTTCATGTCACTTAGTATACTTTAAAAATGGTTGAATTGATTCCTGTGATAACATAGAACATTGCTACAGGAAATGTAGAGTAGGTTGGAACCTTTGGTGTGAAGATAACACTTGACTTAGTTTTCCACAAAACACCAAAACACTATACACTACACTCGACGCGCGTTTTGCCAACAAAGTTGGCATCATCTGCAGATTATTAAAACAGTTTTAATCATCTCCAGATGATGCCAAATATTTTGGCGAAAAGCGCGTATAGTGTAGTCTACAGTGTTTTGGTATTTTATAGAAAACTATGTCAAGTGTCGTTAATGACTAGTAGTTCCCTTATTTTGTCTGCAGAACATTTTCTGAGAGAAAATTACAAAATATTAAATAAAAACAGAGATGATATAATTAACGTTATTTTTTGAGTATCATGCGTTACAGATATGATAAAATGATATACTCTCACATATAATGAATCTTAATACATGATGGCTACCACCTCAACATTATAATAATCTCGTCAAAATATTGTCATTGATTGTATGTCAAGGGCGGGTCATAGATGAATTTACCTATCTTGGATCTGTAGTTACTAGCAGTAACAACACTAGTAAGAAAATAGAAAGAAGGGCGATTCTAGCAAATAAATATTTTTATGGACTTTCGAAAACAATGTCCTCCAGACTCTCTAGGAAAGTCAAATTGATAATCTATACATTAATAAGACCAGTGTTATGTTACGGGGCAGAAACATGGACTCTTACCCGGGTTAAATGACTCTTACCTTACTTAAGGGATGAAAAACTCGGGAAGGAGCTTCAAAAAAAAACTGAGAAGAATATTTTGATCCATAAACGAAAATGGAATATGGTGCAAACGATACTACTTTGAATTATGTAATATATATATATATATATATATATATATATATATATATATATATATATATATATATATATATGTAGTATATATATATATATATATATATATATATATATATATATATATATATATATGATGATCCTAATGTAGTAAGTTTCATTACGTAAGTATCGAGACTTATGTAGATAGGATACGTACTCAGAATGATAAAGGCATGGAAGGATAATATTGCAATAAATAATATCTGATGGTAATGGTCCAGTAGGAGAAAGGGTAAGAGAAACACTGAAGCAACAATTCCTAGATAATATAGACATCAATTTAAGAATAATCGGAGTAAGAAGAAGGCGCGTAGTCGTGACGAGAATAGAAGAATGGAGAAGAATATTAGATGAGGCTTTGGCCCGCATCGAGTTGTAGTGATGACGAAAACTTCAAACTCATGTTAATTACATTATTAACTTATATGAAATAGATAATTATAAGCCACAGATGCCACTCAACACATAATTTGAAAATATCCAGCGTCAATCAGAACCCTGTTATTGTTAACTATTTTAGATCTATGACACCAATATAGTGAAATAAATATGATTATATATATTTCTTTCTATTCAAATTATAAAATTGGAATGTAATTTTATACAGCATAATTTTATATGTCAAAATTTTTAATTGACAGCACCCATAGTCTTTTTTATGGAACACGTATTTATTATAGATATACTATAATTACCTGTATCGCCAAACACAAAAGATGTATTAATCTTACCGCCCCAAGTAATAACTTGAGAGATGCAATATGTAAATCTGGTCTCATCTCATAATTTTCTTACAATTGTATTTTTAATTATTTAGGCGGCATTTACTAGTAACTATATATTCATCGCACCTTTAAAGTATGATCTATGTTGCAACATAATTTTTTGATTCAAGTAATTTACTATAGTTATCCACAAAAGGTTTACTTTTCCTTTCTCTTAAAATGTATTTAAAAAGTTTAATTTTTTGTCAGCATAACTATGGCAAATAGTGAAAGTAGGTAACTTAACATGTCATTGCAATTTGTATATACTATACATGCACTCCTACCTTAACAATATGATATGATGTATGGAATGTACATATTTTAAACAGATAATTTTTTAACTGTACTATGCATGCGTATCCGCTTATCACACGCATGTTTGTCTACTTACCTAATTTGTAACAGATTGGCTAAGATCTATTAAAAATCGAACTAACAGGATATAAATGTTTTTAAAACATATGCGTATAATAAATAAGGGATAAAACATAACAAAATAATGATAAGCATTATCAAAAATATAAGATAATGACCTGTTATAAATCTATTTATGAATAACAAATTTGGTGTGGTAATGAATTTCACTTTTCACGGGGTGCATTTATTATAACAGACAACTTATTTCAAGTAGCGTTTATAATATGCTGATAGAAATAATCTAAAACATAATCTAATTTAAAAAAAAAATAAATATATATTTCATTGAAGATACTGATTATTACTCGAATATAGAATCCGGAGACTTATGTTTTCATCTTCTAACTAGTCTACTGAGGATTATTTGAATAATATACATTTTCCCTAGTATACTGATCATGATTAATTAATCATAATTATCGAGAACAGCACGGAGGCGAGTCAAAGTTTATAATATAACTATCACACCAACATTCCACAAAAGAGCTTTGTTAAAAACGGGACTGATTGAAAAACGTTTACACGTGTTGAGAGTGAGAGCGAGTTCGAACCCTCGATGCGGCAACAAAACAGGAAATCAGTTTCCCATGAAAAAATTACAACTTTTTCAATGCGAGTGGCACCAACCAAGTTGGCATCATCGAGAGATCATTCAATTTGAATTTCAGATTTAACCATCTCCCGATTGTGCGAACTTGGTTGGCGAAACGTCGTCGACTTGGCGTCGAGAAACGTGCAATATTGTGGTATTCGTAGAAAAATGGTCTCCTCCTGTGGTTTCTGTTTCTTTCTTTATACATAAAAACAGTAACATATAAGTCGGAAATCGAGAAAGGAACCACCAAACCGCCAAGCGGTTATCAAAGTAGGTCCCGAATAGCAAAGCTATTACATAATCGCTCTAGGTAACAACTACTCCTCGGGCTAAAGCCCTGGCAGGCATTGAATTATACCCAGAAGCGATCCTCGACCCCTTTCTCGTGTTTCTGCACGATCAGATAAGGTTTCAAAAAATAAAACCAGCCACAGGTAGGATTCGACATTTGTCCCGGATCGGAACCGAACGACATACAGTTGTTTCGAACTTATTAGTTCTCATCAGTGCCGTACACGGTACGCCGATCCAGGACAAATGCCGAATGAACTCTATGGGGTATACATCTTTATCGATCCGATCTCTGTCAGTAACATGTAAGTCGGAAATCGAGAAAGGAACCACCAAAAAAATCGATACCGTGCACTGATGAGAACTAATAAGTTCGAAACAGCTGTATGTCGTTCGGTTCCTATCCGGGACAGATGTCGAATCCTACCTGTGGAGGGTTTTATTTTTTGAAACATAAAAACACAATTTTTTTTATAAATTAGACACTACAAGACTATCTATGTTAAAAGTTTCACAATTGCTTTAGTGTGAATTTTCGTAACAATAGTTAATATTCAATATAGTTTATTTAATATATAATATAAAGACATACTATATACATAACATAATATATATTTAAACTCTTTTAGGTCTTAAAGGTCTATTTATTTTAAGTGGTAAATATCTGATTATAAATTTGTTAATGTTACTAATTGTATAATTATATTATTACTTTTCTGCATTCCACTATACGCAGGAAAGTAATGTAATCGCGTAAAAAAAAATTTTTCTAGGGTTTATTTTTTGCTTTTCGGCCTAAAAACAAAAAAAAAATTATTTCTAAACCATTTTGTATGTGTGTGTGTGTGTGTGTGTGTGTGTGTGTGTGTGTCGTTGTCGTTGTCGTCGGCATTTATTCTTGTTAGCACGAACTCAACTAAATCGTGTCGGATCGATTGGGTATTGACTGATTCTGATCGGGGTCTCCCAGACGACAGCTATTGATTTTGAGGTACACTCTACCATGTTCATGGGTCATGCGAAAGCACAGTGGTGGACTATTTGAGAAATTGTTTTTGTTAACACGATCACTCAATTAAATCGTGTCGGATCGATCGGGTTTCAACTGATTCTGATTAGGAACGTCTACCACACGACTATTGATTTTGAGGGGTGGATAGGACACATCCCACCCTGTCCATGGGTCATGAGAAAGCACGATGGTGGACTATTTGAGAAAAATTGAAAAAAATAAAACTGTCGCATAAAACACATATTCTGCATTTATGTGTTGGTTTATTTTTTCTCGGCCACTCAATTTCGAGATAGAGATGTTGTACGTGCGGAAAAGTCCGTTTTAAGGTTTTAAAACTATTTATTGGGTTTGGTGTGGTCAGTAAATAATTAGTATGTTAGTAATTATTTTTGTATTTCTTTGTTAATAAATAGGTGAATAGAAAATGTCATAAATTATTTATATACTTTCCGTAAAATTTAAGTTCTTACTAATTCAGTCAAATTCTCAGACAAATATATTTCAATTCTGTTTATTATAAGTCAATCACTGCCAAGATCATTCAAACATAACTTAATTATTCGAAAATAGGGATAATACATGTTGATTCATGTTTATAAATAAACACCACATGAGACTGAAGACTATTTATCTAGTAAGGATTGTAGAATAAGGATTGTAATCTACCACATATCGAGTTAAATATAAAACAGTATGGAATATTTATGTTACATGCCCACAACTTATTAAATTTTAAATTCATAACTGTACACAACTTCACAAATTACACAGGTGTTCACTCTTATACTATAAAAAAATTATTTTTTCAAGTCTCTTAATATTACACCCGTTGACATAAAGAATTGTCTTATATTCTGAGTTTAAATACAACAGAACTACCCAAGCTTTAAATTTATCATTAAAAATGTACAAAAATTAAGCACTAGTTTTGATAATTTATTTCCCTGCAGGTTTCTTTTTATTAAACTTTCAACAGATTGCAAGCATTATGTTTTTGTTATCTTCACGTAAGGTGTTCACGATAGTAATTTAGCAATGCATATTTTGACAACATATTATGATATATTTAAACGAATTAATAGGTATTTTAATTTAATTTAAAAGAATATACGTGTATAAAGCAAAATTAATATCTCTATAGATTTCATTACAGTGTTAGTTATATCTAAGCTCGGGATTTGACTGCCGACATGACTTAAATAATAGAGGTGGACTTACAATGAAGAGCAGATTACATATAAAAATTATTCACATATCCCAATTTAGACATGTTTCAAATCCTAAAATAAATATAAGTGAAATAGATGTAATTGTGTTGTAAAATACAGCATCATTTTGGGTTTATGTTATGTACCAATTTAACTGTAACCTGAATTTAATTACATTTTATTTAGATGTAATTTTTCTTGAAGAAAACTTCTGAAATTGCGGTTAGAAATTTTTTATTGACTGAAAGTTCCAATACAATGAGATACTGATTATATAAACACAGTAGAACAGTAATTAATTAAGCAGTGAACTAATAAGATAAACTTATATGTTGATCGTCTCTAATTGAGAAACCGTGCATGCTACTTTTCTGTATAGATAATAAATGAATATAGAGACAGTGTCGTGATAAATATATTATTTCATAACTTTCATGCCTTCTGCTGATGTCATTAAATTTTAAACAACTACTTTATTTAATCGATGATATTAATAAATCAAGAAATGTCTCTTCCTGTACACACCCAGAATTTGCTAACGGTAATATTATAACAGCACAGAAAGTAAAACAGTTTATTTAATACTTATTAAACAATTTGTTTAATAAGTTTATATTATGCAACTGCAATTACTGTTTTCCAAGTCATCGAACTACCAGAAGTTACAACCGATATCTTGCAGAAATTATCTGGATATTTGATTAGGTCACGCTCAACATTTTAAATAACTTGTTAACAAAAGTGGTTATTAAAATTACTCCATAAAACTCACGAATACGATTTATCCAAAGTCAAATTGAGTTGGTAATTGAATATTATTAACTACTATTTACTATTTAGTATTAAATATCTCCTGGTATTGCGAATTGTTTGAATATTTCATTCCGAATTTTAACATCATTAAATAAGTTAAATATTATCCTAACTAATTATTTTCATATCATTTTTGTAGAGGTCGTTAAACATTTCAACTTGAAGTATTTAAAGTTATGTCCTAAACTATTACTCCTATGTATTGTGTTATCTAAAACTAAGCAAGTTATAAATATAAGTAAATGTTAAAGATGTCCTCCAATGCAGATTTCATCACAAGACATCTTTAAGATTTATTTATTTAAAAAAAAAACTGTTAAAAGTGTACCAATACAAATACATCTTGAGGAGTACCTATTAAAATTGTACATGCATAACAAATATTGTTTTACCTTCCACAAATTTACTTCTACTTCCAAATATTGCAAATGCCTTTTTTTAAATACAATGGTTCTTTTATATAAGTATATATTCGTAGATAAAGATACTTGGACTTTTATTATTGCATATTATTTATTGATTAAATTTTATTACATCTTTTATTATTAACAATCTCAGCAATATAATGAAATATTATTATATAAACAATTAAAATAAAATAATTATAAAATAAAAGTAATAGTAGAGGTAAGTAACGATAAATAATTTTGAAATATTTAATAAAGCAATAAAACAATAATAAAAGACAATACAAAATATTTGAATTATAGTTTGTAAATATCTCTATATTTACTGATAAGAACAATATTTAAGAAAGGACTTAAGAAAACATGAAGAGAAGGTAAAAAGTTCTGTGTGTTTTGGATAAGAAGATATTTTCCTACTTTGTATCATTTCATTGGCACAAAGTAGGAAAATTATTACAATGTATTATCACAATGTCATAAATAAATTTCATTATCTCTTGCAGATGAGCGTTTATAATTAGACTAAGTGGCATACATAACTAATTACACAATCCCAAAATTTCAGTCCAAATATCTAGCTTGTGGGAACTTCTGTACGTATTATGAAAACATCTAAATTAAACTCATAACCATCCACCTATAAACCAATCCATTAACACCATAACCAACAAGAAATGCGGTTCAATATTTCACAACTGAGACAGTGGTCATCGTATTCTTCATTCAATTCTCTCAAATGGTCGATGTTTAGTTACGTTTTAAAAATGTTCACATTCTAATACAGTTGATATTTCAGATTATTGTCAATAATTACTCTATTATTACAATGTTATTATTCAAAGTATTTTTGAATCACACATATTCCAATATAACAACATATTCGGATGGTTTCCTTTGTTAGTGAGTTATAGGGATTTTTTTATTAGATACAGCTCCAGTTCCCATAAATGTTCTCAGATAACTGATGTAAATATATGTGAGGATCTATCAAAAAATATTTCAAATATAACTTTAATATAACCATAATTATTAAAACAAATTGAAAATGTTTTAATTCTCTGTGTACTTCAACTAGTATTTTAGTAATGTGGCACTAAACAAATATGCCATTAAATGATGAAATGATAATAAGAATATCAATAATAAAAACAAAATGCTAATGATATAAGAAAACTTCAATCTAAAAGCATTAAGGTAGTAATCAAAATTCCTACTACTTCGCTTTTAGTAAAAGAACCTACTTCGCTTTTAGTAACTTTCATTACAAAAGTATTCGTTGAAATGTTACAACATGAAATGCATGAAAGAAATTTAGAGTGTATTCATAAGTCTCCACATGTATTCACAGAAGTATTTACAAAGTGTATTTAAATTCATATAAATGTAAATAAGTATCAGTGTATCAGTATATGAAATGCATTTAAAAGTTAAACAAAAATTAACTTATTATATACTATGCAGCAAGCATTTAAATTCAGCCACAACATCTAAGTTATGGCATAGTGTTTGATAAAAATAAACATCAGTTAAACGAAAACTTTCTCACTGTGTTAAACAAGTTTATGTAAGAACAATTTCTCCAAAAACTTATAAGCACAATCTTCACAAAATACTTTCTTGGTCGTTAGCTGTGTCTGAAATATACTTTCAATGTAGCAGATATGAAAAAAAGTAGAAACTAACAGGAATGTATTTTTATTCACATTTTGGTCCACCCTTGAAATACATTCTGATATATTACGGTCTTGTAATATATACTATACGAGATTGCAATATATATTGAGAGTTTTAAAACCGAACAATGGAGATCTACAGTATATTGAATCGCAACAACAACATACCACGTCAATATGCTCAGATTTATTAAATTCCTTACACGCTCTATCCAACCTAATTATATCTGAATCTAATTCTGATTCTATTATCTATCCAGTTAGTCTGACTTGAAGAAAAAAAAGTGATAATTACAAGGGAAAAGAATTAGACACGCAATTATAGACATAGCAATTACTTAAAGCCTAGATAACTACAGTATGATGTATATAACGTTGAGGCATATATTTCTGCTCTGTTATAATTAATAAATATGGGGCATCCAAGCAAATGTTAAATATGCCAAAATAAGGTTTTATTGCATGCTTAACTAATAATGTTGAAAACAAACGTACAGTAGTAGACTTTCTTTTAAGACAAATTTCAGAGCTTAGATGTGAGAATAATATTTAATGATCTTATAATTTGATGTCGTTGTTAAAATAAAAACAAAAGTCAGTGTAGCAGCGTGCCAGTGCCAGATTAAATACAAATATGTATATTACTGGCAATTTTTTAATCATACTTCTTACGTATGGAATGTCTGGAAAGATATTCACTAATACATAGAAACTATCATACTGCCCTTATGATTGAAATATATGTAAAGGCTATCCCCTGATCCTTTAATTTTTCGCATAGGAACTTAAATAAAAATATTGAGTTTATCACAGCTAACTGTGCTGCTTAAAAAATCAGAAACAAAATTTTTTAGATACCTTCATAAAACAATATAAAAGAAAGATGTAGCATTTTAAAGAATCTACCCAGTATATAGATAATTCAAACTATAACTAAAATAAGGTAAAATTAAAAAAAATATTTTACATTTTCCTAAATTCCCATATTAATCATTTTATCATTCAAATCAAGCAGTCAACCGACTGAGGAAAATAAACTATTCATCTTTTTTATAGGAATAGTTTAATCTACTAAAAGAGAAATATGTATTATGTACAGTGGACATATGAGTTATGTAATTAAAATTTTTCTTAAACCGTGATTAATGATTTCTTAGTTTCATAACTAGTTTAACGATATTTTAAAAATTGTAAAAAATGTACTGTCAACATTAGAAACTGATATAATATATTAAATCCAGACGATAAATCTGAATATTTAACGAGAGCGAAAATCGACACTGTAAAACACATAAATTACGATACCATTTATAATTCCCACTTTTTATAAAATATTACGCTTGAACACCTGTGAATAGAACGTTGTCGCTCCAAATGAATTTTTTTCTATACGTAATGGTTGACAAACTATACTTCTCCATATTACAACAGAAGGTCTAGGTTCAACAGAATATAATAATGATTAATTGTATTTGTTACCTTACTCTGCTTAACAGACCTTAACCATTATATCATTATTTTAACTATATAAATTAAAGATTTTGCAAATAAAGAACTTAGGAAATGTTTAATCCTACAATATTGTAGGATGGAAATATTTTAATAAGTCTATATCCTTTTTAATGCTGGAGGTGTTTTAATTTTATAAACAAAGTAGCAGACGTCTTCATCGATGGACGAATATTCTGTTTCACCAGTCATGAAATTAGGTGTTTTGTAAAATAATAACATTCCATTGTATGCAGTTTATTCATTTGTATCATATACTGTGAAAAATTACCTAGTGAGACTGAGTTTCACTGCTAGATACAACTCTCCTTCCACGTTTATGTGATTGTTTGTGTCTTCAAGCATACGTATACCTCCATTAGGGAGGTCCTAAAATTTGGCGTGTGTTACGTTTGATTTCCAATGACGGGTAGTAGACCCTAAATAAAAAACGATGTTCCTTTGGATTCTATATGTTATTTGGAGCTATTGTCTGGGTATATATGCGCCTGAAGATTTGATGATAATACTCACAGGCCATATTATGAGTTGACTTAAAAGGTAATCTACCAAAAGTAAAAATTTTTATAAATTTGTTAATAGTCCCTAACGTATTTTCAACAGCTACTATATTTTGGCATATATAACATGATCAGTCATTTCATTAAGCAGATAAACTATATTTTCAAATTCAACTATTATAGTGATACAGGATATAGCATAATTTTTTAACAAAATATAGTTATAATAATCGTTTTAGTTTTTCAAGTATTTTAACAATTGTATATTAACAAGTATAGTTGTGTAAAAAATCGATGTCAGTGACCTAATGACAATGGTCTAGATAAATTAAATTCAGTGGCAGACCCACTTATAATTGTTGTATATTAAATCTGTAATATAATTCCATCATGTAGATTTGTTTAGTTTACATACATTGAAAATTAAACTAATCTAAAAAATTATAAATAAAATTTAAGTTTAAGTTTAAATTTTCTCTACAGAAGAATATTACAATGATGTTTCTTGATTCTTGAATTATCCCTAAGGTATATATTCTTGTAGATAGTAAATGTGATGCTTCCTCTTTTTAAATATTTTTTATTAGTATAATGCAAAGCTTTACTACCAGAGGGTAACATTCAAACTACAGAAATAAGGAGTTTATACTCCAACCCATCTGAAAATGCCTTATATAATAAGGACTAAACAAATTATGTCAAAACAGCTATTCTCCTGGCTATATGCCAAACGCCGAGCGCGTTTGGCAGACACTTCTGCATCTTTCTTGGTGGTTTTGGGACAATCACTGTATTTTTAGTGCTTAACTCTGTTAGACAAAAATACGACAAATTTTGTCATGTAATTCAGCGCTCGGCGTTTGGCATATAGCCAGGAGAATAGCTGTTTTGACATAATTCGTTTAGTCCTTATTATATAAGGCATTTTCAGATGGGTTGGAGTATAAACTCCTTATTTCTGTAGTTTTAATGTTACCCTCTGGTAGTAAAGCTTTGCATTATATTGATGATCTCAAGTTTTTACTTCGATTTAGATTGTTCGAAACTAAGAGATGGCGTTTGGTACGTTCTACTGCGGTGGGACGTAGCAACGTCTACTAGATGTGAGCTTTATCTGTCGAAGGTATACTCGTTTACACTACACTGACAAGACCCAAGATAGAAGGGTCGAAACCGGTCTGCAGTTAACGATATCCTGAGATAGGTGACACTTTGCATCTTTCTTGGTGGTTTTGGAACAATCGCTGTATTTTTAGTGCTTAACTTTGTTAGACAAATATACGACAAATTTTGTCATGTAATTCAGCACTCGGCGTTTGGCATATAGCCAGAAGAATAGCTGTTTTGACATAATTTGTATAGTATTATAAGGCATTTGCAGATGGGTTGGAGGTTGAAGTACAAACTCCTTATTTGTGTATTTTTTATTAGCTTAGAGTATCAGATTTTCTTTCTATTTATTGAGATTAAACAGTAATTCGTCAGAAAATGTTATGTTATATAAAATTAATATTATTCTTGACGAAATTGATCATTAGTTAATGCAAAATAATACTGGCTACATACTTCAATCTTCATATAGCTAATATGATAAATATACTTTATATGGATAAAGTTATTTGAAGATAATATAATTTTTCAGGTCACCGCTACTATTAAGCTGGTTTTCACAAATTAAAATAAAATGACTTTATTAAATTCAATTTATTTAATTTAATAAATATTAATTTTATCAAGAATTATTAAACGATAATTAAATTTAAACATTAATAAGAACATTTTGGTCATTTATTGACCCATTATTGATCAATAGTTTCAGATTTCGAAATTTACCGCTTGGAGGATGTGAACTAAATAAATCCCAGGTGTACTGTAAATATCACAGGTAATACATATATAATGTACAATAAAACATATCGCTATTTAATTGAACTCACTAACATGAAAACTTTAATAATTTACTAAAATATAATAGTTTCATTGAAGTTTGTACACTATTTTGATTGGAGTCTATTACATGTATTTTGTAAAACAGTAATAATTGAAAATAATGATATTATTTATTGGACAACTTACCAATGCACTGAATGTATGCAATGCAGGAACAAACGCAGTGCATCAAATAATATTCACAGTTAACGGATACATTTATTTTTATTTAATTTTTACATAATTTACAATTAATTAGTAAATTTTTGAAATAGGTCAAGTTAATATTTTTAGCCATAACTAGAAATCTAAATAAACACGATATACAAACTGTAACGCTTGTAACAACACTAGATAGGACAATCAAAATAATACCCACACAAAAGAATATATGAACATAACTATAACAAAATATTTAATCAAAGTAATGGTAATTTTAGACCAGCAAAACATCACAGAAAATGAACCATAATTAAATTACTATCAATAGAAGGCTTCTATTAGCTCTGGAATACACCCAATAAAGTATCACTTTCCAGTTCTATGGTATAGTTGCGTATCTTCTAGAATTATTAATTACATCAAATGGTGTGCATAATCTCCGTCACAGATAATATTTATTATATCACTAAAATTATAATAATAAAGTAGAAAATGACTGATATACGTCCCATAATTTTGTCGTACACCTTTATTATAAATATAAGGACAGTGTGCGTATTACTATTAGAAACGGCGTCATCTTTTTAGACCAAAACTCTAAATTGTATGCCCGCCCTTGAAGTATGTAAAACAGAATTATTGTCGCTTAAATATTACATCTCGGTCAAGACGCGATTTTCGTGCGACATTTTACTGTATATTTAGATGTAGATTAAGTACTGATAATGTTAAATGTTGTTAAAGAGACTATCAGAACTACTATCAACTATAACACTATCAACAGTAATATTTACAATTTAAATAAAATATTTTTAACAATAGACGGTTGCCTCAGTCAGCAATTAGAATGGGAAGCTCATGTTTATTTTATGCACAATGTTAGTATAACTACTATAAAAATTATTTGAAAAAGACAGGTAACTTATATGTAGGTAATTAGCAAAAATCCTTAATTTCAGTAGAATAAAGCATCAGATATTTAGGAAAAATTAAATGTATATAAACTTGGTATTTTGTGGATTCTGTATTGTCGTACTAACGATCAGCATCTCAATAACATGCAAGGTTAAAAATCTTTAAACTTTTACACTTAAGAATCTGGTTGAGAAGCGTTATTCGCATGAAGTTTTCTTCATACAGCAAAATATGGATTTTGACGAATGAATAACACTCTGCTTGGACTAGAAAATCAATATATTTGGACATGCAAATTATTCTGTATTCATAGTAAGTTTAACTTTAATATTAGAACAATAGAGGAGAGTTACTGCTAAATGCTATGCATATATGTATATGTATAAATTAGTTTGCCTCAGATATGTAAAGCACTTGCAAACTTGGGTTAAAAGTTGGAATGGACATTATGCCCGAATATCCAGAATGAAAATCCAGCATATCGAATGACTACTACACAAGCATATTTGAAGAGTCTTCAACTAAGTTCTAGATCACCTTACTTATGCCGGACCTTGTTCTATATAACTACGTTTCTGTAGGTCAAATTAGGTTTAAAGAAATTCAAGCTTGCTCCATTGATAGCACTTGGAGAAAAATATAACTTTATTCCCAACGAACAATAGAAACATCGGTTTAATGAATGGTTTCGACGTATGATGAAGTGTTGAATCTCGTTGGAAAGGTTATTTAGAAAAATTTAAATAATAATAAGCATAAGACCAAAAATTACAGAATACGCTACACAGTATGTAGGAGACCTGAATAATATGAATTATCTTCAACTAAAATGATCTACTCTAATGACAGATTTAATGACTCAATGCCCAAACCCTACATTAGATACAATAATACGATGACGAGCTTATATAGTTTATACCAAACTGTAAATTATTTACCAGTTATAGCACTGCTATAACAGAATAGTTTGTAATTATATTATAGACAGATATATGCAAGAAACTATAATTTTCTATTTCTATACATTCGGATGCATAACGTATAATCAATACTCATTAAGATAATCTTTGAGTGGAACAGTTTTCTACGTGCGTAGAATTTCATATGCAAGAGTTATGAAAATTCGTGTTAATATCACTCAATCGGATTGTGCAACGAAAGCTAACTTGAATCACCTTACCGACTCAAGTACATATAACAAAGCATACAATAGACAGGCGGTAGACTGAAACAAGTAGAAAAGGTAAATCATCGCCATATTCATTCAACACTTATACGCTTTCTAAAGAAGATTATGACAGTGAATTCATTTGTAGTATTTATATCATTTTATCTTATTGTAAAGCCTGCTCGTAAAAAGTGTTACGCTTACTTTTGTTTTTATTTCTTAATTAGATACACACGATGTTCTTCAACTGTTCAGTTAGTAGAATATTATAGACTCATTTTTATTGTTTATTTACTAAAGATCGACAAATATGCTAGATTCTTAGAGGTTCTACAAGTTTATTAAATTCAAACAACGGTACCTTACAGAAAGAGAAATAGAGTAGAGATATATTAATCTTAGTGAGTATGTGAATTATGACATTTACTAATTATATAAGAATATGAGCTTTGAATATTTTACTATTACTTGTTCCATCGCCAGTTTTTCATGAAATTATTTCTCTTAATAAAACACCCTTCATGTTTTCTCATTTCTATAGTTTCAATAGCGAGTGAATTAAATAATTTACCAGTATATACGAATATCGGAAAATCATCTATACATTTCAATAAAATCCTAAGATACGCCAATTATTAATAATCAAAAAACAACAAATAATTTCGGTTAATAAACACAACAAATAGACAAACAATAGTAAATGATATTTATTATGTGGAATTCTTTAGATTCTATTGTAACTTCCTCTTTCTTTTTCTGTCGTTGTGGACATCGACTGTTAAGGTTGTTAGCCCATGTATCCAATTTAAAGATGTACATTACATTATGTATTTCTTACATATCTTAAATTTTCCTATATGTAAATGGTCTTGTTAGAAATTCTGTAGAATTCATGTTCTTATATTCACTATTGAAGAATAGTTTAAACATATTTGATAGGTTTGCTGTCTGTCTACGTTTCGTAGACTGGATATTCTTGGAAAGAGTTGTCTTACATTTAAGATGACACTACAATTATCACAATTTGGTTATTAGTGTCCTGTCAAAATGTAACTAAATATTAGGTTTGTATTATCTATTATTAATCTCAACATAACATATCGTTATCTTCCATTTATTTCTGTTAGCGTAGAATTCTATTTACTAATTTTTTTTCATTTACTTAAATTTGACGTTTGTCGTTTCCTATTTTTATTCCTATTTTCGACATATAAGTTGCATTAATCTTGGCAACTATTTAATGGTTCAACTTGCTTGGAAATACGTGGAATTTTCTATCTACTATCTACTCAAAATGTGAATAATATCATATAGTTGATATCATTCGCTGTTTCCAAGTACCTAGGAATTGGTTATATTCGAATGTACCTTCCTTGCAGTAGTCAACAATTATCCTAGTCTAATTTTTATCTGTCTGGGCGTACTTGAATTGTAGTAAAAAATAGGGTCGAATAACCTTATAACCCAAAATTGTAATAATTATAATTACAATTAGATATTTATTTGTATGTTTTCGTATTTAATTACAGCTGTTCTTCTTGTAATGTCTATGGTATTGGTGATAACATTTTCTATTTAGTGTAATAAAAAATACAGTTTAATGAAACGATTCTTTAAAGACACTCAGTCCATCTTTCTGTTAATTGGTTAAACATAATTGTTGTTCAAACGTATCTCAAGAGGATATTTTACATGGTACTATACCTTTTTAAGAATATTACCATTTCAAATATGTGGCATCATATCATTCACCGAATACCTTTCCATGATACTGATTGTCGATAATTATCGTATAAAATAGATTTCAAGGGAATGCCGTTAGAGTTTCCGTTGCTATGTTACCTACCTCACCATCGGTCACTTTGATGAATACGAGTTTATGAAAACTTCAATATATGCCACAATTATATCAATTTGATAATATCGTTAACAACTGGACTAGACTGTTGATTGAACACAAATTTATTTTCGTATTCTAACTCCTTCATAATACAAAACCATAAAATATGAAATCTCTCCTATTATAAAATATGATCAGAGATATAAAAAAGTTATCATGTAATACTAATAATTATTATTATTACTATTATTATAAATGAAACTCAAACACAATGTAATTGGCGAAAGATTATAAATAGATGTAATTAGAAGAAATACTTACAGAAGAAATATATTGTGAGTATTTTGAACGAAAATTGTGTTCTAGCTAATTACACGATATCTTATGTACAACTATTAATTTCAAGTGCAGAGAACTGACCATTATTCGTTTATATTCGATTATATTAGAAAGAGAATATATAACTACAACTCGAGATTTCCTATATTTTTTTCTGTTAGCATTTAATGTGATTTTTAGTATCCTAAAGTAAGGAAAATATTCCTCTGTAGACATATATGAAAGCACTCTTTTATATATTAAAATGTGGTAACTGTGATTAAGTACGTAAATTTATTTATAAATGTTGTTAAAAGTTATTTAATTTTATTATTAGAATTTGATATCATTTTCTGAAATAGCTCCTCATTTCCTAGAGACAATAGAGAATATAATAGAATGCATGTATCATCGAATATCTCCTGCCACACATAATACACTACAAACGGAATTTACTTCCTCTCCAATAAATTTATTGTGACTACAACATGACCAAATATGAGTGTTCTAAAAAATTAAGAACCTCCGAAATGTCTTTCTGTTAATGTTCTGTGTTTATATTGTAACGAATTTACTAGAAAGTTCTTTATTTCGAACACTTATTTACAAATCAACTATTTACAAGCCAACTAACTAACTAACTTTCTATCTACTTTAACTAATTTTCGCACTGTATTACACAATGTCACTTTCTTCGCACCGTCTCGCTTACTATCGCAGTCCAAATTCAACTAACTCCTGGCTGGATGACACAATTCTTATATAGATAGTAGGACGTCTCTCCAGACGTTTCTAGATAAAGAACTTTGGCGAACCTTCTAGTATAGAATGCACTGGAAGTGAACTCCGCAATATTTCCGGCGTTCGGAATCGCTCGAGGCGTTCGTGACAATATATTAAATAATATTAAATACCTAGGTTTAATCAATCACGAGATAGATAATAAAAAGTTACATATTATGTAGTAGTACTACGCTCTAGTAAAACATCATGAATTTTTACAAAAATTCAGGTGGAACTTTAATTATTGTTTTATTTATTGAGATTTATTGATATACGAATTTTGTTCATTATTTTCAAAGAAGTTCATATGCGTTTGTATTTTCCTGTCTCCAACTTATTGACATAATGAAATATTGACATACGATGTATCACGACGCCCTTGCTATTACCGTTATATATGTAAATTATTTTATGTTGCTTGGTCTATTAGACACTACTTTATACCAGTCATAAATTATACCTTATATTGCCATTACAACACCTTTGATAGTTTGGGTAACGGAAGTGACATTATCGTAAAATGTAGACAAAATGTCAGCATTGTGCTTTATTTAAATTATGAATAAATAACAGTGAGCTTGATAATGTAAATTGATTTGCTAATAATGTCGAGGACAATTAAACTCATAAATAAATAAGCTATAAAATGTTATAAGTGAGTGGAACTATTATGGTCGTGTTTACAGGAACTGTAAAAGATGGAGGAGATACTTAATAATACTATGTATGTTTCGTATTATTATGGTATTATTACACAATTTACGTAGTTTCCGGGCAAAATCGATTACATTTTCTATTTTAAGATACTTGAAAGAATTCACCACTATACCATACCATATGATATAAATTATGATTCCTACATTCTAGGAGAACTTATATCTTATGACCTACATTAGAACATAGAATAGACAATATACAATAGACAGTAACATGGCTGTACTATATAACTATGGATTTTAATGAAATAAATATGTTAATACAGATAAACTGCATCACTAGACTGATATTGAAAATACTTGTTACTTTTTGTTATAAAATAAAAATAAAATAAAACATTCTAATTCAAGTTAAAATCAATTTTCTAATGTCAACTAACAGTTATAATGAGAGAGAGAATTTTACACATATGTAATAACGACGTTCAAATATACTATAGGTGTTCAAGAAAAATTACATCATCGAAAATACCAAACTGATTTATCTGTATTACTGGCAAAATAGTCACATAACTGCAAACCCAAAATTATGACAAGTATCTAGATGAAATGGGCCAAAATTATGTTTCCATTTAATCAGATATCTTAAAGTCGATGCATTTAATATATAACGTGGTATTTTAAATAAAATAAAATCTAAAATTATGACAAATATATTTTCATAATATTTAAAAGGATTTCGGAAGGTTTTTATATTCATGTTTACATGTTCTCTTCATGGGTTCTTAATTCTGTACTATTATTTCACCTTTGACATTAAAACTAATTTATCGTTAATACATACATACATACACATGCTTCTAGTAAGACATCTTAGTATGCAAATTAATACATTCCCATCAAAATATTTATTGACTTAATGAACTGCGTTAGTAACATCGTCTGAATTATTGCATAGAAATAACTTTTGAAAATAACATAATTTTTGAAAAGAAAGTAGACATGTAGGTATCATTATATACTAAGATATAAAAGCCTTTATTTAAACGGGTACTAGGCATGCATGTATGGGCATATTCAGTATTCTTTCGCAATTAAATTATATTGTATTCCTTATAAGATGAAAGTTCATTATAATCAATCTTACAAGATTGCTCTTCAAAGATACCAGAGGAAAATTAAATTATATGAATATGTATCACGCAGAAATAATGTAATAAGACATTTTTAATACATTCCTTGAGTATATCTATACTCAAGGAATGTATTGAAAATGTCTTATTACATTGCTTATTATTACATTAAATAATTGCTATCTAGCACTTATTTAATTTTAGAGTTAATTAAAACAAAACTAACACTTTACTCTAAAATTGATTCACTATTGCCTATATTCAATATAGGTAATGCTACATGTTGAGCGAGAATAGTGAACATATTATATATTCTTTTAATTCACATAAATCAGGAAAACCAAATAAATAAACATAAACATTTATGAAAATGTTTATGAAAAAACTTATTTGCTTGGATTATATAAAGAATTTAATCGTGAGCGGAATGTATTTGTTTCATAAAGTGATACGCTGTTTTATACACTAATTATAGTGTAATTATAATAACATATTTTTTCCAAAATAAGTATTTTAATTTCTAAATTATTGTATGTTTCCTATATCAATTATACATGTATATCAATTGAACCACTGAATTAACCAATACTACCAATTATTTCTTTATATAAATAATTTATTCATCTCACATGCTCAAATTTTCAAATGCCTTTCACAATTTCAGTACCATTATAGTAAAAATGAAATAACTTAATATAACCTACCAGAGACGAAAATAAAAAGGAATTGGCTGAATCAATGATTAACGTCCGGAATTATTTCCGGCCAAATGTAATGCTACTTTTAATAGGTTTATATAGTAATAAATAGGAAGAGATCGTATTTAACATTATTGTTGTAAGGCTATCAGATAAATGTTAGTCGTTAGAGTTTACGACTATCACTTTTAAAACTATTTATACTCATTAACAGAGGGAAAAATCTAAGTCGAAGAATCTCTCTAATTTGGATATATAGGAAACTCATCAAAACTTTTAAAATACTTCATTTTAAAAGTTACACTGAAGTGATAAAGTTTAACTTCATTCAGAAGAATACAATAACATTTTGTAGTTTATTTTAATATAAGATATTACTAAATGATTTGTTGTTGAGAGATTGTGTTGAGGAGAATATAGAACATATTATGTCGTATTTTCCAAATATATCAATCCAGTAGATATTAGAAACGATAGTGCATAATGGAATCCTGGAGTAGGTTGGAGCCTTTGGCGTGAAGATAACGCTAACTAAGTTTTCCACAAAATACCAAAACACTATACATTACACTCGACGCGTGTTTCACCAACAAAGTTGGCGTCATCTGGAGATGATTAAAACTGTTTTAATCATCGCCAGATGATGCAACTTTATTGGCGAAACGCGCGTCGAGTGTAGTGTATAGGTTTTGGTGTTTTGTGGAAAACTCAGTTAGTGTTATGCGTAATGGAAGTTGTTTTAAGAATCCAATGAGATAAAAATGAGCACTATTTTTGTTAGGAGATACACAGAATTTGCTTGGCAACAAAACTCATTCCAAAATAAAATTACTTTTGTCTATCGCACTCATAAGTGGAGCTCTTTATTTGCATGTTCGATAGTATGTTCGAAGTTTTTCAATAAACTTCAATTAGTGAAATGGATCTATAAAAAGGAATAGAAACAGGAAAAGTTCGCTTGGTTACTTAATTTTATTTCATCTAGTTTTCTCTCCACTTAGAGATTTTTATTTTCATGACAGGTGCTTTATCAGTGTCACCTATTGTTATTAATATTATTGCCAATTGTCACGCAAACATATCTATCGATATTACGATCTCCGGAATAATAGGAAATATAAATTAGCATAGGAAATTGTATAAATTGGTGATAGTAAATTATCTAATATTTAAAATTATAAATAAAATTCCTTTACTTTCAAATCCATATAATAAAAGTTATATGAACTTCTCGAGAAAGGAATTAAATAAATGAAAACATACGTACTAATGTAGTCATGGATAAGTTATCATATTGATGTTACAAAATTCTTTCGTTTAGTTAATGTGCATTCTAACAGTACCATGAGTGGCATCTGAAGCAGTTTCCATGATGCAATTCATATCATCGTACCTTAATTTTACTGGCTATGCTCTTAGAAATAATAATACATCTGTATTATCCAAATTTGAATTTATGCTTTGAAGGTCCTCAATATTGGAGCAAGTTAAATAAAGCATACCTATTGGATAATTTTTGCCTTTATATAATTTAGTAAATCACTATTTTATGACAATGACAATGAATAATATAAAATGAAAAACATTATTTACAAATAATGCTCGGATTCTAAGTACTAGATATTTTTTTCTAACATTAGCAGATGTATTTGCTATTTTTTACCTTTACAGTGTAGAGGAATATCGTTCATTTAGGAAATAACATTAAGTCCGTATATCCACGATATTTTAGATATAGTCATCCAAACTTACAATTATAATTGAGGACCCAAAATGAAGAAAATTGAGTTATATGAAGATGTCTATAAGTGCTTCGTTAATGAGCTATGGCCTTCTATACCATAAATTGGAAAGAGGTAATAAGTTTAGCTTTGGTAGAGGTATTCTGCTAGGCGAATGCCAAAAAATACGTTTCCCAATTATTGTCTTCCATTATTATAAAAAGATGACGTTGACAATTGTAATTATATCTTTGTATGATAACTTTCTAATGAATCCAAGTATATCATTTATGAGTGTTCTTTAGAAAGGCTAATTTCTTTACAAAAAGTTCTTCTCATAAATCTGGTGATTTCTAAATTAAGTTAATGTTAATTGGTGACTTTTTAATTAAGGTTAAATAAAGGATAAGCTCATGTCATGATCCTCTCGTTTATTAAGAAACTGCATATTTAACCTAATATGTCTAGTAGGTTAATGTTAAACAATTTCCACCTGTTAAACTTAAAAGTCATTTAGTTATATTTAAGTGGATCCATTTAATGGACAAAATAGTATACATTTGGATTAATACGGTAATATTGTTACTCTTGGTTGATTATTTGGAAAAGTTGATTATTATATAGTGCCTCACACTGTTTCTAATGTAGAATATACAGATTTGGCTTTCATATATCGTTCCTACATGTAATGGAAACACCACCACTAGTCGTAATGAATGTGTAATATAGTATCAGAACAGAAGATTGCCGGAGAAGAATTGACTATGTAGACTATTTACCAGATTAAGAATAAGTGGATCATGAAACAACCATTTAGCATAAGACAATGATAAATCATTGTTTGTTTGACACCTAGTGTTATTTGAGGAATTCTCCGAGCTGATAGGCGTTCAATGTGCTCAGAATTTAATATATTATGATTTGCAATGTACGGGATTTATTTATGATAAGCTCCTGAAAATCATTCACAATATCTGGAACACATTATGTGGACAGATAATATTATATTTGCGAGGCGATGCATTTTGAACTAAAGAAATATCCTCATGTTGGTAGCATCAGAGATTCAGCGAGCACTGCGTGGTTTAACTTTCCTTACATTACTACTTTCAGCGCATACTATTTTCAGTACATTAGTACTTTTAGTTACTATAGTATGGTTGTGGATACTAAGTGAGTCATGTTGTACTTGGGCTAGGTTTTCCACAAAATCGACTAATTGTGGAGTTGATTGCCGAAATCTCAATAGCGATTTTTATCATATCTTGGAAAGCGTTCCCTTAAGTATTAGAATAAACAAATGGTTCTCACTAAATGATGGTTCTGTCTATTATGCCCTAGAATTCCGGAAGCGGTTAAATACCCACTATCTTACAAGATGGATTAGTGACGGTAGATATTTGGTTTGGCTTTCACGTTTACCTGACTTAACATTACGGAATTTTTGGTGTAATATAGTGAAACAGGAAGTTTTTGAAGTGCAAGCTAATCTAACTTTTCCGATATTAAGGTAGAGAACAATTCAAGCGTTTGGACAACTCACACTGGTACGATGTCGGTCGGCTATTAACTCCATAGATAGGAGACATCACACTTGTCTTCGAACAAAATTTACTTAAACTTATTACTTAAGGTAGTTTCTCCGGAAACCAACTTTTCTATATAATTTCATTAAATTTCGGGTAAACATAAAGAATAAACTTCCCAAAGGAAATTGCTTAAATGAAAAATTTTTGCCCGTACAATAAAGGAGATATTCACCATTAAAGTTTGAAATTTTTTCATGGTTTGAATGTACCAGTTGACCAAAAGTTACACAGTTTACATCATAACTTGAGAACGTTTCTATACATTTTTTCAAAAAAAATGTCACCTATAGTAACATATCCAAAAAATCAGTTGTTATCCGATTTGTTGAAAAGATAAACATTCTTAAAGTATGCCAGTTTAAGTTTTGCTCGGTTAGTCGAGAACTTCTCAATGAGCGTTTGGCAAGACAGCGGCATGCATTTTACTAGTCGACACTTATGTTATTACTGTACATTCGTCACAAACAATATCTAAAATTGAATTTAATCCTATATGACTTTTTTAATTTATTTTTTCTAGTGAAAGAACGTTTTTACATTCACAACACCTTGAACTTTTGCCGAACTCGCTCAATTTAACAATACGTCGTCCAATGCTTAGCTTAGTTACTCTGTTTACTTTTCGCAAAATTCATTTTTGCAATACAATTTCAACGTTTCTGTATTACTTTCCGGTTTGCAAATTTTTCTTTATTATCCCGCAACTGATCGCGATAAAAATTAATTTTTAACTTCTCTATAAAGTTTCTTTCACGCTTCGAAAAAAATTACAAGTTAATTATAAGACAACACACAATACATACACAAACACAACAGATTAAAATATGACACAACGCAACGTTGCCATATCTTTAGTGTCGAATAATAAACATGTAGTTGTGTGTATACGCATATATGCAGTGTCTGAGTGTAGAATACAGTCTCTGAACAAAAATAATGAACGCTAGACTACTGATATTCCAACTATTTTACGTTTACCCAGACATTTATTTTTGGACCAGACGTTACCGAAGAAACTATCTTAATTGTTCAACTTGACGTCTGCCTATTGGACATATCTGTTTATTTAACAGATTTTTCAAATAACTGCTAGAACCGTTACAACATAGGAGTATATAATTTTCCCATTCTATTAAGAAACTACCAGTTTTATTGAAAACATGAAAGAGGCAACACATTTCTAAATAAAGTGTGATTTGTTTAACTCCATATTATCTAAATGATAATACATTTAGATATGCAATTTTTGATTAATTATCTGAGTGATATTTAAAAATAGAATTAGAGTGGTTAATTCTGTCCCTTCAGAATGATGGGAGGCAATTAGGAAAATATATTTTAATAGTCCTCATATTAATAGCTCTGTTTCAAAACAGACAAACCATCAGATATCCAATATAGAATTCAAAAAGCTATAGCTCATTAAGAATGTATTTCTGGACATCACGTAGTATTTTTTTATTTTTTCAGGTTTTGAACTAAAATTTGTTTCTAAGTTTATGTGATTAATTCTATATATACATACTTTATAGTTAAGTCCCATTTCAAACATTTGTAAACATTTAAGACATTTAGTAATTTAGAAAGAATTTAGTAAACATTTAATATTAAGTAAATATTTTCAGATAAATATATTTTTTAATATAAAAATAAAGTACTTTTACAGTTACTCAAACTAAGTACTTACGTTTGTAAGTATCATTTGTTTTTGTTGAATAACACTACATAATGTAAATTTAATAATTTCTTTTTATATTTACATTATTATATTTAACAATTTAGTGTTCATTATAAACATTCATAAATAGATATATAAATTAGTTATAGTTATAACTTAGTGTACACTACAAGTATGATAGTTGACTTTTGAACATTCTTTAAATATTGCAAATATGTGGTCATAACTAAAACAAAAAATTTTTACAGGACAGAGGAACTCCACCAAAAAGTACAAATGCAACAGTTCAAATAAAAGTCAACGACAACGATGACCTGCCACCCAAGTTTACAAAGGGCGTCTACAGAACAAAGATTCATGAGTTTTATCCAATTACAGTAAGTATATTTTTCATAAATTTCCGGTGAAAATGCTGTCTAATATAAACTTTATATAGCCGAGCCATTTAATTCACTTAATATGTCCATACAGGGCTTAAATCGTTTTTATGGTGGGAAAGTTGAATTACTACTGAATAATTCTTTGAAACTTTCAAATCTAACTATTTAGTGTAATAAATAATAATGTGAACATTGAACTGTTTATCCGTCTAGCAAATAATTGAATTGTCACGCAAATTCTTTTATGTACTGATTTTATTTACATAAACTCAATATGACTGTTGTTAGGAATAATAAATTAAAATGTGTAATTCAGATGGTGTTTCGTTCACTAAGTAACCGTCAAAGAAAATCTCTTAACGGTATATAAATATGTTATTTCCATTTCTACTGATTTATTCTTCGTTTTTGATGGCACGATTTTCAATAATAAGATTCAATCGTTAAGACTACTAACACAGTAGATGATTGCGCAAATACAGTAAAATGTTGTCGATATCACTTATGAGAAAATATAAATAAATATATATATATATATATATATATATATATATATATATATATATATGTATATATATATATATATATATATATATATATATATATATATATATATATATATATATATTGATGCTCAGTTGATTGAGATATAAATTGATTTACGGAAACTAGAAATTAGCAGTAATTTGAATATATGTATATCATATATTTATATGAATTAAATAACCGTGTTACATAACCGCGATAAATATTTATGGCAGTTTAGAGTTATAGTGAAAGGAAGCTTTCCTTTCACTGTCGACTTTTTCATTTGATAAATTCACTTAAAACATGTAATTAATTGTTTATGTCATTAATACCTAAGAAACATTTTCATACTTAGGTTTTAGTTAAAATCTGAAATCTTATAATGTATTTTTAGCTATAAATATAATAGTAATAATGGGAATAATATTTAAACTGTCGCTAAATGGAGTTTTGTTTATACCCCAATCCATCTGTAAATTCCTTAAACATTAAGGATAAAACAAATTAAGCCAAAACAGCTACTCCCCCGGCTATATGCCGTCGACGGGAACTGAATTATATGGCGAAATGTGCTGTATTTTGTTCCAACATGGAACTAAAATACAATAAGTTGGATTGCTCGAAAATCACAAGGAAGATGCAGAGCGTCCTCTATCGCAGGATACCGCTAACTACAGACCGGTTTCGACCTTATTGAGTCTCGTCAGTGTAGTGTAACCGAGTGTAAGTGTAAGTAGCGTAAGTGAGTGTAGTGTAAGAAGTCCTTAATGTTCAAGGAATTTACAGATGGATTGGAGTATAAACAAAACTCCATCTCGCGACAGTTTATAAAACTACCTGGAAATCTCAAATATCTGGAAACTTTGTGTTATAAATTATTCCTAGTCATTATATACGACAAAAGTTTTATTTCTATTTGGATTGTTTCCGAAACTACCGAGAGATGGCGCATTGCTTACCTTCTACAGTTTTACTACTGTAGAACGTAGAGGTGTCTATCAGGTCTGAAGCCTCGTTTTATCAAACGCATACTCGCTTACACTACACTGACGAGACTCAATAAGGTCGAAACTGGTCTCTAGTTAGCGGTATCTGCGATAGAGGACGCTTCGCATCTTCCTTATGATTTTCGAGCAATCCAAGTCATTGTATTTTAGTTCCATGTTGGAATAAAATACGGCAAATTTCGCCATATACTTCAGTGCCCATCGGCGGCATATAGCCGGGGTAGCATCTGTTTTGGCTTAATTTGTTTTATCCTTAGTTTAAGGAATTTACAGATGGATTGGAGTATAAACAACACTCCATCTCACGACAGTTTGTAAAACTACCATCTGTAAACTTTGTGTTATAAATGAATAATATTTAATTTTAGAATAACGCTATGTTTTTCTTATGTTGGTAGAAGAAATATAGCGGCTCATGTTCTCTATTGAGCATCGATTACAGAAAAGCAGAAAATCTATTATATCGAAGTAGTCTTGCAATCTCAATGAGTCAAGTATCTGTTGACCTTTCTAAACATAAAAATACGTTTTATAAATACATGTGTATTTATATTTTCATATTTTCTATTATAGTATTCACGTTTTCTATGTAGAAAATATAAATAGAAAATGAAATTCAGTTTGACAATATGGGTATAATAACACAGTTAATTGGTGACAAGAATTTTTGTCACCATTTTATATATATTATATGTTTGTCATTTGACATACAATGCCTTCATTTTCAAATTATCCATCCAGAATAGCTAGACAAACAGGCGTAAATAACAGAAGTAATACCATTTTTAACAAAAACCTTGTTGTGGATTTAGTTTTCGGATAGAACTTCGAAATCACTATTCCAAGATGAGTTTTATGTTTACACGTTTTCAACCTCATTAAATTTTGGGATACCAAATAGCATACCCTATTTCTTGTGATACATCGTTCTGGTTTTAAAAAATGTTACTCTACATACCTATCAAAAACAAATTAAAATGTGAAATATGTTAACGAGATAAAAACTTAAATTATTTCTGTAACAATTACTAATTAAATAATAACACATTTATGTAGGCAGTTTAAATTAAAAAAAGATTGAGAATGAGATCCATTGCTTAATAGCCAATATTTCTATTGTTAAATTCTGGTCAGACACCTTTAAATGTTTTTCGGGATATCTAGCTACATTTCCGAGTTATTCTAGCTTTCACAACAATATATTTTAAATAAGCTATAAACTTATGTTTTTCAGGACACATAAGGAAATAAATAATGTTAAAGAACATGAATATATTGGAAAGTATTGCGTATATTGAGTATATTGTATGTGCAGCGAAGTAATACTAGTTTTTATGTTGTTACTATGGCTATGTTTATTTAGAAGATAAATAAATAGTGAGCAAGCTAGTATCGACAGAGGAGAATCTTTCGAGGTGAATTGGGGAATTCACTGATTGAAAAACTTATGCCAAAAGCCGATAGCCTGGTGCGGTTATTACCAGACGCCACACTTGTCATTGACGTAATCTGCAAGGATTTTAATAAGTGGATGGCTGGGGCAGTAAATCATATACCATATCGCCTGGGATGGTCGCATGTTTACCCCTAAGAAACAGATGTGTCCTGGTTCCGAATTCTAACATAATCTACAAGGGTTTCTACTTTCTAATACTTACAAAACTTAAAACTAATATATGCAAATACCATCACGGCTGTCAATAGGCGTATGTGGAGCACGTGTGCCCACAGCAAGTATCTGGCCTTCCAAATAACGAGTAGATTATTCGTGAAAATTAATTATACACTACTTTTGTAATCCGATCCAATTGCCCATAATAATATTGGTCGTACAAACCTAGTACAAGGCCTCGAATTTCCCTTGTTTTCTTCATCATTTGTCTCTACACTATTCCTGATTCACTTCCTTGTCACAGTTTAAGTTTTCCTGTGTTTCACAAGTCTATCGATCGTATTTTAACGTTTTACTTACTAAAGTTATTTTACTTACTTAACGTTTACAGAGTTGTTACTATCATATCTTACGATACGTTTTGTCAATTTTAGCCCGCAATCTTCTCCTCCTATCTGCTTGTAAATGCATAACGCCTACGCATATTACTTCTCGTATCATATCTTCACAAGCTGCTGAAAATATTTTGTAGAACTATTTTTTTAGTATTGCCATTAGCATTTCGTCAGTTTTAGTGACGGTCCATGGCACGAAACATAGATTCAGATATAAATTATAAGTGTCTTATAGTTTATCTTATGTCTATCATAGGTAACTGAATAGATATCTGGGAAACATATATTAGATTTGGCTAACTTTTTGAGTTATGAAAGAGACGTGCTAGAGTGTCACGTTGCCTTACGCTTATTTGTCCTTCAAAGAAGCTTCAAATATGTTTCAGTATCTTAACAGAGTAACCATGGTTTCAAGTTTTTCAGGAACTTGTTCATTGTCTCATGCAACTTTTGTCAAGGAACTGGCATACGCTGATTTAAAGCCAAAGGAATTTTATGAAGTGAAAATTATTGACGTTAAATTTTTTAGATTTTCAATTATTTGGTGGGAGGTAAATATTTGATTATTGATCGATTACCCTAGTCTAATATTAATTTATATAGTTTTCGTATTTTTTTTTGTTAAAATTTCCAAAAACCTTATGTTTGTTGATACAATGGGTGTTATTTTATATTTTACGTTATATTTCATGTTAGAAATTATCAAATAATAGATACCTTAAATATCGCTGATCTTTATAAATAATAAATTTTTGACTGTTTACTAAAGATATTTCGATAAGGATAATCTACGAGGCAGAAAAAACAAGGGCGTGTACACCTGCGGACAGATTAAACTTTTTAAATGTAGTTATTAGTCCATTGCAATTTAAATGATTGTATTGTAAGCTGTAACATGATTGTTATTAAATATTAAATAGTTTACAAACTAATACATGCAATTTAAGATTAAAATATATTTCCGGCATGTAGATAACGCTCAAACACCTTATATCATACATGTACACCGATTCACATTTACAGGGAGATTTTTTAAAAACTACCTATTATTAGAATAATTCGGTTCTTGCTTCATTTAGGATAAATTCCTAAAATAGATCAACTTTTCTTTCGAATAGAGCTCATAAATATTTTACTTATTTATGTGTTTTACATAAAGTACTTATATAATTAAAAATATTTAACGTATAACTTAAAAAAGTGCTTACCATAAAAAAAAACAAATTTATAGGGTAGATAGGTAAGAGATATTTGACAAACACCTTACCGAACTGGTATATTAAATAAATTTATTTACTTATGTAATTGAAAGGAATACTTTCCATATTTGTCTCAAATAATGATGTTCGCTATAGTGAAAATATGTTCTTATATTTGGAGAACGACCATTCGACATCTACTGATATAATACTGGCACTATCACTATTAGCAGTGTCATTACAAATTTGTCTTAATCTGTTAACATCGCTACCTTTTTTTAACACATTTTCGAACTTTGTTTGACGCGCTCATTTTTTGCATCATCTAAAGCATGTAGCAGTGAATTTACTTGGTTAACTATTTTCAGGGACTGCCAACGCACTATTTGTAATTTTTGTATTGCGTCATGCACTTCTTTATATATGGTATGAATAGTTTTTAAAATCAGTTTCAATGGAAATATTTAGAAATTGTGTCTGGCTTTCCTTAATAGCTTCAACCTGAGCTGGATTGAATAATAGTATTACAGGTTTTATTTGCTGGAAATTTTAAGCATATTAAAAAGCTACCTTCAACCATGTTTCTCTATGTGTAAGGATTGGTTCTTGTGGTTCGGAAATTCTAGGACCCTTTCATTGAAGCTCGCGCAATAAGATGTTTAGGAGATTTTATAAACACTTTTTTGTATTAGCTATTAATGCATCTACCTTGGGAAAACATTGTCACAATTGTTATGGCATTGTTTCTGCCACAATATGTATAGCCATGCACTTTACACGTAACATGTAACAATCTACAACTTTGTTGTGAAATAGAACTTTCTACTGAACATCAATATTTGACTCGTTAACACTTGAAAATTTTTCTAACGCCTCCAGCACCACTTGCGTAATTGTATTGTCAGTACACTCAGTGAGTATTTTGAGAGCCAATAGAAATAGAAAAATCGATTGCCGAGGGTCCAGTACACGTACTATAATATTTACAATAGAATTTTTTTTACGATCGGTCCTCTCGTCACCACATAACCACAGTACTCTATTTTGTAATATACGTATAATCTTGTCTATAACATCGTCTTATAGTTGATATATCATGTGCAGTTGATAAATCGCTCCATAATGTTCAACGACTTGGTAACTGGAACTGTGTATTGTATTTTAATGTGTATTAATGGGCTACAACATCAACAATAAATCAAACCTAAATTGAGTTTGCAAAGACACGTCCTGTTTTCTATGTCCATGTTGCACAGGATGCATGTGACGTACGAGTATACAATCGGATTTGGACCAGCACGTTAAGAGTATATCGCATAATTCACATATTACTTTCACTTCTTCGTGGAATAAATCATCAAATTTATCAATAAGCTCTTTCGCTTGGTGGACATATAAACGTTTTCTGGGTTTTTGCATGTACGAGCTACTCGTACGTTATTATTAAATTAAGACGTTTCAACTAACACAACGCAGACTGTATGTACATCTCGATGTGCCTACTGTCGTGAAACAGCCAGTGCTGATCCCCCTCCACAACGGTTCATTGACCACTTACTTTCTTATTTTACTTGTTCAGAAATGAAAAGACAATTATCTCTGTGAACTAACATACATCGTTCATAATCTAATAGAAATTTTATAATGAAATTTTATGAATATTATTATTTTAGAGTAGCTAAGATTTGTGGATTTGATAAACGAAACGTTCATTACAGTAAAAATATTCAAGACCCTACATGAAAGGCCAATGGCGCAGCGCTCGCCCATAGCTTTATTTATATACGAATATATTCTTGAGTATACTTATTCTACTTGTTTAATACTATGAAAAATACAAATACGTGAAACTTAAAACACTATACAGCCGACAGAATTTTATCATGAATGTAGGAGCTAGATTAATTAAAACAAAAACCATGATAATTAAAAAGTGGCTTTCCATAGATTAAACTTGACACCATTTAAATATTCTTCCTTTAATTGCTGTGAGAAATTATGCACGACTTAGAGCAAGTCCAAAGTAACATACTGTATTGCTCCACATTGCGAAGAGTACCGCAATTTGTTTTATCTATAGCATCAGTGAACAGACAATAAAACTTTATTTATGTGCCTATAAAAAGACAGAAGCATATAACCGCGTTATGGTTTAAAAGTGTTTTACGCATATCATATTATAATCCCATTTGCAGTTATGTAGGTTCGTGCAACATTGGTTTCCTAGTACCAATTCGGATTAATGCAGCTAATAGACCAAGGCATCCTTCTTCCCATGACATGTCATGTGGAATATAGACCACACAATAAACAAGTGTTAATGTGATGTTGGTAAGTCTACTTGGAAGAATATTTCCGTTATGCGCACTACTGAAGACAATTTGAAAGACTGAAGCAATTTGAGTTTCAGTGGAATTACAAAATTTGAATGTTAAATTGTTATAACTGAAATATACCGAATAAGCTTTAGTAAATAAAATATTTGCTCGGGAATTGTGAAATATACGAGATCTATGAATATAAAACCAATTCGAAAAGGACATATTTGTTCAACTTAGATTGAGATACAGAGAAATCGTTATCGAGCAAGTAGGAACAAAATGCTCAGACGAGTCGAATACTATTGAAATTGTTTGTAAAAGACAGAATTGAAAATGAAGGCTATGGAAATGGAAGACTTTGAACAACGTTTTACAAGAATTTTAGTTTCGACTAGCACTATTTCAAGAGGTGAAAATCAAATAATTTTAACTCCCAATTTAATGGTTATTCTTTGTATTAGTTATTATTTTTCATAACATTGTCACAAAATCACGTATTACAAAATTTTATGCGTGAGTATAAATAATGAGACACAAATAATGCCTTAAAAGAACAGCCTTATCTGAGCACGATATCTTAGATCTTACAGAGAATCCTGATTTGGGAAACAATGATTCGGGTTAACAGAGCTAGCTACAGATAAATTTTTAACACCAGCAATTTTAACCATCACATCAAATGCCTGTAATCATCGAACCAGAATAAAATTTCGAGACCAAATATATTTCTCCAGAACTGCTACTCTGTCATCTACAAATCATATGACGTCAACATGCTACGACTAACAGTTCAACAATGAATATTTTTTGTACAACTGTTTTATGAAGGTGAGCGATCATTTACAGTTGCATTAAGAAAAATTTGCACAAAATTAGGACAAGATGAAGCACATACAGTGTTAACAGTTCGTAATTTAATCAAGATTTGAAGAGACCGGTTCTGTTATTAATAAGGCAACACCAATACGTTCTCATTGTGGTCAGTCAGATGAGAATATTGCTGCAGTGAGAGAAAGTGTATGGAAGTATCCACACACATTAATTCAACGTCGTGCACAACAATTGAGTCTGTCAAAAGCGACCACGCATCGGATTTTAAAGAAAGATTTGCATCTGTCAGCATACAAAATAACTTTATTTATATAACTTCTCTGTGATCTCGTTTAATTCTAAGAACGCCTTTTGAACAAAATTATTTGTAACTGTTGCTGGTAAAAGCTGCAAAGCTGAAACTACCATATGAAGTGTGATACAATGTAAAATTATTATGATCTGTACCATGTTTTAAATAATATAGTCTTAATTTCATTATTGTCCATATTATTTTCTTTTGATCGTAATACAGGTGGCACCAAAGTACAGCAGTTATCAAAATAAACACTATTATATGATCCTCGAACTTGTTTCTATAGTAATACATTTGATTTAATCATTTTGGTTTAATATTTCAATGCCATGATTATTGCCACAGTAAATTGACAATTTGAACTACTTTCGTTAAAATTACATAGTCCTTTAGTTTATCTTATATGAATTCTTTAAGTTCCAATAAGAAAAAGACACATACCTTGAAAAACGATATAAAATTAAAATTTATTTTTAGAAGAGACATACATATGTATAATATGAAAAATATTATTATATCAAAAATGAAGAAGAAAATAAGAGTTCATAATATATCCTTTCCCTGCTAAATTATTTTGAGCTGATCTATTAATAAATCTTCTTTATATAATGGTCATTAATATAATATATGATTTTGCTGTAAATCATATCTCAAAGTCAACATTTTCAGCAAGGAAGGAAAATGAAAAAATGCCGTAAGGAATATTAATAGACCATAATTTTTTATTGCTTGTAGGGCACGCGAATACATCAGCTATTAAAATTCTCGCCACCAATCCACGCATTCGATCAGGACCTCGCCATAGATGCCCCAATTAGATACGACATCATCGCCGGTAATGAGAGACATCTTTTCTCCTTGGACCACGTAAATGGGTCGTTGTTTCTTGAAAGAGAAATAGACTTAGATGCGGAAAGGTCATTGCCAGGAAATACTTTCGTCTTGCAGATTCAGGCTTCCCAAATGGATAATCCGTTAAAAGCTGGTTAGTATATAATATAGTAATTGCGGTGTTTAATATGTTTTTTCTTAGATTACATTAAATAAATTATTTGTCTAATACAAATATAAGATTTGAAACATTACTGTTTCTTGTCTACTTTTTTATAATAACTGTAAACGTGTTTTTTATTTGCTTCTATTTATTTAGATAATAGCCGTGTAACATTTCTACCCAATTTTCTCACGTACATTTTATGTAATCCAGTTTATAATTACTGGCTAAAATTAAATTGCAGGTAATATAAAAGTATTTTATATCAAAAGTGAATTATTGCTTAAATTGAGCAAATAACTGAAATTACTTAAATGTAATTAAAGATTTGAAAAAATAGCTCACTGCGGAAACAATGGTTCAGTTGAGTTTAATCTTATTGAGGAAAATCTAAATAGTGTTATTTTCCAAACAGCCAAACATAACTGATCACACATTGAAATACCTGATGATATACTACCATACTAAAAAATATATACAAAATTCATATAACATTAGATAAAGTTCAGTTTATGTTGCTTTTGTAACTCCATGGACTATTATTACTACACACTTATATAAAAATAAATAATTCTAATTATCCTGCTTAAAAATGAATAACATAGAATTATGTTGAATTTATATCCCTTATTCCCAATATATGCTGAAAGTCTCCTCTTTGCACTCGACTGCTTGACTGTGTCAATGGCGATCCCGTGCGAAAAAGTATCCCTTTCTACACTTGTTAGGTAAATAAACATATTACGTTGTCTTCTTTCTAGATAGTGATTAAAATATTTACTGCAACTTATAATTACATACATATAATTACTTTTAGTGGAACACTTCTCAACACTTCTCATACGTTAAACTTTTCATATTCTCATATACCATTTCCGAACATTACCGAAATATTATAAAAAATGATTCAAATTTTCAATAAAATTTTGAAAATTTTAATATAATAAATTTTCAATTAAACAAACTTATTTATGCTTTGCTGTGTAATTATTCATCATAAAAAGAAGCACAAGCAGGAGGAGAAGCATGCAAGGGCATGTTACCTTTAAAAATATTATGTTTTATTAAAGTCGTATTGTCGATTGACTCTGTATGTCTATATAATTATCGTTGAAAATAGGAAAATGTAAGTTAGTTTAAAATGACTAAATGTTTACTATTTCTAAGTAAATCCCAGCTAAGTATGACATATATTTTACAAAAATATATGCTCACGTTATAACTTAGTAAAGAAACGGTAACAAAGGTATAAAAAATGTTTTGTAGGCTTTTTGTGTTAAAAAAGATCCTTAAGAATATAATAAACAATGTGGCGCAGAGTACACGCATCCTTTTTAAATTCAAACGCTGCATAACAATGTTTATTTTAAAGATAAAAAGTAATTACAACAAAATGAAGTACAGATTCTATTCATAGTATTTTTAAATTAGGCGTGTAAAATAATATCACTCAAATGTCGCCTTCCTTCTTGGATGTCTACCTGGAGCCTCCCTTAAAACTTGTTCATCATGCTCAAAAAAATGTTTTCTTGAACTCCTGTTATTTCTTCGCTAATTGCACCTTTTAGTTCTTGTATCTTTCGGAGTTTTTGGTCTATACTCTACATTTAAGACAATCCCACAAAAATAATTCATAAACCGGTATATTTGGAGAGAATGAGTACCAAGAAACATTTCCCGAACACATTTTGTCACATATTCTTGCTGTATGAACTGTGGCATCGTCTTGTTGGAACCATAGTTGAAACTTCCTTGTTTACTAATTATGGAAGTTGTGGTAGCAGAAAATTTTATAACAGGTCCACATAATATGCTGAAGTAAATGCAACTACTGTTTTCCTTCTTCAAAAAAGTAAGGACCAATGATCCCTAATTTGGAAAGTTAACACCATACTAACTATTGTATTATGGGGAGGTTTTTGGTGTAGGTCTCGTGGATTCTCCGTTGTTCAGTACTTACAGTTTCATTTGTTTACATATCCATTTAAATGGAAATGTGTTCTATCGGCTATCATTAGGGATGAAATTTCAACTTACTGTGCAAAATGCGCTGTAAAGGGCACTTGATGGATCACCATAGAATACCAAGAGCAGCCCTCATCACTATTTCAACAATTTTTGGTGTCCGAATGGAACAGCGAAGGTCAGGTGGCTTCCTCTTCATGACAGATACTGAACTTCAAAAAGCTTCCACGCACTTGAGGATCGTGTTGAGATTGGTATTGTCTTTCGATGATCAACGTTGAACTGTAGATGGAAAATCAGTTTAACCATAACTACAGAATCGCGATTTCAAAAATTGTCGCGACGGCAAACAGACGATGCTTCAAATTCCCTGGCGCTATGGCTGCTGAAAGTGCACTACTTCAGCTGTTCAAACATGGAGTGGGGAGGTAGTTAACCCCTAACCCTCATAATATGCTAGCCATTCGAAAAACATACGTTTCCTCTGCGGTATCTTATATATATATATATATATATATATATATATATATATATATATATATATATATATATATATATATATATATATATCTATCTATATGCATCGAGAACTAATGCCAAAGTGATCTTTCGTGCGAAAGTGGGGAGGCGGGTACATTTTCTTACCCGTTAAGGGTTAAGCATACTATAATTACTCAGATTCCCTAAGAAATATCGAAATTTGCTCACCTGGAAAAAAGTATCCAGTACGCTCAATGTCCGTTATTTGGTCCTCTTGTATTAGACGAGTGCTTTATTGGGAAAGGATAACTCGATTTTTTGAAAAATCGGACATATTCGACAATTAATCTGCTGAATTAACATTGTGGTACTATCCATTTCATCGCTATTTGCCAAATAAAAAACTCTCTTATCTTGCCGACAAACGGAACAGTCTACCTGAGCCATAAAAACAAGCTACGGTATGTTTTGAAATTTTTTATTTGGCAAATAGCGATGAAATTAACTATACGCCTCCACATCCTGCTAACATTCTATGAAGTTTTCTGAATACTTATTTAAATGATGAATTGATTAACAGAGGCGACCCGTAATGATAGCCACCAAAATTACTGGATATGACTCATCTTGACTTTAACTTTAAGTGTTCAAAATACGCTACAAGGGTCGATACAAGGGGTTCATTACTGAATCGTATTATAAAGGCAGCGACTGTAATTAGCAACAACTACTGTTCATTAAAACTCGCAGCAATTCAGTTCATAAACGTGCAAACAAATATATCAAATTTGGTGAGGGTATTTAAAAGAATTGTATATAATTCAGTATTGTTTTGTAGTCAGTTTTATTATATTCTTTTAATAATTAAAATTATGAATATCTCTCTGTAACAAATGAAAATGAGACTATTTATATATCGCACTATTTATGTCAGGCTGTTACGAGTATGTGTTGTTTATCATACTAAATATGTATATGTTATTTGCGTGGCTTATTCCCTTAAAAAGATTTAGCATATTTTTCTTCTCTCCCGAATCATCCTGTATAAAAGTTTAAAAATAATTAGCATAAACGGGTTTAACCTAATTTATAGGGAATGTTTCATTTTTACTTTTGACGTTTTCCTTACCATTTCTTCTGTTTACGTCACATTAAATAATATTAGAATTACGTTAAGAATAATATATTATAGATAATATAAGAATTAATGTTACTATGTAATTATACACCCTAGCAACATTAGGCCAATGAAACAATAATGTTCATTCCCAGTTTCAAACACTATTGAAAGTTATACTTTTCTTCTTCCCACTCACCCTGAACTTGCTCAATTGTTACAGGAGTAGCGAGGGTGGAAGTAGAAATAATGGACTTAAACGACAACTTGCCGGAATTCGAGGTTGATTTTTACAATATAAGCATCGTTGAGAACTTGCCAAATGGATTTAGCGTGCTGCAAATCATAGCTACCGACCAAGATCAAGGGGATAATGCAGAATTCTCGTATCAGCTTGAAGATAAAAGTGGAGCATTTACCCTTGATTCCCGGACCGGTTGGCTTACGGTAATGTATACTTCCATATGCCGTTTTTCAGTTCATGATATGGTTTCTTTATGTGACTCTTCGAATATGAATTTAAAATCTAAGAGAGTTTATTTATGCCTGCCAATGTTCGTTGCAATTTTTTGAAATTAAGATATAAAAATACAGTATTAATAAATAGTATGGGTCAGAGAGGATGTTGTATTATAAAGGTATTAGTAGTATTACTAGTATTATTACACATGCTACGAGAAAAAAAAATTATTTGTAACATTCCTATATTTACTTAAGGGATTCGAAAAAGTTTAACATTTTGTATAAATAATGGTGTACAGTGACATTTCGTATTTTACTACTCTTCTTTTAAAGCAATCAAGTTATTTACAATATCCTCTTTTTTTAATGACAGTTTTTATCAAAATATTTCAAAAATATAAAATGTATATATAAATACAGTGGAACCTCGCTTAACGAGCACCTCGCATAACGAGTGATTCGCATAACGAACATAAAAAAATGATTCCCTTAACGAGCGATGTTTCGCAGAATGAGTGACAAGGGAGGGAGACATTTTGTTGCCGCCTGCTGTAAAAGCGCTTGTGCCTTCTATGAAGGTAGAAATATTATAAGAAAAAACAACCTCCATACATGCGATAAACAAATAGGTTCTGTAACCTACTGAAACCTGTGCTTCAGTCTGTGTTTAGTACTCGTTCAGCTAACGTCTTACTGTCGCTGAACTGGTAACTGAAGGATCCAATCTCACTCTGGGAGAGTTTTGGAAAGACCACATTCACATCGTTGCGTGCCTGAAGATGATCCACAAGGCATGGGAGGGGGTCACCAAGAGAACCCCTATTTCTGCATGGAAGAAGCTTTGGCCGGACAGTGTTGTCGAACACGACTTCGAGGGGTTTGAACAAGTGCCTGCGGAGCCAGTAATCGACGATATTGTGTCTGGCAAAGATTATGGGGCTAGAGGTGGATAGCAACGACATCGATGAACTAGTGGAAGAGCATATCCAGGAACTGACCACCGAAGAGCTTATGGAGCTGCATTCTGTGTGACAGCAAGAAGTTGTGGAGAAGATTTCGTCAGTGGAGGAGGAGATAACAGCCTCAGCAGAGCAACAACCTTTCCGTGAAATAAGGGAGATGCTGAAAGCATGGGAAACTGTTGCATCGTATGTTGAGAAGCATCACCCTAATAAGGCAGTAACTATGCGTGCTACAAATTTATTTAACGATAATGCTGTGTCTCTTTTTCGCCAAATTTTGAAGACTAGGCAAAAACAAATATGTCTAGATACCTTTCTTGTAAACAAGAATATATTATAAATAATAAATTACATTATTATAAATTTCCTTGAGTATTTTTTTTTCGGAATGGAGCGCATTATCCTATTTTACATGATTCCTACGGAAAAAATTGTTTCGCCGCATTACGAGTAAGATTCGGGAAAAAGTTATGCTCATTAAGCAAGGTTTCACTGTATAAACTTGATGAGACTTATAAGTAGATTCTAATTGTTACTACTAAAGTTAAAAGTACACATCAATATTGACTAGTACTAAATTTATAATAATTAATTTGGCACTACAATTACACAACATTCATTTGATATTACATATTTTCCAGATTAGTGCCAAAAAAATATATGATGAAGATGGTCATTGCAAATTTTTAATCTACACTGGAACACCTTTCTATTAACATACGCAAAAATCAATTTATCCAACAAAATGTCTGCCTTAAATAGACCCTAAGTAGACTGCGTTATTAACATAGTAAAAGCGATTTTGCTAAGATGCTCTACTAAACAATAAAAATAAGGTGTTGCTAATATCTTGATTGTTGCCAGAAGTCTTTCATAGCAGTAATTCGGGTTCAATTTAAAAACGAAATGATTTTATTTTTACAGTTACTGGTTATCCTTTTTATTATTGTAGTGTTAATATCAGTATTTAACAACGGTTAAAAATATACATTCTCAGTACCTGCTAATACTGCAAAGGAAATAATCTGCTGTAGGTCTAGTTTCAGAATTAGATAGGCATCACCTTGCATAATTTTGTAGTGATTAAAAGAAAGGAGACCAGTTTTTCACGAACATAGAAAGATTCTGAATTTCCCGATGATCATTTTTCCAACAAAGTTGTCATTATTGGGAGGTTATTAAACCATTTAGAAAAGATACGTTAATCCCTGATTTGACTCTTAGTGATTCTAACTTGGTTGACAAAACGACGAAAGTGAAATTTTTCGCTGTTCGTGGAAAATTGGTCTCATGTCTTTGTTGCTGCATCTAAGGTTGCCGCCTCTCCCCATGAGTGTCTTGTTAAGACTAAAAGGGTGGAATAAGAACCCGAGTTAGGATCAGACAAGAAGTATAAACTCGCCGTAGGTAGGGACCATATTAATTAAGTTTATACTTCTTACTCACTTTTACCAAGTTCACAAACCAGGGATTAACATTCACTGCAAGAAATAATTTACTAATGTCTGTGTAAAAATATTGCAATATTTTGGAACAGTTTAAATAGTTATGTTATTAGGATAAATAAACGGAGATGCAACATAGCAAGAAAGTTTTATTTCGAAACGAATAATTCGATACAAATTATATCGATTTCGTATCGAATTATATTTATGCGACAAATAATGAACATATATTCCTAACAAAAATTACTTTCCTCCGTACAGTTATCGCTTTTAATTCTTCAATATATTATATCTATTTTTGTAGATATTAGTTTTTGAGTTTTGCCATTAACAAAAATGACCCAGAGATTCGGCACCCACCAATCTAAATTTTCGGAAAATTTTTATCGAAATACCTTCGTAAATCCATATATTTCTCAATATAATATGGAGATGTTTCAACTTGTTGGAATAAGTCAAATCATCACTGCGAAAATTTGTATTATGTCTGAAAGGATATTCTTGATCAACGTTGATATAAAAATTTTTTTTACAAATTATAGACATTTTGCTTCAGACAAAAAATGTTAGGTATAATTATATTTTATTTCTATAATTGGTCGAACATTCCACGTTTTATGATTCTGTCTATGATATTTCTGTTATTGGTGTCTCCTTACCCCTTTCATTATTCTAATGATCGTCCCTACAATACAATATATAATATCAATAATACACTAAATGTAATAAGTTTTACTTACAACCAACAGACATACATATAATTGTGTAAAAACAAAAATGTAATACAGGAAATTGTATTTTACTATAGCTAAATAGCTGTTAAATAGCTAGGTCTAGAAATTTAAAATAAACAATGATAGTATTAGCTACCAAATTTTGTATTGACCAAAGCATTATTTAAGTACTAGTAGTATACGGATCATAGAAACTTATAATTATAAAATAAATAATGTATAAAATAATTAAAAATACTGTAAAAAGCGTACTCATTTTATTAGTATCACAGTACGAATTTTGAGTTTCAATTTTGAATAGGTACTAATGACTCGAAACTTGAAAGGTGGCTCCTGAAAATATTGTTATTAAGATAAATATTGTTAAGGAAGAAAAGTGTGACAAATGAATTAAATATAACCTTTTAATAATACCCTTCTGGAAACAACCGAGGTAGTTACAGGTACCTATCTATTCAGTAGAGTTGTGATGAGTTCCCGTTATAAAAGCGCAACTAAAATATAACTTTTTCTGCCTTCAAAACTTGGTACTGAATGGACAGTATCACGCATTGTCATCCAATGCGCTCCTTTCGTTTTATTTAAATTATTTCGCCTAATAAAATAATCGATAAGCCAACAAAAAATTCGTCTCCATTGAACAATAATAAACTCCAATAAATATGATATGTCTAGAGTTGTACCGTAAGTTTCGACGTTTCGAAATCATTGTTCGTCGTCAGTGAAACTAAATTATTGGCAGACCTGTAGTTCAACAAACATTAAGTAAATGCATATTGACAACATATTTGAATTAATTTTAACAATAAATGAAGGAATAAGAATTTAAATATTAATTATGATATATAAAATTACACTTACTAAAATTTAAGGTAGATTTTACCCAAACTTCATATTTTTCTCTGTGAAATATGAATGCTTCCATAAGTATCTATCATAGTGGAGAAGTTTTGTCATCTGTTCATTATATTGCAGTCGAATAAGTGAAAGTATTATTAGTTATTAATACGGTTAACGCAACAAAAATAAAAATGTACCGTTTAAGATGCCAATCGAACAATATGTACAGTTTAACAGCGCATATATGTATTAACATTTATTATTAACCATTTATGAACAAAATAATTACAACTAGATTATTTTAGGATAATTGCGGGGACTCAGAAAGGCTACTTTTTCTATTTATTTTCCAGTATACACTTTTACTAGTGCGTGTACGTTCCGCTATTAAAAATTATTCATTCATTAATATAATTCTTTATAACTTAAATGAAAGGAATACATAAAGGTCTGTGGCGTAACAGTCTTAATTATAGTAATTTTAAATATATAATTGGAAAATAAACATTTTAAATGTTAAATAAAAAAAATAATATATTTAAATGACACTATTTAAACACAGAATGAGTTAGAAAAAAATATGTGAACTTAGGTGATATTAAACTCAGATGAACTGTGGCGATACAAAATATGAAATAAATCGTTAATTTTGTTATGAAAAATATATAACTGGCTCCTTCGTCATATCACACAACATTTGAAAGCATTGCATTTGTTATTATGAAAGCGACTACGGAAATTAATTACTAATTAATTAAAATGGACAAGATTAATACTATACTGTAAGAAAAAATAGCTCACCGATTAAGAATGTGATAACTAGGTTAGTATATTCTCCTTTTTAATGATATAATCGCATTAAGACACTTCAATGTTGAATATCAACCTTTTGTATTCTATTTGTCTATCTACATTTTTATTTTATTTTTTCATCTAGGTATATTTGTATATTTAAAAAAAAATTATTTTTTAGTATATACTACAGAAACTCACAGATTCTGATTAATTACATATGATACATACAATGACGAATTGGCTCGAGTAACTTCACATTCCTTTTCAACAACACAATTATGTTCAGTATCTATTTTTTTCATTTAGTTCGTAATAAAATTATCCATAACAAAATATTTCATAGTGTAACTATCATGAATACTTAACAATTTAATGAAATCAAAATACAATGGTCAATGAGTAGAGCTGCCCACTTATATATCTAAATAGTGGCGGTATCGTAATAAACAACTGCATATAAGTTATAATAATTTATATAATACGTAATACTTATAATACGTTATAATACATGAAGGAAAAAAAATCATTATAATGCATCATAGTTAAACTGAATATTTTGGATCTACATCGATCAAAAATCTCAAGTCTATGCGAGGCCGTCTTGATGGCTATGGAGTCACCCGAGTGTAACACTACTGATGTAGCGCTCAGTGTGGGTAGCTATATCCATTTGTAATGAGTACAGTTTAAAATAATTTAGTAAATTTTTAATATTTTTTATGCACTTCAGTAGTTTGTTGAGTATTGAAATGTTCACGTGTATTAATCCTGTATACTGTTTAAACTATTTTTGTACACTACTTTTATTTAGTGTAAATTAAATACACCTGATATGCACTTACAAAAAAGGTCCTTATTTTTTGTATCTTTGTAATGGTATATTACTCCCTATCATGGATCGTGATTCAACATAAACATTTTTGATTGTTATATCAGAATTTTGGGATTTGAAAATATTATTTTAAAACAACGTTTTCTCACGTTACTCAAATAAAAAATTATATTAATACAATATTAAAATATATCGTTAAGATAACTCAGTGAAATAGCATATATAAATGTGAATAATTAATGTTTATTCCTCTGTTTGGGGTCCTTGATTCAAATTTCTGATTCGAAACAAATAACGCCGAAGCAAATGAATATGTTCCATGTTATTCCGATCGATATATGCAAAATAAACGTGCGTACATACAAAGTGATAATTAATAAAGTAATTAATTGGACAATTAGTAAGGCTTATTAATTTTTTTTTAACACATGAAAACTGGACTTCCTTCCTCAGAAAGTCTACACTTGAGACAGAAGCTTGAGTAGGGGAAGATTACACATATAAACGCGGACAAACACCCAGCCCTGAGGGAATTGCCAAGTTCCCTCTGGTGATAATCGAACTCATGCAGACAATGTGCCCAGTATTTGGCCCAGTTGCCACCCTGTTACCAAATATCAAGTCAGCACCACCACTGTCACTATAAAAATGAAACCATGTGTCACCTATCCAAGACGCAACCGGGCTATTCGCTGCTTGACTTCTAATAGCGCAGGTCCGACAATGAACAGAGTACACTGCCTCATCCTCCTTAAATAAACTAATAAAGCAATTAATATTTATTAGTATATTATTTATATTTATTACTTTTTAGCTGTAGCAGTCCAAAACGTTAGTATTCATATTTAATTATAGAATAAAAGGAATAACTAATTCTGTAACACTTTATTAATTCTTTCCTTTTTTTTTTGTAGTAGGGAAACAACATAATTTTCTAAGTATTCCATTTACACTTAGTAGTTAGATATAGATATTCCTAAATATGTGGAATGATACATTTATGACTGATTATCATATCCTACGTTTATAACATCTTTTTGTAACCATCTTTTATACATTGTTTTCCCGCTGCGTCTTTCATATGTTTAACATGTTATGCGTGATGAAGACGAGTTATTTATTCCACATAACCTCATTAACGTAGCCTCTTAATTATCATGTTTTATTCCAAGCACATTTGACGGAAACATGTTTAAACAATGTTAACTTATGCTCTTAACGGAAACTTAATTAGAACAATAAAATTGAAACAATTACTTTTTCAGGTTAGAGATCAGACAGTGTTAGATCGTGAGAAGAGATCTACAATTTCTATGCGCGTCTACGCTAAGGAAAAAATACCAAGCGTGGTAACTAGTGAATTAGGTGCTTCTTCCGTAAACATTTTAGTTACATTATTAGATGCCAACGATAATAATCCAACTTTTATACCCAACAATTTGTATGATTTTATGATAACGACCAAAGCTCAAAAAGGTAAGAAAACTTTTCAGAATCCTTATCACTTCTCTCGAAGTTTGGTATTTTAAAACAGAAATAAAAATGAAATGTTAACAAGAATTGAATGAGGAATCTTTCGATTTCTTTTTCTATTACATCCGTTATACTTTGGAACCATTCAGATAAGTAATTGTATACCATGTCACAATATCAATTGTTACTCTCGAGAACCCTGAATATTTGGATTTATTTATCTGAATAATTATGTAATGATACTAAATTTAACTAAAGTAACTTTGTTTATATACTAATTTTAATAATCTATATATAACCGCAAACCGAACTCATTTTTCATTTGATATAACTATCATTTCTTTTAGAATAAGCCAATTAATTGCATTGAAGTTATTTAAGCGATATATTGCAATATCCAAACATGCACCTAAAATATATAGGATGTATCATAGAAAATGATCAACATGATTATTTAACCCAACTGGTCTATGTGAAAAATGACTCCCTTAAAATATGAAAACTGCTAAGTTAAATTCGAAGAATCGCTTTTCTGAAATATCTCAGCCAATTGAAAAGATACAATATATCAATGTATACACAACTATATGTGAAAAATGGAAGAGGCTATCCAGGAAGCTGTCTATCTCCTCAGTTTTCTAGATGGTAGACTAGATGATATATAATATTTGTTATTAAGCTATCTATACAAAGTCTTATTGTGGTTTTTTATGTATTTTATCTTTTTCTTTTCGTACTTTATTTCTACGAAAATTATATTTGTGTTGCAAACAGCTTGGTCCCAATATTTTTCTTTTCATAAAATATTTAAACTTACAGCCTACTCTTCCAATATTTATATTTAAGGTAACTAATACTAATAACTTTTTCCTTATCAATCGCATCAATCAATAGAAATAAAATTAATTGAATCAAGGTCAGGAGATTGGGGTGGTCCTATGTTCGACAACGTTAAACGTGTAATCTTTCAAACAAAATTGTTTTTATCAGAAACGAAGTATACACGGAAAACGTTATAAGAAACATAAAACATTCACCATTAATTTTCCTTGTGGAATACCCACAAGGTATATAAAATATAAGTATATAAGTATATATTAAAAAAATACGGGGTTATTAAGTGCAGCTTCTTTTCTGAATGAGCATTTTTCATATTGTTTTCAAAATTGTAAAGCTCAAATATCGATATTATAAGAATTAAACGTCGACAGTGTTCTTAATTAAATATGAACATCTAGTAAAAAAAGTATACATTCATACGTCAAAAATTGGTTGAGATATTTCAAATCTCGGCTTGAATTTGAATGTTTTATCTTGTCTTTGCATGCAGATAAGTTAAGTCGTCATATTTTCTATTAAGAGTCAACATACCTGTTACATATAATAATAATAACATTTCTGAGAATTAGGACATCCTGTATATGCATTATCATTATATAAACTAGTCAGTTATTGAAACAGACTGATGTAGTATTGATTCTTTCTAGCCCTTCATACGACGAATGAACATACCAACGTCCATTAAATGAACATTAATAGATGATATGATATTCAGTGGGTGATAATATACTATATAATAATATACTTGTAGTAGTGTGTAGATAGTCAATGATAAATAATAACCTTAGTTTACACTTTGTTTATGTATTTTTTGAATGTAGTTTTACTAGTCATTCAATTTTGTATCCCTCTTTGCTTGCAATGCAATTCTAAAATTATTAACGCATGGTTTTATACCAAGATATCAAAAATAATCTTGGTTAAAGTTGGTCATCAATTGAGAAACGTCCATCTTTGCTTATATCATACTTTTGAAATAATTCTGTCAAAGTTGATTCAGCTACATGTCACACTAACATGATCAATAATATGTAAATGTGTTATTAATTCTATAGATGAAATTATGCTGAACTACAAGTTCAAAAATAAAAATTAAAGACAAATAATATTTTCATAAAAAAAAATTCAATACTTCGGAGGCCTTTCAACTTTTGTTTGCAAATTTATCAGTCATCATAAGAAAACTCAAATTCATGAATTCATGCCGAAACTCTTCTTTACGATGGTTTATCATGTTGTATAAGAAAGTCCAGATTTTCTTGAAATAAACGTTTCAAAGGTTACATTTCTTGTTCTATTCTTTGGCTAGTATTATTAATAACTTCTTCTGTATGAACGGTTGGTCGTCTACCATTACCATTTTTATGAGTCATAGAGCTAGTTTTGAGAAACACATCAACATAATTTTTAAGACACATAAACCTTTGGTGTTACTACTAACAATAAGTCCGTGGTTCTCGAAAGTGGTTTTCGAAATTTGTCAAACACAGTTGTCACTTGAAGTAACATTGGTTATTCACGAATTCAATTAACTATCACATCAGTTCAAAATAGACTTCAATCATGTACATTTTAGGCCCTGTGAAGAAAAAAAAACAATTTAGAGAGTACCTTGGATTACAGTAGCAAGAATACATCACCAAAACTGCTTGACGAATTTTTATTTGATAATCACAAAATGATTAACTATACTAGTTACCAACAATTATTTAAAAATGTACGATCATTTTTGACGAATATTGTTTTTATTGTACCGGCTGGTATTAAAAATAATATCATTCGTTTATAAATATAATACTCACTTAGCTACTACTTTACTATTATTAAACCTCTCTAAGTAAGGGAAATATGTTGAGATTGTATAGGCGTAATAAATAGATAGTAAGAAATAAAGTTATAAGTAAAGTATTCAGTAATTAAATATTAATTACAATGTTTAATAGTAGGAGGAAATGTGAAGAAAGTGCAGTTACCAATTTTAGTTTAGTAATTTTTACAATTGAAATAGTGTTGATATAATTATAATCAGCCTAATGGCTTTTAGGTGATCTCATTGGACAACTTCATGCAATAGATCCAGATTTAGGAAGAAATGGACTGGTCACTTATGCGATACAGAAGGCTCCAAACGCAAGCACACTTTTCGATGTCGATTCTAGAACTGGTCAGATAACTGTTGCTGAGGACGTTTTGGAACCTGGTAAACACTTGTTATTTGTTGAAGCTTCAGATCAACCCATTAATCCTAGTGAAAAGAGAACTTCCCTAGCGGTTGTTACTATAGATGTTATGGACGCGGATGGTAAGTTTTCTACTTTATATTTTTTCTGTTAATCTATCTGTAATTATATTTTAATTTTACCATATTAGGTGGAAAGTGAGAAAACTTTGTAACATTTAGAAATCAATTGAAAGTAGATACATCCCAGCCATTCAAAGTATCTCATATCCCACATATTATGTTCCTACAGAAAGTGGAGCCATCTTCATTTCACAAATTATACTCCAAGATCAATACTTTCATCCCGTTGTCTTGTTTGGAACGTGTAACTTAGCTGGCGACATCTATTTAACAGTATACCTAATTCACAATAAAGGTTACTTCTTTTACAAATAAATAGAACATCAGGAATTAAATGGATTCTAATCGGATCTGCGCTTGTGGTGGAAGTTTAGGTCTATAAATTAAATATTATATAAATATAAACAACACAGAAATATTGTATAAATAAACTAGCTTACATAAAGATTGGTAAATACTCAATAAAATCACTACCGACCTAGAAAAATATACTCATATAGATGGATTTTATTTTTTAGATGCGCATTTTTTCGGATATGAAAATTCTTTATATGACGTCATAACAGTTATGATGTTATCGACAGTTTTTTAAATAGCAACATATTATCTGAAGATGCCACTTAAGATCCTAAATTTACTCAAGTATACTCGTATATTGCAATTTTGTGGTTACATAATAGCTGATCCTATAGCTTTGTTAATATTTAATAGTATAATTTTCATTCCTCCGTTCTGATACGGGTTGTAGATATTTTTTGATAGTTCTACTTATTGTTTCTAAATGTTATTACAGTCTTTGTGGTATTGTTTTTACATTACTTGATTACTAGGGTTTAGGATATGCAATAAATTTTCTTATCTATTGTCACAAGTTTACAAAAATTTGTGTTGAGCAACAATAAAAAAATAATGATCAGTAGTTTAAAAATAATTATATTTAATAATTAGTATCTTGAGTGACTTATCGTAGCCTCACCTGTAAGTAAAATATTTAAAGAAAGTAAAAAATGTATAGAAAATACAAAATCGGATGTGTAGCTAACTCTGAAGGAAAATTGACACAATAAGTGGCACCCACACAAAGTTCAATTAGATCATAGGTTTTATAAGATAATTTAATGATGAAACATACGCTAACAATAACCCTCAATTCTTAAACCAAGTTGCTTTCTCCGATGAAGCCACTTTTTGTTTAAATGAATGGTTTAGTGAATAGAGAAAGTTAAAGATATTGGGCTGCTGACTCAGTTCTCATTAGATGATAGAAAGATACAGGCAGTTTCCATGGGATATCAACATGTGGACAGGAATTGGTGGTATCACTGTTGCAGAACCATTTTTATTGTCGGCACATTAATTCCTGAACGAGTAAGCAAATTGCAATAATACTGCGCCGCCCCCTCGCTCATATCGACGGCACCTCCGGAGTATGCCTCTAGAGGCTTCGAATCAAAAAACAAAAGTTACTACGTTGTTCGCAAGGGTCGATTTACTATATTGATTTTGTAACAGTGACGAAATTCGAACGAAAAGCATTTCCTACATCGACCTAAAAATTTTATGACACACGAAAGCAGCCGTTTGGTAAATATTAATAGACAGTATTTTCAGTTGCTACAACTAATTTCCTACAACCACACAACACTAACAACTTACGTATTGCTACAACACGTAATTTCCTCACTAACAAAAATCAAATATTGGAAGAGTCGATTTACTAGGAACATAATGGCGCGCAATCACGTTATTCAAGAATTCAGGTCCGGATTACATAAACACTGTCTTACCCAGTAAATGGATTAGTAGAAGAAGGTCTATTGAGTGACCAGCTAAATATCCGTATCTAGCTGAAAGTTTTACAGAAATTACTGTTACTTCAACAATATACTGTAGTAGTATTATAAAATTTATTTATACGTATAATTTATATATTCTAAATAAAATTCTAGATAACGAACATAATTCTGGCTTCTAGCTACTATAGAGATATACGTGCTCTGTGTTGTAATAACAAATTTTAAATAATAGTTTCAAAAATATTTTACCTCGTTAGTAAGATATATGTACTATGTAAATTGTTAAATATAGTTTTGATTGTTAGAATAATAAAGGTTCAAAATATCTAGAGACGTATATTCACATCATCGTTATTTGATCTAAAAATATTAAGCATTAATTTAGTGAATTCGTTTGGACCTGTAGTTTCAGTAGTATTTAGTGTTACGACATATTTACATTTTTACACAACGACACATTTAATTTTGCAGTGAAATAGTAAATATTTAGTTTCCATTATTCACGACTATGATTTTTGAGTATCGGAGTCAGTTCACTAAGATGTTAATAAATGCATCTCTGAGTGAATTTAAATTACATGTAATTTCACTATTTATATTAATTATATATTCTGTTAACATTAATAGTGAAATTAAGTGTCACATTTAGTAGTAGGATAAAATATAAATCTAAATAAATCTTACAACAAACTTACCCAAAAAAATTGCCATATGTAAGAGTGGCAATGTGAAAATTTAGTCACTAATATCGTCAATTCTATAGTATAAAGTATGAAGTTGATCGCTCATAACGTACAAGCTTGCGGAAAATATTGATCACTCCAAGTCTACTAACGTCAATGTATATTACGAAAAATTAACATATTGGGTGTATAAGGTTTATTAATTTTATACTTGTAATTATTTTCTAAAATCCTATAGCCAGGATATCTCTAGAATACGTTTACCATTTTGTTTTATGACAGAAGTTACAATCAATATTATAAATAGTTTATTTAAAAATAATTATATTACGGAATCGCACATTCTCTGTAACACATTGTAACACAAATCAATATTTTTATCTATTAATACTCGGAATAAACCATATATATTCTCCTTTTCTTATATCATTTTTATTATAAAACATATTTATACTACAGAAATATGCAGTAGAAGAATAGGTCTAACCTAATAATGACTAAGTACGCAGTGTAATATGCATAGTATTATAAGTACATACATACATATCTAACATCACGAATAATTTAACAACGAATTTACTAAATTTCAGTTATATCGTTTGAAAAATTTTTGTTACCTGCTGGGTTACTGTTTCTTCGTAGTAATTTATATCTGGATTGAATTATCTATATATTTGACATAATTGTAATATGAAACTATTATCTGTTGCAAATTTGAAGCTGTTATTTTTTCCCATATACGTCGTTGTATTATTATACTGATTGAAAATTAAGCTGCATTAAAAACGTACATTCTACGAGTTGGACAAACGTTAACGTTCATCGTCACACATATGTTACAAATTTAAACACTACGATCTTTGTCACAGTAATACTGTTCAGTTTATTGATACAAAAGTTAAAATCCTTTCTTTTATTTTCCACAGTTTAGCGGTATTTCTATAGCTAGTATATAAATACGTTGCTCGTCTCAAACTACTAATCGCAAATTTATATAAACGTAAGGTTAACAAGGATGCGACATAATTGTATACCTATATCCATTAATTTACGGTAATAACTAGCCTTGTATTGTTTTCACGAATATATCTACCTTTTATAATTGATTTACAACAAACTATACGCGATGTTGTATTAATAGCTGGGCACTGCAAATCAGTTAAAGTAGCTATAAATAGATCCAATTTGTTTGAGACTGTAAATTTGTGAAACATAGTTTTATGAGGAATATGCTTCGTTATCCATAGTATGGTTTGTATAATGATTCTTTGCGTGTACGTCACAGGTAACAATCATATGAATCAATCAACTGACATTTTTTAACAGTATCGTTGCCGAAAACACATTTTAGGATAACAGTTAGTACAATACAAATCCGTCAACCTATGACAGAGTAATGAAAAGATTTTCCACAAAAACATTCAATGGAAGGGATATTTATCAAAATGAAATAAATCAAATGAATCAAAATAAATGAAATGAATCAAAGTAAATGAATCAAAAATTAAATAAAAGTTACAGAAATATTGAGGCGCCAATGAATCAAATTATACAATAAAGCTAAGACGTGACATCATAATTATATTTTGTTCGTCAAATTATTAACTGTCTATGCCGTACGTAGTTGATTGAAGCGTATGTCACTAGACATACGTGCTGGTAATAATGGCATATTAGTAATAATTGCGAGTGGAGTAGCATGTGATCCGTGCGGCGTCACTAAATTGATACACGCGCAAAGATCCATTATACAAATTGTTATTATCCTACAATATCCTGCCCATTTTGAAAATTAAGCATAAAGCGAAACGTAAAACGTGCGTGAAATTATATTCAGTTACACTCGTGATTGGATATAACAAACTTTATTATTACATCTCTACGCAGTAAGGTTTCTACATAAAATTATAATATTATTTTAAATCTCTTACCTTCTTATATATAAGTTTAAAATAAAATAAAAAAATATTGTTGTAATAGGTGTTTTGGAATGTTCTTGTTTTTGGGTGAATAAAACTCGGTTAATAAAAAATATATTTACATTAACTACTTTTTATTTAAATTTGCAATGTAGGAAATGTCATATACGAAAAATTACATCATCAAGATGTCTTCCATCACGTCGTTCTATCTCCTCAAATCACGATATAAATTATCGACTACTCGCCGAAATTAGTGCTGGTTCCATTCTCTGAATATCTTCACGTATTCTGGCTATTAACTGAATCAAAGTCCTAGAAGGGTCAGTGTATATCTGAGATTTCGAATAACTCCATAAGAATAAATCCATCGGCGTTAAATCGGGACTTCTGAGTAGCCATTAATTCCCCAGCTTAGAAATCAGTTTTCCGGGTAAATTCTGTCTAATGGCTTCCGTTGATAAATTCGCAGTATGAGTTGTAGTCCCATCTTATTGTAGTTATATATTCTCATTATATAGAGCAAAATTTGTAAGTTCTGGTACCAAACAATTCTCTAGCATGTCTCTCTATCGAAGAGAAGTAACTGTGAGTGCAACATAGTTTGTGTTTTCATAAAAGTAAGGTGTGATTGTGTATTATGCCAAATGAATTCATTGACACCCAGACTGTTAATGTGGGAGAACGTAAAGGATTTTGGAGCTACACTCAAGGGGTTTATATAGACTAATAACGGCCATTTTGGCGTTATTGGTCGGTATATTAGTTCCCAATTACTTATAAATCCATGTTAATAGAAATGTGCCTCATCAGTGAATAAGATGTTATCAAAATTTTCGAATAATCTTTAACGTTCAAAGCTTGCATTAGTTTAATCTTGGAAGTATAAAAGTTCAAATCCTATGCGAGGATGTCGTGGCAAGTTGTTCTCGAAAGATTTAAGGCGGCTTGCTTTTGTACAGTCACTGCTACACGAACACGTTCGACATTTTCGACACTTCTTGCTCTTGCTGGGTCGATCCATTGGTTACAAATAATGGTAGTGTCTTCTTACCGATCCATTGCAACTGATTTTTCAAGGTGTGGTATATAACAAATACATGCGTGCGCACATTTACCACTACCATTTTCCACGATGGGATTTTCAACAAACAACTGAGGAAACATTTCAGGACACTGTATGTAGCGAAATAGAATTCTTCAGTATAGAGATACAAATTGTAAAAGTTATTTCAATGAACTGGAAATCGTTTATTAAATTGAACTTAACTTTTTTCACTGCATCCTTTTTTGAAGAGATATTTAATATGCGAGAGTGCTTGTTTTCCACAATGATAGGTAGTCGCTGACCACTCAGTCGTTAATATATTATAATGTATTGATTTGCCAACATCAAACCAAAAAACAAAACGCCTTCATATAACCCTTACATCTAATGAATGCAATTATAGTTTTTTGATAATTTTCGAAGAATAAATAACATATTAAATAATATAACATTTGTGGAAACATTGTTATTGGATTAATTTATCTCATTAATACCATTTAATGTACTTAATTCGACATACACTGTATGAAACTTATTTATAGTTACAGGTAGTACGCGTCGACCAGATTTTCTAGGCGCTCCTTATGAATTCTGGGTAGGAAGCAATGTAGACGTCGGTACAAGTGTTGGCCAAATACGGGTCACTGATATGAGAGAGAAAGAAAACGTTCTATATGATTTACTTCATAGCTATCACGAAGGTGGTAAGAAATTTATAGTGATATATAAGGGAAATACCCATTTCTTATTACTTTTCAGTGCCATTCGCTGTGGAAGAAAAAACAGGAACTATAACTGTTATAGATGAGCTCAAAAAATTTGACCGGCAAAATTATGAATTTGAAGCTGTCGTAACGAACGAAATGGATGTCACCTTAATTACAAATGTTACGATCCATGTTGTAGATCCAACTGATGAAAAAACAATTCTCATGAGGTATTAAAAAAACGTAAGATGTCTGTAATAAAATTTGTCATTATATTTATTTAATTTAAGAACTGGTACTACCCCAATCGAATTCCATGTGAAAGAAAACCAACCAAACGTACTGATAGGCAAACTCGGATTCAAGAATAACACCACAAACAACTTAAAATTCACGATCGCTAATCAAAAAGATGTAACCGATCATATCTCAATCACAAGTGATGGTACGTTGTACACCCAGAGACCGCTGGATCGAGAAACCAGAGATATATATCGTTTAACAATTATTGCTGAATATATTAAGGGATCTCTACTTGGTACTGGAATTTATCAAGTGACGGTCGTTGTCGATGATGAAAACGATAACAAGCCAGTGTTTGAGAGAGACAATTACGAAGGACGAATTGCCGAAAACTGCAAATCCGGCACCGAAGTTGATTTGAACTACCCTATTCACGTTAACGATAAAGACATTGGGGAAAATGGAGAATTTACAGTAACCATCTTCGGAAATGGCAGTGAGCACTTCCGTCTGGACAAAAATTTAGGAAGGATCCAATTTATTAGTGCAAATAGTCCTTTAGACCGAGAGACGACAAGCGTTTATAATTTAAGACTTGTTGCTAAAGACAAAGGTGGACTTTATAACGAAGCAAAATTAACAATACAAATTGAGGATGAAAATGATAATGCGCCAACATTTACACAACTCCTTGTTTATACGGATAAGGGAGTAGAAGTATCAGAATATGATTCTTTAGGAAACCGGATAGGACAATTTGAAAAACTGCAGAACGGAACATTGGGCTTGTATGTTTTACAACAAAACTTTACGAAATCCAGACGATCCAAGGGCAAAATGTCACCCTTAATATCACTACCAGAAGATATATCTGTTGGTAAGTAACACGATATACATGTTAATTTTCTTATTAGTTATTTGGTTATTTTGTGGTTTTATAGGTAGCTCAGTGGTAAAATTAATAGCAGAAGATAAAGACGAAGGTGGCAACGCAATAGTAAAATACGAAATGATTTCTGAAACCTACATTCCGAATGAATTTTCAACGGAACCATTCCACTTGATTCAGTACTTTATGGTGCAGTCTACTCCAGGAGAAGTTGTAGTAGCGCGAACACTTCCTCCAGAGTCAGAGTTTAGGCTTAACATATCAGCAACCGATAAGGGAGGGTTGAAAGATTACATTTCTATTAGAATAACTATTAAAGACGTGAACGATCATCCTCCGGTCTTCAAGAAGTCCTGGTATAACTTCGACGCTGAAGAAGCGTCATATGCCAGAAACGTTTTGGGTAGGATCGAAGCTATCGACGCAGATTTTGGTTCAAACGCCAATATTACTTACTCCATTAAAGCCGATAATTACTCAAGTATGCCGTTTGTCGTTTCAGCTGCTACGGGGCTATTGAGCGTTAACGGTTTATTGGACAGGGAAACTCAAGACAAATACTCATTCGTTGTTATAGCTAAAGATAATCCGAAGAGTGGCAAGAGTTTAAGTAGTTCGGTTAATGTTGAAGTTAATGTGCTAGATGTGAATGATAATGCCCCAGTGTTTTATGGTTACGATGATTTGATACCTAATCCAGAGGCAAACACTTTCAGCAATCACAACTATCAAGAAAAGTTTCCCGTCTATTATGCAACTGCTGCGGAAAATAGCCCACTTGGTGAGAATAATTTATTGTATCTATATTTTTCTATATGCTATTAAAATAATTCGACGACATAATATATTTATAATATAATCTAACATTGCTATATCAAAAATATGATGTGATCTATCAAAATATTTGAATATTTTAATCAGATTCCTTATAACATATTCCTTGTGTTGACTATCGTTTTATCAATATCCTAAAGGGTACTTTTTTATGCGAGCGCATAATATAAGGACTATGCCATAATATAAGCGACATCAAGATTCAATGTTAATTCTTTCAAAATAATTGTGATACAGGGATACATTGCTATAGAATATTTCTTCCAACATTATCATATCTTATAATCGTCCCTTATGTAAGTTTCACTTGTTTCATTCTATCATATACATTTGTTATTTTATTAAAAAATTCAGCAATTCCTATTAATAATTCAGGAACGTTTATACCCTTAATATATGGCAAATAATTTTTTTCTATCACATTAAAATGAGTTATAACTCAAATTAACTATTACATACAATTTCCATTCCATAATTGATTATTATGTATTGTGTCTAAAAAGAGGAAATGCATTTGTTATTATTTATCTAAACTGTAACTTATATAATATTAATATTTCAGTTTGTTAAAACGTTTTACCACTTTTACTTCCTGTAAAAGTGGCATGTTTTTATTAAGTATATGTTTTTATTAAAATATCAGTCTAAAGTGTCTTCCTCTATCTGAACTAAGATTAAAATTCGATATTTTTCCGTAGTTAAACATAGATATTTAAAAAATAGTTAGTTATACAATTGCATTAACTAGAATCAATAGCGTTTCATTAGGTGGTAATGTATTTTTCTATTTCATAAACGAAATCACGTAGAATATTGAAACGTAACTAGTACGATTTTTCCAGATGGTACACAATAGCCTTATTTACAATTTAAACCCATACGAACTTTCATACATTGTCTGTTCGAGAATGTATTCTACTCCATAAAATACTGGTAGTGTTTTATAGATGAAAAAATCAATACTATTGGTTTTATTACAATTTCAATGATCCTAATTTAAAAGAAGTTAATTAAATTAAATGTAGAAACCAAATAAATATTTAAATTCACATCTACACTAACTTTTAGCAAGACTTCTTTCTACAACTATACTGAACTAAAATACTTTTAAATATAACTACTTAGAATTAATATAGTGAGAAAGTACACTTACTACTTGTATCACAATTAACAAGATTTATAAAATAGTGACATATATTTGTAGTGAAACAGTTCTTATAAATACAATAGAATATAATATTAATTTATGTCCGATTCAAGCACACAACAGCAATAATTTTATAAGAATATAAGTATATTAATATTGTATTGGAAGACAAATTTGTAATCTTCATATATAAAATTCCACCTTCATGAAATGAGTAAAATAAGGAAGGTACAGTGTTATAAGCTCATCAAGAATAGGAACAAGTCTCAAAACTGCGAAATCGGACCGCCCACGAGGTGCACAGCATCTAAATAGATTGGTCTCTACTCCAGTTGCATTAAGACCTTTGGAAAGTGAATATCGATAAATATATATTGAATGTGAATATATATAGAGTTTGATCTGACCGTGCATCCTTTTCCCTCCTGGTGCTACCTTACTTACTTTCTTCTACGCATACCTATACAATGGTTTCAAAATTGTAGGCAGCAAGTAATTTGTTTGCCTGCTATATAGGCAAACAAGAGAGACAAGGCGCGTGCCAACTTAGAGCGGTATTTACAAGTTACAAGTAAAACAGATACGAGAACTGTTGAATCGTATTACCAGCTCATAAAAATAGTGTTCTATACCTTACTGCCCAGTATTTTGAAATCGGAGTATAGATAATCTCACATTTTTTCGCATTCTTGATGACCAGTACATTCTCTAATTTTGAACCAAACACATTATAGATTCATAGTCACGTTTTATGTAAATAATAATTATAGCCCATATTTTTCTTCATTTCTACAAGCAACAACTTATAGTAATCATAATAATAAGTTTTGTGTCATGTATTTCGTAATAATTTTCATCCATGCATAATTGAAATATAAGCTAAAATAAGTTATACATCATCATGTTAAATTCATCCTAGTTAACTAAAAAATTTGAGAACTTTAATTTAATTTGCACTTTTCCGTTAGCCAGTCTACAACGGTAATATATTTTCAATGAACGTATCAAGGATATCGTACTTGAAAAGCTTCTAATTTCAAGCAGTTCATAACGGAAACCGGCATCCCAATTTATCGACAAGTACAATTTTGATTAGCGAAAATCTAATTAAGTCAAACCCGCCTGGGTCTTGGCGGAGAATAAAAACTAAACGAAACCAGAAATGGTGGCGGTAGTGGTGCTTGCTAAAAATATATAATTTCCGATCTTATTTCAGGAACGCCAATAACACGAGTTTTCGCCAACGATTCAGACTTTACGGGAAATGGTAACGGTCTCATATTATTTGATATCCCTTACAGGAAGAGCCGTCAAAATCTATTTGCTATCGACTCTAAAGAAGGTAGGTAAACAGTCGTCTCATTATTAGGTACTCAAAGTGTCTCGCACCCCATAGACGAGGCATCGAGAAGTGTTCTACACTTTTTGATGTTTCAGTATGACAAGAAAATTTAACATATTTTTTTTCTATATTTTGTCCTCTTTTTTATGTGTTATGTACAGATAATGGCATTAACGCATATATTTATTTAATATTAATTTATATTATATTATAGTAAAAATACTTTTAAAATAAAGAACTTCATCGATATAGCAATTAGTTATTTAATGAGCACTTGCTTAGTTAGATATTTGTCTATAAATATCTAACTAAAATAAAATTATGTTGGACAAAGGTGATACTAGATTTTCTCGTCAGTGATCGTACATAGATCGTAGATCACAATTGTCTAAGCTATTGCGTCGTGCATGTAAACCACTATTTGATTGTCAATATGTGTTAAGTAGTTCTCATGAAGTTTTCTTAATATTGTAATCTTGAGCAGATATTGAATTATGGTTTTCGCCATATGACTCATTTGAGTCATATGGCGAATATGATATTGAGTCTTATACAGTCAAGTTTATGCAATAAGCATAAACAATAGTAAGTTAAAAATAGTATTGGTGTGTTCTACGAAAGTGGCTTTTAAGAAGGTGCTGGCAGATCAATCTTCGTAGAAAAGAAATTAAGTTAAGTTAGAGCCTACAAAACATCAAATTTTTACAGAAGAGTAATTGGATCGATTTTCTGTACGACAAAAGCTATACTTTCACTCAATACAACTACTTAATTATGAACTTCAGCATGACTGTTATTCAGCGAGACGATGCAACAACACATCCGATAAGACGCTATAGATTTTTTCGTGAGTTTTTGATAACCAGCCGATAAATTTGCAAACACCCACTAACAAGTTGAGCATCTTCTGAGGTGTCCTGTTTGGCTATTACGAACAATTTTTTGTTCATTTTGTATTTGGCAATGGAATTTCTTTAACTCCTGTAGGTAATTTACAGAAACTCAAACAGAGAGGTGAACCTCATACAACAATACCGCTAGAAATGCTGAAAAATACTTTTTATAGCATCAGAAGATACATAAAATATGCACTGATGAAACTAATGCACTGAAAACGCAAGAAACATCTTCAGTCATAGTTAGTTTTCGTTAATAAAAACATTACTAGTCTTTAATTTTAATTTTAAACTTATTCTTTAAGTTCTTCATCATTCTATCTCTAGAATTAATAGCATATGTGTACGTTATTGATGATGTCAGTACGGTAGATAACTTTAACAATCTATGACAGCATTATTCCAACAAGATGATCTGAGCTAAGACGGACGTTCTCCACTTCATGACCACCTCTGACTATGATAAGTTTTGGTATCTTTGGTATATTTTTGTAACATATGAGAAAGTATCGATATTTAGTTAATCTAACATCTTTACTATAAACATAACAGAACAAGCTTGCTGTAAGAACAGATATAATATAATATGTGACAAAAAATTCCTGTGATTTTGATATTACAAAATTTGGGAATTCTTTACAGTCTCTTTTTAAAATAAATAAACAGTTTTAAAACCTTAAAATGGACTCTTCCGCACGTAGAACATCTCTGAAACCCGATTGATCCGACACGATTTAATTGAGTGATCGTGCTAACAAAAAAAAAAATTCACAAATAGTCCACCATTGTGCTTTTTCTTGACCCATGAATATGGTAGAGTGTGTTCTATTCACCTCACAGGTATCATCAATAGGTGTCGTCTGGGAGACGTCCCCGATCAGAATCAGTCAAACCCCGATCGATCCGACTTGATTTATTTGAGTTATCGTGTTAACAAAAAAATTCCTCAAGTAGTCCACCGTCGTGCTTTCTCATGACCCATGGACATGGCGGAGTATATCTTATCCACCTCAAAATCAATATGTGTCGTTTGGGAGACGTTCCCGATCAGAATCAGTCAAAACCCGATCGATTCGACTCGATTGAGTTGAGTTATCGTATTAACAAAACAAATTTCTCAAATAGTCCACTATCGTGCTCTCATGACTCATGAACAGGGTGGGGTGTGTCCTATCCACCTAAAATCAATAGGTATCGTCTGGAAGACGTCCCTGATCAGAATTGGTCAAAACCCGATCGATCCGACACGATTTAGTTAAGTTATCGTGATAACAAAAAAAATTTCTCAAATAGACTCAAGGGAGGGGGTGGTATGTACTATCCACCTCAAAATCAATAGGTGTCATCTGGGAGACGTCCCCGATCAGGATCAGTCAAAACCCGATCGGTCCGACACAATTTAGTTGAGTTATCGTGCTAACAAGAAATTTTAATGCCGACGACAACGACGACACACACACAGCATACATTTTTTAAAAACCATTTTTTTTGTTTTTAGGCCGAAAGACGAAAAATAAACCCAAAAAATTTTGTTTTTTCACTTTTTCTTTACGCGATTACATTACTGTTCCGCTAGTATAGTGGAGTGCCGAAAAGTAAAAACAAGCACGTTGAAATGCGGGGTAGAATACACTATTTACTACTATGTAACGCCACCTAGACTGAAATATAGGAGCGCACAGGATATTCATTCAGTTTTTTATTCAACTGCAATAATTTAAATGAGATTGTCACTATATCACTATAACGAAATATATTGTGAAATTTTAATGAGCGAGTATAGATTTAAATGCCGTAAGAAATATTGATACATCGGGTCCAAAAATCACTGATGCTCTGAACGATGTGACGTAGTGTATATACTTGACTTTTACTTTAACGAATTGTAGAAGCTTTGAACATTTCCAACCAACGTATTTTTCATAATTATGTTCCACTCACTACCACTCCACTTATTTCCCACCACTCATTATGGTATTAGTATAATAGAAGAATATACCAAATGGCCACCCAAATTCATGAACGCTTATTAGAAATGTATAAGTGTGACCACTTCCAGATCAATGCTGTTATTTCGACAATAATTATTCCAAAATTTTATCACTGAAACATAGATTCATTGTTACAATCCATAGATGAAGAAGCAATCAAAATAATGTAAATATTCTAGTTATTGACCAAAAGAGGAATTTAAAAGAAATAAAGGTAAAATAATGATGTTATATGATTACCAAGAATAAATTCTATGAGGAGAGAAAATTGTGCTATACTTTTAAGTAAATTACGTGAAAAAATTAAGAAAAAATAGAATAAAAAATCGCCAGACGGTATGTTTCTCTACAATACGATGTAGTGCCTTAAATGTTTGATTATTTGTTCTAATGATGTTGCAAGAGATACATATATAAAGAACGTCCCATCATTTCTCAGAGTTGACTCTTTTGATCTTTTACAAACATCCATATTTCCGAAACTAAACAGATACTTAAGAGATATAAATTCACATAAAATTGATGTAGTTAACACATGTCACGAACAAGTGGTTTGTATACCAAGAGAAGTACTATTTTTAAGAAATAAGATTTAACTACAGGGTACAATTGAAAGGTGATTACTCTGAACGCAAAAATGCTCGTTTAAAAGAAGTATTATAAGTTATATACTAGGATTAAACCTTATTAATACCCTTTTGAATTCTACAAATGGCATTAGCAATGTAATTATCATCGAAAAGCCTATCATTAAGTCTTTAAAATTTTGAATAAAATAACTATTTCGCACATTTCAGCGTTGATGACGCTTTGATGGGAACATTTCGTGCTGCATAAGAAAAATAAATGCCATTAATTTCATATTTTACCATATTATACTTGAATGTCGATGTATTTCTAAGGATCTTTGGTAAAGCCTTTCGACCTACAATCGTATCATTATAATATTCGTATTTCCAAAAATATATTTAAAAAATACACCACATAAATTAGAATCCCCGAATTAAAGTCGAAGCTTTGTGAGCGAAAGGCATCCATTGAATATATGTTGAGAATATCTGTTACTTCCAACACTGGCAGTGAAGGTGCTTGGATTCGAATCAAGATCGTGCTAGTCAATGGCTAATTGAATTTTCTGTACAACGCACTCGAACGAACTATGCCACCGTGGTTGTTATTTAGAAAGAACAAAAATGGATAAAAAAAATTGGCTCTGCAAATAAGTTATATAAGCTATATTTTAACACATATTCCTTTATATTATGTATTATTTTTCTTGAGTCATAGTTGAATATATAACTGGGGATTAGTAAAAAAATGTAACATTCGTCATGTAATTCCTTGCAAATAGTTCCTGTAGAAATTAAAACAAGCAGCAACTGACGAAAATAGAAGATAGAAAATATAGATTATTCAAAATCATTTTCCATATTACTTAAAATTATTTTAAAAATACTGTTACGTATACGGCCTTTCTGGTAGATAATATACGTACGCTAGAGGTGTAGCAAAGGGTAGTCAAAAGACAAGTTAAAAATATATATATATATATAATATTTATTAAAATAAATTGTCCATTAAGATATTAAAATTGAATAAAAGATTTAAAAAGAAAAGATTCCCAACTTCCTAAAACTACAAACAAATAAATCATACTTACATAATTATCAACTGAACTTCATCTATCATGACTAAAGAGATATGTCTTTTTAACCACTCCCCTCGCCTCGAGCACTTGCACCTTCTTCATCTCTCGTGTCCCCATACGCATTTCCTCACTTTTCTTCAAAACTATATTATTTACAGTATTGCTAAAATGCCTCACCTTAATTGGGTTCCCTCAACTTATTTGTAATTTTGTTATAATTTAGATTAGCAAGCAAAGTTCAATGTTCTAATATTAAAATTGTATTTTCTTTTCATATTAATTTAACTAAATAAAATAATTACACATTTGAATTATTTACTATTATTTATGCTTATTTTAATTTAAATAATACTCCCTTTTTTGATAATACATTGTAAAGTTTGATGAGTAATTTTGAGGATATTAAACGTCAATTTTGCTAACAATATTATTTCAATACTGCTTAGTTATTTTTTTAGAATATTTATTTACATTCTCTGTTGTGTTCAATACTCAAATGCAATATAAACGCAGTCTAAAGTACTAGGTGGTATCCTATTTTTATCTGACGAGAAAAGGACAAATATATGAAAGTATATTCTATGTATACTAAGGTATATCTCCGAGTCCCCATGAAAGATATGTACTAATCACTTGGAGCTTGTAGCCTGTTGTCGGCTCGAAGTAAGTCGGGCATGGGTTTGATTCCCAGCCCAACTGGTTTTATCTGTATTTCTGTGTGAATGGCAAGGATTAGGTATAAGAATCACTAAGCTAAATCTCTCCCCCGAAAAAAATTGAAAAAAAGTTATAAAGAGATTTATATTACATAAAATAAAGAAGATTATATTTAAAGTGCATAGAATATAAAAAATATAAAACTAAATAAAGTAAAAGCATGCAATTTTGAAAGCTTTTTACTAATAAATTATTTTTTATTTCTAAGATTAATTTAATCTTTGTTGCAGGCATCGTCACCACTATCGGAAAATTGGACTATGAAACGGAAAAGTCGCATAATATAACTATAATAGCGTCTGATCTAGGTTCTCCGAGTTTGAGCTCTACCGCAATTCTGACTGTAAATATAATAGACGTACCGGAAGACATAAAGTCTATCGAACGCCCGGTGTTCGCTCACCGCTATTATGAAGTGGAAGTCGAGGAAAATGTACCCGTTCCTCTTCGAATTCTCACTTTGAATGTTACCGAGCCATACAGATCTCACAAATTGCGGTACAGCATTGTGTCGGACAAGAACAGCGACGTAAAACGTACTTTCAGAATTGATCCTAGAAACGGCTCCTTATACATTATACAAAGCCCAGACAGGGAGCAAAAGGCTTTGTACGAGTTGATAATTCGTCTGGACCAATATAAAGTTGGGAGAGATATGACTGTTATGGTTTACCCCGTGACGAATGAAAGGTTGGGAAACTTAGGTAAGCATTCACGTTTATATGAAGAATTTCGGCCCGCTATATTCCTGATTTATGATTGTGTATTTTTTATGTACGTGAAAGATGTTTTAATCTCGTGAGGTATATTTTTATGAACAAGCGGTAAGACTTTTGTCAGGTTATTTTGGATCGTATGTGAAAATTTATCACTCATACATAATACATTCACATTCAGGTTGGGATACGAAGTAATTCAATGCATTCACATTTAGATTTGGATGGTAAATACTTTCGTCTACTTTGTGAATAATCTTTCTGAAGTTTTTACATATATGAGTGATTTTGCGAAATAATAGTAAGTTCATAACATATACAGAAAACTCGTTAAGTGGTATATATTCTTCCTGATTTTTTGAAAGAGTAATGTTAAATGCTTTCTGTAGTATGAAACCTGTAACTAATACATGTTAACTATTTTAAATAGTTTAATTTATACTGGGAACTGAAAATATTTGATTTTTTCTTATATATGCGAGTTTCTTTTTCGTATGTTTTTAACATAATTCTGTAGCAAATAGACGAGGGCTTCATTTAGTTGAATTTGGCCCATCAATTTGCAAAAACAGTATGTTGTACGTCTATCAAGGGAACGGTGTGAAAACTTGATTTCTTCTAAATCAAAATATTTTAATTAATGATTAAGTTGATTATTTACAAATAAGGTATTGAGTAACTACATCTGGGAATGAAATCGTTTGGGAAAACTCAAAATGTCATTTCGCCTACATTTCGTTGATATTATGTAGAAGCCCCTATGTATTATGTAATATTATGTAGATAAATTTCGTTGGAATTATATATACTGTGAATTATCTCATGTATGATATGTTATATTTGATATCCTTACAATATATTTTAAATAATGCATCTCATGATATGAAAATACTAGTATATTATTTTAATGCTTCTTAAATAGTTTTTTGTTTTAATAATATAATACTGTTATTAATTATTTTCATAATTTCTCAGAATTAGTTACTTAGATTTTGCTCCGATAGTTTCTGAAATCAAATGATACACGTTTAAATAAAATGAGAACATACATTTTATTGTTATATAGTTATAGGGAGACCAGTTAAACACAGCCTAAACAGTAGTTATTTTAGCTATAAATTTTGGTGATCGAAAAGATATTATGACAGACACCTTATTATATAAATGAATACGTCTGATTTTCTACGTAAAGAACATATTAAATCATATGTGCATAATACATAAAAGACAGAAGTAGAGTTTAAAATAATTCGCATAAGATCCTATTGAATATTGATTTATATCAATTTTGCTATCCCACATTTATTCGTTGTCAATGATGCATAATCAATATCATCTACTAGATACACTTCGTAACTTAACTGTTTGCAGAATTTTATTATTTATTTTATACTAAGTGACATAGAAAATACAACACCCACTAAACACGGTTTAATTTTGGTAATACAAGTTTTAACACAAATAAATTGACATAATTTCCCTAAAGCCTCAAGCTGCAAAGGGGACACACACAGAGACGACGATAAATACACCCATATTTAAGGGATACCAAACTTGAATTCGCGCTCAAACTCAGGCGTATAAGAACATCCCTAGTCCTTCATTTCATTCTTACTTGGCCTAGTCCATAACTCATGACCACATTACCAATAGGTCACCCATCCGTGTTTTACGCGCGAATTAAAGTTCTGTACGTTTATTAGCTTTGCGTCTGACAACTGACCTGAATTATCATTTTATCCTCCCAATTAAATCGATGACTGCGTTGATATTTAAAGAAAATTTACAATTTCCAAATGCAATGTTATAATAATTTGGACCTCTTCTATGGACTACATTCTCATGAACTTATTGAGGCAAGAATATAATGAATTTATTGATTCTTTCTTGAAGTATCTTATCCAAAGCATCCAGAGTATCAGACCCTAGAATTTATAGAATTTGTGGAGGATTGTGTAAATTTATCTTCTCATAATATCACGTATTCAGGAAGAGGTCGAGGAATCATGATGATCACAAAAAATTTTAACTTAGAGACCTTCGAATTTAACGTTACATTGGCCACATGTGGTCATGCACTATCTTACTTATCGTCTTAAAAACAGTGTTTCGTAAAGTTCTGGAAATTAAAGGAGCGTGGGTTGTAATACAACCTGCATGTAACACTAGGCATTCATTGTTTATCAAATGAGGAGTAACGGCAGTCTGATACCATAGGTATAGTCCCCATACCATAATTTCCACAATGTGGCAAACACGTGAATGTATAAGGTACTGGATATTTTCATCTATTTTCTCATCCTCGTATATAGCCGTCGTACATTCCCAAGCACAAAACAGAACCATAATTAAAAAAGTCCTATTTAATTCAACTGCGCCATTTCTCTACTCCACTGCAAGAGTTGATATTGATGGCAGGCAGCATATGATGGTAATAAATAAAATGAAAAGTGAACAAAAGAACTAATTTGTTGGTACTATTTACATTATTATTGGTTTATATATGTCGTTAAATAATTAATGAGAAATCAATCTATTATAGTCAATAATCTAAGATGGTGATATTGACGCTTTCTTGTGCATCCTTGAGGTCTTTTGTTCTGACAATATTTTTTAAATAAAACTGTTTAGTAAAGAAGAACACATAAATCAATACTAAGCACTAAGATCACTAATACCATGACGACTAGTGCTTTAACTAAGCACAAAGAAACACTAATAACAAGAATCAATACTCGCCATTAACACCACTATTATTGTAGCAACTAGTAACAACTCAATACTTTGAGTCATATACAAAAAATAGTAAAAACTACTAACTCTTTAAGGATGCTTTCAAAATTTTGCCAGTAATTTTCAAGGTAGTGAATATACATACATAATTTGATCACTAAATGACAATTACTTTTATGTGTTGTGGTACATATATCATAATTTGAAGTCATTATGTTAGTTTGATAAGTTGTGTGAACACCTTCTACATCGCGTATTAAAATGAAGTAATAAGCTTTTGCAACAAAGTATTTAGAAAACGATGGATGTTACTTAAATCTGTGACTTTCGTAAAATTTTAAAGATCATAATAATTTAAGACTATTAAAGAATGTAGGATTATGAAGGTAATTTCTTCAATATCTCATTGAGAAATATTTTACGAGACGTTTAGAGTTTTATGTTAGTATGAACCTGTTTAGCAACACAAGATATTGAACTGAATATATCAATGCACAGTACCTATTTCCACTTTACTTTCATAATTAATAACCCAGATAATTTAGATAGTACGTATATAAATAAATAGTGTATAAATCTAAATAACTTAGCAAATCATTATTTTTGTTTAATATAAATATAATTTTAAATATAAATGACTGGTACCTAATTGGATTATAATAAATGAATGTGTTAAAAATTATGTAGATGCATTTACCAAGAACTTTGAATAATAAAAAAAATGTTTCACTCATCATTATTAGCAAATAAATTATCCAGTGGTTACACAAAGTACTAAAATTTCTTAAACGTGATTGCTGTATTCTGGCATTTCTTGCATCTTACATTTTTAATCATAAGTGTAGTCAAAGTACAACCACCGCTTATCGCTCCAGACCAAATTTCTTCCCATTCCCTGTATTTGAATACGTCTGTTCTTGATGATGTAATAAAAACATTAAGATCGAGAGAACTTACGGTTATCTCTTTTATGATGTCTGTTGCAGGCTTAAATGAAGTTAAAGTTATTGTTCGAGTGACGGATGTAAACGACAACGAACCGAAGTTCACAGTAACTGGACGCCCCATTGTAGCCGCGATACCAACAACTGCTAATTATGGTTACCAAGTAGTGAGACTGGAGGTAAGCATGATGGGATGATTAGACAAATTAATATTAATTTAAGGAAATTTCGTGAAATCCAACAAAATAAAAGTGGCAATGATATATTACTTCAGTTTTATTTTGTGTATTCTGTTGTGGGTAATTCGATTTGCCTTATGGTAGTCGGGAAGATTAATGTTTTCACTTTGATTTAAATTTATTCATATATTGCTAATGATATTAGCAGTTGATGTCTAATAATGATTTATGATTTAAAAGTATGGGAACAATCTAATTCTTAATTACAATTATGGTTGGTATCAGTATTAGTAAAATTATATTAACCCTCTATTGCACGATTTATTTTGTGGTTAAAAACACTTTTTTTGTACTTTTTCTGATCAAATGGCATTAGAAATAAGTCGCCTATATGTAATTTTGCAAAATTTATTTTTTAAACAAAAAACGTTGTATTGCACCCAAATGAGAACATTATGAACACAAAGAAAAATTTTTTGAATTTACAACTTTTTAAACAAAGATATTTATACAATTTAATTAGGTACAATGAAATTGTTTAAAATAATTATTATGTCTATAAAGACACAGATGTACTTTACATTTTTCATACATTATCTTAGATTTTCCTTTGCAGTTACGATTTTTATACCTTTCTCTGTTGTCAGTATGCAGAGGCCAATGCCCAGTATTGTCGTATATGATGGTGTTTGTTAGACGTAGCTGTAAACATCTTCATTTAGCTGTAGAGTATAGGCGAATTAGTCGGTGTTCTGGAACTGGGTCATCCCCTTTTCCTTTTCAATGTCTTTCCATTCAAACATAAATCCTGCGCTTTTGCTGTTTTGAACTCCAAAATAGAAAACTTACTATTTTTGTTTAGTTGCCCGTTAATCCGTCGTGAAAGCAGCCAACTGGCATGATTTTATCTGCATTTTTATTAGCCTTAGAATTATCAAAAAATGTAGAAAACGCGTGAGCTCCTCAAATCTGCTGAGACATTATGTCAGCAATTTGTGGTGTATTGGTATTGACAGACCAATATCTGCGGGTAGAATGTTGTCTGATTAGAGACATCCACAATATTATCCCCAAAAATTGTTCTATTTCTAGAAAATCAGTACTTTAGGGATTTAGGGGTTTATTTAATCTCTTCTGCGTACTGTACAAGCACATTTACTCGACGATGTCGGAAATAAAATTGTCAGATATAAAAATTTTAATAGGCTGCAGGGATCCTCCTTCTGTAAAATATTTTATGGAAGATTACATTCGCCTAGGAATAGGTTTATTAGTTTCTATTAATAGTTTCTCTAGATCTCTTTCAGTTGCTGAAGCTTTCCAAGTTATATTTTCATTATTATTATATTATATAGGTTTGGGCCTCATCAGCCACTGATCGCATGGGTAGTACCTTGGTGATCCCCTCTTATTCGGGTCATTATCCAAAAATGCTATCTCGTAAACGGAGCAATTTAGGCCCGTCCACCGCCTTAAGCCTCGCCTCCTCTAGGATAACAGGGGTTCCTAATATAAGATACCTCTTCTCGTCCAGTGCGGGGCAGGTGTAAAGAAGATGAATCGAGTTTCCTCGTCTTCTTTATAGTATCTGCAGGCCGGGCTGTCAGTCAGCCTCAGCTTGTGCTTATATGCATTCAGGCTACTATGGTGGCCCGTTATGATTCCCACCAGGGTTCTGGCTTTGTGCTATATTTTCATTACTATCCGAAAAAAAAGGAATATTTTATTTACAGGAAGACCAAATAAGTCAGTGAGAGGGACATCATCTGGTATATTGTCTAGATCGCTATTATTCCTTGGTTGCTATATTTAAAAATCATTGAAAACTTATACTTCCAGTATGCTTATTTTCAATAATAATAACTTATTTTCATTTTCATCGTCCGATAGTTCGGAGTCGTCGCTGTCTGCTGGAATTATCACGTAACTTGGTACCTTTTTCTCCCATAAAATGCATTTGGTTGTATTTCTGGAAAATCTATTGTTGGGCTACAAAATAATTTAATACAGCTTCTACAAAAAAATTGAAATACTTACAAGAAATTACAAAAAACATCATTAAACTTTGCATGCGCACTGTTGCCAATTGGGAACATGGAGGTTATGACATTTTGTGTTAACAGAAATATACCAAATTAAATATATTTTACACTAGTCTACTCCTAACAGTTAAGGCTTTGTATAAAAAAAAATTGAAACTTACCAAAAACTACTAAAGAACTATTATTTCTAACACTAAAACTACTATAATAATGAAACACGAGTCGCCGTTGTGACAGTATGTCTCAAAATGATTCACAAATACAGTAAAAGCCACTTTTGTGAAAAATATATCGAAACAAATGTAAAATTATATCGGGAAATAATGTATTCCATATAAATTCCATTACAAAATATAATATAACGCCACCATACATGTTTACAATGTGGTGTTCCCATTTGGGGACATTATGCAATAGAGGGTTAATATGTCACTTACTAATTAAAATGCGAAAATCAAGTATTTGACGAATGATTGTGAACATAATAAATCAAATTCGCACTGTACCATAGGCGTGAAATGTTAGAACGCTGACGCTTTTAGGACACCTTTTCGTGAAGAGTAGAAACTAGGTTGTTAAGGTACGACTTCTAAAACCTCACTGTTCGCGATAAAATTTATTATAATCCTGCCACCCGGGATGCATTGTAATACTGACAAAATCTGGGATAATGGGGAAGTATTCCCTAAATTTGTTTGTCAGTTTCCCTGCTTTAACAGAATAGGGTAACTCTTAAGGTTATTTAGAACTACGTATACCCGAGTACAGATAATGCTGTGTGCTACGAAAACTTGTTGTTAATTCAATGGCATTGAAAGCGATTTACGTAAAACTTTGTAACAACATATTTTTAATTCAATGTGCACTGTAAATGTAGGTTAATACAAAGATATTCCTTCAATAAGATTCTCTAATCCTGAAACGTATTCTGTACAGACAACAGCATTAATATTTAATCTCCGTACAATATTAACCCTTAATCTCATATTATTAGCGTATTCATATGTTACGTTGTTTTTTTATTTCCACTGCTAGAATTTTTAATTTATTTCACGCAAGAAAGAATTGAAAACTTCGAATATGTTCTAAAGATATTAATTTAATTCATGATAGTAGTCTAATGATTTTATCAACGCCGTATTATTTTAATTGCTAGATACTATTTTATTTATAGTTTAATTACTAGATACTAGAAAAAGATAGTTAATTAAGTTGTTTCAGTGAGTTGTTTGTGTACTCACTAAAACAATTTAATTAACTACCTTTTCTTTTTTTAAATGTCAACTTTAAATTGTTACGGTAATTTAATTAATGATATACTTCCGTCTGCTACAGAAAAGTTACTTGTAGGCTAATTTACTAATATAATATATACTACGTCAGAATATGTTTTTAAGAAACTCTTAAAAAAATTTAAAAAACAATTTTAAAGACATCGAAAGTCAAACTGTGACTTATTTTTGGAAAAATAATAACCAATCAATCAATCAAATAATTAAGTGATGATTAAATCATATAAATTAACTTTTGGATGTTCTCGAAAGTGCTGTTTCGAGAAAATCATAGAGTTTTTTCATTATGTATTTGATAATAGTATATATAATATAGATAATATTTGTTGTATACTATGAATATTTGGATAATAGATCAAGTACATTTTGAAAATTGTTTGCAATAATCGACTTAATAACGTTATGGTTATGCCACTTATGAAAAGAACTAAATAGTCTGCAATAGACATTTAAAATCTCATCATTGCTATAAATAAATGAATGAAACCTTTGATGATTAGAGGATTGCTTGGTTCAACTGATTGCAACTTGACTTGATCTATTTCACTTTACAGTTAATAACAAAATAATGGACTCTACTGTATAGAAATTTGGCAGTTACTTTTTTTTTTAAACTGTTTGATATGAGCTCGGTTTTTGTTAATCCATAAATTATAGCCAACTTAAGAACTTAAGTTGTACCTTTCTTAATCTTACTTCATTCTGCATATCATGAACAGCATGTTGAATCCTGTACCACAATTGCTGTCCTTTGTCAATATTGACAGAGTACATACTCTCTGTTACTGCTTCCCAAATAAAAAAGTTACAGGGATTCAAATCAGGTGACCGTTGGGTATTGCCTATTTAAATATTCTTTTATATTGCGAGCGAAGTGAGGTGATGCACTACTATGTAAAAAATGCATTTGATTGCATAGATTTAGTGGTAAGTCGCCATATAATTCTGACAGGGTATTTAGTAAAAGAAATATAAATATGTGTTACCATTAGGCGTTCTGACAATCTGACTAAACCTAGCAGAAAGTTGTTGATAGAATCCATCCGCGCGTTTATACTAAACTCACGCTGAAAATTTATTTTTCTAAGGGCACAATGGTTTGTAGTTACATAAATATGCTGATTATGGAAATTTCTTATTCTACGTCTTGTTGAGAATGTTTCGTCCGTAAAAGAGATTAGAGAAGTTCAGAAAGGCGTTTTTGAAGTACTAAAATACAGCGAACAAGTGAATGGAGAATGCTAATCACGCACCTGTATTAATTTAATACATTTAAATAAACAATCACGTTCAAATGAAGGAACGTGTATATCAATCGATCTATATCATAAATGCTACAAGTCGTTGATATCAATTGATCAAATAGAACATTAGTAGAACAAATATACTGGATGTTCCATTTAAACGAGACATCCGTCTTATATTCCAATAACATTAATCGCCCTGTATGTTTACAATTGAGCTCGGACAGTTCCATTTTTAATCCAAGAGGTACGTTTTAAAAACATACCTTTTAGATTAAAAATTGAACTGTTCGATCATTTCTTATAAATCATTCAATGGTGCAAAATATTATTTTGGACCATAAGTAGTTTTCTCCCTATATATATATATATATATATATATATATATATATATATATATATATATATATATATATATATATATATATATATATATATATATATATATATATTATATCATAATACAAGATACTGTTCCTCGTTAGTTGACCTGATTTTCCATACATAATACTTCTCAAGATTTCTCTTTCTTAAAGATATCATATTCGATTTAACGCATTCATGATGAATTCCATGTTCCGTACTAGACTCAAGGTATTCCTTGTTCATGTTTACCTTTCGTGGAATCCGGGAATTTCTGACTATTATTATAGTGGTATTTAGGTCTCAAACTCGGTGTAGGTGTAAAATAAACCGCAGTGGCCTTGTGCCAACATTCTCCTAGAGCGGGTTCATCGCATACATCCCTTTAAGGTCGTATTTTTATTCTCGATAGTTGCGTAGACCATAGTGAATGAATATGTGAAAATGTCATTGGTAAACAGACTATTTTTATTTTGTTCTCTAAAATACCAATTAAAATATTGTGATCTATTAATTACATCATTTTAGTTTAATCACTATGTAACTGTTCTGATATTTATGTTTCTGATATTTATCCTAATACTATTTTGTTTAAACTTATTAGTATATTTATTTATTATAACGGTCACTTTGTTATATTCTTTTCAATTGATTTGCTGTTCTTGTCATATTTTTTTGTCTATTAATTGAAGTTATTTTCAGAGCTGCTTCCATGGACCACGTTTTTTTATTTTTAATAATTATAATAATTGTGTTAATTAACCACATAGTATAAGACCAACTGCCTATACTGCCTTTGCGCACCCATACGTAAGAATAGTAACAAACAAAGATAGATACATAATTTACTATAATAATTTAACAATATTAATAAATCAATTAATTAAGTTAAAGTTTTAATTCTGATTACCATGATAATGTATTAAAAAATTTATAAATAAAATGTAACGATGAATTGAGTGAAATGTCAAATATCATAATTAATAGTTCTATTGAAATTGGTATATTCAGTAATTCAGTTAGAGAAAGCAAATGTAATGGCAATAGAAATAATGGCGATTCAATTAAATATTGTTATTATATAGGAGTCTCAATTAAAACTATAGAACTTAAATTACGCGCCATTTGTGTTTTGTTAAATATACGGCGTCAATATTTAACGACTATCACCTAAAAACTATACGACGTCAGCATGCAATGTCAGCAATACCATGATGGTACTCGTTTACTCGTTTAGGAAAATTGTTCATAACACCGGCGCATGAAACTGGATATATTTCCCGAATATAAAGTTGAATGTCTTCTTTGAGGTTATTGATTGTTTCTGGCTGGGTGGCGTACACTTTTAACTTGATATAAGCCAAAAGAAAAAAGTCCAGTGGTATTAAATCACATAATCTTGCAGATCAATTGATTTCCGCATTTCGCGAGACATGATCAGGAAATTTAGTATGCAATAGAGTTATAGTTGCACGTGTGGCATGTTACTTACACCGTCCTGCTGACACCACATATTCAAATCCAAATCACCAATTTAGCGGAATAATAAATTGTTTAACATGTCACGATATTAGTCCCCATTTACTGTGATAGCATTACTAGCTTCATTTTCAAATAATATGGTCTGATTATTGCGCAATTCCAAAATGCGCAGCAACCCGTGTATTTCTGTGAATGCATTTCTATTTCGTGAACAGCATGTGATATTTCAGCAACCCAAATTCGACAATTTTCTTTGTTGACGTCCATGAAATCCGTTAAAATGAATATGTGTTTCACCGTTGAACAAAATTATGTTGCAAAAATCAACGTTGCCTGCTTTCTAAGGCCCAATTAACAAATTAAGACGTTGTAAATGGTCTGTAAGTTTTAATAGTTGTGTCAACTGAATTTTGTATGCTGACCTATGCAGATCCTCTTTTAAAATCCGATATGTGGTAGCTCTTGGCAGATTCAATTGTTGTGCACGACGCCGACGTCGAGTCGATGTGTTTGCATACTTCCGTACACTTTTTCTTAGTGCAATAATACTGTCATGTCCTGGGGGGACTTGGAAATTAGAGGTTACCCTTTATCAATACAAATATATAAAAAATATAGATATTTATTATAAATTCAAACGAAGCATGGAAACAAAAATTATTAAACAGAATATAAATAAAAATGTGCTTACCTAATCATCTTTGTGGGGGAGTTGTGCCCGGCCATCAATGGACCTGGAACCTGAATAATTTTACGCTCGTATATTTGTATACATACTACATGCTTAATCGGCAGATTCCATATAGGTTGAATAACAATTAATTTCCGAATTAATCCTATGTGTTATTATGTTTTGTAATATTTGCAACACATGCGAAAGCTGGACCTTCTTTATATGTTCTAATTCTATAAATTACGATATACTGTACGTTAAATATTATATGTAGATAGTATTAATTTAGGAAATATATGAAAATTATTTTAATAGATTTTGGAATCAATTGAGCTTGCCTACAGAGAATATGCCAATAAGTAACTTTATTAAAACTTAGCGGTCTTCGTGACAATATTTTCATCTAACAGGCCACGAGGAAGATGTACTGGTGTTGTTATATCAATAACAGAACCCGTCTCTTCAAATTTCTTGATTAAGTTACGAGCTGTCAACTCTGTATGCGCTTCATTTTGTCCTAATTTTGGGCGAATATTTCTTAATGCGAATATAATTGTTTGCTTACTTTCATTAAATAGTGGTACATAAACGATTCGTTGTTGAACTGTAATTGCGGCATGTTCGTATGGTTTGTTGATGACAGTCGTTAAATACTATCCCCCTATCTGTAACAGAACACAAATGGCGCACAATTCAAATTCTATAGTTCCAACTGACACACCTTATATAAGTATGAATATTTTTGTAAATACCAATTAAATTTGTGTCTTAAAGATAATTGTATGTTCCCTACCTCTTAACATGACATTATAAAACAATGAGTGTATTAATGGAAGTAAGAACAAATATTGTTATTTTGACAAGGCATGTGAGACTACTCTATTATCAGGTTACAATAAAAGCCAGATATTAACGACTATTGATTCAAAGATCTTAGAAATTAGTTTTGATAATAGGATTCAGTGGCGACATTACATTGACGAACTTTGTTGAAAACTACAAAGTAGCTACTAATTCTATTTTATGTTTATGCATATTTTACGACCTACTATATTATGCCTACTTTCACTTTCATATGCCTTATAGAATATTAAATTAGGGTACGAGCTCTTATGAGTGTGTATTACTGAAATATGCAGTGAGAATAATATAAGTAAAGTAAGATTCACGAGGAATAGATCTATGAATTATTGTAGGGAGTTAAGAATATTGACATTAGCTGGTAGCTATATCGTGAAAATATGTTTATACGTATGGAAAAGCAAATCATTTTATCTGGTAAATCAGGCCACATACAAATATCATATATGAGAATACGGTATTTGTTGGTGAATAACAATCAGAGATCAGAGAATAGCATTATATATATAAGTACCTTATTTTAAAATAGCTGTAAATTCTATAACGCATTGAACAATAAAATATTAAAGTAAGATAAGCATAATCAATTTAAAATTGTTATGCAATATGAGATATTTTTGTGAGTTTCAATAATTATAGCTCTGTTTACTATTTTTCAATGACTATACATCTCTATTTGCCTATAATTTAATTGAGGAAATAAATATTTATTTCCTCATATTAACGGTCAAGTGATGGTCCCTATGGCTGGTACTTTGATGGGTAATCGATAGTAGGCTCGCCTGTAACTTCTAGCGGCTTGTTTGTCAGGATACTCGCAGAAGCTTCACAAATTTAAATAAAGTTTGCATATAAGACATACCATCCTTCGGATACTATGCAAAATAATAGATCATTATCTATTACATGGCAAGTAAAATATACCTACGCCATTGTAAGTGTTCATCAACCAGGCATTGTCAGTCTGGGGTAGCTTGTCTTCTGGCGCTGCTACTGGTCTCAATAATGGAAATGCGTTGACGCGACCAATTACTGTATATTTCAATAAGCAAGAAACCTTGTATAAAAATAAATATATCAGATTTTTTATAGTTGCAGTATACATCGAGCCCATATTGTTACGCCACTTATCAGAAGTTGCTATTACCTTTATGTATATGTTTAGTCAATACCGTAAATTATTTTTCTTACTATAAATGTGTTTGTAAAACATTTTGAATTCTTGTCGCATATCTATTGGCAAATAAAAACAATCCCAAACAGTCACATCGTTCACTAATTTTATATATATTTGCACAAGTTTATACGGATGCAACTGCAGTTAATGCAAATGAAGTTCTCTCCCCGTTTAATGATCTGTCCCGCATTATACATGAGTATTTAGTTTTAGTTCGGTACACGTAGCAATCGACAAATTTGACGTGAAATTCCTACAGAATACACAAGCATAATCTGTCTGAGGGTACACCTTCCATCGTCCTAAATTCTATTGGTTGAGTGGCTTAAATAACATCTTACACTATCATTAATTACTTCTTAGCTATATACCAAAGTGCATGTTAGGTTATAACGTTACCCAATCAAAATAGTTTAATTAATGACCGTTCTTATATCGTTAAGTTACTCAAGGCAGTGCTCAGCAAGACATAGTCATAAAATACTATATAATCGACTGGATTCTAACATTACAATGTATGTACACATTATTTTGTATTATATCATATTACATACTTCCCATTTAAGAAACAGTGTAATTTTATGTAGCAATAATAGCTAACGTAAAAGTTTCAAATATCCAGCCATGCAAATTTTATATTTGTGATTATTCCTTACTTATATTGAGAATCTCATATAGACCTTCTTATGCACATTTTATAAAATGTCCATCAATTTTATTATTAGCATGTACTGTAGTTATATTATCAGCCACAACAACCTTTTAGATCAGACGGTGCGGAGTCGTTATGGAATTATTTGGGTAGAATAAATTGTGCAGAATTAATTTTACAAAAGTGAAACGTAGCTCTCTTAAATCGTACAAAAAGCTATAATCCTTCGAGAATGGGGCGTATGACGTGATATACAAAATTAGATTTCGTGAAATTTTCTACAGAAAAGTCTTTATAAATTTATATATATATATATATATATATATATATATATATATATATATATATATATATATATATATATATATATATACATATATAAGTAGATTTATTTTATGTCTGACTGAATAAGAGACACAGACCTGCCTATAAATCATTTGCGCGCATAAAATTCTGTTACTGCATTGACGTGGGAGAAGGCAAGCTATAGTAAGCTATACATTGCTGTTAGTCGCATGGCTTATTCTCGACTTGCTCTTCATAAAATGATTCTACTATATATATATATATATATATATATATATATATATATATATATATATATATATATATATATATATATATATATATATATATATACAACTATATTTTATACTTTTTATGCAGTTGTAGTCCTCTGAAATCGATAATTTTCATGGAGAATAATACAGAAACAATGGTAATTTGTTAGTAAAACTTAATTTGGTGGTTCAAAGGTTGATATAAGCTAAATGGTAAATAGTATATATATGTATGCTTCGTTAATTACCCTATCAAGGATAATTCAGAAAATATTTTCAGAAGATACAACGAATACTTAGTCTTCTAGTTTCTTCTGAAGCTGATAAGATCGTCAAGGAAACGTCATTACAAATGCGATGACGACCGTGACTTAACCCGGAAAAATTTACGTAATTGACCAACGGTTGTGAGAGATCGCAATCTAAAAAAATAATGAAATTTGATAAGTCAAGAGGTGTAGTGGATAAAGCTCTGAGCTTCTATGCATTATTGAGGGCAGGCTTTTGATTGTTATTCTTCGGAGTAACCTCGAATTAATCTGGACGTGGGTTCGATTCCCACATAAGTCAATTATGTGTATCTGTGTGTCCGTGTGAATGTCGGCGATTAGGTTAGGGATGAGTAGCTCTGAGTTAAAATTCGCCTCCGTAAAAACAAAAAGCGGAAATAAATTGAATGTTATCTGAGACTTTTCATTCAATCATTATATAAATATTATTTAATTAGATTATTTTTTTACTTGATTCCTTCTTATATAATGTATTCTTAAATATAGAATTTATTTCTTAATTTATTCAGGAGTGGTTACATTCATTTTTATTTTTTCCTGCATGGAAAATGTATGTTCTCGTTAAACACTACTCATATTTATATGCATTATCTTTTAAATATAGAATTTACTCTTTAATTTAGAATTTGTAAGATAATTTATTTCCTTACTAATACAGAATTTACTCCCAATATTTTCAGACTATCTATTGTCTTGTGGTAATCTTCGTTACTACACTAATCCACTATTGAAAATTCATCTGTTTGTATTTTTTTACCTTTCAATGTTTTTTGGAATGCGCGAAATATTGCCAATGTATATATGCCAAATATTGTTGAACAGCTAAAGTCTGTTGCGATTTGGCAATAGCAATAGCATCATTTGAATCCAACTGTTGAGATACCCTGGTGATATTCTCAAAATTTCAGTAATAATATGAAAATACCTCGATCCAAGATCCCCACCGAGTTATTACAGGCGCTGAAGCCAACTGTGTGTGAATGTGAATAATGCTACTTTTTTCGGGACTTTTAAAACACTTGTTTGACATTAGCTATTAGGCGATCGACATTCGGACAATGGCCATGGATTGCCTCTGCTATGCGATGAAAACCATGCGATAGGCACGTTGCCTGTAACATATTGCAATTATACGTTCCGTTCAAAAGTCGACAAGCTGCGTTCATGTATGGCACAGCATCCGCAAGAAAATGTAGAACCACGCTTTTGTTTTTCTCGTGTTTAGCCTTCCATGTAATGTAATTGCGTTGCCGATATGTCACTCATTTCTCTTATAACTACATTAGCCACTTGCAAGCCGTAAGCATTTGTGGTTTAATCGACAGAAACTCATAAACATTTATTCTTAATTTCTACATAACCAGTAGATTTAATGGCGGCAGCAGCTTGCGGTAGATAACTTTTGAGAATCTGTCGATTTTAAGGGCACGTTTTCTTTGCCAAATTCCCCATCTAAACATTTCTCTATAAAGTCTTTAAAGCTAGAATTATCTAGTGTAGTCTATGGGATGTTACGCCCAACCATAAATTTAACCAATTCGCTATAAAACGTCGTGTGTCTTTCACTAGCGCTGTTCTGTCCAGTAACTGCGGCTTTATGTTTTTCGGAACACCAATGTGTAACAAAATCCTATTTCCGGATAGACCCTATATATGTATAATTTATTATAATATTGTGATATTTATTTATGATTTTTGAATTATTTCTAATAGATATTTCAGAACACGTATAAGTCCGACTCTCAAATGTCCGCAGTCGAATCCTGGGTTTACTGATAACTTATATAATGTTGCTATGGAATTAAAAATGAACTTGTTTCAAGATTTGACTTAAACAGAATTATCTAGAAAATTAATTATCCGTTACTTTAAATGACATATCCATATATACATATTACAAGCCTGTTGTTCATATAAGTCCTGTAAGTTCTAAAAGTTCTTCCTATTAATTCTCTGAAAAAAATAAAACTTTTACTGAGACTTAAATAGTCAGTATCTCACATATTAGCGAAGAACATTTTAAAATGTTAGAATCCGTAATCACCAATATTCTGGTAGCCATACTGGCTTTGAACCATGGGTGCAAACTGAACAGGAGTTCCGCTATTTACCTGCTCCGAATCTGTAATCATCCATCACTTTTTCATGAGATAATAACTCGTATTAGCGCTAAACCATTTTATTGTTTAACACTACTTTTGCCTACTTATTTCTTCTTGGCTAATCAATGCTAAACTATATCTCTAATCAATGATAAAATACATTTTACATATCAATACTGCTATCTGCAATTGTTTATCATTTCTGATAATTAGAAGTGAAAAAATGTTCAGCGTCAATTTATCAATAGGAACAACCCATATATTTATTTTTTTTAATGTTACTTTATACATTATACATAGTATAATTATAATAACGACATAATATTAATTAATTATTATAATACATTATATAGCTTATACATTTTACATCTTAACATAGCATTTTTATCTTCTTAAAACAATAAAAATATTCGGGTAGTTCCAAGATTTATTTTTACCCATATTTTTATTAATTCACGTTCCCTTAAGCATCAATATACACTATTGAATGAAAAACCTGTCTACTGCTACAATAACAATACCCTTCTTAACGTACAAACGTGCTTGCACATATAAATTACTCACTAATATTTAAAACATTATAATATCACTTACCTCCGATGTGCGCTTGCAAGGAAACCTAATAAGGAGCTATAAATAAAAATAATATTAATAAAAAATGTCTAGCCGTCCCCAGTCACTCAAGCGTATTCCTCTGATAATTAAAGCTGTCATACGGCGATTGGTTCCATTAAGTGATTTTCATCTCATTAACATTTATAGGCGACCGATGCAGATCTAGACCTGAACGGTGAGATCCGGTATCAGATCCTCAGTCGAGCCGACGAAGCAAGTCGCCGATTCGCCATCGATTCAATTACAGGACAGGTCAGGGCTATTGCCAGTTTCACAAAAGATGCAGGAAAAGTCTTCGGTTTCGACGTTAAAGCCACCGATCGAAGAGGAGCGGATGACGGAAGGAGTTCTATTGCCAATGTTTTTGTAAGTATAAAATATTCCATATAAATATTAAAGAAGCTATGATAAGTACATCAAAAATTTAACACTTAATATACTTGTACAAGTATTTACTGTTTACCGATTGCAAAGCACTGTTATAAATATTTTTTCTCAAGAGAATAAAAACCATTTAAAATTCGTCATATTTCAGTTACAGATAACCAGGTATATTGGGTGTAGGTAACATTAAGAAAATGTGATATAAGTTTGGAATAAATTTCTTAGTTAATCAGAAAATATGTGTATGAAATATATCTAATTTGCATCATACTGCTTCTGATTTTATTTGAGGCTTATTTTAATCAGATAAAAATCAACAGGCTTCCATACCGCCATTAAGATATTGCCAACACTTTAGACAAACAGTGAGCAACGGATTTAGGGGAAAACGTTAGAAAATTTCCTCTAATTCTAATCCTTTAGGTTCCAAAAAGGAAGATTACACATAGAGACTTACATAAACATAGTCATGCGCAAAAATAATAAATTTTAAAAATAAAAGAAATATGTATTTTGAAAACAAAAAAATATATTTCAATTGCGCTGAAAGCAAATCGATCTTAGTTTTCTTAAGCATAGTTTTTACTTTTAATAATAGATTGGAATACCGTTTATTGCTTAGAGAATGTCAAACAAAAATTGATAAGAAATTGAAAGTTTACTACTCTACAACAAATTAACAATGTGAAAAAGCATTTATATAAGTATAATAAAATAATACCTACATAGGTAGTAGTAATAATGATGGGCATAATTTATTGTATCACCTTCTTTCATTTATCCTAGAAAACTGAATCGCTCTGAAGATTAAATTAATTAGAGCTTAAGTTATAAGGTTACACAAAGTTATTTCATTATAAACATTCTCTATTGTTAATCACCATCAAATTTCTTCACTGGCAATATTGCATATTTAAAAAGTTATAAATATATAATTTGTGAGGAGATACGATATGATTTCCTGTGATATCTGGAGCGTATATTTTAACAAATGTAAAATTCTAATATAGCGAGACGACATTCAAACAAGCTTATATAATTTGTACCATTCCGAAATAATTTAATGATACACTTTGATTGGTTCCTCGAAAATGTAGGAATCGCAATAGATTAGTTTTAATTGCATAGTTTTCTTTCTGAATGAAATATTACTGTAACCCTAGCAGTTTTGTGATAAATGGCGAAGGCGCCAATGATAATTTGATGTACTTTAAATATTGACGACGAGAATACTTCCTGCCTTAGTTTTAAAATTTATAGCAATTAATTACAAAAATACTCTGTAACAAATTAAACATGTGGAAATGCATTTGTATGGGTATGATAAAACATTTAAATTTATCCCAGAAAAATGATTCACGCTGAAGAAAGAGTTAATTGCAGCTTAAGCTATAAGGTTGCACAAGGTTACTCAAATGTAAACATTCTCTAAATAAACACGTATAGGTTAGATTTAGCATGCCTCGATTTTTCTTATATTTTAGGTAGCTATTGTCAATCACCATCAGATTTAACTATGTTCACTAGCTATGCTGCATATTTTACAATTCATAACTTTATAATCTGTGAGCAGTTTTGGCATGTTTTCCTCTGATATCTAGGGCATATATTTTAACAAACCTAGATATCTAATACAGAGAAACAACATTTAAACATTAAGCTTATATAATTTGTAAGCTTGCGAAAAATTGTAGTGGTACACTTTTGATACGTTCCTATGAAATATAGGAATTATAATACACTAGTTTTAATTTAATTATTTTCTTTCTGAATGGTGCATTACTGTAATTCCAATAGTTTTCTAATATATGGCGAATGCGCCAATGTGACACAAGTGGCGATTGTGAATATTTGGTTGTTCCCGATTTATGTCAATATCTTTTTGAAATTATTTCTCAAAGCCTCCACTATTACATATTACTATTATATGTAATTATTATCCCTGGTTATCAGATATTAAAAATAAAAATGACGAAACTGCGACTGTAATAGGATAAACACAGCTTTGCGCAAAAATAATAATTTTCAAACACAATAGACTTCGTTGTATTTTAAAAACAAAAAAAACCTTTCAAGTACCATAAAAGTACTTTCTTCCTTAGTTTTCTTCTATATTCCTAATCTTAATAACACACGAAATACGATTTCTCGTTAGGAAGACAATAAAAATCGATATAAAATTTAAAGTTTAATACTCTATAATAAATTAAACGTATTTAAATGCCTTTATATAAGTATGGTCAAACATTTATTGTTTTGTGGTATTGTATTACCTCCTCTCGTTTATCCCAGAAACATTATTTACACTGAAATACGTTCAGTGTCGATGAATTCTGATACGTCCCCTGAAATATAGGAAACACAATAGATTAGTTTTAACGTTAATTATGTTCGTTAACGTCGACAACGCATATATTTTGCGGAAACGTATCGAATGTATCTCATTATTTTCTTTCTTAATGGTACCAAATCGTGAACTCAACCCTAGCGGTTTGAGTAAATGGCGGAGGCGCGAATGTGATTTTAAGGTAATATTTTGTGATGGTCAATTTATATTTCTTTGAATTTGTCACTCTTTACTACTTCACCATTACGTATTATTATTATTGATAATTATCTTTTCATGATGATTAGATATTAAAAAATAAGAATACAATAGCAGGAGTAAATATATAAATAATGTATATTACAATAGTATACTCAATATTGCAAAAAATTACAATTTCTTAAGAAATGGGGAAACTGTGACTGTTATTTTAAGGTATTAGGTATATTGTAGTAATAGTGTAAGAATTAGGTATAATAGTACAATTATTAGGTATTAGGTATAATTATTAGGTATATTGCAGTAATAGGCTTTATTTAGGTAACTTCTACAGCTATCGTATTCTTAATTTCTAACCATTAATTACGGTGTAGGGGTCACTATATATATATATATATATATATATATATATATATATATATATATATATATATATATATATATATATATATATATATATATATATATATATATATATATATATATATATATATATATATATACCACATTGTTGTTGTAACAATTGAGTTCCCAATTTATTTACCAGTATATTTCGTGCTGCCGAGAGATAGCTTCGTCTTTGTTCCAAACATCATAATAGAAATTGTGCGTAAATTTATCATAAAGTGAAACTAGTTTAAGTAGGTTTTGGAAAAACTATAAACATGTGTGGATATTGGCATTGATGACATTTAAGAAGGAGCCTGTAAATGGTTGCACCATTGCATATTTTCTGAATTAGATGAGGAAAGTGAAAATATAAGTGGGTTTCACATCAGTATTATAAAACTTAAAAATAAATATTTTAAGAATGAAGGAAACATTAAAATTTTAGAATTTTTCCGTGTGTAAATGTTTTAAATAATTTAAGAAGTTGAAAAATCGTTTATAGTTTTAAATTCACTTTTTCAGAAGTTGTATTCACACATAATCTCTTATTTAAGTTATGTATTCATTTAAATTTATCCCAAAGGTGTTATTTTCTGAATATGACATTAAATTTTGATAGTTTCATTATAGAACATAATTAAGAGAAACAAAGGAATCTGATACCTACAAAGTATTGTCGCCGGAGAGAAAATCTCAATAAGTAATTAATTTGTTTTTTAAAAAATAATCATATATGCATGCAATGCATGTGTCGTGCAGTGAATTGAACCTTAAGTAGATTAATAATATGGTACCTGATTTTTTTGATTTGAATAAATCTTTAAAGACACAGTAATTCACGGTAATATTATTTTCATCAAATTAGAAGGTTATCTAACTGCTTTATCAAAAAGAAATAAGATTGTTTGGTCTCTTAGTTAATCTAGGTTTTCAATATTGGTGTTCCTCAAGGGATTCTTTTGAAGTCTTGCTTTTCTATTATTTAAATCAACGACTTCAATCTATTTGTCGACCTTTTATAAATGTATCTGTTAATTATACTTTAATGGCATGTTATGATCCTACTCTATTAAACAATACACAAAACATGAACTCTATTCTACATAATGCCAAGAAATACTTACAATAAATGAAAATTAACAACAAATAAAAATTAAATGTATTAGTAACTAAAGCAATGGTCATCATTAATAAATACGAACTCACTAGATAAATATAAATACATCCACTAAATATAAACACATCCACTAAATATAAATACTATTTCATTAATAAACAATTAATTAATCTTAATGTTAAAAATGTTTAAGTTAAGCTGTACAAAATATTTTCATTATACACATCTAAGTTAACTGTGAAATTTAAAACTTTATTTTTTTAATTATAACTTAGTTATTGGTAACGCATAGTAACAATTAGGAATATATTAATAAATATATCAGATAGATGGTCGCTGTCTAAGTTAAAAACTTGTGCGATGTTTTATGGCATACCCTGTATAATTTACCAGTAGAATACTGATATTTCAATGTGTTTCAGGTGATAATTTTATTAATACAAGTTTAAATTATGTCATTTATAATAATAAATAATTGTTTTCAACTCTTTACGGCACGAAATTTTGAAGACAAAAAATCGCTACACGCACAGACATTTTTTTATTAAAAAATGTAAGTAAACATATAAGTATGACTAAATATACTGTAAAATGAGTTAACTAAAATGAAATTTTTTCCCGGGTTTAAGTTTCCGGGTTAGACCGGGTTAAATATCCTGCAAATCGTGCAAATCCAATTCGTCCTAACTTCGTTTTTAGTTGTGCTACAATTGGCGCATCTTCCCCTTGTATCTCTAACTGATTGATGTACGCTATTACTGTGTCTTATAGCTTTGCAGGTGCTAGGTTTTTTCCTTCCTAATATTATATCTTCTACTATTTCATGAGATACGTGTTCTCTCTTTTACTATTTGTGCTTAAACAGGTTCCTGTATATTGTCTCGCCTATAGTCTTTCATTATTTTAGTCTTTTCTGTATTCTCTAACATTTTATATATAATAAATGCATTAGTAACGCATGTGTCGCATATGATTCCCATTATCGAAGGCTGGTACATCAGCACCTACATCATCATTACTATATTCCGATTCCAGATCAGAAGGCAGAAACAGAATTTCGTCATCTGACATGTTAATTAACTCATAAAATTCGTCCTGGCACATGTCTTCTAAACGCAAAGCTAACTTTTTGTTTTCGTGCATCGCTCTGTAAATAAAAGAAAACCATGCACTTTATGATGGCTCTAGTTAACTCATTTCAAATATCAACACCGTGTAACTTCACCTATATGTTATGTACCTATCATACTTACCAATACTTACAGCTGTGTTAATAAAAATCAAAAAAATTCACAAAAAATGATATAGAAAATACACCAAAATATAACCACTAAACTCACTGCATTCATTTACAAATAATGATATATTACTGGGCTATAAGCGCGCAACCGTTTAAGTAATACTCCCTTAAGGGTCATATTAGTGTATTGTGTTATGGGACAAAGTATTGAAAAATGGTCGGCATAAATTTTATCCCGGTATGCCATGAATAGTAAAGATTAGTGGGATAGTTTGTAAATTGATATGCCTGAAAGAGATATATAAAATTAAAATATATGAAAATAGTATATAGGTGATATTATATGCTTGCTAAAGCTTTATAATATGGATTTAATACTTATGCCGACTATTGAATATGGTTCCCTTATATTCACTATATTCTCATTCCTAATAATTGAGACTATAAGATGATTAAATACTTTCAACAGGTGTACGTGCTTGACGAACAGAAGCAGCTAGTCATGGTAATGGGGTTGAGGCCAACTGAAGCGGAAAAGAACATGAATAACATTATGATGTGAGTATTATTGATGTGGTGAATAAAAATCTGAATTACATGAAACCTATACATCTTTACAGGGCCTTGTACAATGCCACTGGATTCGATATCCGTGTTCGCAAATTGGAGCCCCACAATGAGAGAAACCATGTGGATAATAGCGCGTAAGATGAATTATAGTTTTCTGATTTATACAACTTACTGCCGAAACTATTAATTTTAGTTTCGATTAGAATAAGTTATATTTATAGTACTACGCCATAATAACTTCATCGAGTTATCACTCGAGAGAGTGATTCATCGAGTACATGGTGATGGGTTAGATTGATTAAGTATGCAGGCGATGGTATACTATAAGTGTATTATAAAGGAGAGCGTCACAATTAAAGAATAATGGAACAAAACTAAAGTTATTTAAAAACGTTTTAACATTTTATATTAGCATTATTGTTCACTGTAAGCGTAATCCATCAATCACGATTACTAGTCACTACCTCCTTCAGAGTAACAATCACTATCAACATTTCGAGTTATAGTAAATGATTCCATGAAAGTACCAACTCTTGTGTTGAGATACCACATGCGTGGGTTCTTTATCAGTACTAATTAAATCATTTAGCAGTAATGTTGCGTCTTTCAATTACAAGTAATTTAAATTTATTCCACATCCTTGTTTATTTGTGCCTAGTATAGCTCTATGAGGTTCAACTCACAGTTGTTCGGTGAAAAGTGAAGTTTGATCCCACCACTAAATCTTTCACGTCATGTTATTACTATATATTTAATGTACTTTTTTATTTCTTGTTGAAAAATATTTGATAAATTGCATTTTAACATCATTTCCTCAAATTTTATATTTTTCAAATTCAACCAATCTAAGATTCTTCATTTACTCTGTAATGACATTGGTAACTTTTCCATTCATTGACTATAAAAGACGGACTATCCATCATGACAACTAAACTGTTTTGTCTTACAACTTCTCTATAGAACAAAACAGGAAAGTTATTTTACAAATACATACTAGTACATTACACATACATGACAATCCTCTGTTTGTCTCGATTCGAATACATGGAAATTATTTTCCAAAAAGACTAAATTACGTCCTAAAGTATTAACCACTGTGATCTTCCAGATCGTGCCGTTAATTCCTGGAAAATTCTTCTAAACGTTCCTATGGACTACCTTGGATATTTTAATCTCTCCATGTTTTTCTCACAGCATGACTTTGTTTATTCATGTTTCATCAAGGCAATAGTCGTCGTCGACTACTATTACGTCATAATAGTAGTCGACGTCGTAAGCGATCAATAGTCGCTTCAGAAAGACGAAATTCCCTTAATTATTCTAAATAATTTATTCCACAACACAATCTTATTTTATTCTTACACCATTTTTTTGGTTTTGCTTTAAATGATGTAAATCACCTCCTGAACAATTCACACGAGAACCTAGGGGTTAACGTAATTAATGTTTAAGTTGAAAATATTGGTTTATTGGAGTACAGTAGAGCTTTAGAACTAACAGTGAATAGTATAATAATCTATATTCAACAGTATAATAATCTGTATTGAAACTTAGCAACGATGAAAACTAAATGATACCATAGCAAACACAAAAATTAATTTTCTTTAGCACATAAAAGATCATGTATTATATGTTTGTTATTTTAAAAATAATAATACAATCTATACCCTAATAACTTTATGGATTGTTCCCCATCTAGTGTAATAATTCGAACTGGGTAATACAAACTTTAAATTTTATATGTCCACAAATAAAAAAGAGAAATAATTGGGTGAGCAGATAAACAGATAGTTACATCTATTTCATTAAGTATGGTTGAGGCCATTTTGTAGGTATCGCGGAACAATGTGAAGGATTACTCTGTCGTAATATAGGAAAACATAGTAAGTAAAATATTTGATATTTTCAGGAAACGCATTTTATCGATTTTCTTTCAGCCTTTTGTCTTCTTAACATTTATTAAGAATTTTTAAACGGTGAGATGGGTTTTTTCATATGCTGATTCTAAATATGAACTTAAAAACGGCCTAAAATTAATACAAAAGGAAAAAATAATACTTACTATATTTTGCTGAATTAAACAACTTGAAATAAATTAAATTCTAAGATTCTAAGATATAGTAACTAGAGTTATTAGATTTTGATGAAGACTCAGCTTATTAAATATAGATACTGGTTTAGTTTCAAAAAATAGTAACAATATTTGCTAGCTTTTACAAAAAGTGTATTTTCAAATTAACATGCAGATATAAATTAAGCAACTCGACTAACTTTATTTTAACTAGGTTTAGAAATGTAAATAAATTACGAATGAAAAAACTGGCATGCCTACTTACTAAAATTAAAACCAAAATGGGAGAAAGTAACTTTATTAATTACAAACTTTAACGCAAAAAAACTAAATGTTCCTATAATTATTAACATAAGAAAATAGGTATGGCCTATTTTGTCAGGAACCATAAAACAAATAAAATGAACAGATATAATTCACATGTTATTTTATAAAGGAAATGAACGTTCCGAAACGTTACACAAATCTGGTGCATTATTATTTATCGGTAAGAATTGCCAAAACAGTTTGCGTCGTTGATCTTGAAAAGCTGGGCATAATGACTGCAATATTCTTTCTTTTTTAGAAGTATTTACTCCCTGAGGTACAGAAAATGGCGAAACTAGAAAGACTTTCTGCATATCCACGCTGTATATCTTTTGATGATCATCCAAATTCGAATCTTTATCAGACTGATAATCCTTTCTGGCTATCGTGTATCTAATTTTGTGTTGTGTCATTTTGATGCAAGTCTCACAATCTTTAGCAGAACATGTTTTGTCATCTGATAGGTGACCTTAATACTTTAAACAAGTATCACATTCATCCTGCGAAGGGCGATAAAACCCAATATTTTGTTTTTCAAATATTTTTCTGTACAGATCATATGAAATTTTATCATATGTGTCACAATAGTCTGTCCATAAATATTTTATCGTCAGTTCTGAAGGCAGATAGCGCCTATTAGGTGAATGCACCAAATTATAATGTGACACAACTGGATGGAATTTTTCAATGTGGGATGTTACTAGCTTTTCTGTTTCTTATTTTTTGCTTTGAAGTAATCCTCTTGCAATCAATCCACTTTCGTCTTCTATTTTGGTAAATCCATCATTACTATTTATTTTTGAACTGTTGTCTTGCATACTTGTATTTTATGTTCATCATTATCACTATTCGATGGTAAAATATAATGCAAAAAAAACTTTTTAAAATTTATGACCTTCTGACTTCTGTACTTTATTCTATTTTGCGTTATGTATGCTTCTAGAAAAAGCCTTCTTCCTCCAAAATTTAATTTCCAAAAGTTGTTTCTAATTTCTTCTTTTGAAACGTCATCAATTTTTTGATAACACTTTTGTCTACACTTATTAGTACAAGGAGGTAGCAAGCCATGTTTTCTATTATTATTTAACGATTTCTTTTTGAGTTCTCCTTTTCCTTTTAATTCTCTTATAACACTGTCTATAATTTTTTTTGGCAATGAGCTATAAATGTTATTTATTTTTTCATGGTTAGAATCATGAAGGTCTTGTATATTTTCACATTGTCCTTCAGCTCCAACGATAGGCACTAATATTTCATTATTATTATTTACATCCTCCTGACAGGGACTTTTTGATTTTCTTTTAGTATTTTGATTATTTTCGTCACACAAATCGTCCAGATTGAAAAACTGTATACACTTTTTTTTTGTCTCAACAGGGGTATAATCTGGATCTTTATCACTATCGTCAAAGTCAAAATAAATTTTATTATCACCATCTGAAGGCTAATCACCTTGAACGGGAGTCGATACCCTATAAATTGTCATATACGTGATGTAATTATAACTTTATTTTTTCAAAATAACTTACAACTAAACAAAATAAACAACAATATAACTAATCTACTTTTAACATTACTTTACCAGACCGGTTTAGGCACATTTGCACTATTTTTCTTGACCGAGATTCCATAATATTAAAACTAACATAATAACTTTTACACGCGTGCACTCCACTCAGTGGTTCAAACTCAGCTAAGAAGAATAAAGTAAAATATAGGAACTCCAACATACCATATAAACCTGTTAACGAAAAATGGAAATAAAAAAAATTTGTAAAACCTAGTAACTTGACTTACTGAATTTTAAAGAAGTAAAATGCTCAATTTCTTATACTTACTAGAAGACAGCATGCACAAAAATAGCCTCTATTTACAGTGATAGCAGCGCGGAAACAATTCTTATAGGGTAATTTTGGCGCGCCAAATTCAAAAACTGATAATAATTCAAAACCTAGTAACTCGACTTACTAGGTTTTACTATAACACGGCAGTACTATCATATTGAAAAATAATATTTATCCTATATTTACTGGAATTTGTACTATTTTAATCGGAGTCACATCTTCTCCATACTTTACTTTTTTAAATGGAATACGAAATAACAAAAAAAATTACTCTCTCCATGATAATTTCAATATGGTGACAATATGATTTTGTAATTATTTTACACTAATAACGATTTTTGGTCTTCATTAAGTATTAACTTATTATTCATATAATATATACTCATATGTATAATATCATATTCTAGGTAACTGAAATAACTTTTCCAACAGCTAATTTTATTCAAAATTTCTATAAACATATGTATGAAATTATGATTATGGGATAACATTCAGTTTCAGTGAGATTGTAGAGTGAGATTTTATCTTTATGGCGGCTGAAAGATCACAATTAGATAGAGGACTTAAAATTCATAATGTAACTATCATGTAGCCTTACGTACTACTTTGTAAACTTGGTAATACACCTGGCACTATATGTTATAACAGGAGCTCTTGTTTTATTTTAAAATCTGGTCAAGTTAATTCTAAGTACTCCACTTGTTATTTTATGCCTCTATCTTGCATGGATGCGAGAGTATAACTACAAAAATTGTAATTTCAAGACTAATTTATCTGATTTGTCAAAATATTAGGAGATATAAGAAGCTATTAAATTTAAATAAAACAAATGCTAAACTGTCTAAACATAATATTCTACTGTGCATGTTCTATATGAAAATGTGATTTCAACATCTATTTGTACACAAATGATTTTCTAACCAAGTTTATCGAAGACAGAGTAGCCCATTTGTACTGTTTCTATTCGTATAGCGCTTTGCATATTTTCACATTTTATAAAATATAAATACGTACTTTTAATCAATAGGTTTCAATCTGGTTTAATTTAAAATTTTATATAATATTTTGTAGGCTATAATATGTCATCCTTTTACTCTAAAAATAATTAATTATTTCATAAGATGTTCGAGGAATCAGGTCAAGAATTTTTCACTAATACCTGAAACTGATGTAATTAGAGCAAAGTTAAAATATAAACACAAGTTAAAGTTACAATTTATCAAATGTTGGAGTACTCCTCTTATAAGAAAACTTTATACTATTAGTAGAAATATAGGTCTTATGACACGATTCAGCCTTGGTTTTTATATATGTTTATATATTGTTTTGTTAAAACTAAAGTTAAGTTGCGGAAGATAAATTCTGTATATTACGTTAAAACTTTTGGAATAGAGATTGGAATTAAAGTATAAATAATTTTTCATCGATATTTAAGATGAAAATGTACGGATATGTCAATTTTTATTTTCAATGGCGAGTGTTTCTAGAAATATTGATAGTCTATAAAGTATCCGTATATTATGTACTGTCATTTTTTTAATTGGATGTCCTAATGTGTTATATATTTAAAGGAAATCTTACCTGACAATTTCAATGATATAATACTTGTTTTTATTAGTTTAAAAGTTTAGCATATACAGAAATCGATATCCTTTTCCTAAACTCCCAGGGTGGGGAAGATAAGGTTATACATAGAGATGAAGGCAAATACACTCATATTCAGGAATATGTGTCAAACTCCCCCCGTTGGGACTCGAATACAAGCATACAGTGACATCCCTATTAGGGGACCTAATCTACGCAGTTCGATTAATATTGTTGCAGCTCTCAACAGAGAAATATAATAGATCACTTATTCATGTAGTAGCTACGGAGCAAAGTGCTGCACTTTTATTAACACCGCATTGGGCAACAGACTTGAATGATTATCATATTCTTTTGTCATCTATTATTTTCGTTGCTATCGAGATTAGCTTTTAAATTGGGATATTTTATACCTAATTAAAATTCTACTTATATTCCAGTTAGATTTACAGTATTTTATTATTGTTACTTACCTTGGCGAAGTTTATCTAGGGGCAAAATAATAATTAAAATCACTTTATGGGCAGATGATATTCGCTTATGGGCAAATAATTTTAAAATAGTCTACTATAAGAACATGTTTGGTAGAAAGGCCATTTTTCACAAAAAAAAAAATGAAAACAGGGTTATGAAGACTCTGCATCTTCCGTTTCATATATTCAGTCTCAATTAATAGTTTGTACTTGCAAACTAGTTAACAGCATTAATTGAAAGTAATTTAATGATTAATTTATGTACTAAAATGTCATTTCATATTAAAAATAGAAGAATAGATATATTGATTATTCTTAGTTGCAATGACAAACGTCGATTGTAAGTGGAAGGAGGTAATCTTTTTATTAAGAAATATTTCAACAAAAAGTAAATACAATAGCGGAAAAAGTTTGGAAAGGGGTCGCGTTAGAAATCAGAAAGGAGGTGGATGTCTTAGAGTACAACCAAATACTAAGCTTGGTGTCATACTTCCAAATTCATACGTCAAATTTAAATATTAAATAAAAACTAGCATCCACACAAATTGACAATTCATGAAATATACTTCAGATTAGTTTTTCTGTTGGTTTTTGAGCTGACATTGAGAACATACAAAAGTATGATATTGAACAACAGAAAATTTTCACTGGATGCGTGAGTGTCAAATACCAATACAAAGTCTAATTTTGAATGATGATAGTGGAGGACAGAGCTTTAGAGATATTTCTTAAAATGCAATAACTTAACAAATGTAAATGGAATTTTTAAGAGAAGAATTTCTGTGCTTGGTTAAGTGTATTCTACCGAACAGAATTCAGATCCATATCGTTATGGTTTCAGCAGAATGGAGAACCACTGAGCATGAAAGATGAATTCTGAACTTTCTACATCAAACATTTCAAGGTCCCTAGATTAAACAAAGGGAGTCTGTTGTTTGACCGGTTCGTTCTGTGAATATCAATCCATGGTATTATTTTTATAAGAGTACTTGAAAACCAAAGTATACATCACAAAACTATTTAGCATTAACAATTTGAAAACGAGAATTGAAAATTAATTTTGCGATATTATACGCTAGGAAATTATAAATGTTTTTATAATTTAAATAAATTTGAATAATAAACTTCAATAAAGTAAAAGAAATTAAATACTTAAGCTCAAATCGAAGACTCAGTTTAAGTGCATTATATATATATATATATATATATATATATATATATATATATATATATATATATATATATATATATATATATATAATTAATTTATCTATTATTTATCTATTTTACTAAACTACTATAAGGACTGCATTGAAAGAGGTACTTCAAATTCGGACACCCTGTATACAGCTAATATTTCTTGAAACATTCTCAATTGTAAAAAAACGGTGATATATCCGAGCATTTCGTTTAATTATCGACAAAAACTATTTTATCAATTTTATGCCAAACTTTAGCCCCTTGCTATTGATGTAGTACGTAGACAAATATAATTATCATATATTAATTAATTAAGTGTTATAAAGATGCTGTAATCCTTACAATATTTTTCTAATATTTTTGATATATGTCTGAAATCAAGAGATAATAAATATTTAATATTCTCCATACCATTCTTTTATCATGATCAAGTACATACATATAGGAAAGGGCCTGAGGCTTCACGGTTGTCATTTTGCTTTATACATGCACAAGTGGGACTTTTTATTCATGTATAACACACATATTGCTATATCCTTACAAAATATTCCATACTTTATTAGCACACTTTATGTGTGTCATAAAGTATTTTTTTTTCTAAATCCGAGAAATTTATGATAGTTATTAATTTGGAATGAAGATTATCAGAGTACAATTTGAATATAATTTAAAAACTTTGGTGCATTGTTACTATTAGTCTTATGTTACAAATAAGATATAAGTTATGCTCACGCATTCACACTAACCGTAAATCTTTACCCATGTCATGTAAAACAAGAGACCAAATTAACTTCTGGTGTAGTTTAGTGAATAAATAGCATTTATAAAAATAGAATGCCATTGATATATACTGGAAGTAGCAAACATCACATTTGTGTCGCTGATGGATTTATACATAAGTCCTCTTAATATATTTTATTATTCAGTTTATACATGGAAGCAGGTAAAAGTTAAACTTATGACATGATTGATCAATGTAAATTTCGCCTTTATAAGTTCTCGTGAATATAGTCGCGATATGGTAAGTAACGTACCCTTCGTTGCTCCATATTGTCTATTCTATCAGTTTTTATTGGGATGTAATTATGTGCATATTAGGAAACATGTGTGTATACAAAATATAACTTTTGGAGAATGACAGAAATGAGATGATATAAATGTAGTGAATATTCCCGTAAATGTACTCATTAATACACAGAGGAACCAGAAATATGTAAATTTAGAAAGTTCATTTTTTTCAAATACCATCCAGTAACATGTTATGTTTAACAAATTGCTATGTTTAACAAATAAAAAGTGCAAATATAACCAGTGAATGTTTTGATTTTGTATAAATATTAATTTTCACCAAGTAACGTCCCAATCAATTCAGAACATAATAGTGTATTATTAAATTTATTTTTAAATAAAATTAAATTCAAAAGATTGCAATAGGGATGCAATTAAAAACAAAAAAAGTTAAGACTATTCTAACTGTACATTTTAGCATTAAAATTAGATGACGTAAATTTTAACGTTAAAATTTAATATAATAATATCAAATTTCAGTATTACATGGCATACCGTAAATTATACTTGCTTCACATATAGGCACATTTGTTTACATATATACATATTATAGATTGACTTCAATTATTACATTGTTTCAGCACCGACATGTATTTGTATGCAGTAGATCCTGTCCTAAATACAGTAGTAGATATGGAGCGATTGCAAAGGCAGGTGTAAAATAATTTATAGTAAGCAAATTAATGACAATATTAAATCTTTTCCAGGATATTAAAAACAAAACATAACGAAATTGAAGAAAGACTTGAAGGACCTAAGGTTCTGTCCTTTGTTACTGGACGGTTGGAGAAAACCCATCACAGAGGCCAGAGAGTTCTCCTTTCTTCCTTAGAAATTGGAGTTGTCATATTAGGCTGCATTGTTTTCGTCGGTGCATTAATAACTGCTATTTGCGTTTTATGTGTAAGAAGAAAGAAACGAAGGTAAAATATTGTATTGGTTGTGGATCTAAAAAATAATTCATTTAGTAAACAATCTCAATTAAATTATGTGAGTACGTGTATATTTTCTATGATTCGCTTATCTATATTTTGGCTTAGAAATCCAAAAAAAAATCTTGGTAATATTTTTATTGAAAATTATCGTCCTAAAGAATAAAGACATAAATAAAACGGGTATAATAAGGCAAAAGTAATAAGGCATAAATCATTTAGTACGCCCAGTTTACGAGTTCTAGAAAGCCTAATATTTAAGACAAATAATATATGTCTTTCGCACAAACTACTACCTGATAAGAATTAAAAACAATATATTAAATTATTACTGAGACACGTTTGGGTCATGATATATTCACAGAAATTATAAAATGAGTAGCTTTTTTTGAGAAGATGTGAAGGTTTGTCCTTTTTCATTCATGATACATATTGATTAAAACGATACCTGATATAAAGAACTGTCTTCAAAAGTTGGAAGTTAAAAATAGTTCCAAGTAAAGCGAAGCATAGAAAGCATGTATATACCTAATACAAATTTAGATTATAGAGTTTATTCTGTAATACCATTCGCTCATGTATTCATCATTAATAAAAATATTTACATATTCTCATCATCATCAAGTGTTATTAAGTAAGCACCATTTCTGAAACGAATTTTAAGCCTACATATTGTGGTAGCATTCAAAGGCCTACAGCCATCTAGTGGAGTAACTTTCAAAGTTGTGTCGTTGTTATTTTCAAATTTATTTTGATGTCCTGTTGTTACTCGAAATTTAAAAATAAATAATTTTAATAGTTAGAAATCAAGAGGATATTGCCATAGCAGTACTTGGATGTTAGTTTTGTTAAGCATTGGTGATGCAAAAAGTTATGGCCAACACAATATGATAAGGAACAAAGTCATGTAGAGCCAATATACAATATATAATGAGGAGCAGAACAAATTAACATCTGTCTTGTAGATTTATTCTCAAAGTATCTTCAGAAAAAATATACAAGACAAATGTTAATTTTTTCTGTTCCTCATTTTATATAAACTGTAAAGATAATTAACGAAATATCAATATGAGTTCGGCGATGAATTCAACGACAGCACAACCCATGTATAAATGAAATATAGAATATATGTCATTACACATATTAATAATATAAAAGTCGTAATATATACATAGGCCATGGTAATATTGACTTTCAGCAGGTTTTAATGGTTTAATAGATAACATTATAATTAACCAAGGTTACTAATTTAAGTCCTACCCCAGGTAGTTTATTCTTATTACACATCCTTGTTGCGCTATTGTCATTGACAGTTGAGTTGTTTTTCATTTAAAAAAATTTCATTTACAAGCGGTTGTAAATTTACGTTTACCTTTTTTCAGTTTTTGTCAATTGTGTATGCAAATGTATCAAAATAAATTGAAATTAATGTGATCATATAAATTGATTCTAATTCGTTTTACATTAGTTAGTAAACCCTTCTCATTAGTACTGTACTATTTAGAAGCGTATGCATGGTGGTGTGCATGGTACAGGCTTTCATTTCTACGGGATTTAGTTTAGATTTTAGTCTTTATATAGTGATGTGGAAATCAATATTATGCTTTCAGTCACATAGTCATTGCAACATTTTAATTTATACTACACCATTTATAGTTAGTGATTTTATTTTGAGTGTTTATTATTGCTTATAGCTCTAACCATTGTCAATGTTAATATGTTTACCTTTATCATTTCAATCGATGACGTACCACATCACTATACCTCCTAGTAAATCTTTTTCTGGTCTTTTGCATGCTTAGAATGCTCGAGAAGAGTTTCTCTCAGCCATTGGGTTACACAATAGCGGCAGGCGCTCTTGGGAAACCCGGACTTTTCCCGTCCACGTTCGCGGAAGACCTCCATTATACTGGCGCAGGCGTACACGACATGACGCAGTCTCCTACTGGATACCCCCATCGGCACGGATCTAGCTGCTTCTCGATGACCACACGGCGACCGCATTTCAGGGAGCGGTCCAGGAGTTCGGGATGCATTGAGAAGTCCGTCACTTCTTTGCACTCCAGCGGCCATGACTCGGGTATAGCGGATGGGGCGTTGCATTGCCAATGCGGGCAGTCCAGTAGTCAGAGTTCAGACGGTAGCTGCAAGTAAGTAATATTTATAAAAAGTTTTAGTATATTTCCTTCGAAGAAATAATTTATTCTCAACTTAAATTAAAATTATATTCTCATAGATATAATATCATATATATTCAAACTTATAGTCGTTATTCAATGGTATGTTTAAAATTTATTGTATAATAGTGGATTATAGTGGTATTTTATCTATCGTGATATGAGCACAGAACATTAGTTCATTTTCACTTATACACTTAATCATACCCTCTAATTGCATTCATATGAACCAATCATTTGACCTAAAAATTCCAACTAGGCATTTTATTATACGAGGGCTTTCTAAAAAGTAAGTTTCTTATTTAATTTTGTGAATTCTTTAGACGCTGAAAAACGATCGGAAATATGAAGAAAATATATATTTGCATCCATCAATATTATATATAATTTCTCAATCTAATAACCAGATTTTGTATAAGGATGTATTAATTTATTATAACCTATTAATTCATGGATGTAATCATTTATTGCAAATACTATCTTTTATTTCAAAAACTAATATTATACATTCATTTATTATGATGTATTTATTTATTTTAAGGTAGTAGTCATTTTTGTAATACACCCCGGACCACTGTGTGCTAGCGTTGTCAACACTTAGAGAAGAAATGTCGTGTAGGGTTAATATGAAAGTCTCTATTATCACATAGCATACGAAAATGTTGCTAGGTTACCGTGTCATAGTAGCTAGCTTTTGGTATACATGGAGAAACTTGTTTTTATTTTTTTGCGCCTCTATTCATCGTTTTTACTAATTGAATCTCAAATAATATGTAAGAATGTTGGCATATTATTTACAACAATTTAGCCATACTAATATACTCTAGACTAATCTAGGTAGAATAGGTGGTTAGAATACATTACTATTAGATAAACTTCAATACTTCTGTACTCATAATATAATCTAATGATGCTAATTAAAACTATTTTTATTCGCAAAAGACATATAATAATAAAATAAAATAATATAATAATAAAAATACATCGAAAACATGGCTTTCTGCATTACAAATAATATTGTGACGTTATTAATTAATTATTAATTATTTTCCAAGTGTTTACAAATAGTCCAATATTTTGTATTTTAAAAACATATGTTGTTAAGAAGGTAGGATATAGTTGTCAAGCCAAATGATCTACTCTCGCAGTTTAAGATTATAATACACGGGACATACCCTGAAATTTCTTAAGCTAAATACCTATTTATCCACGGAGTTCCTATTTAAAAAATTAAAATACATCAGTTTTCTTGTATATAATGTTTAAGAAAAATAAATTAGTGTATTTAAATGACAATACTATTATCAGATTTCGGTCCAATATCAGATGGGTCTATTTCATCTAGATTTCATAAACAATGTCGCGATGTCGCTAATTTCTATGAATTGTCACTATAGTAGGGACAAGTTGCTATGGTTGGCAACACTTTTGAGTGCGTAAATATCTAATCCAACTGCAGACCACAGCTTTAACATAAATTCTTTGAAGTGTTGCCTTTCTAAGTAGTCTTTGAGATGGACCATAATATAAAAATCGCAAGTGGCTTAATCAGGAGAATAAGAAGAGTTTATTTCCCATTTGACAGAATTCAACATAATTTAGGTTTTTGGTGGGGAGTGAGTACGTGCATTGTCATGGATAAGCAATACTTTTCTCAATAATAAATTAGGTCGTTTCTGCTTTATCGCCGATAGAATATTTCTGAAAATATCACTGCAGGTATCCAAAGAAATAGTGATCTTGTGATGGTATTTGATTATCAAAGTACTCTTGGAGTCCTACAAAACTATTGCCATCGAATCGAACCATCTCGGTACAATTCGGGAACTGTAACCGGTACGTAATGGTCTAGTGCACTTTACCTCGTGGATGGAATAGTGCAACCATATTTCATTTTCCGTTAAAATTTGATAAAAGCAGAGTTTTCAGGTGGCTGGTGGTTTTTCATGAACATATATCAAAAGACGAGAGTTCACCTCGGATAGACTTTTCTGCACCTAAGTTCATGAGTAATAATTATTCCGACCTAAGCAGACTGTAAAAAATGTGCTCAATAGTCACATGTTTATTCACTTGAATGAGGATCTGAATTGCATTCATTGCTCTTAGATTTCTGATATATGTGGAAGGTGTTTCACAACATTACTAAGCGTAACTAACGATGAGCAACAAAATTTGTTCCTGTCGAAAAAAAGAAAAAATATAAACGATTTGTGTGCCATTTCAATATTCATTAATATATAAAGAGATCAAATATCGAAAAATGTTCACAAGCGACCCATATACTAGTCCAAAGAGTAAAAGCATTTGAGGATTTGGCATAGAGAACATTATTATGATCATGCTGGACATATACCTCATAAAGCTATCAAACACACACACACACACACACACACACACGCACACACACAACAATATCGTAAATGTAGCAACTTTACCCTTTTGTGTCCTTTTGTGTAAGTTTAGTGTAGTAGTTTAGCGTTGGGTTGTTTTCAGCATATTTGGAGAATTATATACTCTAATGAAAATGTATTTTAAAGAGAAATCTGCTGAATTCAAGTTACTATACGTAATCAAGGGAAATGTAACTATAGTGTGTATAATATCGTATTGTATAATATAATATCAACTTAAGACACATACACACAGTATTTTGTGCTTTATCTTGGTTGTGAATGAGACAACTAACAAAAAATTAAATAAAGTGGTACATACTATTGTGTGCTGTGTATGTGTAAATGACAGTACTGTTTCGTTACTTAATATATACTAGAAGGGCTCTAAATACTGCAGAGAAAGTCATACTTAATATGTTTCTTTTAAGTGGTATCTTAATCCTAAGCACTGCTGCTGAATAAACGTTCAGCACGAAAAAAGTTACAACATATTTACAAAAGACATATCATCACATAATTCATATACATCTGTCTCTTGATATATGCCGTATGTTAATGGATATTTGAAGTTAATTATTTTGTATTCGCAACAAAAATCTATATCTTTTGTCACCAGAGCGAGGACCGTTATTTTTCCGAATATACCGCTGCCTCCAGAGCTAATGTAAATACGATTAGGAATGTGCCTTCGGAGAATCAAACGTAAGCGAGCTTTGAAGTGTGGCTAAAATATTAGCATAAGGAGAGCCCCAATAGAAGGATGTTAGTTACTTTGAGATGCATCGCGATATAGGAAAATTAAAACTTCAAAATGATCATAATCTTTATGGTAGATATGCAATTTTCTGTGTAAATATCATAAATCATAGAAATTGCCTTTCAACCTATTTCAAAAGTTGGCAATGAGTGTTATATATTAAATACCGAATAATACAATCGTATTCTAATTTAGATCATATAGGAGATCAAAATAAAATTTAAAGTTTTAGAAGACTCTGTGCAGTTGCGATATAATATATAAAGCCATAAGTTTTAAATGCACCTAATATCACATTATTTATATAATCAGTAAATGTAAATGTAAGGTTATGCTTAGGACATCGAATATTCTAACACGACTAATAATCTTGAACATGGTAGTAATGATATTTAGATTAGATTTAGAGATATTAATCTAGATCTACCAAATACTTATTCCCGTAAATTACATTTTATATCTCATGACTGCCATATTCTAGTAATGTTTCCATTACTTTACATTTACTGATATTTAACGTCAGATAATTTGGTTCACACGAGGATGCGATCTTGTTAACACATTCTTGAATATGTATACAATCCATTGAACTGATCTACATATAACAATTTCTCACAGAAAACAGCATCAGGCAGATCGTTGATCAATAATAGGAATAAGAAAGGTCCTAAATTTGAACCTTGATGTACCTCAACATGGACAGAAAGATATAAAAGTAAATTCTTGATATCTCACAACAAATGATCTGTTCGTTAGATAAGACCCGAAAAGGGTGATCTAATATTTCATTAAAATCCCAGTAACTTTATTCATTTACTATATCATGTTTACAGTAGTTACGAGGACTCACTACAATCTGTTCCACAAAGAAAAAGCAGAGAGGCTACTATGAGACAACTAAATAAATCAAGTAGAAATTCACAACAGCATAGATCCAGGAATAGGTCGATTACTGAAGACATTATTCCACCACCAGGAGGTCTTCTCCGTGTACATTCCCTATCCCATTTGTCTGGAGCTCCCTCGACTATTTTCGTACCTGGACCGTCGGCGCTTCGAAGGTCAACGGAGAGGCTTATGATGACTTGCCCGAAGAACCCGTGATATTACGCTATCCGTGATATTACGACGAACACTTATCAGTTATAAGTGATACCCAATGAGGTATTAAAAACTATGTGCGCCTTGATCTGCATTCCAGATATATTCTGATAATGAAAACTGCTTATGTATCGTCCGTATTTCCTGAAAATTTAAGGCAAGTAACTTTCTTTCAGGTACTCTTCATTGGAGCCTTGCAATAGCTTATACTTCCTATATACAACTTATATAAGATGCCTAAGCAATGCATAATCAAAGCAAATGATAGCTGTCTTATAGAAACCTCATTTCATGTGAAATTGAAGCTCAGACTATTATATAAAGAGAGAAATGTTTGGGACTTCCTTCCCCATTTGTTCTACTATTTATTTAATTATATGATATCCTTAATCATGTTTTGATGGGTGCGTACATTTTTCTGTATAAAACTAACCTTAAACAAATAATTTTCTTCTTGTATATTGATTATTAATCTAGTTACCAAGAAAAAACCTTACTTTTAATGACATGTATGTATATAATAATTAATAAGTTGTGTTTGTGTTATATGTTTCACTGTACACCACTATTTTATTAAATGTTCTGGATTATATTTATTGGCTATTTGCCTTTGTACAAAATAATATTGAACTGTATATTACTGTCAAAAGTTTATATTTGATTTACTGTATTATAAAATATAAACCTGTAACTTAAGTATTAGAATTATAGAGAAATTAATATAACTATTTTCTACCAATGGCCCCGAGTGCAATATTTGTAACATTATTTGTATATATACATTAACGTGTACATAAGAAATAAAAGTTTTATAAAAATGTTTTATAAATGAAAACTTTATGACGGTATTATGTTAACTTCCTAAAATTAAAATTATTTTTCTATTTTTAAATAAGATTTCAGTGTATACAAAGTGATAATATTTCATTAAACTTTACGAAATTTTAAAACTTACCGAAACCAAATTTGTTTTTCTGCTTACAGAAATTTAAAATATCGTACTTTATCTAAATAAGATTTCAGTGTATACAAAGTGATAATATTTCATTAAACCTTAGGAAATTTTAAAACTTTACCAAAATCAAATTTGCTTACAGAAATTAAAAATATCGCACTTTATCTTACTGTATGTGACTTACTGTACCATATGTGACTGTATACTTAAAAAAATATAATATTTCATTTACAATACTTTGATAATGTTTCAAAAAAAATTTTAATTTGAAAACGATTATGCGATGTATATAAATAAAAATGATGAGTTAATCATATGTACTAGTTATTAACATGACTTTTAATATAAATAGACTGTTTGTTATTATCCTTAATGCAAACGTACAATTATTATTAGTTCTATTATCTTGATATTAACTCGATAATCAGTAAATGTATCAATAATTATTATTAATTGATTATTTTCAAGACACGATAAGTACAAGTTGTAATTTTATTACCAATATGCTGTAAGTGAGTGTTATATCAAAGAGTGAGAGTTATATATAGTCAGAAAGTCCATCGGTATGTTGAATATCATCGAAGAAGCAATAATGAAAAATGTTAGAGCCGGGTTACTCATAATCGTAATATCATCTATATTTGTCAGTATGACTAGAGAGATTCTGTAGCTTGTCTGAATTATCTATCTGGGGTTATATTATATTTAAAGCTTGAATTGAATTATCCTAAACAAATTCAACGAAATTTTGATTTCATATATTACTCAAACAGTATAATGAATAACACCTTCAGTTTCTATTGATAACTTCATTTTTTTTTGAGCATTCAATTTAAGTCCCATCTCCTTACTCCCCTCCTCAAAATTGTTAAACAAATACTATCAAAAATAAAAAATATAGTGTCCCTCAAATATAGCCCACTTACGTCTTGCCAAAACCCATATTCTTACAAATAAATACCATGTAATTTTTATACAAAAATCCATGTTTTAATTAGTAATGTTTTAGTTAGTTTAAAATATTTTACAATGTTCTAATGATAATTGAATTAGTTCTCCCACAAAATATCGATTTATTCTAGGCGTCTGTTATGATGAAATATATCGTGAAATTTAAACTTTCTGAAGATGAAGAGATCGAAAATTATAATTTTTGTTATATTAATTTTCGTCAGTTACGTACACGATAATAATTAAAGTAATGCTATATATAATAAATATCTGTTGATATTTGACAAGATAATTTGTCATACCACGAGTAATAAAGATCCATGAAATCATAAAAAATACTGAATAATATACATATAAGACCCTTACAAATATCAAACTGATGTATAGAGTACAATATTAATATAATTACAGCTATAATCATTAAAATGCTTTATGAAAGTTAGCTGACTGGGCTGAATTAGCGCAAATATCATCGATAGTAAAAATGAAGCAATTGCTGTAACGTCCATCATTTGGATGGGCAATTAACCGACTTCTACATAAATTCTAGAACCTAGTATGTCAATGGATAGGCGAGGTTCGTGTAGAAGGCATATCATTGCTTGATTGGGATGTATACCTCCATATACCTTATACACTATATATTAGGTAAGTACTAAGTAAATTTCTATACATGCTTTTGATAACAATTGAACAATTTTCTATGAAGGTGATACTATGAAGCTGAATCTACGAAGGTGAGTTAATTAATAGGTGTTACGAGTATGTGAAGTATATATTGATGCAACTATATCATGGCTAACTCTATCAAGAATTAATTTAAAATTATCATCGAGGCTTTTATATCAATTACAACATGCTTTTGATCGATTTTCAAAAGTTCCTGCCCAATGTTTACAAATCAGTTTTCTACATATTTCAAAGAACTCACCATTATAAGAAAGATTTAGTCAATATGACCTTTATATAAAATTACAGAAGCTTTTGCAATATTAGTCAAGATAAAATACTTTTTCATTGTTAAACATATGTCAATTATAAAATGTTATTTAGCTGCAAGCTTTGGATACATTTGAAAAACTTGAACTTTATTAAGAAATAGCAAATTAGTAAGTAAAAGTAATATTTACCTTATGTTTCAAACCAACCGATAATTTTACAAAGAGAAATGAGCTCAAGATTCTTATTTTCTTACCTATATATTTATACAACTATACAAAATATATACTTGAAGTCACACGTCTTGATATTGTCATTAACCAACAATAACTTAGAACTAACACTCTTTGAAACCCTTTGCTTTAACCATTAACTCCCAATTTTAACCATCATATTAATTTACGTATTCCATATTTCATAACATTTAGTTCCTATTATTATTAATATCAGTATCAAACAAGGGCGTAGCCAGGGGAGGGCAGGGGGGCACGTGCCCTCCCTGGCCAGGCGTCGCACTTCGAATTTCCCGCGCGTCTGATACATTTGCAGCAGTTGAAAATGTAGGGTGCAGACTTCTGACTTTACATGAGCAGCAATAATACAAACCGCAGCAGCAGCAAATGCATGCTACTGGCTGTCAGTCATTTATTTCTAAAAGCACAGAAGCATTTGCTCTTCCTGCTTCTGCAGTTTGCATTATTGCTGCTAATGTAAAGTCAGCTTAACTATTACAGTCAGTGGTTACCTCAATTAAGGAGCTTCTAATTCTTATTATCATTAAAATTAAATATTATTATTATTTCAGGGGTAACAAATTTCAAAAAGTATTACTGCAAAAGTCAATATTTTTGTAAAAGTGAATTTATCATTGAAATTCTGAAGTGTCAGGAAAACGCGTGACCTTGAACATTCTAAAAATTTTCGCCTAAAATAAAAAATAGCATGCCGCCTAGCGGCGTCCTTGATTTGCACACGCCCCCCTCCGAAGACCAAATCCTAAAACCGCCATTGCCCCCCCGTGTTCAAAATCTACGTCCATAGGCTCAAATTAATATTGTTTTTTACATTATTAAAAATTAACACTTTCAATACCAGAAAAATTCTTCCTTGATTTATATTTATATGATACATGCTTTCCATTTTTCTTTTCTTGTGAGCATAAATAAATATTGCATCTACAAGCGACTGATGTTCTGACATCTGATTATGACAATCTTATCAGGTTAATATAATTGAGGATACTTATAATCTTTGTAAATATCTAATCCGAAATATCCTTTAACAATATACATATACTACCGATAGCCTCGCAACATTACATGACAATCTGATGCGAAATGCCGCCATTAGCTCATAAATAAGTTTATTCTAACATTAACGCTTATCCTGTTAGTAATAAATTTAAGGGTATCAAACCCGCCGTACTCTTATAAATTTAGCACCAGGGCTAGTGAACGTATGGATCGGTCCAGGAAATTTGTTTTACTACACATATCCGTGAGTCGCTTGCGTCAACCGAGGCACATCAAATTAAAGACAAAACGACAAGGTGAAAATTATTACAGTGCTGCCTTGGACAACAATGACTCGGGCCTGTGAAAATTGCAGGGTTCAATGACCCATTGATAATAAAAACTACTCATTAAGAGTTGTCTCTAAAATCGCGGAATTTTCTAGACATTTCTCATTAGTATGTAACGCAAAATATAATACTAAGGACGCAAAAAAGAATATTATATTCTCGGACATTTACCACGAGAAAAGTTACTACTACAGAAACTACTATAGGTGTCCTTTCGATTAACCATATTGAAGTACCAGGTGAGCAAATCTCGATATTTTTACAGGAAATCTCGCTATAGGAGGTATGGAATATTTTATAATTGACTAAGTAACTCAATGGCGAAATTAACTATTTTTGATTACTTTAATAAAATAAGATTTTTTTGAAAGAGAAAATTTCTCTCATTTGAATATGCCATGTAACTCCAGTAAACTATTCGAGTTGATTAATTTACATTTAATATGGTACCTTGAGAGAAACAAACTCCTTTAAAAGTTCTAAATAGGAAGTATATTTAGGAAGTATAGATCGATCATTGATCAATTAGTCCTTCTCAGCGATCATGTTTGTCACTGAAAAACAACCATTCATGAACACGATCCTAATTAGTTCAAAGGCGTCACGATAGCGTACACTGACTCCATCTATTTTGCTGTAACCAACCAGGGTTACAGCAAAACTTCGTTGAAAATCACTCGACTTCAGTGACGTTGTGATTTCCTAACGGTCATGTACCCGAGAGGTACATATACAGGATGATTGGGCAAGTCAGTGCCAGTGCTACGTGACGCTCTTAACATCAGAAGTAGCAGCCAAGTTTTAAAGAAATGCCGAACTCTAGGTATTTTATGTAGTCGAGTTCCACATAAATTGATTCTTGAGAATTAATCGTGCTATATTGTACAACATCGATCACCGACGAAATGAACAGTTTTCACCGCCACTATTTTATTAACATATTGAACGACCACCGAGGGAGAACAACCACCCAGGACTTGCAGCGAAAGATGTTGATCACCTCGCGAGTTAGCGGACGGTATCTGGTGCCATGGTTCGCTGCCGAACAACGGAAGTATATGCCATACCAGAGACGAGATTGGAGGCCATCAGGGTGGAAGCAGACCAGCCGAGAGGAAGCCGGTACATTCGTTCCATTCTCCTATATTGCGTCCGTCCACTCTCGGTATCGCGCAGAATGCCATCTTAATACCAGCTCGTTGATGGAGCGTCCACCACTAGTGAAAACAAGAAGAGGAAGAAACCAGTTAAGCATAGTGACCCAGAGCCAGGAACTTTGTCTTCCAAACGCAGAACCACCGTGGTACTACCTCCGCCCTCGTGGAAACAGTAGAAACCCTGAAACGAGAACGAGCACCAAGAAATGCGATATCTTAAACCAGTCCGTCCGCGACGAGAGCAAAAGCTCGAACAGGATTCTGGAGGCTTATCTGCGTGCCGGCCACACCTCCACCGTGATTTAGGGGTGGAATATGTCTATCCAAGCATCGGCATGATTTTCCGAACGGCGAAGCATGGAGAGATAGTTCTTTGATCCATGACCTGGTAGTCGAACCGAGAGTCAACCCGTTGTGCCTCCGTCCAGACGACCACGACGCCCGGCATCATCCTTCCCAGCAAACTAGGGAAGAAAATAAGCTGGAGAGATGGGAATAGAAGTGAAGTCACCTAAAAGAGGAGACGAAACAGCGACATATCACCTGGAGCTTTTTTTTTGTGAGGCAGGAGAAAATCTTCGAAAGACACCTAGAATTCCAAGTAGTGTAGAATTCGTGATGCGGGTCTGTTGCTTCACGCCTACTAACTAAAAACTCTAGCCGCTTTACCTAGGTACTTCTACTTTGATTTTTATTTTATCTACTCCCTGTTCTGCTCTGGCTACGATTATCCGCTTTCTTCCATTTGTCTCGCTCTTTCTTCCTCCTCTTTCCTTCTAAAAAAATCTCGCGTGAATCTCGTAGCCGCCTCTCATGCGCTTTGTCCGCATAAGATTATTTCCTGAAGGTTCTCTTCCTCGACGATCATGCCACATTCACTAGCAAGTCTCTGGTTTCTCCGACTCCAGTTTCTCCACGTGAAAGCATGCCTCGGTTCGTCCATCTCGTCTCAATGATGGCATCTATGCCATCTATTATCTATCGTTTTCTAGATCCTCTTGGTATATGTCCCGAAACTTCCATGTCCAGTCAACAACTGAGGCAGATAATAATCCATCTCCCCCCTCGCTTCTACTACACCATCTCTGCAGGTCCCTAATTACCCTTCTCCTCCATTCTGTATGAGTGCACTCTCTCCACCTTCTGCTCCATTCGTTCATTGTCTCTTCTCTAACTGTTGCCTTTTCCTTCCCTCATCTAAACATCGCGCCCCTCTTCTCGGCCAGTATTCTATCGGTAATAGGTATTTGTGTCGCTGTTACCAAGGCCGCCTCGGTACACATCGTCTTATATGCGCAGGCGCATCTGATCACGATGTCTCTCTGCATCGCTAGCAGCGCATTCCTGTATGTGCGATATTTTAGTGCCGAGGACCATATCTTGGTATCGTACAGCATCTTAGCCATCGCCACCGTACAGAAAAGGCACCTCTTCGTTTCTGAAGGTTCCCTTATTCTGGGCATCAACTTCATCAAGCTGTTTATCAGGCCGTTCTTCTTGTCCATCGTTCTATTTATATGGTCTCCGAAGCTAAAGTTCCGCCCATGCCCAGGTACGTTAGGGCTCCTTTCTCTGGCCTTATTTCCTGCCCCGCCACACTAAAGCCCCTATGTGGTGCTCCCTCCTTCCCGCTATTATCAAATTATATGTGTGTTGTCAGTTGCCAATCTTAAGTCTTGCGATTAACCGTAAACATAAAAGCTGGAGTTGTGGAAATAAAGTTGGAAATAAACTGTTTAAATGGGGCCACAGGGAATTTTCCGTATTTCATACAGTTTCCTCAATTGTTGCCAACTCAAGGTGGAAGTTCTTTATACAACGTCTCACACTCTGGAGATTGAAATTCCACAGGGTTCACATTATGTATAACTCTCTTCTCCAATTCTATAACTGTTTACTTCGTGAACCATTTATAGTAATAATAACTAAGTGATAATAACTTACAGGGAATCAACGAAAGTATTAAGCATTACTTTGAATTCTATGCTCACGTGGTGCTCCATATTAATATTGTATAATATGCTTAATACGTACTAAACGTGTACTACATATAACTTGGTATGTAATACAATTAATTAACTCGAGAGTGAACAGAGAAGTACTTCTCAATCTTAAACTATTCAGAGTTGACTATGGATTATATGCCTCGATCCAAAACACTTGATTACACTTCCTAGATTCAATACAATATAGTGAAATAATATTAACCATTCCGCAAGAAGAATTCCGCACAGTACCATTTGTTTTTTGCAACAGTTGCTTCTTGTACTGAAATTGTAACTTCCGACTTAAAATACAGGAGAAAACTTTATTTAATTGTACCAATTACTCTTGACCTACATATACTAATTACGCGTTTATCATATCTGAAGAGTAATTTGAGAATTTTCAATAAAAACTAACATTTGCTTCATCTCAAACGTTATAGAATCGCCCCGTAGAAAGTTATTCGAGAGCTAACTTCCATTTAAAATTTACGATTCATAAAAAGAGTGACATAAGTAACCTTATGTTGATGTATCAATCAATATGATACATCAGCTATAAAATACTCAGTAAATATCTTGAATCTAAAGAATATACACAGGTGGACCAAAACCAGATAATTGTTTATGAAGCGCTATTACAATGTCCAATAAAACATATCATGGACATTACCTCCAGCCTGTCCTATATCTTCAGCTGAGTTACATATAATCTGGCAAGCTTAATGACACTGTCGTGTGTCCCTCTATTCGTCCTTTTTTATGTGTATCGAGCCTTCAAGCTTTATAGAGTCCTTGAACGACAATTTCGCCGAAAATCTACTAATCAAACAAATAATCTTCTTACTATATTGAGTGAGTACTATTAACTTAACTTTACTGTTTGTGTGGACTCCTAGATGCGTCGGTATTAAAGGAAGCGAATTGGCAGATATAAGCACTCATCAAGCACAAAATGAAATCCCAGATGTTGCAATTCGTTCACAAGGCATAAAAACCTATACAGAACATAATATTCGAGAAGACGGGTGGAGATAATACAGAGACAAAATTAAAAGAAGTAATACTCTCGATTGATAAGTGGAAGCTACCTTTGAATTTATGGAGGAGAGAACAAGTACTATGCCGACTTAAAGCAGGACACTAAGATATAAGTTCGGTATATATATTACAAGAAAATAGGTCCCTATTTTATGAAAGATGTGGCATTGAATTAATTAAAGTACATTCCACTTACCAATAAAGATATCGCGATGAATCTATTAGTTTAAATATTTCAGAGAAAATTAATGATGGAGGTGAGATGATCAATCTCGGAAGTCGATGCCACTATGCGTAAAAAATAATTGATCAATTAATATGATAACGTTATTCGATAACAAAAGCATATGAATGATGGCGTCTTCTGAAATTTAAAAACCTAAACACAACTTAAGGCTATAAGATAAACAAGTTTTTTAGGTTTCCACTCATTTTCTGGCATAAATGCCATACAATGTATTTGCATATAGTAACTTATCTTTGAAGAAATAAAGATTGACTTCTTAGAATCCATTAGATAGCAAGTTTTCTCAGTTAAGAATAAATTATATACCAATGATTTCTTTTAAAATACCGACTTGGCCTTTGATTATAATTTGATTCTCTAACTTTAATATATAACATAATACCGACTCTAGTGGTTGAATATAGAAATCAAGTAACTTTAATAAAATATTCCTTTGGAAATAGTTTGGAAACAGGGTATCATCTGCCAACGGTATAAAATTATGTATTTTCAACTTCAGTTGCCAAATGTTCCCTGGAAAATTACGAATTTTATCATTAAATCTGCGAAACATAACCTGGAAGGAATGACTAGCTTCTTACGTTAATCTTTGTAATGAGTTTTGACAATTGTTTCTACTTTGAGACTAACAGTTTGTGCCACTCACATATATTGTGATGTGTACTAATATTTTTAAGTGGCATACAGTTAGCAACAATGATTTCGACTGATAGTCAATATAGCCTCTAAATCTAAATTCAAATAACAAGGTTGCATAAGAACAATCCAAAAACTTTGTTATTTAACTTTTAATATTAATTAGGAAGTAATTATTAACACACGAGAATCATCCTTGTAGGCAATATATTTAAAAATGCCAACTCAACGTACTATATGCAACATATTCATTAAGAATACATTTAAGGACAATAAAGATAATAGCACGAATATTTATATTTACATGCTTAGAACGTCTGCCTCGATTTGATAAACAGAAGAGTTATCGTTTTAGAAATTATTAAAAACATTCATTATGTAATTTATTTTCTATATCTTTAATTTTGTTAGACGTTTTATCTTTTGAGTTTTCAGGTGTTCGTACACAATCTATTTAAATATATTTTTTAATGATGCAAATTAAAGTAAATCAAATAAAAGGTTGTAAGAGTTATTCAGGAGTAGATGTAGACAGCGACCACAACTTGGTAGTGATGAAAGCCAGATTAAAGCTCAAAAATCTGAAAACCCGGAAGGATAGGAAACGTATAAGTGTAGACACATTGAGGGATCAGAATATGAAAGATAAGTTTCAGGAGAAAACAGATCAATTAATAAATAAAGCGAGTAATGACGAAATCAAGAACGCAGAAACTGAGTGGAAGAGTATCAAGAATAGTCTAGATTCCGCGGCTACGGACGTTCTAGGACACGAGAGAAGGGAAGCTAGGAAGCCCTGGATAACGGACGAAATCTTAAACTTAATACAAAAGAGACGATGCTACAAAAACAGACGAGACGAGGAAGGACTGAAAACTTATAAGTCAATAAGGTGGGAAATCATTAAAAAGTGTAGAAAAGCGAAAGAACAATGGATAGAGGATAAATGCAAAGAAGTAGAAGATAAGCTCCAAGTAGGTAAGACCGACGAGGCTTACAAAATAATTAAGAGGAACTTCAGGGATATAGGACCAATAAGAGATGCCGGAGGATTATAAGAGGAATGTTATCGTTACTATACCAAAAAAGAGAGAAGCCGACAAATGCGAGAACTTTAGAACAACTAGCCTAACTTCCCACGCGTCAAAAATCTTAATCAGAACAGTGCAGAAGAGGATGGAAAATAGAGCGGAGGAAATACTAGGAGAAGACCAATTCGGGTTTAGGCGAAATAGGGGAACTCGCGAAGCTATTCTGGCGCTAAGACTAATGTTAGAGAAAACAATAGAAAAAGGAAAGAACGCTTATATAGGATTTTTAGATTTAGAAAAAGCTTTTGATAATTTTTAATCCGTACATCGAAGAGGCAATTAATGTGGTAAAAGATAGAGTGGATTTCGGGATTAAAGTACAGGGACAGAAACTAAAAAATCTTAGATTCGCGGATGATATAGCAGTATTAGCATCTAGTAAAGAGGAATTGGAATCAGAGTTAAACGAAATGGAGGCAGTGTTGACAGAGGAATACTAAATGAGGGTGAATAAAAACAAAACTAAAGTGTTAGTGTGCAGAGGGCGCGAGAACAGAGCCAAAACGAAAGTACAAATTAATAATGAAAGATTGGAGGAAGTTAAAGACTTCACTTATTTAGGAAGTAAAATAAATTGGAATGGAAGAAGCGATAACGATATAAAACAAAGAATAGCGCAGGGTCGAATAGCTTTTAACAAAAAGAAAGCACTTTTATGCTCGGGGGTAATAAACTTAGAGACAAGGATGAGATTTTTGAAAACGTATGTATGGAGCACGGCACTATACGGTTGCGAAACCTGGACGGTAGGGGAAGCAAGTAGGAAGAATTTAGAAGCTTTTGAGATGTGGTGTTACCGAAGAATGATGAAAATACCGTGGACTGATAGAGTTAGAAACGAAGAAGTATTAGAGAAAGTCGGCGAGAAAAGAAGTATGTGGAAAAACATAAAGAAGAGAAGAGACAGAATGGTAGGCCACTTGCTGATACATGGGGGAATAGTCCGCGATATTTTGGAGGCAGAAATAGGAGTGAAGAGAGGTAGAGGTAGACCTAGATTAGACTACTGCTCACAAATAGTAAGGGATGTGGGTTGTAGCACAATTAGTGAAATTCGTAGGTTAGCACAAGATAGGAAAAGCTGGAGGTTAGCGTCCAACCAGTCTTAGGACTAATGACCTCATGATGATGATGATGATGATGCAAATTAATAAAATTCTAATTGTGTAAAATCGAATGATAATGAAGGACACAGATTACGATTAATTGTTTAGTTATCATAAAATTCCTCATGTATGTAATGTTTTTGCATGCGTTGTGAGTCAGCTGTTGTTTGTTTTGTTGAGAATAACCTACATTTAGTTGATAATGTAGTTGTTCTATAAGAGTTATCTAAAAAATATACTCAGTTATTCTACGACAAGATACAGCCATCCAAACTCCAACCTTATTAAGGTGTAAACTTGTCTCCTTTTACGTATGAAGTTTATTTTCAGACGATATACGATAGTTTTTTCCCACTGGATAAATTATTAGATACCTACTAAGATGAAATCATGCTTTATGGGTAGATAACATTTTATTCAATAGTTTATCATTATTCAAATTATTATTGAACCAGTGACAGTAGTTCTTTCATTTCTCAAAATCAAGAGATTATAAATCTTGCACTACAGTGGCCCATTCAAATATAAGTTTTCTGCAGCGTTGTGCACGAAACCATGAGATTCCTAGAAATTTTATTTGGTTTTTAATTTTTAGGGAAACAGTATATAAGTGCCTATTTACCTAATTGAGCAGCAAGATGACGGAAATATTCAATTGGGTTATCAGTTAAATGTCGTATATATATATATATATATATATATATATATATATATATATATATTGTGGAAAGGAATCGTAGTCGATTTCTTTAAGATTTGAACACCAAGTTTTAAGAAGCATAAAGCACGAGCAGTTACAATGTTTCTAATATCTAACTTTTTATTCAATAATAATTATTACCATATACTTTAATTGAAGTAGTTATAAAGGCTATAATGATAAAGTGTATAATATCAATAAGTTTTATTTGTATCAAATATTCTTTCGAATTTTTTTTAAATAAATGGCGGAGGTGCCAATGTAATTTTATATAACTGTAATGATGGCTTTTGCAGTTTATTCCAAGTATTTTTAATAGGTTAAAGGGCTTGGCAGAAGAAGACGATTCACATAAATTTAACTTGGTAAAAGTTACTTATATATATATTACAATACTACACTATGGTGTACTACATAAAATCATTTATACACAAACTCGTTTGGACACCACTGGTAAATTGAACTCAGTTCATAGATGCAGGGCTTCTATGAACTGAGTTCATATATTAAGGTTCTCAAATTTGACAGTTTAATCCAACAACTGGGGATCGACGGTATTTCATGCTTATTGAACCGTAGAAAATAATACGGTGTAATTATACTTCACACTATTATTATACATTACAGATAACTGTAAACTGACCAAAGGCATTTTTGTCATACAATTAAATAGGTTAGTATTAAGTAGTTTATAATAAGTATCAGTTCTGTATAATTTAGAAGAGAGACCGACAGATAAAGCAAAGAAAAATATGATATGAAGATGATGCCTATTACTGAAGATACATAAAAATTATATGTATCTCTCTCATTAACAATTAACATATTTATTCTTTCTAGGTTTACGCTCTAGTAAAACAGATGTTCTTCCTTTCCCACCGATATGGAAACTGTAAAGTTTCCTAGCTTATTAATTGTAGTTTACACGTTTTACAGTGAGCAATAATTTTTTCAAAAACGAAACTTTTAATTGACATATACATATATGGATATGTTCCTCTAATAATGTACCCATGTCTATGTTGGTTTAAATTCGTTGTTCATTGTGACGACATGAATACATTGTTCTCAACTTAATTATTCAGTATCTATAGTAAAAGTTTAGTGAACAGTTTATAGTTTACAGTGAAGTGATTTAGTACATATTTTGTAGTGAAAAACAATTTATTTTGCAGAATAATTACAAGAATAAAACTGTGTTTTAGTTATAATCAAATATAATATCCTACATAACTTCTTCTACGGCACTTGAAAATATTTTAAATTCTAAATTCACATGTCTATTTTTAGAAATTTCTCAAAAGAAAGCTGATTAAGACTCCTGAAATTATAACCAGAAAACAGGGTAGTAGCGTAAGTACTATAGCACGTTTTGTTTTTGTAATTTATCTCGTTTGTCACTAGTTACAAATTCGCCCCTCAACTATCAGTTCTTTCACGAGAATAATAAGTGACTACGGCACTATATTTTGTTTTGCATCAAGTTCCTCATTAATTAATTATAACTAGGGCGTAGATAAAACAAACACACAATACACGGAGTAAATAAGAACAATACTACCCATATATATTTGATTTTGTCATTCGCCTATGTTGATTTACGTTTGCTGAAAACATGGAAAGTGATATAGCATGATATAGCAATGGCGGTATTAAAAATATTTTTTTTTCCATTTATGCTGTTATATTGTACTTACATATATATTATTTCCTATAATTTATTTGTATTTCTGCAATTTTGAAATGGTTATACATTATAACGAATACAAATGTTCATTTTTTAGTTGTACCTGAGTCTCGACCAACGGTCGTATCACAATGATTAACTCACCAATTATTGTATTCAAGTACATAAAGTAAAGGACCTAATCAGTAATACTCAACAGTGAAGTGGATTACTGGACTACCGAGTATATGTAAATAAAATTTCTTTCACAAACTTCAGAACTACTTTACAGTAGTCAGAAGTTTAAATTTCGGCAATACTCGTAAGTTTACCATATTTGACGATACATATTACAAATAAGTAATATATGGCGCATATTTAAACTGTAGTGGTTTACTTGTGACTTTTTTATTGTGATTATTTAAAAAAAAAAATTATTGTTGCAATAGCTAGGTAATGAATAATGCTCTGGTGTTTAAGGTCGGGGTTCTGAATTCAATTTCCAGCGGCGGAAAAAATTGGTTGTGGTTTTCTTCACATAACTATATGACACTCAGTACGAATTCGAATTGACATGGATGTCTATAGATATTGCCAGATCTAAATCTGGGTAAATTATTCAAAAATTACCTCACAAAAGACCTCAAGGCGATTTAAATTAATCTGATGTAATGATGATGATTACTTGGAGCTGGCCTAATTTGTCGTCTCGGAGTAATTAGGGTGTAGGTTCGATTCCCTTATGAGTGGCTATACGCGGAATATTTTCCGCACCGCTTTCAACGAATTTATGCTTTGTTTATAACAAGATTATCCACAGGGTGTAAAATTTTACAACCGGCTGCTAACTAACAAACAAAAAATACATAGTTATATTTTCAACATTTTATTTCCAGGTGAAGTTATTTTTATTTACGCGTTTTTATCGGAATTTTTTATTTGCGATTCTCTAATCCGTCGGACTATATTATGTTATTATGAACCAGGTGGCAACATTGAATATTTGTTATTATTGTTTGAAAATAATTAATCTCGATGCAAGCAGGTCTCAAGATGTTCGAATATTTTTGTTAAGAACTGTGAACTTTTATTTTTGTGAAAATATATATTCATATATAAATATTATTAAATATAATACTGACTTAGTTTCCCACAAAACCCCAAAACGCTATACGCTACACTGGACGCGCGTTTCGTCAACAAAGTTGGCATCATCTGGATATGATTAAAATTCTTGTTTCTATCAATTAACACATCAATTAAAAATTAATCAGTAATCAGCAAGCAATAGCTACAGTCAAAGTGTTCCTCAAAAATTATTTCCATTGTAGAAAATCATTACTCACAATCGTTGGATAAAAAAGAAATTAATCTCCTCAACAAGGGGTTACATTTTGAATTTCCTGCCTCTGGAAAGAGCCTAGATGAGATTATAAGTTCTATTTGATATATTCCCGATCTTCTAAAGGATTCGTGAAAGAAGCTCGCAGAAATCAAATCTCCAGAAATATTATAAATAATAAAAAGTCAAAACCCACGAGAGTTTTAATCACCTCCAGATGATGCCAACTTTGTTGGCGATACGTGTATCGAGTGTAGTGTATAGTGTTTTGGTGTTTTGTGGAAAACTAAGTTAGTATTATTTTCACACAAAGGGATTCTGACCTATTCCAGTATTATTAAATATGATTTACACTATGAAAATACTTTCATACTTTGTGAACCTCAGAAAATATTTAAACACCCTGTATATTTAGATATATTATTGTAACAATGAGGAGGCAACTATGTATATCTCTTATATGGTCGTGTTATGTTAAAAACAATTGATTACAAAAATATATCTAGATAAATTCGAGTAAAATAAAATATCCATTCATTAAAATGATTGTGGCACCATTTTTTAGAGTTACTAGCTGGGATGAAAATACTAAGAGTGTAAATATAAAATAATTGTACACTCTACGACAATTTATGGCCCATAATGGTATGTACTTACTATTCAATTATCCTTTATATTTGTGATTTACTCAGGAAACATGTCCAGGAATTCTTATTTTATATTGCATCCGGGCTGAAGGGTAATCGCATAAAACAATTGTAAATTTGATCATAAAACCCCGAGTAAAGTTTTGCCTGATACAAACCGTACTGTTATCTCACACAGAGCATATATATGTATAAAGTTTTAGAAGCCATGAACTTGGCAATGAAACTCATCGCTTGAAGGAGACATTTCGACGACAGATGAACGTGGCCAACCGCAGGGAGGTATTAGCTCAATGAATATCCCCTCATTTTATGTAAGTCTGATGCCATCAAAACGGAATAGTATAATAATACGTTGTTATTGAAATTAAAATATCTAACAGGATATATTCAATATTGTTAAAATGAAAATAGTTTTAAAATATTTGTTTGTAGAACTATTTCAGTTTTACAAATAAATATTAACATTAAAAAAATAATATATAAATATTAATAACAAACCATAATGAAAATTCATTTGATAAATATTATTTAAATTTTAAGCACACTTGTAAGTAACTATTCAAAATTTGACAGTACCTTCACAGGACTGTGTATTAATTATATATGTATAACTAATGGACATAGATGATTTCATAAGTAATAAGTAAGAATTTATATTACTTATAAAATATATATGATATATTTCTATTAATTAAAGAACTCGTTAAGATAATACTCTAATTAATATAGACTATCCTGTGAAGTAGATAATTACTTTTGTTTTCTTGAAATAAAAAGTTCATCATAATTATAACTAAATTGAATTACAAAAAAGATTGTCTGCAGATATCAACTGTGAAACAAACACAATATAGTATATTCTGTATTCATAATGTTTGTTTCATTGTTAACTCTATAGCATTGTATATTACTCTAATGAATATAAATTTTGGATAAATGTAGTGTGTAATATACAAATACAAAGGAAATAAGAAGTGGTGTAAATAAAATATTAAAGAGATGATATTAGTACATCTAGAATATAATAATAATACAAATAATATGACTTGCTACCATTTCCTAATTTCTTGCTAAACACGATTTTATTGGTCATATAACTAGAACTAAACTGGACAGATGATCCACCGTGTAGTCAAAAAAAGTAAGTAATACAGTAAATATTGTGTAAATTGTGGGGGATTTGATAATAGTTGGAAGTTAATATAAATATATTCTGACATGTAAAATGTATACTCGTGTAGGCATAGCGAGACATTAGATTTATAAAGTTTAAGATGAAGAATGTTTGGAAAAGCAAGAAATTGTTTTTATTGAGGAAATTACTGAGAATTTTAGAAAAGAAAATTCTATTGTTAGTAATATCTTAAAAAAAACTTGAAACAGAGACAGTATCTAGAGAAAACTAACACTACTTAACAAAATGATTTCTGTTTCATCAAAATAGGTTTGTCGTATTTTTATTTCAGTCAGAATATGTGTGAGTATCCAAAACTGTTCCAATCTATTCGGTTTTAATATCTGATTTGAGAACTAATTCTGATAATGGAACTAAAAGTGACAGAAAACGGTTGGGAGCTATAATAATTTGTACTACGCTTTATTTTATATTTGTTATAATTTAATTTCGATGAATATATGACAATTTTAGAGACGTGAAGCTTCCTTCGTGAGTGCTGAATTAGTGATGTTAAGTTCAGATAACTCCGCAGCAGCCGAGATGCCGTCATAAAGATAAAAAATATTTGAGCCATGTAGGCCCAGAAACTTAGTTTAGCTTTAATTTCATCTTTCGAGCTGCAGCGTAAATATGCTGAATGTTTTCAGTAATATGGAACTATGCAATGCATAAATAAAAATCGCCGAAGACCTTGCGCTGAATATTATTCATTATTCATTTAATGTAGTATTACTTATATTTAAGGATTATTGTACATATTTTTTACAATTTTTTGATAAATGTTTTATTCACTTCACTTTTATCCACTAATTTATTTCCCTAATGCCATACAATAGACTAACTTAATTGTTTTGCGCTGTGATTTTTCAGAAAATTCGGATCCGTTTGGGCCAATACGCTGCTGTAATCGTTTGCTTCTTCCTACCCAAGTGATAGTCAAATGTCAAGGTCGCCACAAAAGTAATTGTTTAGGTTTCCGAATAAGCTTTTCGTTATACTGTTTAAACAGATGTAAGGGTTGGTACTAAAACGACATACAAACTCGATTCTGTTAGCAACTCTGTTGTTTAGCTGTAGATTAATATTTCCAAGGGACATATCCGCGAACAGAATATGTTTATGCATTATTACCGTTTTTGTTATACAACGTCGTATAACGAAGCGGGTACGTTGACGAGATTTATCTATCTTCGATGAAATATAGTTTTCCATCTATTATTGTAATTTTGACAGTCTAGTACTGCGTATTGTGATTCAGAAATGATTTTTTGTTATTTTTTGCATTCTCTGAAACTAACGTTACAAAGGGCTTCGCTGCTCGACTGAAAACGTCCAGACATGTGTACATTTATTTCATTTTTATGTCTATGAGCATGGAAGGACTATCAAAGGTTCATTACATCTATATAAGTTATTTGTGAGCAAATAATTCAGTATATCGCGACTTAGAAAAAAATCTAGCTTCGTTAATTATTTTTTGATTTTCCTTATTCCAAATATATTTATAGTGGTAGTTACTGCAGTGAGATATGTGTCTTCTGAAATAAATACATAATTGAATCAATAAAATAATGTCATTACTCACAAAGCAACTGCATGGAAGTCTGATGTTTCTGCCATAGCATTAATATAATTATGAGTTTTATCCAGTTGGGATACACAAATATTTTCATATATTTTATTAGACTAGGGTTAGAATAAGAATGTTTTAATAGATGTACAATACAACGTTTATATCTTGTACACTTAGATGTAACTATAAAGTTTTTATGCGATTTTAAGTAAGATTCAAACCTCATACACTCGCAATTGTACTCTCGTAAACAACTGAACATACTGGAGTCAATTTATGATCAAAATATCAATCCCGTACTTAAAGCAAATTCACGTCTTGTAATTTTCCCTTTATAGTTGTAGTTTTCCTCATTACAAGAAGTACTTCTCTTCTCTATTTCTCCTCGTACTTTATTTTTCTTTTAATGATACGTAGAATTATATAATTGGCTAGAGTCTATCCCGTGCTTTAGGCAAATTAACATCTTGTAGTTTTCCTTTTCCAGTTGTAGTTTTCCTCCTTGCAAGAAGTACTCCTTTTCTTGTTTTCCCTTGGAACTTTACTTTTCCTTTAATGATGCTTAGAATTATATAAAAGGGGATATAATAACATCACTGTGTAATCATGACAAGTTAGTAAAAGATTTTTGATGCAGCCTGACACAAAATTCTTGGATATTAAGAATATATTAACGCTGCGTAAACAGTATACACAACATCAGGCGAATAAGATATTTTTTATGAAATTATTATTTTCGTTTATCTTCCCCATAATACTCCATCCGTCTTATACTATATTTGGGAAAGACTTTCTGAGTAGGTGCAGTCTTATGGCAACTATATTCGTTTCTCCTTAAAATACACTGACTTTTTCGATTAGGTACACCAACTTTAGTAAATATATAGCTGCTGAAATACCATGCATTTACAAACAATTATTTCCTCTTGTTTTCGCTCTTTGTTTAACCAAACTCTACCGTCATTATAATGATCATGAAGATTATTACATTTTGTACGAAACGTCACACATCTCGAATATTCAAACTTGTGAACGATGTTCATAATTATCTAAATCATTCTAAAGGATTTATCTTCAAAATCAAATATAAATCTCATTACAATTTCCTAAGCAGTACTATTTTATAGTACCACTTAATAATTTGCACTCTTTCATCGGTTCTATAAACTACTATTTTAAAAAAATTTTCCAATGGACTTAAATGTCAATTCGTGGAGTTTCAATGGAGTTTGACAATGGAATACTCCACCAGCACAAACACACAAATAAAATACAAAACTACGCAACTGAAACTGCGGTTACTGTATTCATCGAGGATGCATATGTTCCCCTATTATTTGAAAATTAGTTCCCCGGCAGCATCTAGGCGAAAACCATTAGTAGTGTATCAAGTTTGGTCACGACTTGACCTCTAATCTTATTAACCTTACCGAAAGTTACGAGTTTATTAAACGAGAGTCTTGCATAAGGTGTTACATACATTTATCTTATCATACCTATTTCAATATTGATTCTATTGTGAAATATTCTTATTTGAAATTTAGGAACAGAATATTATTTCTTATCCTCCCTTTCTTATCATTCGCGTTGATTGTTCTGGCCCTATATATGGAAACAAATACTTACTTAGTTTCACCTTAGCGTAAACTGGGGTTACTTTACTCCATTTTTTACGGAAATTCTAAAAATGGTTGAAAATAAATTGATACAATGTAGATAGAAGCTTTCTATTTTTACAAAATACTACTTTAGCGTTATCTAATCAAAAAACGGTCGACACATGTATTATATTTTTGCTGAAAAGTGGAGTAGTCTATCAATGAATAGGAGTTACTTTGCGCCAGTTTCTAAAATCCGTTGTAAAATACGAGTCATGATATATGGAGCAAAGTAGGTACTGCTATATGATGGAGATTTCCCCAACGCTAAAATCTGTAGTATCAAATATATTCCAGAAATTTAGATTTTGGTATCTGTAATTAAAGAAAACTAAACTAAAAAATACATTCTAAAATGAAAAAAAAAGAATAGAAATAGAAATTCTTAAAAATACAAAAATATAACAAAACCGAAATATATTTAAAAAATAGAGTTGTCAAGTTCAAGAACTGCAAACAGTCCTCGTTTGGACACTTGTTTAGGTGACTTAATGGCACCCAGCACGTCGAACCAACAGTAGGACATTTCGTCGCGCTTTGTCGGATATTTACACAATTATAAAGACTTTACCACTTAGTTAATCGTGATCTTATTGTCGCTAAAGCTCACTATTTTCCCAGGATGTATATCTCCCTCGTATTGAAATTGGCCTTCAACTCGAACTGCAAAAATTGTTGAATAAAACCATCTACAGGTGCTAGGCTGATATCGACATCCTTTCGGTCCATCTTCTGTCCATGTAGTCCACCTTTTGGTAGCCCGGTAAACGACATGGTGGAGGAAGCTCCGGAGCAAAGTATCCCCAAAAGCGTATTTTGCAGGTGATAAGAAAAAATAATCTTCTGTTTGTGATGAATTATTGATGAAATATTTCTACTACAATTCTTTATGACTACTTCAATATTTATTTAAAGTTCACCTTCACTGAAATATTTAGTTCCCTTAATAAAAATATGTTTTCCTTTAACATACCCAGGCTGTTATATAAGATATATTTGCCTCGCATACGTTATTAACTTTCCAGAAGGATACAATGGAAAAAGCACCATTCATTTAGGACAATATAACTTCCACAATGACATTGAACTTTACCAGACTACGTCTGTATCACGTATTACTTGTTGTTGTGGTATGTACATATGAGGTTTTTTATATATTGTGAATTGATGTAAGGTTAAATGTTTCATTGTGTCAATGAGTTTATATTGAAGAAATGAATGTAAAAGGAGTTCTGATGGAAATTGTAATATTGAAACATGGGGTGGAAAACTAAAATCAAAACAAATCCATATTCGGTTATAAAATGATTTATTTGGGGAAAGCAGTTTGTACTTTCTGAGTATCGTCCATCATTTATATAATATCCAGATGAAATTACTACACCTTCTCTAATATTCAAGATATTGCTTAAATTGGAAATTAAATCTACTCAAAATAACTGTCAACTGTAACAGTTGACTGAAATTTGGGCACCAAACGTCGAAATATTGACTCGGCGGGACGATTGTGGCAAGGATAAAAATAACGTAATGCGTGGAACGTTACTCGAACGGAGCACTGATTTTGAAAATAAAATTTGATAGTCTATACACGTTGTTGAGCACTATAACCTTTCAAGATGATTTGCGATACAATAAATTTGATAGATGGTGCTTTAACAACATTGACGTTATAATATAATGAATTTAGAATTAAAATTAATATATTATATTCAAAACAAAATAACATAATTTTTAATTATTTTCACTTTCTTGTTTTATTTCGTTATTTATTATGCTTTCTACAGGTTCTAAACTCCAATCAAAAATAGGAAGCAAATTAAATACAAACTAAACATATATTACTAATAAATAACAAAAAAAATAAATGCGTAATACAAAAGTTACTCACATTTTTTATTTATTAGTTAGATATATTTAATCTGTATTCATTTTGCTTCCTATTTTTTGATTGGGTTTTAGAACCTGTAAAATACCTGTAGAAAGCTAATCGCTTAAAGCATCAATTTTCATATTTAATTGCAAATTGAAAAACAATTCTAAGCAGTCTAATACCTCCAGTCAGAATATAAACTATCTGTTTCAGGTAATAGCAACATATTAAATAATAATTACCTATTATCCTCAGTCTATAGACAGTATATTCGTTTAGCGTTAAGGTCTGTTCTTAAAATATATGTATAATTATAGATGAATTGCCTGTAATAAAGCTGGAGTTTGCAAAACACGAGGAGAAAAATTTAACGTGAGGATATACGTATATTACACGCTTAAGTCTTTGCCTTATTACTTTTCTGTTTAAAGGGCCGTAAAGAATTTAAACTTTGATATTTTTCGCCGCTGCTCCAATATCAGTCTGCTCTGACCGTCTTTAAGGCAAAATTTATTAAATTTGTCCCGTACTTGACCACACCAATGCCAGTGTTATCCAATTACACATTAGCCGTAAACATTCTATCGTTGATCAATGACGTATGGAACTCGATTCCGATGATATTGTATAAATTTTATCGATATGGACAGGATAATGCGGAGTAATTAATTGAATTCCATGATTATAAGGCCAAATAAGTGAGCAAATTGCAAATTTCGAATTGCTGGTTCTACATGACTTCAATAGGCGAATTTTAGATAGCACTTTTTACATTAAAACTTTTTTGAATGGTACACTAAAATGCATAAATGTAATCAAATGGAGTCTAGACACCCATTTTTAAATAATATAACACAATAATTTCTATAATCTATGAAAATATCACTGGAAGGTTTTTCTTCTCCATTTTGGCCATAATAGTTCAAATTCCTAGATTATAAAAAGCCTCAGTAATCGTTTTTGTCCAAACGTTCAACAATGAGAATTATTTGTTACAAGATGTACAAATAAATGGACATGTAGTAAGCAGGCTGGAAAAACTGCCTTACCAGACATAAAATACAATCCGAAAAATATGTTTTTATGTCAGATAGAATACCCCATATATTAGTACATCATCAGATGTATTACTGAGAGATCTACATACTACCTATGTCATTATCTATATCTATGTTATACTTTTTTCTTCAGAATACCACTGGAATATTATTTTGCAGTGTATTGTGGATATTAATATTTGGTAATATCGATTCATTAAATTGTTTCATATATTTGCTAATAATTATAGTTTTAGATCGTATGTCAGTTTGATAATGACAACCAGTTTTTTATTAATTCTGTAATCTAATCTAGTTTCTTCAATTTTTATTAAAAAAATTCGGATCTAATCTATGGATGGCCCCACTAAGCGAGGTATGGATGAATATGGAGAACCACCTGTGGGGTCAGGTTGACAATACGAAGCCTTCTCCATAGGTAAACTTTGAAAGCACCCTTGCTTCCTATGGAATCTACATAACGAGCTAAAGTAAGAGCGTTCATGAAGGAAGAGTCATTATCTTACAGTCGGTTGTAAGAAGGGTTGACAGGATCAAAATTATAATAAAAATTTTTGTATAGTAGTGCCAAGATAGTACAAATAACGATTAGTTTTATTATATTTCAAGATATCAGAGATATCATATTACGTGACATCAAGCTAGTTTTTTTTTAGTAAAGATTTTGTTTTATTTTAAAGCTTTGTGCATAGAACCAACTAAAATATTTGTTAACTTAGTGAGTTTTAGAATTGATGTGATAGAACTAAAGGCGAAATGGCCTAAAATATCAATTTGTGCAGCTTCAATAAGAACATTTGGTTGCTTATTTACTTTGTTGTACACGGGTCCTGTGTTGAAATTTTTGAACAGCACATCCGAAATTATGAAATGAAAGTCAAGCACATATCGGTGTGCCTCATTTTTATTATGATGTCCTTTCAGTTCCTATTTGCTCTTGTTTCATTAAAATCAAGAATATATTTAACATACAAGTTAGAGATAGGTTAAAATAAATACTCTCTTATGTCACTTTGAATATCAGTATAAGAAAAGTTCTGTATGAAATTCAATTAAAAAGGACAAGCTTATTAGTGTTGAATCTGCTATAGTGATTCCATAAAAACAGTGAACTTATAATCTTCATAAGTGAACTTATGAACTTCTTTCATTGAACTTATAACACAGTCCTTAGAATACTCCTTTAATGTATTTTGTTTTACTTAAATTATTTTATTTTTGCTTTTGTTACGAGGATGGATCAACGGATTTCAGGTTTATAAACGGATTTGAATTTTTAATACCGTTAAAAGATAGTTTGAGATTGAAGATAAAAGATAGGATCTGCGATTTAACATTTTTTTGTGATGGTAGCTGGGAGTAAGGGGATGAAACTGAAACTGACATGGGCACTACTTTTAAACTTACTCTTGGATATCTAAAGTTATATATTTTTGTATAGAAATCATTTCTCTTGCTAAAAGAAATAATAGGGTTGGGTAGTACGAAATAAATAACTGTATATAGAATATATTTGATTTGTTGCCTATACCTTAAAACGAAAATTGTTTTAGAGCCAAAACAGTCATAAACTTGTTTGGTTTAATTTCATTCATGTCTCGATTTTGTTTTTATTTTTTAAAAAATCCCTTCGTTACTTCTGGTATATAGGTATACAGGTAGGTGAACATTCTTGAACCCGCTACGCTTAGTATATTACCGATTACAGCAATAAGACATGAAATTTGAGATAACATTAAGGAGGGCTTTAAGAAATTTTAGGATGAAAGGGGTAGCTCGCCAGTTTGCTATGGAATTCAGATGATATTCAGAGAACAGTATATTTTATTATACCATGAACTCTAACTAGATACTATCATATGAGGAAATTTTTTCAATTTCTGGGTCTAGTTGAGTTCTAAGTGAAGTATAATAAGTGTTGTACGACACTTAAATGAACTAAGTTTCCACCATACACATTTACTAATCCAGATCCATACCCAAAGCTGGTTTATTCCTCAAAAGATTCAATTCAACTCATCTACATTGTTTGCACTAATATATTATTTATTTTAAAAATGCATCTTCTTTCGAAAGTATATAAAATCGTTTTTAATGTGGCGTTAGTAGAAGATTAGTCATTACGATAGAATCAGTTGAATGACGTAAAAGTGAAAATATAGAGGAAAGATAAATACTAATTCACTGAAAAAGTTCTGGAATCGAAATACACCCAGTCATAGTCGTATTTGACTGTGTAAAAACTTCGTGTAGCAACAGAATTTGCTTACATTGTCAATAAATCAATCCACGCTAAACTAAATTTTTATTTATCTTACCTTATAATTTTTAACGATCATTTAATACTGAATCTCATAATAATATAATAAACGGCCTTGCAACAAATTTCGTTAACTTTTTTAATTTATTTCAATAAAAGAAGACCAGTTTTCTATAATAGCAATCTTTACTATGATCTTTGGCAAGCGATTCTTATACAAGTAATATTTAAACAAATGGCGGATGCGCCAATGTAATTTTAATTGTATTGATTGTTGTATATCAGTTTATTTAAATATTTTGGTTGGTAATTGTTCCTCTTAATTAATAACTACGAATTGTAGTGATAAAGAAATATTAAAATAAAGTTGGTTGCGATAACAGTTTAAGTAAATTTAAATAACATTGGCGCATCCACTATTTAATTAACAGTTATTCCGGGCTTAAATCTTCTGATGCTTGAGAAGACGGATATACAAGGCGGATAAGTTTATGACCTACTATAATCCATATCATTCTTATTTTATATATTACATTTTACATGTGTAATTTATACTTAATTATTTATCGTTAGTTTGGTCGACGTCAATGGCCCAAGTACCCCTAATTTTGTTGAATCGATATGCGTGGATATTTTGCTCAATATTTACTCTTGCTATATAATAGGGATTCTTTACTAACTTAATATACAAGGAACTGCCAATTTCACATGCGATCCGAACTATATGTCGTCTACACAAATCTCGCATAAATTTGTGTGGTTTTTGTTGGTCTATAAATACACAAGCTAGTCTTTATAGATAGATGACTTAGTTGGTCTTGCAATAAGATGACCATCGAAAGGATTGCAACAATCTATGGTGGTTGATTTACATGATATATCGATAATACCGACACATACGTCAAATAAGTATATATATATATATATATATATATATATATATATATATATATATATATATATATTGAGACAATCCAAAACAATACCTAAACACAAAAACACTACTAAACATACATAATCAAACTTTACAATGAATAAACACTCATAAAATCATAAGCACATATTAAATACAACTATAGAAATTTGAATTATATAATAATATATCGATTATTATATGTTTAATAAGTTCAAAACATAAAATAAAGTAGAAATTTATAAATTAAAATTAATCTGAACAAAATTTTGTCTAAAAGAACGGTAACAAGAAGCATAAAATTGCAAATTGCTCAATATTAACCATGAGAAAAGTAGAGATATGCATAGGAAAAGATTTAATACATTGCATTTTATCTATCGATAGTAATATCGAGACTAGAAAACATAAAATAACATTAAAATTAATGTTCAAAGTTAATGCTGTAATTGAAATTTAGAGAAATGTCAAAATGTGACAGCCTAAAGCCTCATACACATAATCCAAAATATTATTCAATATATTACTAAAATAAAGTTAAAATATAATATATAGAATTGTAATTTAAACAAGACTGAATATTGTACAATAGATAATAAGGGTAAAATGTGCATAAATAAAATAAAGTGAGTGTAAAAAGAAAGTGCTATAGAAAAGATATGCGAAACAGACATTATAATTTAGGTCGTTTCTAAGAGAGATAAATGAAAATTGTTGACACGAGAGTGAAAAAACCAGCTTTTGGGGACGCAGGGTCGCTGGAGAAAAGATGCCAACGAAATTGAAGAGAAAAGTAAAATATAATAAAATATAAGAAAATAAAATAATTAAAAGTATGAAATAGTATGAACATAACAAAATACCTACCAAGAGTGAATTAGAACAAGTTTTTTCCAGTAAAGAGTTAGTTTTTAAGGATAAAAGAAAGTACAAATAGTACTTGAAATTTGATATTCACCTTTTATTTAGTATTTATTAATTACATGCCTAAAATTACAATATAACCTTTGAACATTAAATAAATGTATAAAATATGAACAATTTATTTAAATGGTATGTTTGCTATGATGTGTGGTGATGTCTACGATTTTGAACCGACTACTGAGATTAAGAATCTCATCTCACAAAGAAAATTAAGAGCTAGTAACGGAGCATACAATCATAAAATAAAATATAAATAATTAAAAAATAAAAACAGTAAGTATAACATACATAAAAACATCAATATTCAAAATTATATACATAATATAAAAATAAAAAAATATGCATCGTTATAATATATATATATATATATATATATATATATATATATATATATATATATATATATATATATAACCTTAGGTGTTACATAATGTATACTTTGAAAAGAAAGAATTGGGAAAATCATTTTAAAAAATCATTTCAATATTTATATTAAAAGTTATTAAAATTGTTTAAATAATTTACTCGGAGCATATAATGTAGGATATTGATTAAATTTGAAATTAATCCTTTCATAATGTGAAAAATTTAAATTATAGTAATGTTAAAATCATAATTTCTAACTATTATTTATACTTACCATCTACTCAATGGCTATTCTTTGATAAATGTTGTATTTTACTGCCAGATAGCAGATTACTTGTCAAGCAGGGATTAGTGCTCTTGCATTCAAGGCTTAACGCTTATATGAATTAAGATTAGTTGGAATTATAAATATATGTTTAAATAATAATTTAAAATTTAATTTAATTTAAACTTTATCATTTATCTCCAAGAGATCGCAATGTTCCAATATCGATATGTATTTTATTATCCGCATTTAACACAGTCCTTTATTTCAAATCGTAATATAATTATTCATTTGAAAGAAACCAGGCAGCTTCAATAATGGTGTTTGGAAATCTAGATTGAAGATTTTGCAGGATTCCTATATTCGATGAATCTGCAGTTTCCTATAGTTCTACTCCATAAGTTTATATGGCATTAAGAAGGACATTAAATGCAATTACCTTACTAGATTTTCTGTCAATTATCCAATAAAATTTAGATAATTTTATGCTGTTTGTATGTTACTTTATTTTCAAAGATGCATTGTATTTCCAACTTTCTATTCAGGTGTATAACTAACAATTCACATATTTGAAGAACAGCATAGTGACACTTGCGAACTTTCTTCACAAAATCAACGTTTGGACTGAAGTTCTGGGAACTGAAATAATATAACCTATTTTTATTGTTATCAGATAATATTTATCTGGTGAATTATACTGAAATTAGTTACAAAGTGAAATGGACAGTCTCATAAAAGTCAACAAAGAAGAGAATCCGCCTTTGTATGAACAAAATCTATATTTTCAACAGGATCCCGCAGGACCGCACTACGCACTATATGTTCGACAATGGCCGGATCAAAGGTTTGCCTACAAATGGATCAGCCGAACAGGCTCTCTAACATGGCCAGCGAGAGCTCCAGAAATAACTCCTGTATATTTCTTCCTCTAAGATTATTTGAAGACAATTGTATACAGAACTCTGCTGTAGGATATTCTAAAAGGCCTAAGAAATAGGATACCTACACATGCAACCTAATTACTAAAGACACATCTCAAAACGTTCCACAAGAATTTGGGAATAGGTTGTACTTTTGTTTAGCCAACAATGGTGGGTACTTTGAGCACTTTATAGATCGTGAAATAGTTTTTAAATCGTGTTGCAAATAGTAAATTTATTCAGTTAGTTTATTTTTTATTTTATTTAAATTATTTAATGTTGCTTCTATTACAAGTACGTATTAATCGATTTCAGTTGTCTAAACAGACTTGATTCATATCAAAACTTTTAAATGCCATGTATTATTATATAGTGATGCCATTTAAAATGTTTAAGTGGGGCTAAGGGGGTGAATCTGAACTGCAAGGGACACTGGTTTTAAATTTGTCGTCCCATATTTAAATTTACGTATTTCTTTGTATAGAGGTAATTTCCTTGGTAAAAGTACAAATTAATTGTAAATGAAGGCACTGTATGAGTAAATACAACTTTCAAACAATGAGTAAACTATTTTTAACAAATTATCTACGGCATATTTCAGTTACGACTGAGATATAATTCTAAAACTGTTAACAGTTTCTTTAAAGTGCTTTAAAGAGATTAACCTCTGCTGGCATTGAAAATATGATACTCTTTTCCACCAAATATACTCTTTTATTTAAAAATGCTATACGATGTTTAAATTCAAATTTAATATAAAATGATTCATCTATATCAATCGTGATATAGACGAGATATGATAGTATGGCGTAGTGAAGAATAATGTGTTCTGCCACTAGGTATATTATCTATAGTAAAGGTATGATAACCACTATGTACATATTGTTATTTTTCATTGCAATCAATCGCATACAAAGTTGCATTAAGATACTTAATAAACGTATACAAGCCTAATGAACACAAACGTTAAAAGTAATCATGGCATCAATCTTAGACTTACTAACGAGAATAAATCAATGTAAGTCCTTGCAAACAAAGCCGGTACGGAGACTACACACGAAACAGCCCACTATATTAAATATTGAGGTAGGTCAATTGCTTCACTGAACGCAATCGATCGAAGATGCGATAACCGTACCTTAATTCAGTTCATTCCGTTTTCATATTGCAATATGCAAATAAATTAACCACTGAGTCAAACGACAAAGTTACCGAGGCATGCACACGAAACAAAGCAATAAAATAAACCTCCATTTTGTGGCCCGATAAACTATTGCTTAAAATGTAACTATTTTTATTTGTATGCAGGATGCATAAATTAGAGTAAATGTAACAAAGGATCTCTCTTTATAAATGTGAGTTATAGAAAGAGAAAATTAGTGTAATAAAGTAGTCATTTATATAAATAGTACAAAAAGAACGTCTTTTTGATATCTAAAGCGAACATAACCGAAAATATGCAAGAGGAATATATGAATATATAGGGTATCTCATTTGGAACTATAGGACTTGAATTGGGCGCCATCTGGGTTCTGTCAAAGATAATACTTAACGACTGTCATCTACAAACCAAATGATGACAACATGTTTGGGTGCCCCATTCGGAACCGTATAATGTGATTTGTGAAGAAAACTGATAGTATTAAAATTAATAATATATTGAGATTTTTTATTCTTCAACATAAAATGGAAACTATGGCTACAATTGGAAAATAATATCCTTCACATGGTTACCTCAATTCATCTGGCATGATGTCATTCATTTAGCAAAATTGTCCATAATATGGGCACATAAAACTGGTTCTATTTCCCGAATAGCACGTTTAGTTTTTGCTTTGACGACATTGATTGTGGCTGGCTGTGTGGCGTACAATTCTTCCTTGGCATAACGCCAAAGAAAATAGTCCAGTGGAGTTAAATTATATGATATTGCAGGCCAATTGACGTCAGAATTTTGAGAGACAACATTATCAGGAAATTTGTTATATAACAGAGTTATAATTGCACGAATTACATTATATCACACGTTACACAGTCTTGCTGAAACCATATGTTGCTCAAATTCAAATCTCAATTTGGTGGAGAAAATTGTTTAATATATCATGATAGTGTTCTCCATTTATTGTGATAGCAGTATCAGCTTCATTATCAAAGAAGTATTGCCCAACTACTCCACTACTCCAAAATATGCACCAAACCATGCATCTCTGTGGATGCATTTCTTTTTCGTGAACGTGATGTAGATTTTCTTTATATAAATATAGAAACGAAAAAGAATTAAAAATGGTAAAGGAAATATCAGCATTAAATGGTTACAATTATTTTGCAATAACATTATTTGGTATAACATTTGAGTAAGAATTTACTCAAGTAATATAAAAGGCACTACAATATTTAAAAATATGGAAGATACATCTGCCTTACTTTCAGATATAACAATTTAAAACAAAATATTTAAAATATTTTAAATACAACTTATTAACTATTAAACAATGATGAAATAAACAATAGTCTATAGATATATTCCCGACAAATAATTTGTAAATACGATGAATTATTCCCATCTAGTTAACAGGCAAACAGCGTGTTTGCTAATTTCTACAATTTGTAAAAATAATTAAAACAGGTTTTTTTGTAACCTATAATCATAACACATGACAATTATATGTACATGACTGCGATATTATTGGTTAGGGAGGAAGACACAATAGCAGTAAAACAATACCTGAAAACATATTAAAATGACATTAGCAACTCCGCCATTCCTTTAAAAGCATTAGCTAGACAATATGAGACAGAGAATAGTAACAAATCGGAAATATACAAAAGCAATTGTAATAATTGTGAAATTTTTTTACGTCGAGAGAAGGAATAGTAAATAGTAGATAAATCTTTAAATATGACAGAATTTAAAAATGAAAAATAGCCAAACTTATGTAAGAGAGACCGAATATAAAATAAATTGGAATAACTAAACTATTTTAATATTCATAAATAGCAATAGGAAGTTTGATTATTGAGTAAGAATTTATGATAGAAAGGTTATAAATAATACATTAAATTTCATTACCAAAAATATTTTTGGTTACTGAAAGAAAATTGAAGAACAAAAATGTGTGTATATATGAATATGTATTTATGTGTAAGTGGATATGTATTGTAATGTATATAAATGCATATATGCATGCAAAAGTAGATTCACTTAATACATACTTAAAAAATAGAAAAAATATTTATGATACGTCTATGTTCTCAAAAACTGTTTAAAAATATACCTAAAATGGCATAAAGGTGTTCCCGGAGCACCTATCTCTCTGATTTAAATATTTCCAGATCTCTGCTTGAAATGATATTAAATTGAAGTGGTTGTAATATCAGTTCCACTGTCAAATGTAACCATTCCCTTCCACCGAAGCCCCAACTATTCCCTTTTAGAATCTGATAGAGTTAGTAAGAGCAAACGATTGCGAATTCCGCGTAAGGGATACTTTGCATATAGTTTAAATGCAAAAGAAATGGGCAGTACTGTAATTACATGATTCTTTTTAAACTTAACTGTAGTACAAAATGAACATGAAAATCAGTCTTGAATTCGAATAAGAGACAACATGTCCTGCTGACAAAGCTAGTATTCGAATCAAAATATATACTTAGAGGTGTATTAAAATTGGTGGGGAATAAAAGGAACATAAAGAATGTGTTATATCATGTTACACTAGCACTAGATACACTTAGTGCTAATGAAACGCCTAAGTAATTTTGTAAATTTTAACATAAAAGAAATACCAATGATGAATAGTGAAATGTAAGCATCTTGTGAAAACGATAATAGTCACAGACACTTAGTTAACCATGGCAAACCAAGTATATGGTGTGGTATTATTTTTTTGAGAAATTGTGCATTTAACGTTTAAAATATAATTTACCTTAATGATTATATAACTAATTATAAATAATTGTAACAGGGTCAGTTCACACATTTTCATTTTCTCACCAACAGCCAACCTTGTTTTTTGGCTCACCAACAGCCATCTACACCTTGTTTTTAAATTACAGCATATCAAAAGTTGTTTAACAGTTTATCGTATAATCTCGGAACGTGCCTATCGATTTTCCTCGCGAATAAATTAAAGCGATACATAATATATAGATATATATCAATCTTCATATTTTCAATTAAGTTTTCCATTTTCCGCTCACTTTCCCCAGCTTATCCCTTCCATCGACTGGAAAAGGAAGGCGAATTGTAGCGCAGACGCTCACTAGAGCCTTCCTGACGACTCCCACGCAACTGCAACGCGATGCTGAGCGTCGCGACTCCTGCACTTTAAACATACTCGTACAGCACGTCGGAAATCTCCCTGTTACACGACGGCGCGCGTAATTTTACGCAAACTTTTAAACTAGTTATGAAGTACTTTTAAAGTAGTTTTAACCGATACTAATCCTAAGATTAAGTTAAGATATAATGTAAAATAGCAGTTTTAATAAATGGGTGAATTACGGAGCATATCAATGCTTGATTCAAAATCTGTGCTCGATTTGGAAAATTTGGAAGAAGATTTTTTTGTTGCTACTGAATTGCCCTCGTTTGAAAATTACGTCGAGGAGCAAGACAGAATGTTGTCGTCCGAATATTTTGGAAGCTTCTTCGACGTGATGCAGACGCATACCGAGAGCAGCAGCGAGATCCATAAAACTGCCGTTTTTGAGATAAAGGCGAACGGAGCAATACTTGTCATGAACGCTTCATTAAATGCTACGGAATCATCATTTGTGCCCGAGTTGTTTTACCGTCATTCGATGGCCATGACCGTCGTGTATTGTGTGGCCTACCTCTTGGTTTTTGCACTCGGGTTGGTAGGTAATTTTTTTGTGATTGCCGTTGTTTTCCGCTCGCCTCGTATGAGAACCGTCACGAACTTTTTCATTGTTAATCTAGCTGTGGCCGATATCCTGGTGATTGTATTCTGTTTGCCAGCTACTTTGATGTCCAACATTTTTGTCCGTAAGTATTTCGATTCTGTTTTAGTTAGATTACGAGTCTGTTTTTATAGAAATAACTTATTAATCTATTCTATTGTAACTTAATGGTCAAGCAAAAATTGGTCAATATAATGTACAAATCCGTTTAGATTTTGCTTAAAGTATGTATCAAACTTTATATATACTAATTTTACCAAAATCAATAATGTACTGAATGATATATTCCAAATCAACAAACAGTGTTATGATAATGATGCGATTTGGTGATTCAGAACAACAATTGCGAAAAATGAGTAATAAAATAACTTCTCCAACCCCCCCCCCCCCAAAAAAAAAACAAAAGGGCTTTATTGGAGGAAGTTCAGTCATAAATTCGCAATTTTCTCCTAGTTTTATAATATTTAGGGATAATCTCCTTTTTAAATTTATAAACCTGCGTCTACACGTAGTTTTGTTTAACCTAGGAGGTTGAAGACATATTTAAAGTTGTATCAATTTAGCATTATTTACATGTTAACAGACATATAAAAATAAACGAATATGAATTTTATGTAATTGTTAGGTGCAGTAAAATCTTATTATAATATATCTTCAATATGTTTCACATAGAAAATATATATATATATATATATATATATATATATATATATATATATATATATATATATATATATATATATATATATATACATATATACATATTTATATATATATATATATATATATATATATATATATATATATATATATATATATATATATATATATATATATATATATATACCATTATCATAAAATAAATCGGCTCTTGATACGATTCGAATTTTGACATGACTACTATTAAAACAATATCATTTCTGTAGACACCCACATTATTAAACAACACAACAATAAACTATTAACTAAATGATTACTGCCTAGGTAAGACTTTTGGTTACCAATACTAGTATTCATTAGAAAACTATACTCGTTTGTGATGATAAAAAAAAATAGTGTGTATTTTATCAACTTTGTTCATATATCATTATTCAAAATTTATTGCCATATGGTCTATGTATTCGATTACACTTTGGATACTAGTGGTTATATAAGGAACATCATACTTTATATTACTTTCAAATTGCTCTCTATGAAAGAGACATAAATGTAGTAAATTATAATAAACAGAGATCCACATGGTTCCACAGAATTTTTTTGAACAAGTTTTTTGTTTAAAAATAATAGTGTGACCTGACTGGCCACAGCTTACAAATATGATAATTTAACCCTACATGTCTATAAATGACATTACAGAAATCTGTTTAAAATTTTCAGTTAACTATTATATCTTATATTAAATATAACCCAGATTTCTTTACTTATTTATGATTGTAATTTTCATTCATTTTCATTAACTCACTATTTGTTAGTTTATCTAAAATAAATAAAATAATAAAAGGATCGAGATATATTTTTTACTAAACATTCATCTTAATATATGTTTAATATTTTTTTCTATATACTATGTCCCTGTTGATGATGTAATTACATTTATCAATATAGCACATTTTATAGGCAATTTGCTCAATATTTTGTTTATTTTAAAACATGCTTTTTCATTGAAATGTATGTGTCCATGCCTACACTACAGAAAATATCTATACTAGCGCTCGTTACTTCTTAATTCATGTTAATTTACAATACCTTTCTTGACTAATTTCATTTTAATGAACTTTTTCATTATGGTTTGATTGGGGGAGGGGGGTCGCTTCAGAAATATTCTTTTTTGACATATCTACTACTATAAAAAATTTGGTTCGTAACCCATCCACTGAGTATAGCATAGAATTCCTTATTTGAAAAATTAGTATTTTCTGTTTTACATGGAAGCTTTAAAACCAAGGCTATTAAAATAATGTTGGTATTCATGCATCTATACATGATTTATATAGTAATCCCATTATCTAAAATATAATTTTCATCTTCTTTATTACTTAATATAATATGAATGTATTATTTTTATACTGTTATCTTTCTGATAATAGTGATTACCTATTCATAATAAAAATTACACAAAATCAGCTAATATCAGAAGAGAGTATGCATTATTTAGTGGTATTGATTTTTTACACTGTTATCTTTCTGATACCTAATTATTATTATCGGTACATGATATAAAAGTACATAGAGGCGGCTAATATAGTATTATTTAATAACAAACTACTAAAGTGGGGAGATATATCCACATCATCTGCAAATACCTTATACAATAAGGACTAAGTAAATTAGGCCAAAACAGCTATTATCCTGGATACATTCCGACGACGAGTGCTGAACTATAAGGCGAAATTTGCCGTATTTTGTCTTACTACTAGTACTAAGTAAGTACTAGTTAGAGTTAGTACTAAAATACAGTGATTTAGATTGCTCGAAAACCACAAGAAAAATGCAAAGCGTTCTCTATCTCAGGATATCACTAACTGCACACCGGTGTCGATCTTATCTTGGGTCTCGTCAGTGCAGTGTAAGTGAGTATATCTTTGACGAACGAGGCTCGCATCTTGTAGACTCCGGTAAATTCTACCACAGTAGAGCGTAACAAGCGCCATCTCTGGATAGCTTATAAAACAATCCAAATCGAAATTAAACTTGATCAATATAATGCAAAGTTTTACGTGGCAGATTGTCATTTTTATAAACAACTGAAGTGGGGAGACATCTCCACACCAAAATTACCATCTGCCAATATAATATCGTCATATAATTCATGCAGGTACTTATCGTCGGCATGTAGCCAGGAGAATAGCTGTTTTGGCCTAATTTTTTTAATCCTTATTGTATAAGGCATTTGCAGATAGTGTGAAGATATCTCCCCACTTCAGTAGTCTGTAAATATCACCATCTGCCAAGTAAAACTTTGCATTGTATTATTTATTTATCAAAAGTTGTTACAAATATTATGTAGTTTAATCGTATTTTTCTATCGCATGCAATTCATTTCGGTTTACTTCAGAATCCAACTCGTATTCGAACGAGGGTTATCCATTGCCCTTTAAACGGATTTTAATACAATGTTCAGTCACGTTACTCAATTTAATCAAGAGGATAAAGTGAATACATTTCATATACTTTAAAACAGATAGACCTATGAGCTATATATAACTATCACCAAACTTTCAAATAACTCTCATTTTAGTGGAATTAATCAACGATAACTGCTCTCGCAGAGTACCCAATTTCCTATTAGTTTACTCGCAAACGATTATAGTAGACCCTTATGTATTTTAACTTAACAACTTATGTTCATCGTTGATCCCCCAGTGCTCCTGGGGTCGTATGAATATTTAAATCCGATTAAATGCCGCTTTCGTCAGATTGTAATTAACAGTTAGACACAAGGTGGTCAAACAAATGAAACATATGTTGAAGGTCATAGACAATGACGATATATTTGAAATAATGGAAAAGACGTTAGGCATTAATCACTGTCATATTCGGTTACAGTAAATGTTTACTAGTGATTTACGTCTGCTTGGGGCTGTTTTTTCACTAAAATTCTTGCAAACAAAGGGAAATGGTCTTCCGTCAGTCTTAGATTTCTGGTTGATACATCGAGATAGACGTAAATATTTGAATAGTTTTTATATAACGAGTTGTTTTAATTGCGCGTTCTCAGAAAATTATTAAATATATACGTATAAAATTACCTCGTCAACATCTCGATGACGTCAGTTATATAAACGCGGCTTCCTTTAATTACAGTGCTTTGTTATTGATGAAAAGTATTATGAAGTGTTGGGAAATATATTAAATATCTGCAGAATAGAAAACGAAATTAATTTAGGGTTTGTTGTTCAAGACATGAACATAAATTGTTGTCAACAAATTTCCTCGAGAAGAACAATAATTAGTAGCGATGTTATTGAGCAATATATCTTCCATTATCATGCGTATGATGTAAGCAAATTGACAGTTCCTTGTTCAGTAAGTCCGTTTTTAAAACAATAATTATAGCCTTTGTCTTGATAAAATATACACTGTAGAAAAAAGTTGGAATACCTAAAAAATCTCGAAAGACTTGCAAAAACGCTTGAAGCGGTCAAAGTGCTTTTAAATTTGTCGTCTCCTGAAATACTCTATATCTATGTACAGTAGCGTACGTTTGCCGACTTAAAGGGGCGTATTGTACTTAAATGATAACTCTAATTTTTTGTTCAATGCAGTAAAACAGCACATATTTTCAGCATCAGTATAAAGATTTCATTAAGCTCAATAGAAAAAGTTTCGAGAAAAGTGCAAATAAACTCTTAATTGTGAAAACTGGTTTATTTAGAAACAAAACAAAATAAATACAATAACTAATAATGTGTGTGCAGTAACTATTTGACAATATCCTACCATCAAAATAAATTAATTATGCACTCTGTCAAGTATTTCCGACCCAATAAATATAAATCCATAAATATCCATGATATCCATGAATTCGTTGCTTTAAATCATCCATGTTTTCGGATTTATTGATTCAGGCTTTGGCATTTAAATGCTTCCATATGACAGAATAAAAGTGTGTAAGATCTGGGGAACGAGGTGGCCACTCTATAGCTTCAAGTCGCCCTACCCATCGTTGCGGAAAGATGTTGTCGAAGTAAGTGCGAACAGGAAGAAATAATGAGGAGATGCATCGTCTTATTGATGTCAAGTGTTGTTATCAGGCATGTCTGGTTCATTTCCGCTTGGATATAATAAATCTATCAGTGTTGATATTAACTCTTGCTGTAAAAATGGTAAATATCTCTTACCCCAGCCAAGTAGTCATAGAAAATACGGGCTCAATATTCTGTTTCTGACTATACTTGCTTAAGGGTTCAATTTTGTTGGAGATTGTGTATGTGACTCTTGCATCCATTGTGGATTCTGTGAGGCTCACTACCTATAGCTATATCTACTTACAATTCCATTAAGGAAAAATGGCTTTATCGAGCAAAAATATATTTTTCACAAACATATATTCATTATACAATGTAATTGCATTTATTCGCATTATTGTACTCGATCAAAATCATCTTCCAATAATTCTTCAGTCAGTGTAACTTTATAAGATTGAAAATGTTTATGTAAAGCATTAAGGACTGCAGTATGACTCAAATTCATATCCAAGTAAATCTTACGGAAACTAGACTATTCAATGTACAATGGTAAAACACCCCATACCCCCACTCTCTTTGTATTTTATAAAATATTCCCCACTATAAAATCCTTGTCACTACGGTACTAGTGAAATCCATCCCCCCTACTCTCTTGCTTAAATTTTATGACGCCCAAACTAGAAACGTCTCCTCGCGAGAACGTTCCACCCTCAGAGGTTATCTTGATATCACACCTGCAGAATGCGACACCAACAAAACCCCTGCTATCCCCGATTGACCCTACCTCAGAGAGTGGACGTACAAGTTCGAAGATTTGGCCTGATCGTTTAATTTCGTCTAGTTGTAGGAACCTTTGCTACGTTATGTTTTTAATTCTTACTCCCCAGATCCTTTATATAAAGTTTGGTATTACTTGTTTCAGTTTTCTTAATTATGATCTGCTCCGATTAATTTAATTTAAGATTTAACGAATTTAATTTAGATTTTATTTATTCGAATTTGTCTGATTGGCTTTATTTGATTTAATATTAGAAGGAAGCAATAAAAGAAACTTAGATTCCACTCGAATTTACATTTATTATCCAAACTTGGATAGGTGGAAATAATGTTCTTGACAAACAACAGAACTCTGTTATTTGTAACGGAAACTTCCGTTTAATTTAAACAATGGCTAGCGTACACAGAACTCTGCAGTACGCCAAGAGGAACTCCTCTTGCCAAACACTCTGTGAGTTTCCCCACTGAGGAGCAAATGGCTTGTTGCCATAGGTTGTGTACAAAATCACCTCAGTAAATGTATATTTTAACCAATGACTGGGCATACGCAGAACTCTGCAGTATACCTGAGAGGAACTCCTCTCGCCAAACACCCTGTATAAGTGAGACACTGTCTCAGTAATGGCTTTGTGTCACGTACCCGCTCGCTCGGAGATACCCAGGTAGAGACTTATAGCCAATGCGAAGTTTTAACCTTCTGTGGTGACAATGTACGCACCCTAGAGCGCTAAGCACTAATTATCATTATCATTTTAAACAACAGGTAACTTCCCTGATAGTATAAAACCACCAAACAAGTGCACCCGTAGCAACTGCTAATATAATAATTTTAAGAATTGTGGTCGACCCTAGGCATGTCAATGCCCCCGTATGGAGACGCTAACAGATGTACAGAATGCAATAAATTATGAACATTAGTCGGTCAAGAACTTTCCGTATCGTATTATTTACATTGGCACAAATTAGATCAATACAGGGACGTGCGTCCCACAATAAAAATATGAAATAGAACAGTAAACTAAATATAAGTGAAAATAAAATAGTAATCAAATAATATGAAAAATAAAAAGTTATAAGTGAACAATATAACGGACAAATGAATGACAGCACAGAATAAGGATAGCTAGTGAATACAATTTAACAAAATAATACTAAATAATAATTGACTATAAAAGAAATAATTAACATGAATGAAAAACAAGGATATGCAGTGGCTAGCCTGTACTGAAATTGAACAGTGGATTATTATTGTCAAAGAAATCATCTAAATGTATTTAATTATATTTAAGTACCACAGTAAAATAACGGCGTAAATGTAGAGTCATTAATTAAATAAACGCCCCGTATACCGATAATGCGTGTTACGCTAATTTGACTATTATCGAAAATACGTATAATTAAAAAACCCTCACCTAGCAAAGAGCCGATAGGCACGGCGTCGGAGACTTCTCCCCCAGGTTCGCAACCCCAGCTTTCGGTGACACCCATGACTATGACGCTGGACGACGTACGGGCGACTAGATTGCCGTTTGAAATCTACGACGACCCGGTCTCGTAGTTTCCTAGTGGACAACGTGGTTCGAGTGACGTGACCCTCCCGAAGCGGCAAGGCAGTAGACGTGAATGTTTATTTCGGGTATTATCCTGCTGGTCTCCTGGACTTTTCCGTCTTCGGACCTGCGATCTTCCCGGCTTCTAGTCTTCTTCGACGTCCTCTTCCTGGATTACTTCCAGCGTCTTCTTGCGTTGATTAAAAACTGTCCTTTTTCTCTCGGGGCCTCGGTATTTAAACAAAATCCTTGTTCCCTACGAGAGGGATAACAAATTCCCGAAATCCCCGGTGCGACGGAAATAACTAGCACGCCGTGAAAAAGCGTGCCCGATCTCGAAAATTCGACGTCACCTGAATGTTTATAAAATCTCTAATCGTGTTTTCTAAGCTCTAATTCCATATAAGCCCTTAACGTATAAGGGCGATAATTGCCTATCGAAAAGAGACGCTATGCCTGCCTTGTTTATGTTACAAATTCCTCGACGACGACAAGTGCCTAAGTTTTGAAGCCTCGGTCGCTTTTTAACACAAGATTGTAATATTATTTCCTTAATATTTTGTATTGAATATTTTAAAACTCTACTGCCGTTCTGGAAATTAATTTAAAATGCGCTTAATTATTGTGACTGCTTATTAAATGAAATGAAAATTATTTTAGGTACAATTTTATATGCCGCATTAGTTTAATACTATTACGAAAACATTGAAAAATACCACGTGATCTATTAACCCGGGTACGGGACGTTTCAATGGGGATTTTCACAAACTCTTACTAATATGTCAAATTGTGTACCTGCATTGATTACTTGGTAATCAGCTCTGGGTAAGTCACATATATGTCCATGTTCTTTGTAGTTATCTCTAATGTTACTGACAGTAGATTGTGCTATCGGCGGAAGATCTTCACGAGTTTCATTAAAGAGAGCGCATACTTTCACTGTAGTTCTGCCCCTATTTTCATAACCATACATCAGAAGAATTTTAATACGATATTTTTCCGAAAGACATATTGTTACTAAGATTTTCTGACAGATAACAGAATATCACAAGCATTAATTTTGTTGAAAGCTAACTTGACGTAACTGATATTAAATAAAATTTATTTTAACGCATTCTAGGCAGTAAATATATCGAATAAATAAATATTCACAATTAAAAATGTATTTATATTTTTCTCGAAACTTTCTTTATGAAACTAACATTTTTATAGCAATACTAAACAAATATGCTTTCACTACAAGGAACAAAAATAGGGATGGGCTATTTACAAAAATACATACGTTTCCTTTGACCCTGGAAATGTATGTCACTGTACATGGAACGTATTTTAAAAGACTGCAAAGCTAAAACACCTTTTGACCCCTTGAAGTTTTTTTGCAAGAAAAAAGTATTTACCAAGAATTTTCAGACTTCTCTCCCACAGTATATATTAAGCAATATGGGAGATCGATAATGTTTAGTTTTATATCACAATTCAGAATAGTATCTGTGTTTAAGCTGTATTCAAATAGAAAACAAGGATGCAGAGAGAAAATGTTAATTTAAATTTTGTAAAAACATTTTAATCATTACTATATCTTCACATTATAATGCTGAAATAGATATTTAATGTTATAGCGAAACATTACATTTATTTCAGGTTACGTTTATTTTGCCCATTCACTAACTACATTTGTTCAAACATTGTCTAGACCTTACGAGGACTATTTAAATCTTCCTTAGTGCAATGGAGATTTTAAGAATATTAATTTTTATCATGCTAAAACCAGTGTTTAAATCACTAACTATAAAGCAGTTCATGATGTTTGATAATCAAATACCTATTATTCGGAAGATTACGGAACTGCATTATAGTTACTGTGATCAGAATATCCACTGTTACTATTCATTTCATCGCTATTTGCCAAATAAAAAACTCTCTTATCTTGCCGATAAACGGAAAAGTCTACATTAACCTAGCCATAAAAATAAGCGACGGTTATGGTTTGAGATTTTTTATTGGGCAAATAGCGATAAAAACTTGCTTATGGCTTAATTGAATGACATTTATAATATGGATGAAGTCATTCTGAGCAGAAATAATTTTACCTTATAATTTTCAAAACTGAAGTATTTAATCGAGAACATTCATAGGAGATACTCCTCTCATATGAACTGGCACAGACCTTAGATATAATGCATTATGTTACAAGCACGATTAGTCACTAATCACCAAGATCTGGGTTCTAATCCCAGCACCGGTACTAGCAATGTCAATATGAGTGCATACTGTCTTTGAGTTTCAGGCAGCCTAATTTCTGTGGCTTGCTTTTAACATTCATTTTTAAATTTTAAGCCATTCTATTATATTTCTCTTTTGTTCCAACCTATTTCGTTCCATCATATTAAAAACGTTGTGGCTTTAGGTATCTGTCGACGACTGGTTTCTATCATCTTCCATAACTAACGAAGTTAGTATGTCATGCAATTGAAATGACTTATGTTCAGTGAAATAATTACCACTTGAAATATACCGTACAAACTTGACTCTCACGTACAAGCGGGAAACCTAATTAATGTCAGCTCTCGACCTGTCAGCTATATGTGATCATTTGTAAAGATAGAGTAAGAAATACAAAGTAGAATATTACAGCCAAAAATAAACTGATATAAAGGATCAGAATGCCGGAATGACGATTCCCTTGAGAATGCTTAGAAAAGCAACTGAATCCGGCGTGATTTCTGGCAAGTCTTTCCTAATGAAATTATTAGTGTTTATGAAAACATATAATTTGGTCGTCATACTCTTCTATGTATAATAAATTTAAATTTAAATATTAAAAATGTTATAAATAATATAAAGTTAAATATGCGAATATCAAAGAGTGATAGTTCACTGCGGTCATTTGATTATTTACTTTAAGTATTATTTATGAATACAAATTTTGTTAATTTACGATAATGTTATTGTTGATTTTCCATAACAGGTGTAGAAACGTTGGAGTTGTAATAAATTGTCTTACAAGAAAGTTATTTATTTTCTTAGAGCTATTATTAAACTTAGGTACACAATTATTTAGTATTTCAATAATTTCATACTGAAATAAACTGGTCGCATATAAATTCCTCGGACCCATAAGAATCTAGGTTGATATAAACCTTAGAATATTCTATTTTCTAAATTAAATTTTTCAATGCAGTGGACACACAAAAATAGACACAACATATATAAATCAGCATCCTTCTTCTAAACGTTTAGGGTACGGAGGGGAATGTTGATGATAGAGATGACAGCAAACACGATTATGCTTAGGGAGATATGTCAAACTACCCTCTTTGAGACTTGAATTCAAGCACTCACTGGCATCCCCAATGATAGACCCAGTCAGTCACTTAGGACCACAGTGTAAATGACATTATTCCTCCTTTATAAGAGCATTAAATAAGTCACCCATCCACATTTTAAACAATCGCAAATCGCTGCACCGTTTTTAGCTCTGCGTTAGGTAATTAACATAATTGTCCACTTTACATTCCAATCTCTTCTCTAATTATCATTCATTTTGTTACCACAATTTGTCATTAAATCACTTTCAATTTATTGTTTTCAACTTGATATCACCAAATATATAAGCCTAGTAGTCTATTTAGGCATACAATTCGCATTTAAACACCTTTATATTGTTACTACTTTCACATTTATTTCAGAAGTTGTTATATGAAAGAAATGTACAGTGTATATAGTAAATGGCATACTTATAGTCACCTTTCTTTGATACATATTCCACGAAGTTTATGAAACAAGGTTTAGAAATCGAGAAGATCTTTGTAATAAAATAAGATGAGGCTGTCACAAAATCGGCATTTTAGAGTACAGAAAACTAGCCAATCATTATCGCAAAATAATTGAAACATGTGTTAAAATTAAAGTAGGATTAGTTGATGGAGGCTACATTCGAAAAATTAAAAAAGTGTTTATTTATATGTAATGAGTAATTATCTAAAAAACAGATTGTTGCTTTAAAATGTTGATTTTATCTTAATTCAATTACCCAAAGTTAATTATTTGCTTTTTTTCTCTTAAAATGTATTTCTTGTCAAATCGACACTATTTACATTTACAATATTTTTTCCATGGCATGGAAATAATATTATATTAATTTTATCTTATAATTTAAGTTGCAAATCAGGACTATTAGATTGCAAATCAAAATTGTAACCATGTGCGGACTTTGGGGAAAAATATTGAAAATTTTTTCCCAATGCAATTATTATTTTGTTAGTTCTAACCATAGATGGATTATTAATGTACATGAAATTAACACAGTTAAAAATTATACCCACTGTATCATATATCCATCGTTTCTCTATTCCTTCAATACATTTTTCTACATCCATTCATTCAATGTATTTACAAATATTTTTTTGGTTTCTTAAGTTCTGGGCTTCAAATGTTATATATTTATATATGTATATATATTTTTATATCATTCTCACATTATCTATGAGCACGAATTAATTGCAGGCTGATCTGGTGTCTGATAATGACGAATGCAGTTCTATTTTTGCCATAATTATCAACCAAACACATTTTTCCCTAATTGGCAATTGTGGAAAAGTATACGCAGTTCATATTTAGTTTATATTTAGTATACATAAGTATGTAATTAACTTGACTTATTTATATAAGAGAAAGATATACTTACTAACATGAAAATAATGAAAGTTCTAAACAGATACCTCGCAGTGCTCTTAATAAAACTGCATGTGAATTTTATTTGAAACAGTTATAAGCTAGAAAGAGAGATTTGTTCTTATTTGAAATAGAATCCATAACAATAAACACTATTTACAGTAAAATTAGATACTATGTAAATAAGAATGTCGTCATCCTTATTAAATTATAAAATATTTTCAAGAGTAATTAGATATTTGTACATTACACCACACTATATTAAATTTCCTTAATAGGTTCCTTCTCAAAGTATATGTGATCATTTCTGTAGGAGTCTTTCCTAAGTCTAAAAATAAAACGTTCACTAAAAAAGTTATCTGACTTTGTTTCAAAAGAATTTTATTTAATGGTAGATTAATAAAGTATTACCTGTGTGTCAACATTTCGAGAATATATTTTAATAAAAAAATTGAATAAATATTTTAAAGGCGCAACAAGTTAATCTGTTAAGATTCTACTTGATAAAAATTGTTATAGAATTCGGTGTCTTATGGCTATTTAAACTATTACTGGAAATATTGAAGAACAAGTAAAATTGAACAAATTATTGAAAAGCGAAGTTTAAAACCTGCGTCACAACTATTATATGTGGCTGTAATTTCATCTTAAGTTTGCATATAATGCCTGTAAAAAATACTGTAAGTAAAATTTTATATAACAAAATATTTTAACATAAAATGTAATACAAATAAAAATGTATATATCATAGATAGTACACTTTAATGAACTACTGATTTACTAACCAAAATTGTTCTGATGTATATTTTATAATGTTTTATAAATTGTATGGCTGCAATAAACATGAATTAACTAGACAAATTAATTCAGTTGTTAAAATGAATCCCATTTGATAGCCACATGCTATTAGCAATAACATTAATTGTAGGTAATCAATGACCCGTTTATTTACTAATGGCTACCGCAATGCATATTGCTGTCTTCTCTACAATAGAGTGGAGTAAAACCTGAGAGTTATTGAGGGAATGTATTCCATAAAAATAAAGTTTTGTACAGGTACTGCCTTTACATTATATCACTTAAAAGTAGATACTAACAAACGTTAATATTTAGTTTTATAATGCATAATTTATTTGGAGTATTATATATACTGTTTGTTGTCGATTTGTCTATGGATCAGATGACAGAGCTAAATTAACAAATATAGCTTACTTTAATTTGGCACAACATAATAAATCATATCTCGCCACCATCCTGGTAGGCGTACTAACCTATATGAGAGGGTATACATCCAGCAGGACTACTGTTCCTTATCCGCCTAAGAATTAAGGAAACCAGTCTTTACAATATAGAGACCGTATAGCAACATATCGAGTTACCGTTAATCGAAATGATATAAAATATATCAGTGAAGCTGACGAGACTAAAAGTTTTAAATAAAATGTAACGAGAAATTAAATGAAATAATCAGATCATTAGAAATGTATTTTTCATATATGGAATATTTCAGTCCATAATCAATGAACATTCAAGTCGATTACTCGACAAGGAGCTACTAACAGTATAGCACATTGCTCCATGTCTACACGTGGACTAGTAATCTATCACATTCTTCTATAAAAATGATATCGAAAATTTCTTACAGTTCTAACAACCAATTAAATTTCGTTATTTCTTGTCATGTGACACAAATCACTAAACCAGTTTAACATTACACTTATAACACCATCCAGGGAAATCTTGAATCACTATGACAACAAAATTATTTAACTTTGACAACTTCATAATAACTGCCAAATGAATTTCAAAATGTCACGTTTTGGCAATGCCAATTCTCATATAATAATAAATAATAATAATAAAAACAATAAATAATTGTTTTGTTGTATTCCGACTTTTAGATTTTATTTTTTCAAAAAATATTCTGACCGAATATCCCTCTGACATTGACAAATACCTCATAATCTTATGGCAATCGCAAGCACGTTACTCGGTAATAGCTAATAGCAACGTAATTTCGATTGTCATAAAATTATCTCGTACATTATCAATGTCCTAGGGATATAATAGCTGACAATGTGTCGTTCCATGTATGATTGCGACAATTTAAAAAAAAGACTTTTAAAGAATTTTCTTTCAACACAAATATACAGAGCTCCTCCTTATTTTAGTATTGATGTGCAATAATTTCTTGACGATACTTTCCCTAGTAGACGCAATAGACTATAAGAACTGAATAACCACCACTGCACCTCTTCTGACCACCTTATATTTCTTCTTGTGGAGTTACTTAAAATCGTAGGTCTATTTGATATATGAACATATACGGCTTGAAATAAAAAATATCAAATCGAGAAGTATTGAATGTTCAATATAGTGTTTGCATGCTGGCTAGTTTCACATTGATAATATAATAATTTCAATAATTTTCAGTTGAGTTTCAAGAAGAGGTTGCAGTTTAAATAAGGAGATGACGAGATCTCAGTTCAAATACTAAATTTGAAAAAGAAGAATTTTTAAATTAGGTAATATTTTTTAAAATAAGATAAACGCGCAAGTTGATCTTTTTGAAAAAAGTTTTTAGATACTGCATCGCCATGCTGTATATCTTTTGTGTTATTTCTCATAATAAGTTCCTTAGAGCAAATCATGACTTTCCAGATGCCCAATTATATCAATCGTATTCGATGTATAACATCCATCAGGATAGTACTCGATGTTTCCAAACAACTATTTATTTTCTTTTGCGAATCGCTATCGTTAATTTTTAACTTCGTTCTATGGTCAAAAAAGATTTCCAAATAATTTAGTTTTAATGCAACAGAAATACAGAGTTTCTCCTTATTTTGGTGTTGATGTGTGGTCATTTCTTGGCGATCCTTTACCGGATAGATGAACAGCGCGACGAGAACCCACTGAATGGCCATCACTTTGAATTACTTTGACCTCCTTCTTGTGAGCTCACTTAAGATAGCAGGTATATTTTAATGGCACAAATAATTTAGAGGATCTTATGTAACGAAAGTGAATCGATATATGTAAGCCCGAAAATGATTGAACATACAAAATATAAAAATATAAAAATTTAAGGATCTGATTAAAATAAAAGTTTTACTTTAACCAATGTTTTTAAAATAAAATTATGTTGAGTTCTTGAAAAACAAATATCTAATAACAAATTTATGAATATTGCTCCGAATATTTACAACTGCGTTATATTTTTCTGATATTATTTCGCATGGGCAATTCCTTGCCAAATAAGCAAGAAACTAATTCACCTAGGCGTTTCTTGCCTAGCTAAATATTTACTTAGTAAGGTTATTTGAACCGTTATGTGGTACTATCAGTACATAGGGTATCACCGTTGGAACTATAGGATTTGAATTGCCCGCAATTTGCGTTCTCTCAAAAATAGAACATCAATAATTAACGAATGTCATCTACAAATCATGCGACGTCAACATGTCGCGACTAACAGTTCAACAACGAATAATTTGTGTACAAATATTTTATGAAAATAAGCAATCAATACAGTTGCATTAAGAAAAATTCGCATAAAATTAGAACAAAATAAAGCGCCTACATAGTTAACTGTTCGTAACTTAATCAATAAAGAGACTGGTTCTGTTATTGAGAAGGCAACACTAATACGTCCTCATCATGGTCTCAATCACATGAAAATGTTGCTGCAATAAAAAAAAGTCTACGGGAGCACCCAAATATATCAATTCGATATCGTGCACAATAGTTAAATCTATCAAGAGCCACCACGAATCGAATATTAAAGAAAGATCTGCATCTGTCAGCATACAAAATTCGTTTGATACAACAATTAAAAGTTACAGACCACTTACAACGTCGAACATTTGTTATTTTAATCGGGTGTTAGAAAAGAAAGAAGTTTATGCTGTATATTTTCATCTTGATGGATACGTCAGCAAACAAAATTGTCGGATTTGGAGTGGTAAAAATCCACATGATGTTAACTAAAAATAAATATATCCACAAAGATGCATGGTTTGGTGTGCATTTTAGAGTGGTGAAATAATTGGACCATACCTCTAGTTCCAAATAAGGCATCCAGTTGTTAAATATTGACTCCCTGTCTTTGATAGAACACAAATGGCAATTAACATTCTATAGTTCCACTTGAAATACCCTATAACTTTTTACATTTTATTATACTGGGAATATAAAATTTCACAACTAATGATGAATATGATAAAGTTTAGAGTATTATTTCATGGATACATAATTTTGTAGACATAGGGATCTATGTTTACAAAATTATATTAAATTGCTATGTCTACAAACAGTAACAATCTGTTGATTTTTGAGTTTGATTTTTAAAGTACTAAAAGGAAAAACGTACATCATATTAAAAATACTAATCCACAAGTATTGCCAACGTAAATAATACTATCATACATACTTACATTATAATTTAATTAAGAATTATTATTTAGAAAATTTGGTATCATTAACTGGTGTTAGTTAAGGATATCCAATTATACAACATTATGATTAAATAAATATAACTCATTAAACTTCTAGCACTCTATTGTAGTAATGTAACAAAATATGAAATTTAGTTAGCATGCAAGAATACAGTTCAATGTTGATTCGCCTTTAAATTATTCACTTTAGACTTTAGGTCCACTCGACGATGAATGACTTTATTGACCATGTGTCGCCGTCTCGTCAGTACTGTTGATAAATAGGCGAGTTTGGAGTACAATGTCTCCGCAAACTACGCATTCTTATAAGAAAAATTGTATTATTCACAGGCATATGCAAATGTTATACTTCTTTATTATATCTTTTTGTTGACTTTTTTCAACACAATATAAATTATGTATTTTTGGACATACGAGTAAATAGGAAGAATGAGTTTCTTAATACAATGAATGAGTTGAGGTTTTACATGTCTTCAATTGCTTTTATTATAAACCATTATATTTATAATTTTATACAATATGAAGAACACTTAATAGTTATTAAAGTATTAATGCATATGACTAACCATTAAATTTATATAGGATGATTTTAGCTATATACTTGTAGTTTACTTATTATAGTTTAACTGACTTAAATAACATCCTTAAATTAGAAAGTTGCATGTTTTTTATGTTATGAATAACGTGTTATAGTCATAACTATCGTTCTTGTCGATGCATTCCTCTAACTGTTTAACAAGTTTTTGAGAAATATTTTGCAATGAAACAAGTAAATTGCAGTGAAGTACATGTTATTTCTTTCACTCTTCTATAGTCCTGAATCTATTCATAAAAATATGTTTTTAAATAACCCCAAAGAGTATAATCCAGATTTAAAATTTTCGGAGTCCTTCTTGGTCAAAGAATAGTACTACTTTTATTCATCGGCGTATTTGGAGAAGACTGTTTTAAAATATCTATACTGATTCTTGCAGTACTTTTCTTAAAATATCCAGAATTGTTGTTGACCAGGAAATAGTACTATCTTTGTCATCAGTCTACTTGAAGAAGACTTATTTAAAATATCCATAGTGATCCTGGAAGTCCAACTTATTACGCTTTCTCGCTGAAACTAGTAATATCTAATTCCATACTGAATTTTTGATAAAAAAACAACTGCAAAATTTAAATGTAGAATATTGAACTATTAGCATATAAACATTTTTTTTAATAAACCTGTCCTAAATCCTATTACCCTGGTGCAATAGAATAACGCACTAAATACTTTAAGGTAATACTGATGAAATTTGTGGAAATTTCGTGAGAAAGTTAGTAGTGAAGGTTAGTTGTGAAGTAATCGCTTAGTCTTTGAACAACTTCAATTCTGTGTGAGTTAAATAAGGGCTTGCGTAATGAAGAAACATGTAGAAACCTACTTGTTGAGGTCATAATATTAGTGTCACATAACATGTAATGGTTTCAGAAAGATGAAGTTGCATTGTGACATAAATATGCAACGTATGTATATAGAGTAAAATGTTTCCCAAAAAATCAACTGATGGAACTGAATGAAAAATGAACCGAATGCGCCGATAAAAATAAGATGCCAATGAATTTATTAATGAAAATAATTCTAGTAGTTTTTATAATTTCATTAAATCTGAAAACATAATGATGGAAAATTTTATAATTATACATTTACTGTTAGTTTTATTATTATACAGAGAAACTATTAAATCGAATAGATTGAATTTATAAAACGTAATTCCAGAGGCTCTCATCGAAACAGACATTGGATATATTCATGTAGTATATTCTCAAAATAAGTTGCTATTATTCAAGTATTTCCTCCTCCGAAGCTTAGCCACTGCTATGAATTATACTTCTATGTACATATAGATGATATCCGGCTTTCTTGGGAAATATTTTTGTAAATTATGGGAATGGGTATTCTTTAGATAGTCTTTTAACTGAGACAAGTGCTTATACTTTGATATAGTCAATTTATTGCCAGAAATATAAAAGTTTATTTTAGTACATTACTATACTTGATGTTGAAAATAGAATTACATTCTCTTGACTGCCTCTGGTTTCCGAAATAAACATATATCATAAATATTAATCCAAGGCAAGGAAACCAAATAAAACAAGAAATTTATCTTGTTTTGAATTTTTTTATATATAAAATGTAACAAGAAAATAAATAACAATTGATGCAGAGAATATTAAATATAATAAAAAAGTTAATAATAGACGTATATTATTAAGGCATTACAAAACACACGTGAACAAAAATTCTGTTAGAGTAGTCAACATAACTGTATAGAAATTAGGGTGATCATTTAGAAGTTACAGTTTTATAAAAATGTATAAAAAGTACTAAAGTAAATACTTGAGTAGAATATTTTCCGGAAAATGAACGTACAGAAGAATATGATAAAATGGGAATAATAAATAACATTTAATACCATTCTTTAGAGCACTTGTATTACTCACAACTTCACGTTCATTAAAATATAGAGAAAATATAGTATTCATGAAGAACAATCAATATTTATTTTCATAAAAAATTGCACAACTATATACGAGTTTTATTTAAGATCGTTGATAAATCAAACTTTACCACAGACTAGTCAGCACTGATTTAAAATGTATACTCAAGTAGCTATAAAAAAGTAATTCCCCTTTATAAAACTGTACCACAATCAGAAGTATCAGTTACTATGGACAATACTATAGTAATGTGTAAGTTTCTCATCATCGTAACGGGGCTTTCTTTTGTGACACATTTCATCTGACCCCTTTTTGTTTACCACTAAGGTGACCGACAAGTAGTAAATGTAAAATTCTTTATATAGCCTATATTTTAACCTCCCATTATTTTTATAATAGTAGTACGACCATATTATAAATGAATTAATACATTGGAAGATATATATATATATATATATATATATATATATATATATATATATATATATATATATATATATATATATATATATATATATATATACGTAACGTAGCTTTAAGATACTTTTAACAAACATTAAGTTATTTAAGATATTTCTTATATATCCTCATATGTAAGAAGTAGATTATATTTTTATCTATAGTGCCATATTTTACCAATCAACCTTTTACCACGAGCGCAATTCCTTGGTAATACTTAATCAATATCTACAGACATTAGATATAATACTAACAAAATTGTAGATACCCAACTAATAATACTGCCTATTATTTTCAAGACATTTATTCAAACTGCTATTATTTTATATCGATTGTATGGCAACAAAATAAACTAACGAGAGGATTCACTTCTCGGTGGATAAGCGGATAAAATATATTGCAGTTAAAATTAATTGATTAACATTTACTCAAGCTATGGAATTCTATTGAGTTGCTGTATCGAAGGACAAGGCCACTACAGCTGCATCTATTACATCGTATCCCCAGAATATATTTCCCAGTGAAAACTAATACTGGCAAAAATCCAACGCTAGATTTTAGATTTCAGCCATTGTGGAATAAATGAACCGTTTAACAATTCGAGAGTTTTGTAACTACTTTAATTGCTCTTTCCATTTCATATTGGAGATTTGACCAAGTTCACTTATCCGATGTTAATTTCCGGAAGTTTCCCGAGTTCTAGTTTCAGAACGAATCTTTATAATTCATATTTAATGAATATATCATACTGCAGTGGGTGCATCTACGGTAATTAGACTGTGGAAAGGAGATGGAAAACTTTGACAATAATATTCTTTTATAGAAATTAGGAGATATAGCTTTACATAGATACTACTATTATTACTATTTATTTTAAAATCATTGAAGTTTACATTTAAACAATTACGAAAAATAAACTAAACGTCGGAATTAGACTATCTCTTGATGTATTTACTAGTATGAGAATATGTGTAGTTTTTTTAAACATTCAATGATATTGTAAAAGATATATATAACTCAGATGCTATTTGTTATCAGTACAATGACGATTAAAGTTTAATCCATCAAAAACTGACTAGTAAAGTGACTTCAAATCTAATGAGTACCTAATTAAATAAACCTTCTTTCCATGTGTGAATTTCTTGAAAGAAAAGCGCATTGTAGTTTTACGGTAATTAAAAAAAATTGTGTTAATTTTATTATTATTAATAACAAAGTTCAATATTTTCACATAAGATAGATAGTGCATGTATAACATATAACCATACTGTGAAGATATCTAAGTTTTTATTTCAAAACGGACGAAATATCTCATAAAATACATTGATAAATAATAATATAAATTGTATCTTGTGAAGAACTATGAGATGTCAAAAAGGGTTAATGTTGGCAATGCAAATCAAATTTGGAAAACGGCATTGTCGATGTTTTATTTAATTTTATTATTTATTTTTGTACTACACAGAAATGAGTAATAAACTGTATAGACTGGGAATACATGATATATGTATTTATTAGAAAATAAGTCACTCTAATATATAGAAATATGTGTTAGTATCTTCATTGTAATGATAATAAATATAGAAGAGAAATGAGAATTAAAATACATGTATCACTTTACCTATGATAAATATAACAGTTAAGAGCTATGGCATATTTATTACTATGTACTACTTATGCTTATCTGTATAATGCACGTTGAAGGTCGAGCTCTCCCTTTAACATTAGATGAGAGACCTAAATGCTAAAAGAACGAAAATTGGTATTTTGAATTTTATTTGATAATGATAATATCTCACTTATCACTCACTATCGCCTCTATTTTGGTATATGAATATAGATTTAAAAAGAATGTACTATAATTAATATTGCCATACCATCAAATTTTAAAGCAGTGCCTTCCTGTAAAAACTAAACTCAGGTTTAAAATAAGAAACTTGTCAGGCTTTCTTTGACAAATAACACAAAGAGATACTCAGATATTTTTACACTTCCAAATTTTGTTTTGTGTCTACATTAAAAATAAATTCTAAATTAATGGAAAACAATAAATTTAATTTATTAATAGCAACAAGCTAATAAGAGAAAGGAGGAATAGATGGTTTTTAAAGAATTGTAGGATAAATACCCACAATATGAATTTTCATCTTGCGAACAGTACAATATTCTGTTATAAAATTCACGTCTCACCTGTTCAAGTATTTATGCTAAAATTAACCGACGTTATTCCGTAATTATCTGTTTGTAAATCTGGATGTTAGTGAAATTTTAAATAGTCTAATAAAAATAAATATAAGGGCGTTAAATCTAGAGACCATGTAGGCAGCAGGAATATCATAATTTATCTTCTTCTCTATAGATTTACTTATTTTTTGTATGCTTTATACATTTTCTCTTTTCTTATCAGAATATTAAGCATAGTTCCTTCACATAGTCGTAGAACGTCACTTATTTTAAAAGTTCGCCAAAGCCGCTTAAATCTCTAAAGGTATCATAAATTAAGCATCGCCAATCAATTTACTTCATTTTATATTTTTATGTATTTCTCTTCCGGGGTAGTCAGAATGTTGAAAAAGACACTAAATATATATAATAAAAATACTAAATAAAAATACTAAAAATATTATCAGAAATATATATAATTCATCATATGAAAACTTATTTTGATTTTAGAAAATACTAAATTCTTTACTCATTCTTACATTCTTTAGAATTAGATGAACTGTGTATTCTAAAATATTTTACTTCTCAGGCTTAAAAATTGTATAGATTTCTCTCTAGTGTGGTGGTATAGCTTTCTACCATCTCCAATATCCTCTAAATATTAAAAATAAAAAGCAAAGTTTATATTTACATTACCATTTTGTTCTCCATTTTATTTTACCATCGTATTAATTCATTAAATAGTTTAATTTAAGTTAATTTTAAGAGTTAATTGAAGTAGAACACCATTCGACGGAAAAACTGTTAATGAATAAGACAATTTTACTTTAATGTATTCAATAGATAATTAAAATTACGCAGGAAAATGCCTTATAGCTGACCACGCTTGGTTAATATCATGGCAGACAAGAATGATAAATGAATTATAAAATTTGTCATCTGAATACTGTAAAAGTTGTTAGTCAAATAAGTTTTCTGAGAGCGTCTTTATAAAAGACAAATAAAGATGCCAGCATCAAATCCCATTTTTATGCAAGATATTATGAAGAATCTCTAGAGAAACTACAATATCTGAGAAGTGTTTAAGTAGTGGGTATATTTCATAAATTGAAATAACAATATATATATATATATATATATATATATATATATATATATATATATATATATATATATATATATATATATATATATATATATATATATATATATATCTTTTGATGGTGATTAATTTTCTACAATCTATTTAATAACTAAATTTGGTAAAATATGAGACGTAATTTTGCAATATATCAGGTTTAATATAGCTTTTGAAATATTCCTCCAATAGTAAATGAATATAGTAATAGAAGTAGACGATATAGTAACTTTTCACAAGACAAGCGTTGATTATAATAAAATATTTATACATTTATACAGCTTCTGCTTTTATATAAGTATTTTAAACAAAATCTATACCAATGAAATATGTTACTGTCTCTCATATTTCACAAAAATTTTATTTGAAAGTAATTTCTTAACAAACATCCAAATAATACAGAAAATAGCCAAGATAATATGTGTAGACGTAAATATTCTATGTATTTTTTAAAGATTTTCAATTGTGTAATCATCTAATCTATATTAAGCGTATAATAACTATATACAGTGATCATTAGTGTTTCAAAATGGTAATACTTTTATCTAATGGACAATTGTTATATATATATCTATATATATATATATATATATATATATATATATATATATATATATATATATATATATATATATATATAAATAAAGTTACTGAATACGAAAGATAAGAAATGCTTCAGTAAAAAAAATTTACAACACTTGCCATCTGTCTAGAGAGTAGACATTATCACCACTAAATGTGGTAAAATTTGAGAGGTCTTGGGATATGATGCAGATTTTTAGTAAACACAAGCAATATGCCTTATCGAAAATGGGATAACTACGGAGAAATTAATTATTCCACTGACATTTCGTTACTTTCAGAATACAAACATTTTGATTTGATAAGAAAATATGACCTCTTACCTTCCAATATAAATTATTATTTTATTCACAGCAAGCAGTATATATACTAATAAAATTATTTTGTTTTCACACTACGGAGACATTTATTTTACTTTCAGTTACAGTATATATTTATCATATAACAATTTTCATGATATATGAATAAGATTTAAATCCGTCATTTAATTAATTTTATATAAAATTCCGACTCAAATGTTTAATGAACGACAATTTATGCCAATATAGTACAGCTGTAGTATCTCTTCTATACAATATAGAAATTAAATCACTTTTATAGTAAAATTACTTGATGTTATCTTAAAGATTTATGAGAAACTCTTTTATATATTTAACGGATATGGATACGGCAAGAATGTGATTCCCTATATAGATGAACCTGTACATTTTTATATAATTGAATTGTCCTTGATGAGTTGACTTCAATGACCTACAACACTTATGATCTAACTATTGCTTATTTAATTACAGGCATGAAACTGATGTTACTTTTATTTTAATATTGATACAAATATATTAAATTAAAATAGAAACCTTACATACATTTGTATTTTTCGATAAATTTGATCCATTATTGATTCATTTAAGTTATAGATATTATAGACGTTGTAATTAAGTTCTAGAATCAATCAACGATGTAAAAATATACAGGGTAATTCGTTTAAAAGCCTTATCCCAATATCATCTCTTGCGCAGCACATATATCAATTACGCTGTACAGTTAATTTAGAAGAAGTACCTTGTAGATACAACACTTGTTATTCCAAAAATTTATCATGTCTCCAAAATAGTACTAACAATAATTTTAGCCAGTAAGTAGTTTCGATTTTGTGTCAGTAGTCACATATATAATATATGCTATACTATTTATAATAATATATTACAACCAAGAAATATTAGTAGTTAGTTAATTATAAGTAATTGTACTTCATTCAATATTTAATTTATTTAATTTGATTCATTAAAACAGTTTATTTTATTTGAGAACTGTATTTTGTTATTAATATATGGTTTCTAAAGATCCATCCGAATATGATTGAGGAAGTGACTTAAATAAGAAATAACTCGCTATTCCTAACGCTAATGACCTGTTTTCTATTATAGCTGTCAACCAGTCAAAACCAAAATTTTACTTAAGTTTGTGCATTAATAAATATCCAAAGGAAGGCACACGCCTACTACCAGAAGACACGGAAGGCATTTTAGCCTGATATTAGCGAAGGGGAAATGCTTTATGAAAATATTACAGATCAACGACCTCTAGTTTTCATTAATTGTATAATATATATCCGTGAAACCAACTGATTTTAAGGTTAAGTGCTAGCAATTTATTTAATGGATATTGATTTTAGAATTGAAGAAATATAAGTTATAATATACCTTTGTAAGTATAGACGTCCATTTAATTAATAACAATTTATATAGGTAGCCAAATTTACTGCTTCAATAAGTACTGAATATATTATTGTAATTACTAGATCATGTTATGCTTTGTTTCACAATTCCTTTGATTGTTCTTTAAGTTACCTTTATGGATTTCCCCAACTTTCAGATATCGATACACTAAGATAGAGTCAAATAGTATTTAAAATATTATAACATATCTGAAATCATGAAATTTTCTAACAATAAATTGTATCTTATCTGTTTTTTTTTTTTCGTTAAGGGGAGGCTTCGACAATTATTACCATTAGCCTGTACTTCTATGACGAATAGGCCTCTGAGATATATATATATATATATATATATATATATATATATATATATATATATATATATATATATATATATATATAAGAGTTTCTCATAAATCTTTAAGATAACATCAAGTAATTTTACTATAAAAGTGATTTAATTTCTATATTGTATAGAAGAGATACTACAGCTGTACTATATTGGCATAAATTGTCATTCATTAAACATTTGAGTCGGAATTTTATATAAAATTAATTAAATGACGGATTTAAATCTTATTCATATATCATGAAAATTGTTATATGATAAATATATACTGTAACTGAAAGTAAAATAAATGTCTCCGTAATATGAAAACAAAATAATTTTATTAGTATATATACTGCTTGCTGTGAATAAAATAATAATTTATATATATAGGAAGATAAGAGGTCATATTTTCTTATCAAATCAAAATGTTTGTATTCTGAAAGTGACGAAATGTCAGTGGAATAATTAATTTCTCCGTAGTTATCCCATTTTCGATAAGGCATATTGCTTGTGTTTACTAAAAATCTGCATCATATCCCAAGACCTCTCAAATTTTGCCACATTTAGTGGTGATAATGTCTACTCTCTAGACAGATGACAAGTGTTGTAAATTTTTTTACTGAAGCATTTCTTATCTTTCGTATTCAGTAACTTTATATATATATATATATATATATATATATATATATATATATATATATATATATATATATAACAATTGTCCATTAGATAAAAGTATTACCATTTGGAAACACTAATGATCACTGTATATAGTTATTATACGCTTAACATAGATTAGATGATTACACAATTGTACCAGCAAATATATTTAAATCATTTGAGCAAAAAATAATCCAAACCAATATTCAGTTATCAGAACATAATAAATATATTTGCTATTTTGCATTTTTAAAAATAAAAATTAATTTCTCCACACATTAGTTATTAATAGAGTATTTAATAAAAACTACATTTATTGTATTATATATTTTTAAATGGTAATTTATTAAGTAAACCTAGAAAATATAAATAAACAATACATGTTGAGTATAAACAAATGTGGTATATTATAGTGACTTTTACTATAGTGCCTTTACGATATGTTACATATACAAATAAATTCAAGAATAATTTTTAATTACCAACGTATTTCTCTATCTAATCTTCAAACGTTACATAGAAAATGTATGATTGTTTATCCGTGATGATTAGAGGCTTCAGAATTTTACTGACACCTCCGCCATTTTTGTAAAAAATATTTGCTGCATGCTATACATTGGTAACATGACGCAAAAAAAATAAGAGACCTAATTGAAATTTATATATTTGAAGTATCAATAATACCTAGATATAGAGTTTTAACATACATAATATAAAGAAATATCAGAGTATATGATGTAAGTGTGTAACTCCTGGTTATAATTTACTGCTCGTAAAATTGTTATTTTTTGTCAATTTAGTTGTAATTATTTAAAGAATTTGAAAAATATTTATTCCAGTAATATTAACAAATAAAGCAAAATATTCATTTATTTTTTATTTTAAAAGATTTTTTATTTATTACCTTAACTATCATCAACGTATTATACTATCAATTTATTCAACTACTCCAAATTAAAATTATTTCAACTCTGTAACCATAGTGTTCTTATTTTCTTTTATCCCCCACCATAATAATTCTAGATGATATTATGTTATTTATCTGATAATCAATAGGTGACAATATGATTAGGAAAATCTTTAGAAAATACACAAAATATTTAAGTCCACACATATTTTGTTGGTAATTTTCTGGATTAATTGGATTAATCGATAACACTTAAAGAACAATAAGTTCTCTAAAGTACCAATGTTTGGCAAGAAATTACTTCCACATGCAATTCTTGTGAAATATTAGATTAATATTTTTCGCTGGTATAGTTTTTGTCTAAAATATTTACATAAAAGCAATAGATGTGTATATAAATATATTATTAATATATTTGTATGTCTTGTAAAAACATTATGTCACCTACTTCTAATAGTATATTCATTTACTATTGAAGAAATATTTCAAAAACTATACAGGATGTCCGCAAATTTCACCAACAACGCTCGACTGTATGTTCACGATGATAAATAAATACGATCTAAAAAAAGGATCTCTATTTGGACCTATAAGGCCTATTATATCTCAAAATGTGAATCACACTAATACTCTGGGTGATAGTTTTCTCAATGCATCTCCCTACTTTAGTGGTCAAAACATTTACTATAGTCGTATATCTTTTAAACGGATAAGAACAGTAAAAAGGCCATTTTATTCTAAAAAAATTTTCTAACGAAAATCGCCTACAGATAACCATTCTTGAGGAAAACGATTATTTACAAGTCTAGTTGGTCCACTTTCTGATGTGAGTGTCATAAATGAAAAACTTTCAATTCAGTAGGCGATGGAAACGAATTATTGATAATACGACCTTCTCCTTCCTAGCAGCCATTTAAAATTAAGGCCTAGGCTCAAATAATTGGTGATTTATTACATCTAATATCTGATTAAAATAAAACAGATGATTAGTGCACAACACGAATGATCGTATTTTAAGCGACGAAACAGTAATTAAAAATAATAAACACAAGAAATAGAATAAACTTTACAAATAACTACTAACTAACTACTAGAATGTACAAAGCAACTGGTTATTTAGAACTAAGAACTGTTTATTTCAACTGCCTGTCTAAGATTCCCCCACCGTATCGGATATAAGAATTGGCTCTACGAAAAAACTTAAGTCGAATGTTGTTAAGTATTTTAGGTGTGTGGTATTTCCTCGGCTGGCGCCGGCGCCGGCGCCTTCTAAGATCCTCTGCCACAAATTTTCGGGAGAATTAACGGGGACAGAATACACTTTATCTTTTAATGTTCCCCATAAAAAGAAGTCCACGAGAGTAATGTCCGGTAATCGTGACGGCCAGGTTATTGGTGCATCATTCCTTTTACAAATCCATGATTATTAGAGGCTTCGGAACTACACTGACACCTTCGCCATTTATTTAAAAAATATTTACTGAAAATAGTATTAGCATTGGTAATATCGTTAAAAAAAGAAGAAACCTATATGAAATTTATATATTCAAAGTATCAATAATACCTAGACATTTTAGAGTTTTAACGTATATACTCGTAATATGAAGAAATATCAGAGTACATAACATAATGTAAGTGTGAGGCTCCTGATTATAATTATACTAAAATTGTTATTTTTTCGTAAATTTAGTTCACGAAAAGAGAAAGGAATTTGAAAAATATTTATCCCGTATCACTGTAATGTTAATAAATAAATGTAGACAAAATATTTGGTTAATTTTGTATTTTAATAGCTTTTCTCATCAAATTCTCAACTTTAACTTTTTTAAAGTCAAATTATTTCAACTCTCTACCCATAGTTTTCTTATATACTTTGATTCCTCACCGTAATATTTCGTATTTACCGAAAGTTTTTATTTATTTGATAATCAATAGATGACAATATCATTAGGAAAATCTTTAAAAAATACATAGAATATTTACGTCTACACATATTATCTTGGCTATTTTCTGTATTATTTGGATGTTTGTTAAGAAATTACTTTCAAATAAAATTTTTGTGAAATATGAGAGACAGTAACATATTTCATTGGTATAGATTTTGTTTAAAATACTTATATAAAAGCAGAAGCTGTATAAATGTATAAATATTTTATTATAATCAACGCTTGTCTTGTGAAAATTTACTATATCGTCTACTTCTATTACTATATTCATTTACTATTGGAGGAATATTTCAAAAGCTATATTAAACCTGATATATTGCAAAATTGCGTCTCATATTTTACCAAATTTAGTTATTAAATAGATTGTAGAAAATTAATCACCATCAAAACATGTATGTTATATGTAATAAAATCAGAACAAGCATACAATGTCTAAGTCGCTGTCAATAAAGGATCGTTGACAACTATAAAGTTTGATTTTAGATTATCAAAATTGTTTCTCGGTGACTTGATTTGAACGTGGTCGCTATGATAACAAAAATATGAACCATATCGCGTTAAGAAATGAATATAATTATAAGACACGGAATAATTTTTAAGTCCATAAAAATTATTCAATTTTCACTGATTACTATTGTTAATGCCATTAGTATATCCCTGTCTGTTCGCAGGAGACCATGAACGAAGTTTAATTACATAACTCTATATTACAAATATCGGCTGCCCTTAGGCGTATCCTATTTATAAATAAAGCCTTCAGCATTATTCGACGGCCTTTCCGGAGGACGTTTTATTGTTCTACACAGAAGGAACAAGAGTGAGCTCTGAATGAAGCTCAGAGCATTATTACGTCCTAACTACGATCGAGGAATTTTACTTATGCGCTTCCCTCAAATCCAACAATGCTATTACTACAAATTTCTGGAAACGTGACTGAAATATAAGCAGCGAAGTTCTTCAAAAGGATACATTTAATTTTTATAAAAATATAATTCACATGTCATGGAATGTATAAAATGGACAGTGGGTAATAAATTTCATTCATTATGACGCCTTTCGTTGAAAACAAATGAACATACTTAGCAAATTATTAATAACATTTTTATGACATGTTTTTGTATCTCTTTCTTATAAAAAAGTCCTATAAGGGAAATAATAGTGTAACGGAAAATATATATATTTCCTTGCATATCCAGTGAAATGAGTTACAACAAGTTAGATGTTCAACAATTTTTAATTTATTATAACATTATATATACAGAACGTATACATAATTAGAATAGATTTTAGAATTTTGGAATAAAATTCATCAAAATAAAATTAGTTTCCTTTGTAGGAACTCCTTGGGTACGTTGATTTTTTATTTAAAAATAATTGTAGGGGCTATTGTCAATACTTTTTTCTCTTCACTACCAACCCGATGAGTACTAGCAACCCTAATTTTAAACTTATAAATCTGAAGATGCCTCATGCAGTACCACGTTTTAAAACATTTATTGTGCCAAATTCAACGAAAATAATCGAACAATGAATGGCGGAAATATTTAACAAAATGAATCCATATCTTTATCCACTATTAAAAATAACAAAACTGAAAAAAATAACATTTTTGCAATTGTTATTAAAAGTGACTACCATTTTGACTTTAACAATATTCTATTGGATATTCGGATTTATAGAACAACTAATTATATTAATTTGAATACTAGGTTAGTTATTAGATGTTTGAAAAGCAAATATAGTTAAAAAGTGAAATCAATGAAAGAGAATATTAATTTTTGTAATAATTATAATGATTTACATAAGGTAATTAAGAAACTTTAGTTTATATATACATTATTTACAAGTCACTAGAAAACACTTAACTTTCCGTTGAGCGCAGATGAATCCAAACACATTCGGGCGCAATGCATCTGAGAGATCCGATATAAAATCTTACACAATTTAGATTTTATTGAGGTGGAGAGTAAATTGAACGCTGAACGCTTATTTCAATTAATACAATACAACAATATATATTTCAGTCTAGTGTTTAACCGCAACTAAATTTACATAAAGAAATTTATCTCATGTTGTAAAACAATAAATTTGTAATATTCTTATATTAAAACTAGCTATTGACAATTTATTTTTCTGTTTTAAGGACAATACACACATAAATTAGTAGTGAACAACATTTTGAAGACAGAAAACGAACAACCTAGTTTTTCATGTAAAAGTCATAAAGTTATGCTATAAAAAAATATTGGACGTGAATTACAAAGAAGAGTTATAAATACTTTCCTATTTTAAATGTAAAGAATTGTAATTTCTTTTCATCATTTTAGCATGTTCCAAACAAAAATATAGTCACATTTTTGGTAACGATATTTAGTATAAACCTCTAATTTAACGGGCAAATGTGTTAATTTTGAATAATAATATTATACCCAGAATAAAGCCAGAACAAGTAAGTGTAGATATCCCAAAAAATATTATTAATTTAAATAATAAAAGAAATCTAACAAAATAAGAAAGTGAAAATAATGTCGTAATCAGGCGCAATGCATCTGACAGGCTCAAGCGGTCCATACAAGGCCAAAGAATGTACTATGAAAATCGACACCATATCAAGAAGAGTGGATTGGAGCTAGGAAGCTATGAAAGTGTTCAAGTTAATATTCGTGTCGTTAAAATTTTGTGTCATAGTTTACATTACACTTCTGTAGTTCATTTTATCGCTATTTTCCAAATAAAAAATGTCAAAACATACTGTGGCTTGTTTTTATCGCTAGGCGCAGGTAGACTGTTTCATTTATCGGCAAGATAAGAGAGTTTTTTATTTAGCAAACAGCGATGAAATGAATAGTGCATTACTCGTACTAAAAATTAGTTAAAATGTACGAAATGTGATGAAAGCTATTCTCAAAAATAGGTTTACATTTTTGCATATTTAGAACGTTCCGCAAAGTAACATAAAATGATGAAAATATGTTTATCTCATGATGTTAATAACAGATAGATTTGTACTTAACTTTCACCTCCTAGACTATCTCATGATAGAATCCACACCACGTTGTAACTGTTGTTCGGTCAAATAGAACCTTTTACTAACAGTCAACAACGTTATGCTAAGTACACTCTATGTCAGCTTTGTTAAATATACAATACGATTAAAGTAGACAATAAAGTGGCCACATTTAACTGAAACAAATATTGTATCTGTCAATAAAATGATTAAATCATGTTTGGATTGATAAATCGACTATAATAAAAGGAAAGCTCTAAATTCGGTTGGTATTTTATAAGAAAATCGAAAAGTTTAACATATATTATCATATATTAGAATTCACTTATCCTCCTCAATGATGCTGCCTTTAACAAATTCAGGCGTCTATATAGCACGTTGTGTTTTTATTGGCATTCACATTCACAAACTGCAGCTTTTTGTTTTATTTTTACAGCACAGTATATCAAAATATTTAGCTATTTTCGTTATATTCGTGCAATATATTCAATGATAATCTATTTTAATTTTGCGTTGTAAAAAGTATCACTAACGTAACAATTCTTTTGAAAAAATTACCATAAATATTAGTTATTTTATATGCAATTCAGTATCATGCTAGTTTAATTAATTAGTCATATTTATATTACATTTATAATTAGTTAATATGGCTATGGCATAATTGTAACCTATACCTATATATATATATATATATATATATATATATATATATATATATATATATATATATATATATTTACATACAGGTAAATGTCAACGTTTACATAGATACAAATTTCATGTAATGGTAAAATGCTTTCGATACAAGGCAGTAGCTACTATCGTCGCATCGTCTAGAAGGAAAGACGCCAAAACTGTCTGCTTGAACGACTTAAATTTTAGTTATAAAGTATGAATGTTGTGCTCTCTCTCCACTTCGCAGAGTAAGAATTTTAATGTCTACTTGTATTGAGTACAAATACTATTATACTGGTGATTGTATTATTTGACATTATATGGCTAAAGAATATATAACTAAATGTTTAGGGTGCTGAAATTAAAATGGTATTCTGTAACGTTCTTTGATCAAGATACGGTCTCGAATTGCTATCAAAATAGCCTTATAATGTATTCGACAATTCTTTGTAGTTCATACAATTTTTTTAAATATTTATATAGTTAACATGAGGTAAGTTATATTTTATGTAGTATGAAGATAATTTTTTTCACCAGACAGTTGAGAATACATAAACATCGTTTTCATTTTTAATTTAACATTATACTAAGACTTAAGTTATATAGAATGCTAATAAATGTGCCTAAGTTGCATGATTCTCACAGTAGAGGGTATTCTCTTCTAAGAATCCTCACTTGTACGTGGAGTAAAAATCCATGCGCAGTCTTACACTACTCTACATCCTACAGTAAATTTGCTTGTCAGTTAAAATAATATCCAAATGAATCTCATTAGATATAAAATACTTACAGGCTATATAAAAAAATATATCGAAAAATTTGAATAAAAGCGACGAAATGCTAGTTGGTTAATAAAATTAGTGCGAATTGTCTATTCGATGAGTGAAATGGAAAATTTTGTACCCCCAGCTCTAGATTTTCTTTTTTAGATGGGTTTTGTGGCCAGATTTTCTCGATAATGATTTATAAATGAGGTAATAGATGAAGCACCTCGTGAAGCAGTTGCTACATGTTCTGATTCTGGATAGAGTAACAGTAGTTTATTTCTTCAATGCCTTAAACATTTTCATTCTAAGGTAAAGGCCAATTCAGAGCATCCTATCCTAATTATAAATAACCTCTGATTTCGCATGATCTTGGATGGGTTTATATTTTGTAGATCGAATCTAATTCAATTCCTGATAATACTCCTCGTAATAGTCACAATGTTCATCCTTTGAACCAATGCTATTTTAAGCCCTTAAAAATATTCTACGAGTACGTTGGTGAATCTGATTGGCAGCTAACTATGTACTCCTGTTTGGAAAATTACCTACTTTTAAGTTGCAAAATTACTAGCTAAAAAATGTGAAATATGTTCAACAATACAAAAAACTGTAAAGAGTTATTGTTAATATGCTATAAATGGTAACGTATTTTTCGAAGAAGGCTTTCCTTCTTCTAAAGTTAAATATCAAAGAATAAGAAATTATATAGATAGTAATAAATAAACAGTTTTAAAACCTTAAAACAGACTTTTTCGCACGTAGAACATCTCTATCTCGAAATTGAGCGGCCGAGAAAAAATAAACCAACACATAAATGCAGAATATGTCTTCATGCAACAATTTTATTTTTTTCAGATAGTCCACTATCGTGCATTTCCATGACCCATGGACAGGGTGGGATATGTCCTATCCACCTCAAAATCAATAAATCTGATGTCGTCTGGTAGACGTCCTTAATCAGAATCAGTCGAAACCCATTCGATTCTACACAATTTAATTGAGTGATCTTGCTAAAAAAAATCTCAAATAGTCCACCATTGTGCTTTCTCATAACCCATGAACATGGTAAAGTGTGTTCTATCCACCTCAAAGTCAATAGGTATCGTCTAGGAGACATCCCCGATCAGAATCAGTGAAAAGCCGATCGATCTGACACTACTTAGTGTAGTTATCGTGCTAACAAGAAATTTTAATGCTGACGACAACGACACACACACACAGACAAATATTTTTTTAAAATATTTTTTTTGGTTTATTGGCCTAGAAAAAAAATTGGGCTAGAAAAAAAATTTCCACTTTTCTTTACACGATTACATAACTTTTCCAAAAATTTTGCGAAAATGAAATTCAATATGAACATTTGCCTTTACATTTCTTTGGCTCAAGTTCGAATGTCGCCAAAGAAGATTCATCTGATGCCCAAAGACAATGAATCTTCTTAAACTTCAATATCTTGATACCGAGATACATATAAACAACATGCATTCCATGCCTGTAAGAAAGAAAAAGAAACTAATACAACTGATGTTGTTTTTCATATTACTGCAGATAAACCATATTGTACATCTTCCAGATCGAATAGCCTTCCAGCTAAAAGATATAATTTCAATTGATTTAATTCCATTTCCACAAAGAAACATAACACAGAAAATGAGTCTAAAAGAAAATGAATCTAAGAAATTTTCAAGAACTTCATATAAAGGAGACTTTAAGGGTGAATGAGAGGAAACATCGGAAAAGAATATCTAAAATTAAATTAAATAACAGAAAGTAAAATGGTTATCTCGAACAAGCCATAGAAATCAAAGAAAATATAAAACCTGTGATGAGTCCCGGGAAAAGACTATATGTCACGGATATAATGAGGGGGAGGTATATACAAATCCTCCAAATAAAGACTGAATACAATGTCACAGATGTAAGACGTGGCAGCATGAAACATGCACAACATATAAAAAAATAAACAGTTTTAAAACCTTAAAACGGACTTTTCCGCACGTAGAACATCTCTATCTCGACATTAAGTGGCCAAGAAAAAAGAAACCAACACATAAATGCAGAATATATGTTTAATGAGACAGTTTTACTTTTTTAAATAGTCCACCATCGTGCTTTCTCATGACCCATGAACAGGGTAGAGTGTATTCTATCCACCTCAAAATCAATAGGTATTGTCTGGAATACATCCCCAATCAGAATCAGTCAAAATCCGATCGATCCGACACGATTTAGCTGAGTTATCGCGCTAAGAAGAATTAATGCCAACGACAACGACAACAACGAAAACGATGACAACGACATACGAACACACAGCAAAAATTCTTTAAAAACCTTTTTTTTTTTTTGGATTTTAGGCCGAAAAACGAAAAATAAACCCAAACAAAATTTTGTATTTTCATTTTTTCTTTACACGATTACATTACTTTTTCGCGTATAGTGGAGTGCGGAAAAGTAATACAAAATCTTTCACTGCAGCTTATGTGAGTAAAGTACATATATGCCTGTTACTCCACGTAGGTAGCTTAGGAATCTTGCCCCATACATGCGGTAAGAATCGGATTCTGCAGAATTACTATTAATCTCTTTCATATATTCATTACTTACCATTTTTGAGTAAAAATATATTCTGTTCCATACTCAAAATATGTATCTCTATTCTATGTTAATAGAAATTATTTTTCGCATTACTCTAATTCTTATTTATTCTTTTATTCTTACGCACATCATTCTGCTCCACTCTACTCTATGCTTAGGAAATATTATTAGGAAATACGTTTTTAGAAGGTTGTCAGTCAAAAACTTTTAATAAAACATTTATCGGATTATTTTATGATAAAAATTATATTTTACACAATATTTTCGTAAAATAGAGACTCGCACCTATAGACTTACCCAGAGATGTTTTGTAGCAATATAATGAGAGTAGACTAAAACTTCCGAATGTACATTCATTTATTGTAATAATATTCTAGCTCTTCTCTTTTTAAATTTCTGCGGTTTCCTTCTAATATTTAGAAACACCGCGTCTTACAATCGAGATAAATCATCAGTTTCATAAAATTTTGAATATACCCGCAAGACTGTCCAAGTATTCTGAAATCCAAGCATCTTCTATTCTAACTTCAGGAATAGAACGCTGATGAGCTCTGAATTTTTTTTTTTTTTTACCCTATAAGTGTTTCGAACATGCGCTCATTCGCTCATGTGCTCATTATATAAATCTTTATATATTTTTTGGAAAACGATATTCTTTTTATAGTCTAACTAAATATATTTTCATGTCGTGGTCTAGTTGGTTGCTGCGAATATGTTTCAAGGATCTTGATTAAATTTAATTTTAGTGATTATTAATTGAGGAGACTTAAAATTAATAAAATTCAATTAACATTGAAACTGTCAACCTTCCGTTAGGTGTAGTATGAAACTATTTAGGCACAATGCATCTGAGAGATCCTATATCAAATCTTACAATTAACCTCTTATTTTAACTAATACAATACAATAATAAATATTTGACACTAGCTTTTCATAGCAATAAGTAAGTTTACATAAAGGGACTTATTTATTGTTGTAAAATAATAAACTTGGAAGATATTTATAAGAGAACCAGCTATTGACAGGTTTGGTTCTATTTTAAGGACAAAAAACAGACATAAATTAGTATTCAACAGCATTTTGAATACAGAAAACAGAGTACCTATTTTTTCATGTAAAAATCATAAAGCTATATATAAAAAATTGGACGTGAGTTACAAAGAAAAGTTATAAGTAACTACTTATTTTAAATATGAAGAACTATAAATCCTCTTCATCATTTTAGCATATCCAAACAAAAATAGACATCACATTGTTGGTAACGATATTTAGTATAAACCAATAATTCAACATCCAAATGTGTTAATTTTGAATAATAATACCATAAAAACCAGAATTAGTAAGTGTAGAGATCCAAAAAAATATTATTAATTTCAATAATAAAAAAATCTATCAAAAATTTTAAAGCGGAAATGATGCATGCATTAGGCGCAATGCATCTCAAAGATCCGGGTGGCCCATATAAAGCCAGAGGATATATTAAACAAAATCGACGTCATATCGAGAACAGAGGTTTGGAGCTAGGAAGTCATGAGGGAGTTCGAGTTAATATTCGTAATACACATAAATGGGCAAAGAAAAAAGTAACTGTGGGATCTCATAGATCGGCTGCGCCCGACGGAGTGCTAATAGAACTACTTGTTAATATTATTAATACGATCATCAAGAGGTCTAAGAAAATGTACACTTTCGATACACATCAGTGAAATGTAAGTAATACTGAATTAATGCTGGCTTAAATATCATGTATTAGACCATGGGTCATAAGTAACTACAAAAATTAATTCATTACTGCTAAAATCTCAGAAGAATATATCGATAGTGTCTCATTACATTCTCTCTTGATGGTACATCAATTTTTACTCATTTTAATTCAGTTCAGCTTTCCATTCGTTCATGTTTAAAAGTTAATACGTTAACCATATAATCTGTTAAGCTGTTTGTGATATTTAATCCTAAATTAATTAAATTAACATTAAATACAATACATTAGTATTGCCTCACATTTTAGTAATGTAATCCCGTTGTTAGTATTTACATCGAGTTGTGTATCCTTGACTCTCTTACCTAAACCAAATATACTCATTTTAGAAAATTTTTCTAATTACATTAAAATTTCACAACCCCAAGTCTTGCTGTTACAAATAAATATACAACTACTAATGGGCATGTACTAATTGTAATGCACTTCAGCTGATATTTCTGGCACGCGGGAACACTCATGCAGACCTTGACTTTTTTGGGTCACAATTACGAAAATTAAAATCAGTTGAAAAATTCCGGTAAAACATTTCGTGGTTTCTACTTTAATTAAATTTCTCTATCTTGATTTCAATTATAATCATAAAGCATATTATGTTACATCTTTTATATTTGATTACAACTACATTCAAATGTATTAAATGGTCTGCGTATTTATAATTATGTTTATTGCTTCCATTGTTTTGTATGTGTATTGCCGTTTACAAATATATACTTATGCAATATACAGTATGCGATTAAAGTCCATTCTCCTTCCCCTCAATTAACTTCGGAACTGAGAGGTCTAGAAGTGAGAGAATAGGTATACACACATCAAAGTGTAAAAATAATATCTGTTACTAAATAAGAAATGTTCATCAAAGATGGCGTTGTGGCGCCATTTTGAATATTGTCTTTAAATTGCAGTAGTGGGTCCCATTTGGCACTGCCTCAAATATCTGTTCAGATGTTTGTATATTGACATATGTCTTTTGATTATTGAAAAAGTCGATTAAAAATAATATAGGCATGTGTTAATATTATATAACGGTATCAGGCCGATATTAAGGGTAAAACAAGCGAGAATGATTTTTTGATAGCCGATGTGTATGCCGAGGTTACTAAGTATTATCCGAGACAGTTATATGCTTTTATCAGCCGTACATATATTCTTCAATGTTTTTCGTGATACCTACAAAAACTGATTAATTTAAAAAAATCAAAAATACAATTCAAGTAACTATTCAAGTAGCCTTAATTTATTACCATAGTAACAGTGGTTTACAAAAAAATATGGAAATATTAAAATGATACAGCGTGAAAGTGTTGCACCTTATGAAATTCCCGAAGATACTCGTGTTTAAGCGGCAAGTTTCGATTTATTTCTTTTGAAGGCTAGTGTCAATACGAAAAAGAATATAGGGATTTTATAACGTGGCATAAAAGCAGAGGCGTTGAGGGTGAATGAAGATATTTTGCTCTGTTACTTGTCACAATTGAGCAAAAATTTTGCACCAATCGGCTTAGGGACAAAAATTTCCATGACAAAGACCTGCTTGAAATTATATGAGAATGTTGACATTTCTGAGTTAGCGTTTATCATTTCCACTATCTTCTTATTACTCAAAAGTTCGTTTGTTACATATATAGAAAACTTTTTATCTTCCTGAAATGCAACTCTGAATGTTATAAATCACAAATACCCAAAGATTCTAACAGAGAAGCAAATAACAAGATTTTTTTTAAATGCACCAGATGATGGCTTTTTTCTAAAGGAGGTTATTTAATTGTTAAGAATTTTTGGCGCTTATCGTCGGTCGGCAGGAACTTTTGACTTTACAATAAACTATATTGATGATACTGGAAAATTCATAATTGTAATTCTGGAAGACCCAAAAAAGTAAGAGTTGCCGGAAATTTGTTTATACGGGAGAACACACTTATTTTAAAGGCTGTACGCTTTACAGGAAATATACAGCCCTCCGACCAGGTGGGGTACAATGTCAACGTGTGTTTGTAGTTTACAGACAAAATATATGCACAAAGGAATTTATAAAATTCGAGGTGTTTCTAAGAAAATCGCAGTTTTAAAAATTGTATAATTATCTATATTACACGGCATTATTACATATCATTGCTTTAGGCGTTCAACAGCTACCGTGTTGATTGAAAATGGAAGCGATATGCTTACACTGAAGAAATTTGGAGGTTGGAAGTCTGGAGTAGTTGCATATCGATAGTAATATGAATAAAAAATACGGAATATTTTTCTCCAGAAAATTAAAGTTATAGTATATCGACAGCACCAAGATTTGTGCGTCGAGTTTAATATAATATTTATTTGTGGAAAAAGCGTTTCCTGTATTTTTTTTTCTAAAATATCGTAAATAGAGAAAACCGTTGTTTATGTATTATAAGCCCTACGGCAATGGATAACAGTTTATTAAGATATCCTTCAATCCCTTTTTTTATATAAAGTATGAAAAAGATGTCATCTCATGTTATTTTATGGGCAAAAAACTGAACGTTACGATTTGTCGGGCGTTTTATTGAATAGTCAGTAAGAGACGAGGCTTGGTGAAGGTGAGAGTGTAAGTGCAGTGATTTTTCTGTTTAAATTAATTGAAGTGGTATTTTAATCAAAGTGACAATATATTAAGTATAAATATATAGTGTGAGTAGATAAACAATTTTTTGGACATATTTTGTGATTTGTGTATGATGGAAACTGGTCTAGACGACTGGAATTAGGGAAGGAGTTAAATAGGTAAGTGGAGTGTTTAAGTACTTTAGTTTTAATTAAAATATAAGTTAGTTTTTGTATTTAGGCAAAAATTGTATTTTTGTATTTGTGTTTGTATTTAATGGTAAAATTAGCAAGAAGGCGAACGGGGTTATTATTTTTCAAATTGGGGATGTACAAATATCGATACATATATGGCGTTTAAAAATACTGTGATTTGTTTAGACATAATACTAATACATGAAGAAAAAATGGTGAAATTATATTGTTTATGAAGTAACTGTATACATATGTATAATTGTTAATCAACTAAAATGTGTTTCTTGTAGGTAGGTTCCGAACGAGTTGGACACCGTTTTTCGTACAAGGTAAGATTTTTTTCCTGTAATAATAATGTAATATAATTAGTAGTAGAGAATTACATAGAGAGACTACTATAAATTCAGTAATCGATGCAGTTTTTGTGAATAACGTTTGTATCTGCAGGGTATGCATATGCAAAAGAATACAGTCTATATTTAATCACCACCAGCGTGGCCATTACAGTACAAAGAGGTGGGTTGTGACCTCTGTAATAATTTTCGCAGTCTACTATATTATTATAACATTCAATGACTCATCAATAAGATGAAAACATATTCACTTGATATCAAGATATAGGAAATTTTCTAATTATTAGAACTACTGATCACTATATGACTATATTATTCTTCAGTTAATAAATTAATTTTTATATTCCAATCTGGTGTTGTGCATTCTTTGATTCAAAATCTGCTACAAATATAGTTACTGTTCCCAGACAAGTTTTTGCAATTTCTGTAAAAAAATCGCAGGAATCGTTATCGAGTTGTTTTGTTCGTATATACATAATACATAGTACATCGCCTCTACATCAAATTTTTAAGACTTTAGGAAGATGATTAACTATAATGTCTATACCAATAAAATGCAAGCAAATTTTAGTACTTTCATACATAGCTGCGAACTCAACATTGCATACAAAGTTAACATTAAATTAAATCAGACACAAATAGAAGGAGACATCAGCATTAAATCAAGCATTCTTGTATGTATTAGAATCATACCCAAGTACTTTCATTTTCAATTTTATGATCTACTTAATTTACCAATACTAACGTTGACATCGTCAATAACATTTACAGCTCTCAATAAAACGTGAAGCTTTGAATATATTTATATTAGCATTTCAGTATTTCATTGGGATCAGATGCACGACAAAAGGGTCCCGTAAATAACTCCATGCACGTATTCAATATAGGGGGTGTGTTTGCCAATATCCACTTTATTTGATTTTTGACCATAAAGAAGTCATATTTAATATGAGGCAGGTAGGAAAGCAAATCATAAATCGATTTTCCATAAATAGAAATGAAGAGGGTGTCGTAAATTAAAATAAAGTGTATTCATTTCGGTAAAAACGTTTCCAACAAAGTCAACGTAAATGATATTAAAGTGAAATATGTGTTGCATACAACGTGACTGATTTTAGTTATTCGCTGAACATGTCCCATAGTATCAGTAGTTATTCATTGTTGAAATTCATTCATGAAATCATGTAGCTGTATAATATATTTAATAAGAATAAGTGAATAGGGTAGTTACGAGTAAATACAGTCTATATTTGTAAAAAATGCTACAAGTTCTAACTCTAACTTTAACTTTTTTTTTCCAATATTAAAAAATAAATAAATAAATAATAAAACATGAAATATTTCATAAATACAGTAAGTTGTCACCCATGCTTATTAATGTCGCTATCGACTAATAATGAACTTCAATTAATCTATTAAATTTTTTCTTCTTAATTCAATAATGTAACAACTTGACTTTTGTGAAATTTTTAATTGAAAAAATGAATATGTTGAATATTTATAAAAATAAATGAGCGCTTACAGAAAAATTATTAAGTGTGGTACAATTGACACATGGCTGAATTTTAATTAACCTTTTATTTAAAATTGCATACAAAATTTAAACAACGAGAAAATATAAATAACTCTTAACCCGTTTATTAATAGTATTACACTATTATGCTTTGTGTGTTTTGTAGAATTATTAACGTTGATATTTTGTTTCCCTCAATTCGGAGAAGACATAACGGTATCTGCAACACAGTTTGCAGCATTTTTCATATGCTATATATAATGCATACATTTATACATATAAAATAAATTAATATAAACTATGTCAATGTTATGTAACTTAATGGATCGTTATTATTTAACTTATTACACAAAGTCTAGTAAAAGTAATTGTTTGATACGGAAGGTGTTATTTAAAGTAGTTAATATATAGTTAATAGTTAATAGAGATTAATTAGCATACTTTAAATTATGGTATACAAAATTGAGTTGTATTTCTAAGCTTGTAACTAACAGTTATAAAACCTATATAAAATAATCTGTAACAAAAGAAGGAGTCAGCTGGATTCTTATTTAAAACAGTATGTGTGTAATACAAACACTTGATAAATAGCATACTTGTCTATACCTCTAACGTATTTTCTGTAGTTACTCTTAATTACAGTATATAGGGTGGTATAATTTCCATGGTGGAAACTTTTGTTGTTTTGTTTTGTTTGGCAAGAAACACGGTGGAAATAATATGAGTTTGTTGCAAAAATATTGCCCTATAATGTGCTGCTTTTGAACGAATTTTGTAAATGTATCTCAAAAAAATGATAACATTAAAAAATATTTAGTAGTGAAAAATATTTCATGAAGAACTAATATTCTCTTATTAATAATGTTTCTTAATCTCATCGATGGCGTTAAACTAAATAGTAGTGACTATGTTTCCTATCAGATCTTTTTTCACACCACTAGACCTAACCACAAGTACTATTTTCTAATTCTCTTATATTTCTGCACATCTCTCTCATAGGATGCAGCACTAATAGCATATAAATATATTAGTTTTATATAATTTTTGAGCTACAGTTAAGGGAAATATTCATTTTTAAAACATACTGTCTACCTAGTAACTTCTGTTATGAACATAATCAGTAACGTCGAATTTTATGTTTTTAAGATTAGTTCAACAAAAAATTCAAAATACAGTACAATTATGAATTTGTTGTTTATGTATAGTGTTTTTTCCTTGCGATCTAATTTCTTACGTTAATTATTACAAAATCGTCAAACATCACCAGGTTTAATTTTTGTTTAAAGTATTAAAAACAGTCCAAAAAATATACTTTTACACGAATACTCATTTTCACATAATGTTGAATAATTTATTTAACTTAAACGTTTTTATTCTGTTGCTGTTTGTATTCTCGTGGATTATGCTTATTGAGCTTATACTACAAAAGTGCACCATATATTCTACCCCATGGCGGTTTTGAAATGGGTATTCGTATAAAAATATATCTTTTGAATATTCTTCTGTCATTTTTAACAAAAATTAAATCTGTTGATTTTTTACTAGTTTTTTGAATAATATAAAATATAAGTTACATTAAGAAATCCTGGGAATGAGCTGGTACTTTCGATGAAGCAAAAAAAATAAAACATCAGTTCTCCAGGAACACCGAAAAATGATTTTGAGAAACATGTAATCTTTCTGTGTTAATAGAGGACTAGTCTTCTGTCTTTTTACAATAAAAAATTTATGCATAGTTAATATTCAAATTCACTATACGTAATTTTATTATTATTAAATTTTATTTTCCTGATCATCTTCAAGCTGTTAGTAGAAGTTAACAGCGAGAGCGTTTTTCAAATGAATCTATTATTAAAAACATACTTTCTTAACTGTACATACTATTAACTCTAAAACAGTATTTCTTAAAAACAAATGAAGGAGATAATTATTATATAAAAATGTCATAATCTAAAAAAAATGGTGATAATAGTATAACACGCAAGGATACCGAGTCTATGAGACGGCATTCCGGCTGCCGCGGGGTTGACCGATTGTAAAATTATTCACTCAGCATTCACGGTGAGCAATTTTAGTTAACAATTAAGACACATTTGGTACATAAATAACCTGAGTTTTCTACCTAGTTAAGTATATTAATAGTGTTATGCCCAATTAGTTTTTTGAAATATTTATCATATTTTCCCTGGCATTGACTGTAACTATGCCTAATTAAATTTTCATCATTATATCTAATCAATCTAAATATTGTTAATTTTGGCGGGAAAACTGGGCTGGTAACCGGACGACTCTATATAGACAATTTTTTCATTATATTCAAAAGATTTGTAATATTATTTTGATTATAAATCTGTCACTTCCTTCAATACGAAAGAAAATACTTATTACTTTTTTGTCATTACTTAATTCTGCATATTCTGATAAACGTCACATTACGTTCACAAACAACTTCACTCTACTTCAATGTTTTGTTCGTATCTCCTTGTTTTCGCAAGAACAAAGTAAATGGAATTAAACTTCCAGCTCAGAAGTGATAAGGAAAAATAAAATAGCTTTTCTTAAAACTTTCTTTAATTCTTTAACGTGATGGCTCTAAGTTGAAATTTGAACTATTTCTGTAAATAAATACAATATGTTATGAAATAAGATATCTTATGTATAGATTGGTTCTGTTTTTATTCCTTACTTTCAAAATATATACGAATACAACAATTTTGTATTTACAATAAATATCAATATCAATTCTGAAATTCAACCTAAATATCAATCCTACAAATGTAAATCTCAATAATTCTGAATTTTTTGAGAATCAAATTTATTTCTATAAATTAAAATAATTATGCGGAAAATCGAACTTAATTTAATTCAAGTGAAATAAATAAAATTGTTTGTGAATTACACATGGCAACCTTTATCGAGCAATGTAGTCCAAATGTAGCTAGAGTTGCTCATCTCTAGAATTTCCTTCAGCTAGCAGTTCAATTTTAATAGCAAAAACGTAAGCAAGTAAGGACCAAGTTATATATTTACTTTTTCGTTTGCTTTACCAATATTTATTCGAAACTGGAACACCAATAAAATTATTTCAAGAAAGGATATGATTGGTTTAATATAATGCTGGTATTCTTTCTCTTAAATAATTGTCGAAATCGACTCACAAGATTTATAAGAACTGTAAACGTTGAAAACCCAAAATCTATTACACTATTAAAGTATGAACGAAGCTGAGTGGAATATCAATGTGAATATTAATATAATTTGTGATAAGTATAACTTGTGTAACTGAGTGATTTCTAGTATAACTCTAAAACGCGTCATTATATTTTTCTCACTCACGAAAGTATTCATTTTTCTTAAATTTTTCTATTTGGCGTGTGACGTCATCAAGGTGTTTTTTGATCTCCAATTATTTTAATAAAACATTAATCCATTAAAGTTTACCGAGTATAACTGTTCCTCATATTAGATTTATCCTATTTATTACTTATCAGGAAGGGGATATTTTTTTGAGAAAAATTCAAATAACAGAAATACTTTACTTTTGATAGGAATATCAAAGATTGTACAAAATATCCTCCATTAAAATCTCTTCTAATCTGTTATTGGCGGTCACGCACATAAAGATTTTGTATTTTACGTCAGATTCTTACAATTATTCAATCTAGTAAAACATACCCAACTATCTAATTAGTTAAAAACAATTGTAATTAACTCTACAAGGACATATAGAAGGGATCAATTTAGGTGCACGTGGGGGCAATCTAGTTGGTTCTCGTCGCCTTATCCATTTGTCAGGGAATGTATTGTCAAGAAGCGATCAGGCATCAACATCAAAGCGAAGAGGAGGTCCAACTTACTGAAACCAAGTTCTTTGGAAAGGAGCATCATCATCTTTATTGTTTCAATAAAAAACTGCTAAACTGAAATCAATGAAACGTAGGCAGTTGCCAAATGTTTTTCAAAGAAGTAGTGGTCTAAAATATAGCTTTCCATAATTCCAGCCCATATATTTATATACTTTACCTTAACGTTATTGACTTTATTAGATATTACTTTTCAATCGCAAACTAATTTAGTTTACGTTTTATATTTTGGATATCAAATCAGTGTATAAAATCAATGTATATTCGAAATACTTACCAAATCTCTGGCACGAGAAACCTCTAGATGAAATTTTTAAATTCAACCCTATTTCACCATTTTCAGTCTACCTCTGTTTTATAAACAGTAAATAGAAAGCCCCTAATATGGGGTGCAGTTATACTTGTAAAACTGAATTTTTGTTAAAAAGAAAGGTAAAAACTGAAAAATAAAAGTTTTTTCAATCAATGCCTTTTTACAAATGTGATGATTTAAAGTTTAAGAACATTTCATTTAGCAACAAAATTATGAATATTGTGCGAAATGTTGTCACCCCATATAACTAAAAATATTATTATGTGTATCACAGCAGAACTCGATGGAAGTGTAACTGCTTAAATGACTGATTAAAATTTAATATTTAAATTAACTGTCATAATATTTGTTAACGGTATAAGGAATATGAAGGACTTAAAGTGTACCAAACGTATAACAAAAAATTATAACTTATTTAGTTAATATAGTAGAACCTGTTATGAGTTTGTAGATAATTACTATCTGTAACAGTGCCCAAAGTTTTGCAAATTATTTATTATAATCTTGTAGAGATCTTTGCAACTATTTAAAAACATATCGTTTTAATCAAACGACATTTCTAAATCAAATAGCGAATTTTGTAGAAATAATCTACAGTGTATTTTGACATTTTGACAAAAATTATATCTAAATTGTACAGATTCTTACCGAACACTGTATATACAAATAATGGGAAGTCAGGCAAGAAAACAAATTCATTTCGCTAATAAATGATATCCATTACCCGTATAATTTCCATTCACAGCTGCTGCAGTAAAATAAAAAAGCAGAGGTTATCGCCCGCAGATACGCAGTTAAGCTCGAATATTGAATTTCCGACCCACATTATTTCAAGGGGTATTTAAATTAGGTCTTATATCACTTTTAGGTGTTTATTGATCTTGCAGGTGACTACAGGAATTTAGGTAGCATCAAAATTGAGAAGAGCTCTCAAGTAAGCTATTGAGAAAAATGTTCTTGAAGATTAGTTATGTATAGGACTATACATACCTACGTAATTTTATAAATATTATCACAGTATATATCACAGTTATTTAATTATATTTATTATATTCCCAGTTATGTATTATCGATTTACTAAAGCATACTACAATTATGTGGCGAGTTATATGCACAATAGATATGTTGTATCGACGTGGATATTCGGTGACAAACTGCATACTAAATTAGCATTACGTAAATAATAAAACCATTGTAGGAACGAGACTGCATTCAGTTTACCTACGGTCAAGTCTTTTTATTGTAACTTGATGAAAGTCGTTTGTTTTTTAAAAGTGGCTTTCCAAAGAAATTCATTTAACTGGCAACAGAATAATATTTGTGGTAAATATTATGCAGCGAATCCCTAAAGGGTGAAATAAATTCAATAAAATTCGTTACTGGGCAAGTTTAAAAAAATACTCGTATTGGTAGATAGTTATACTAGAATAATTTTTTTAGATAACATTTGTGGCGTACATGCGATTCTTTTGCGCCCACCACAGTTGGAGTTACGACGTCATTGATAGCTTGTACACCTGTATTATTTGCTGATTTTATTAGTTTAATTTTTAGTAGAATATACTTTCACTATTTGTTTCGAAAATTGATTCTAACGGATTCTTTGAGAACTTTTACCTCTTTTCAAGACTTTGTATTGTTTTTCCGTTATTGGTTATTTGTTTCTTTTTGTGTTTAATTAATACCGACATCGACTGCATCAACCATTAGCTGCTTCGCATTCAGATTGTTCACATCATATACTTTTACGCCTCATGTTCCTTACGTATTCTTTTATAGATTCATTAGAAAAATTATTACTTTTTCCATTTTTTCTATTTTGATGACTGGAAAATATTTTAGTTGCATCTTGCACATGTCTAATATGCAAAGTTCCTCTTTGAAGACGCGTACTTATACATTTTAACAAAATATGTTCTACTGCTGTTCTTTAATTACAAGCCACATGCTGGTAATTGTTCCTCTGAGAAGATACAACGAGTTAATACGTGTGGCCTATCCTTAATCGGATAAATAGGACTTGCTGTTGTCTTGATTAATTACTAAGTAAGGTTCCATTTGTCTATTTTTAGCTTAATAATATTGCATTCGTTCTGGTCTACTTTAATTACCATTCATGTTTAATTTTAAAGTCAATCGTTATTTTAAGATTATTATTTTTAATAGAAACGTCATAAATTTCTAGAGAATTTTGTGAATCGGACGTAAAAGTGCGGTGCGTTTTAGTGAAATGAATTAAAATTTTAATGATAATTGACTGAAGAGAAAATACCCATATACAGGCTGAGGTTTGCCAGTTATTTAATGTAATATTATATGAACATGATATAACAACTATATTTAATGACGTATTGCATACTCAACTGTCAGTAAAATTTAGAAATGTTGATTCTGTAAGAAACGATTATACCAAATGTCGTCCCGCTGTTCTCGAAAATACACATTTGGACGTGTTGCTAGCTGTTTAGGAAAATTTTCATTAGTCAAATTGCGAAATTCCATCAGAGCTTTCAATGTGTCAGTCATCTATTTTCAGATGAATGGAAAACAATAAATATCACCCATATAAAGTATAATTATTATCCGGGCCTCGGACAGACGATTTTAATCTCGAAATATGTAATTTTCAGAATATAATTTTCAGTCAATGATGAAGTCTGAGACACCTCAGAGTTAATGATGGAATGATCTAAAGATAATTCCTAATTCCCAAACCAGGTGTGCAGATATTAAAAGTTAGAATTGCAGGTATTGACCTCTGAAGACTCTTATTCGATAATAGAAAAACACACGCAGCATCTAGAGAAAGTCAACGTGTGCGCAAAAATTTTTATGGAAAGCTGATTATAAGTAGAACTATTATTATAGCACCATTGATCTGGAATTAGAGAAAAACTCCCAGATACTATAATAGTTAATATGATACCAACACGATGATATGCGTCAGCACATTATTCAGGAATTGTGTATGATTACCTGAACACAACCTTTTCCAATAACCGGATTGTCAGGAAGAGGATATTGAGTGGCCATTTAGATCTTCGGGTCTATCTTCGCTGTACTATTTTTGAAGCGTTACATTAAATTCAAGGTATATTTTGAAAAGCAAGATACTACTCAGATATTGAAAGATAGAATTTGAAACATAGTGAAACCACTTAACGCTAAGTTGTACAAGAATTTCAGTTTCAATTTGCTCATTTTTGGATGTGAATAGTAAACAATTTGAATACTTAATTTAATAATTTTTTTTGTATTGGTTATTGTTTTCTACATACTTCATTAATTTGATAAAATATTATATGTTTCTCAAAACAATTGTCATATAACCAATTACAACATTTCACGCGTCATACGTAAAACACGTTCTCTCTTAAGTGGCATCATCAGATAAGGGTTGTTTCATTTTAAAAAAATATCGCTGATATAACTCCAACGGTGGTGACATAAATAGAATGTATATGTACCAAAAATACGCTTCTAAAAACATAACTGGTTTATCCGATCCTTTTCCTAATTGCTCTATAATGATGTTGTTGAATTTATTAAATTATTGAATTATTCTAGCCCTTACTACTCACTGAATTTTGCTGAATATCTAATTATTTCAACTACAGAATTTTGCATATTTCTAAATAAATATGTCCTTGAAATTTAGTATTAGTAATTAGTCACAAAATATTTGTTTTGAATTTGTTATCATTTGTTTATTTGAAAACTGTTATCATAACTAACATAGTAAATGATGATTATCATTACATTATTATTTTATCGCTACTAGTTTACGCAAGAATCATACCTAATATTGGTGAATGAAACTCATTAAATTATATAGTTTTTTTTATAAATGGCAAACGTTAGCCCATTCACGTCAACCCGCTAGAACATCAAGGGTCTGAAAAACACATTTATGTTCCATAACAGAATAGAGCTAGTTTAGAAACAAGACGCCATCAAAACAGATAATTGCCACTGGCCCTATTTAATGACTTATTCATGAAGCCGCTGTCACTATTTCTAAAACATTACATTAGCAGCAAATAAATTTTCTCTAAAACTAAATCCCTGATGTGTTCTCCTATACACGTTCAGTAATTGTATACGCTTGGGATTTCACATGTTTCACGAGAAATATAAATTGCATGTCTAAATACGTTGAATACGTGAATTTTGAAAGTTTAAGTAGTTGTGTAATCTACACCCTACATACCTTTAATATATCTACTAAGCATACACAATAATATCTTCTATTATATGAGAATATATTGAAGTCTAATACATAACATACAATTTTACCCACCAACTAAAATATTCCACCATCATTCATATAACAGAAGAATTTTCAAAATTCAGTAAAAGTAAATTATCGAGTAATTTTTGTATGATAGATAAATATATACAAATATATACATGTTTTATATGTAAAGGCATTATTATTATTATTATTAAAGACTATATATGATTTGTGTAACTATTTTAATACTACGTGGAAGTATACCGCCTAGTTTTCGAATAAACACGTAGTAACTATATTATATTAGCGATTATTGTAAATTATTCCTCAGTAAGCAATCTTATATAAAGAAATAGCGGAGTTGCCAATGTGATGCTAAAGTGTTTAGGTGTTCTTGTGTTCTTGCATCAATTCCTATATCGAGTAGAAAGGAAGAACTGTAGAAACACAATTAAAAAATTTGAGTGTAATAAAACATTCCTTGAAATAGCAGAGACGCCATCGCCAGTTATTTGACAAATGTTTGTCTGAATCTTTCTTCATATTGGACATATATATAATACGTCCAAATAGATATAGAGTGAATATTATAAAAGGGTAAATATTTCTTTAATTACAAAAAAGTTATACGCTCCTTAAATAAATGGCGGAGGTGCCAATGTCATTTGAAGGTAGACGTTCTTGTATTCCTTTAGAGTTAGAGCCATTGTTATATCGTATTTAAAATTAAATTGACAGTAGCACCTCCGCCACTTTCACTCCGCAACTTCACGTCGTTAAATTCCCTTTAAGATATCAGTACTGTAAAATGTCGTGTGGTATTCCTGGCATTCTATATGTGACTTACAATGTGTTCCTTAATTTAACACGTATGTTCACAGTTTTTAACTTATTTAACAAATATATTTTGAGTAAATGCGACTATGTCTCCCTAAATCCAATATCATTTAAAGTTTTTAAAGTAACTCATACCTAACATTGTTCAAGATTTTCAAGAAATTCAAGAATACGTAAGTTATACGTAAACGTAGGTAAGCTATATATACGTAACCTATACGTACGTAAAAATACGTAAGCGTATGTTCTTTCATAAAGTGCGTTTTATAAAGTCTTTAATTCAGCATGATCGATTGGCACTTTTTCCATGAAATCAAACTGATTATATCATGTGAACTGGCTATATCAAGAGTCGCTTATATTTTAAAAATATAAGCGACATAAACAATAAAACGCTACTCAAGAGAAATAATCAAACTTTCTAATGAATAAATACACATAAAATCAAAAACACTCAGTAAACATAATTATAGAAATTTGAATAATATAATAATATACCGATTATTAAATGTTTAATAAGTTCATGATATTAAATAAAGTAGAAATTTTTAAATTAAAATTAATCTGAGCAAATTTTTTACTAAAAGAACGGTGCATAAGATTGCAAATTGTAAAAAAATTAACCATGAGAAATGTAGAGACATGCATATTAAAAGAATTAAAATATTTTATTTTCTCTATCGCTAACAATATCAAACCTGGAAAGCATAAAATACCTGTAAAATTAACATTCAACGTTAAAGTTATAACGGAAATTTTGAGAAATGTCAAAATGTGACAGCATAAAGACTAATATACATAATACATAAAATGATTGCAATATAATACTAAAATGAAGGTGATAATTCAAAATACGACATATAGAGTTGTAAATTATAGATAAATGAATATTGTACAATAATTAATAAGAGCCAAAGTGCGCAACTAAAATAAAGTGTGTGTAAAATAAAGTGCTACGGAAAATGTATGCGAAAGAGACATTACAATTTAGGAGGTATCTAAGAAAAACAAAGGAAAGTTGTTGATTGAAATACCAACTTCGAATCGCTAAAAGAATGATAACAAAATTTGAAGAAAAGGTATAATTAAAGGTATTAAATCATAAAATATAATAAAATACCTACCAAGAATGAAGTCGAATAAGTTATTCCAGTGCCAGCCAATTTCTCACTCAGATTTCATCAAGAGTAGCCAAAGGTTATACCAAAGGAGCCCTAGAGGTCGTAGAGGGGCCCACAATAATGAAAAAAGGTACCAAATAACATATAATTGAATAATAAAATCGTACAACAAAATTAACGTTACCTAACCTAAAAGAGAGGTTCATTATAAAAAAAGATACTTTCCAATATTAGATTAAACATATATAATAAAACAAGACTTACCCAGTTCAAAAACATTAAAATAAGTGCGTAAAAAGGACTGCTTAAAACAGCGAGGTAATATTAAGGACGATAAATCGATAACAATCTATAAGCATTCACAGGTCATAGATCATAGAACACTTAATGAGGGAATTTTAGTAGTAAGAAAAGTACTGTATGAATTTAAAATATAAATGTTAGAATAGGCAATACTCTATACGTACCTATTGAAATTTAGATACAAATTATGATAAGAATTAACAGTCAGGAAGGTAAAGGGTTAGTTTTAAGTACGAGTATAAAATAAAGTACAAATAATACTTGAAAATTTGATAATTCACCTATATTTAGTATTAATTGATATCAACAAACCAAGAAGTATTAATTACATGCTCAAATTTCAATTTTAACATTTGAACATTAAATAAATATATAAAATTTAAAATAATTTCTCGAAATGGTATGTTTTCTATGATGTATGATGACTGTCTATGGCTTTGAATCGACTACTGTGATTAAGATCTCTATCTTAATCTTATCTCAAAAAAAAAAAAATTAGAGCTAGTAACGGAGCGCAAAAGAAAAATAAGTAAAACAATTAATAAAAAAGTAAGTATGTACAATAATATCATTATTATTAAACAATTATATACATTATAAAAAATATACATCATTATAATATATAATATAAGTCTCTTTTCCATTAGTCTTTCCAATATTTTAGTTAAGTAGGTTATAAGATATCTATTACTATAATTCGTTATTAATTTATTATTCACATTTTTGTATACTGAGATAATTACTGATTCCTTAAAAGATAATGCCCTAATGACATACATTTATTAAATATATATTTTAATAGTTGTAAAGTATAACTATTTTATTTTGGTCAGGTGGTAAATACATATATCCTAGTTAGTGTAAACTTTATGCGGAAATTTGCCTGCCTGCAAGCGATACTTAAAGGTTTATTTTCTGTTCTATTACTTTTGTTAGATAATCTATATATTTTGTGATATGTAAAGTATATATTAAATAGTTTATATTGCTAACATTAATAGTACATTATACATATTGTAGTCCTATCATAACTATTATTAAATCTGAAATACATGAATAGTTTTCTCAATAATTACACTTCAATTTCAAACAACAGTTACAAAGAGATTAAAATAAAAATCACTTCTGAATATAATTTCTGTGTTTGACATATTTTTATGTTAGATTATAGCATAAAACACCATTTAAATCAAAGTTAATAATTTCAAGCATATTGTTTAAAAATAGATTTCAAAAGTACATAGATATACGAGTATAACCCTTAAGAATGTTTGAAATGAATGAAAGAATTTTTGTTGTTAAGCTTGATGTATATGTAGGCTGATGCTTTAGTGAAAAATACTCATATGTTGCCGAAAGGAATGCAGGCTAACTAATTAAGGCCAAAAGTGGGGTGACCAACAAAGACAGATATCATTCATCAATGAGTGAGTTATGGATCTCGATGTTTTTATGTCCTAAACGAAGGTCTGATAGAAAATGTGTGGTGAGTTTGCTCCTTGCAAGAAATAATAGATCTAACAAAGTTATATTATGTAATGACATTATTGGGGAAGCTATTAATTACTCTTCAGGGTAACCAGGCCAAGGTTAGTAAAATCTATAAGTTAATAATAATAGAATATATCTCATTATGGTCTGCTAGTAAATGATTAATTTTCAAACTATAACAAGTGAATGTTTGAAAACTGCAAACTACTTTTATGTACACATTGATAACTACTTCTCGCAGTCCGGTGATGTCTCTAAAACAGCCGTTAAGAAAAAGTCACATTGTTTAAATAATTATTTTACAATCGTGTCTTTCAATTAAGTTAGTTATAAAATATATTCTCTTTATAGAAGTGTAATTTCTGTTTCTGCACTAAATGATATGATACTATATAAACGGTAAATCTAATATATGGTTTGTATAATAATTCTTTGCGTGTGCGTCATAGGTAAGAATCGTATGAATCAATCAACTGATATTTTTGAACAGTTTCGTGCCGAAAACACATTTTAGGATAACACTTAGTACAATACAAATGTCAACCGTCAACCTATGATAGAATAATGATAAAGTTCTCCACAAAAATATTCAATGGAAGTAATATTTCCATCAAAGTAAATAAACTAAATTCAACAAAAATCAAAATAAATGAAACAAAAATGAAATAAATTTTACAGAAATATTGAGACGCCAATGAATAAAATCATACAATAAAGCTGCGACGTGACTTCATAATTGAATTTTGTTCGGCAAATTATTAACTGTCTATACCGTACGTAGTTGATTGAAACATATGTCGCTAGACAAACGTGCTGATAATTGTGGCATATTAGTAACAATTACGAGTGGTGTAGCATGTGATCCGTGCGTGGTCACCAAATTGATACACGCGCAAAGATCTATCATACAAATTGTATATTCTATTTTGTACAAATATGTTTAGTAGATACACTTGTCGAAGTAAATTATTATTAGTTTAAGTATGCGGGGTTTTAAGTATGTAAAATTCATAGTAATAGCTCATTTGAGTCTAGCATATTTCTATAAGCTTTCATCATCTGTAGGTGATGCCAACTTTGTTGGCGAAATGCGCGTCGATTGTAGTATATAGCGTTTTGGTGTTTGTGGAGAACTAAGTCAGTATCATCGTCACACCAAAGGTTTCAACCTATTCCAGTATCTATCATATATTGTATAAGCATACTTAACTCGTTTTAAATAAAATAAATTTTAAAGAGAAAACAAATACACAAATGAAATTAATAAGCCAGCATATGCGAAAACACTGCATGAGACACATAACATTTTCTGCCTTGATGTTTCCTATTTCTATATAAATTCGGAGCACTACATTTCTCAAATTGATTGCTTCCATAATACAAATCCACCCATAATGCAAATCCACGATTTTAAATGGCTACGAAAATAAATCTATAGGATTAATGTACGATGATCGTAGTGGTTAATCTGTCAGAAAATATATTAACAAATGACCAGGTGTCTATTATGAAAGTGAGGTTTCTCCTTTTCTGACCTTTATCTGATTCCTGATCAAGTGGATGCGGTGAATTGAGGTTGCAAAAAATGCATCGGTCTTACTGTGTCATGGCGTTCAAAGAACAATCTATCAATAAACGTATATAAGTGTAAAGTTTGCTTCTATACTTTAAAGAAAAAACCACTAATACTTGAGTATACTCTTGGTAATACGACTCTGGTACGTTCCAAAAGTATTAAGGATCTTGGTGTGTCCTTTGCTGATACACTATCGTTCTCTAGACATATCATATATGTAGCTATTAATGCACATAAAACCTTTGGTTTCATGGTTAGAAACACGACATCATTTAATAGCACTCCTGCCTTAAAATTCTTATATTTTGTGATAGTGGGTTCAAAATTAGAACATTGTAATCTTATTTGGTATATCCGATATCCAAATCATATTAATCAACTCGAAAATATTCAACGACGTGTTTTAAAGTACTATTCATTTCATCGCTATTTGCAAATAAAAATATCTCTTATTTTGCCAATATACGGAACAGTCTACCTGAGCCTAGCCATAAAATCAAGCCACGGTATGTTTTGAGATTTTTTATTTGGCAAATAGCGATGAAATAAACTACTCGTATATCTATATTCTCGCATAGACAATTATTATCTAGTAAGAGGTCACGACCATACTCCGATTCTACAAGAATTTTATATACAGTCATTAAACACTAGAAGGGTGCTTACTAGCCTTTCATTTTTATTTAAACTGTTAATGGTATAGATGCACCCGCAGTACTAAGCATGTTTAATATATGTATACATACCTAGACTAGGCCGTCGAAAAGAGAATATGTTTTATTGCTATCGCCAGTGTTACTTAAAACATTACATTATATTATATTTGCATTAAAATTTTATATTACAAAATTTTTACGTAAAATGTAGCACTTATGATTTGAACAATTGTATTCATAATGAGTTATTATTTTTAGTAACTTTTTTTTGTAGGAGGAGGGGAAACCTTGCATGAGACCCCGACTTGCCGGGAGTGTCGGATTCTTATCGACTAAAACCCCTCTCCCTTTTCTTACCCTTTCTCACTGAAACCACGTTAGCATTACTTCTGTCTAGTGTCTGGTATCTAGTATCTTATCTTCTTTCGCATCTTTCCTTGGCCTCTATTTCTATTATCTTCCTAACTACTTCATAGGCAGCGGTCCATAGTTCTTCGGTTGACACCAGAGTAGTGCTTACATTTGCGATGCTAAAAGTTCTTCCCGTTTCGTTACTATAGTCTTGTCTAATGCCATCCCATTACTTGCATTTGAATATCATGTGTTCGACATTATCTATCTCTCCACAATGTATGCATAGGCCTGTCTCTGCTCTCGCTCTTTCGTACAGGTATTGTCGAAAGCAAGCATGTCCTGACAGTACCTGGGTGAGGTAATAATCTACCTCTCCATATTTTCTATTGATCCATATCTGTATATATGGAATCAGTTGGTATGTCCACTGCCCATTTGTTGCTTGACCCCATTGTTCCTCCCATTTGCTCATGAGGTTTTGTCTTCCTACTCCTCTGCCTATCCCCAAATACTTTTCCCATCTTTCTTTTATTAGTTGCTCTGTTGGAAGGATTCCTGCAATTACTCCTGCCGCTTCTATAGAGATTGTTCTGTATGCACAACACACCCTTATATTCCTTTTTCTTTAAATACTAGCGAACGTTCTTATTAACTTTTTTTCTGTCTCTCTGTACCAAGCAGGAGCAGTATACAGCATCTGGGACTGTGCTACACTTGACAGCAATTTCCTCTTAGATGACCTAGGTCCCCCTATGTTCGGCATAATGTTTGTCAGTGTGGTTACTGTCTTTTCTACTTTCTGGCATATTTTATCAATATGTGCCGCAAAGGTCATTTCTGTGTCTATCCAGACCCCCAAGATACTTAATTGCATTTTTTTGGAGTCACCTCCACTCCCTGAGTCTTAAAACTAATCAGGTTCACTTTTCTTCTTTTTGTTAGGAGGGTAACTTCTGTTTTTTGTGGCGCCAGCGCATCAGGCCTTAGCGTTCCATCCAATTTTAAACCCGCTGAAGTGCTGTGTTCGTCATGTTCATTAGAATGTCCTCTCCTTTTGCCACCACTACCATGGCTATATCATCGGAAAATCCAATCAACTGGACTAACACGGGCTATTCTATGCTAAGCAGATCATCATACATGATGTTCCACAATGTCGGTCCCAATACCGATACCTGTGGAACCTCACTGTTTATTTACTTTTCCCTTGCCGTGTTCTCCGTCTCTAAAATTATTTTCTGGTCTGAAAGGTACGACGCTGTGACTCCTATGAGGCTCTCGTCTATGCTCTTTCTTCTTAATTCATTAAGTATTATCTGCCATGATGCATTATTAAAGGCAATCTTGACATCCAATTTTATTACGGCATACAGTATTCGATGCTTCTGAGAGTGATATGAATCTACCTCTTGTGCGATCGTAATAACATCTGCAATGGCATCCACCGTTTGACGCCCCTCTCTGAAGGTCTATCAGAACACCATACTGGTGTTCTGATAGACCTCCCACCCATACTAATTCCTTCATAAGTCTAATTAAGATTAGTTGTTCATATAGCTTGCCTTCTACGCCCAATAAGCAAATAGGCCTAAAAGATCCTAAGTTGTCTATGGAATTGCCTCGTTTTCTAATTAGCACCAATTTGGCTTGTTTCCAATCCGCTGGAAAGCTTGACCGACCGACCGACAAGTTACTATTTTTAGTAACCTGAGTTACCCCTTTAGGTCTTAGGTTATAAATGGATCTTCTGTTGAGTAATAAAGGCACTATTATTACCATTATTTTCATTTAAATTCTGTATGCCGAACAGTTCTCCAATGGCTCCAATTCTCATAAGAGAAATATCATTTATTATTATTATTACTTCTTTATTTAGATATCTTTTCTGCCTTTTAATAAAAAAAAAATAGAATATATCCTTTTTGTAAGTTATTAACCATCTTATTAAATACCATACAAAGGTATTCACAACGTGTATAGTATTTAAAGCATTATTTGGAATATCAAATGTATTGTAGATATAGGTTTGCTCTACATATTCTTTTGGAAAGTATACGCTTAGTTATTAAAATAAATGTATTAATGACGTATGTTTTTTAGTGTATCCTTTAATATAATATAATTATACAGGTAGAAAGACTCATTTCAAAGAAATTTTCTATAAGCATAGTTAATCTAAATAAAGGATATCTACCCAAAAGTAAATGAAAGGTTTCTTTAGATTTATATAAACACAAGTAATAATGCTCCCTATTCAGGAAGAAGATATATAGGTAGATAAATTTGCAAAGGAATAAATAATATTCATTTGCAAATATTTTGCTACTATCTATAAAATGGTCGATATCATTTTTTAGGTCTATTTTTCTTATATAAAAGCAAACATTTCTTTTGATGATATTTCATGTCCTCAAGTAAACTAATTTATTTCTTGATTTGAGATTGGAGATGCTCTATTCATTGTAGATATAATAATGAAATATTTATTATTTATTAAAATTTTATACTCCACTCTTTAACCGCCTCGAAGGGCAGGGAACCCTTCATTACGTTATAAAATGGAATGAGGGTGCCTGTGATATCCCATTTGAATTATGTTTTATTAAGCAATATAAGATTTAATATAACAATTTATTTATTTTATAAAAACTGTTTATGCTACTTTTTTAAATCATTGACGTTATTTAGTCGATTGGAGTAGACTCTCGAGATTCAATCATCTCGTAAGGAGTACCATATTTTCCTAAACAATATCAAAACTTTTAGACAAGTATCGTGGAAGGAATTAAAATTCAGTAAATTTTTTTGACGAGCTAATGTTCTTAACATTTTGCCTATTTAATCAACATTAATATTTTTGATAATAATGAAAGTAATTGTAAAATACCATCGACTATACACCTTATTGATGGAATTAATAGAGAAAAATAGATATATAGAGAAATTGTTGTTCAGAAAAAGATGCTCCAGAATGTAGGTACTTCGAAGTCGGCATATAATTTTCGGTATTTTAGGTTTCGGTATGCTATCTAGTCAATATGTACATATTAACAATAGTAAGGAATATAACTATAGCTCTCATTATTTCCTTGTGTAAAAATGGTATAGATAAACTCATATCTTTCATTTCGTTTTGAAACTTGTTCGTATAGAATTCCTTCTCGTTTGAGTCCCACAATATTTTATTTCAGAAATCATTGTTTCATGTTCAAATTATATCTCAAATGATAATCAGTTAATAGTTTTATGATCCCCAGGAGTAGATAACATAATTAATATTTCACATACATTACTTTCATTATGGTATATGGGTTTGGGCCTCATCAGTCACTGATCGCATGGGTAGTCCCTTGGCGATCCCCTCTTATCCGGGTCATTATCCAAAACTGCTATCCCATAAAAGGAGCAATTCAGGCACGTCCCCCGCCTTATGCCTCGCCTCCTCTAGGATAACAGGGGTCCCTAATATAAGGTACCTCTTCTCCTCCAGTGCGGGGCAGGTATAAAGAAGATGAATCGAGGATTCCTCGTCTCCTTTACAGTATCTGCAGGCCGGGCTGTCAGTCAGCCACCAGAGTTCTGGCTTTGGTGGTTATGATTTCCACCAGAATTCTGGCTTTGTGCCTGTTCAATTTAATGAATTCTTGAGCCCATTTCTCAATCTCTGAGTATTCGATGAAGAGTTTGGTTAATCGACAACCCGTTATGCCTCTCCATCTTTTATTGTGCTGGTCTCTTGCCCAACTATTGATGTGGTCTCTGATCAGATTCCGAGTTATTCCCACTGCAGGTTCTGATCTATAGAGGTTTTCCCTGGTTCCTAGTCTGGCAAGGTCATCTGCAATTGGATTTCCTTTAATGCCATTATGCCCAAGTATCCATAAGAGTTCCACCGATCCCTTCCCTGCCAAGTGGTTCAATTGTTCATAGCAATTATAGACCAGCTTCGACTTTGTCGTTGCTAAATTTAGGGCTGCCAACGCCGCACTGCTATCCGAGCAGACACATACCTTCTCCTGGGTTAAATTTTGGTCGGCCAATAGAACACCGTATGTAATTGCAACTAGCTCGGCCTGGAGTGCGGTAGTGTATTTGCCCAGGGGAAAGGTTTATTACATGATAGTAGATATGTAGGTTAACCTATATATCTACGAAAAAATTTCTCACCAAATACAGATTTCACAAGCAATGAAATTAATATTTTCATATTCACTTCATACGTAGATATAACTGCATTATACAACACGCCATATAAATAGGACGAGAAAAACAGATAGAATCATGTTTATCATTTTGAACAACAAATATTTCCAATGACAAATATTTTTTATATATGTAAACGTATAAACGGAACTATAGTTGTCTCTCACCAGTGCATTGCCTTATTTTTCCAACAAAAATGTTCTAATAAACAAAAATGTATGTAGCGATGCATCTATTTATTCCACCTGATATAACATAAATTCTTAGCTCAATGCTGAATGAATTCCGGGGTGCAGCATGGCCTTGCCTGGTCGTTATCCTTTTTACCTACCTTTATACTGGTATATGTATATTGACCAGGTCACCGTCCTAGCTGCACATCGTGCCCTACTTCCAGCGTCGATCAGTTAATATTTTATACAGGCTCACTAAGTATGGTGCTCAAATAGTAATGGTGTTGAAACCTGGCAACTGCTACTTTAAAATGAAACTTTTAGTGTAGATTTGCCGATATATATTACTAAGTAACTATATTGCATTTATTAAATTTACTAATAAACTCTATTTCTGTGACCAAGTTGAAAAATATATGAATTTTATGTCGCAAAAGAAAAAACAAAATGAAGATTAAAATTGATGGAAGGTAGGACGACAATTATTTGTAAAGTTTGGAAACTTAGTATTAAAAGTAAAATGTTTGGATTTTTTTATATTAGATATTGAAGATGAAATACACTTTTCTCGGAAAATAATACATATTTATCGGTTTCAGTAAATAAAAATACGTATTACAAACAGAATTAAATACAAATTCACGGAAATTTTAATCCCATTCCAAAACAATATCAGAATTAGTCCAACATGCAGCCAGATTCACCCTGCAGTACTTTCATTACATTTTTCATAATTATAAACGATATTTTAATGGATTAGTATATGCATACTTCGACAACATCATAATTATTGAAGAAACGCATTTAGGTTGAAGTACACCATTTATTTATAATTTTTGTGTACTCTCTGTTGATATATCAAATTATTATAGGCAATAAATATGGAGTTCACTTCATTTTTGACTGTTTTCATTATGATCAGAATTTTTTTTGTTGAGGAAAGCATTTTAATGTGCCTTAAAATATGTTTTTGTGAATAAGAATATTATAGTAAATATATGTTAGATAAACTTTTATTTAACACACTTTGGTTTTCGCTATGCTACAAAATGTATGCAAGATTATTGGAAGGCAAGTTCACAGAAGAAACAATAGTACTATTAACTGAAAAAATCTATAAAGTCTTAGATCACTCCCGGCCTACACTGTACCTTTTTTAGATTATGCAATATCTAACAATGTGAGGGTGCGACCTGGGAATGCAGGATGAGACTCAGCGAATAATTAGTATACCTTTAGAGTGTTCGACTGTCAATACACTAACGCGCACTAGCCAGCCAATTCTGAGAAAAAAAAAAGCTTTAGAAAATGGAAATGTCGCTAGTATACTGGTAAGCTTTCCGCGTACCGCCCGGACGACCGCCCCGGCATGGGCCGGGTTTCGATGCACGTTGAAGTATATATATTTTTTAAATTAACCATTTCTAAATAAATTTAGTCTACAAATACTATTTATTTATTATTTTTTATATTTTAATTACAGTAAAAATAAAATCTTTTAACTACTATGTATATAATTATGGGTATAATAATAGTAGTTATATTTCTTTCAAAAAATAAAACCCGCCACAGGTAGGATTCGACATTTGTCCCGGATCGGAACCGAACCGGCGGTTCGGTACCGTGGCGGGTTTTATTTTTTGAAACTTTATCTGATCGTGCAGAAACACGAGAAAGGGGTTGAGGATCGCCTCTGGGTATAATTCAATGCCTGGCGGCGCTCTAGCCCGAGGATTAGTTGTTTCCTAGAGCGATTATGTAACAGCTTTGCCATTCGGGAACTACTTTGATAACCGCTTGGCGGTTTGGTGGTTCCTTTCTCGATTTCCGACTTATATGTTACTGACAGAGATCGTATCGATAAAGATGTATATCCCATAAAGTTCATTCGGCATTTGTCCTGAATTGGCGTACCGTGTACGGCACTGATGAGAACTAACAAGTTCGAAACAGCTGTATGTCGTTCGGTTCCGATCCGGGACAAATGTCGAATCCTACCTGTTGCGGGTTTTATTTTTTGAAACCTTATCTGATCGTGCAGAAACACGAGAAAGGGGTCGAGGATCGCTTTTGGGTATAATTCAATGCCTGGCGGGGCTCTAGCCCGAGGAGTAGTTGTTTCCTAGAGCGATTATGTAATAGCTTTGCTATTCAGGAACTACTTTGATAACCGCTTAGCGGCTTGGTGGTTCCTTTCTCGATTTCCGACTTATATGTTACTAATAGTAGTTATAAGTTGAAAATCTAATGACTTTTATTATTAAAATGTAAGTAAAATATATGACGCTAAAATTTTTTTTTCTAATATTTTTATGACAATCATCCAGGTTTTTGTTTCTAATTAAAAGTTTAAGTATACTTGTAAAATTTAACAATAAAAAAAATTAAAAATAATGATTATATACATACATTATTTATAACTATTATTATACAATAATTTTTGCTGTATTTAAAATGTAAAAAATAATAAATAAATAATATTTGTAGACTGTATATTTATGTAAAAATGTTCATTTTTAAAAATAAAGAAGATACCTGAACGAGTTTCGAATACCCGACCGTCCAGGCGGTAAGCAGGTACTCTCTTACTTCGCCTGTCAATCTACTTGAGATAATACTGGTAAGTGGAAACTTACCAGTATATTAGTGGCTCGAATATTCTCCGATTTTTTAACTCCTTTTTCACTGAATTGGCTGGCTAGTGCGCGTTCATGTATTGACAGTCGAACACCCTAATCACTCAAGGTTTACTAATTATGTGCCGAGTCTCATCCCGAAATGAACATCCCAGATTATACCCTCCCCTGGTAAGTTAACATATGTATAATATGGAGTACTGGAACTTACCATCTTAGAAAAATTATTATTTATTATTTATTCCAATACTGTGTTTAAGATAAACACGTAAATATTTTATATACCATTATATACCAAGTTTACAAATAACGCAACGATATTCCATGAAAGCGAAAACTGCATAAATTTAAAGGAAAATGTAATAAAATATGATATTAAGAATAACTGATTCGATTATAAATTAGTCAATAAATTATCAGAAAACCGTATTCTTATCATTTATCTCATACATTTTACGTCTATATTAATCATTTTTGCCACCTTGTGGTGATTTGAGTTGATTAATAACTTCAAGTTCTCTTATATACCCATTTTTATTTATATACGGAAATATTCTTCTTAAATTTAAGAATTATGCAACATATTAAAACTAAAATTTTTGTAAAATATAATTACAGTACCTAATGAAAAGAGAGTATGTTACCCATTAAAATACTTTATATACCGTTTGACCAATACTTCATATACTATATGGACAATGCATATTTTTTATATTATTATATTCAATTAATAGAAAAGTAATCCTTGTTATGATATGCGCTTCTCTTAATATATCCGATATATCCGAAAGATCCTAACATTGGCTGATATCCCTGAAACCAATAACATAGAACATACGAGACATAGAACATATTTTATAAACAATAGAGATTGACTTTATTCTACAATAAACTTCTCACTATTCTTTATATATGCATTACTAAAGAGTTATGCTACACGTTCTTAGTAGTTGTAAAATCTTTACTTATTCTTGGTCTCAAAGTTTTGACTATTTTAGGAATTATAGAGAATTTTCATAAATCTTGTTAATTATTTTTCTCAAAACATCTTTAGGCGTAATTCCGAAGGTTTGCCTCTCTACGTATCCCCAAAATCAAGTAGAGCAATATAGCAGAGAGAGATCTAGACAACGAGGTGGTCATAGAGATATTAATTATTGTTAAAACTCTTTCTAAACCTACTCTTTTCACTATTATCCGAATCAGTAATATTTAGCAACAAATGGCGAAGGCGCCACTACCATTTTATCGTGGTATGTTGTTCTACTTTAATTTATGTACTTTTTTTGTTCTATTTAAGTTTATTTAAAGATGATTTCGTTATTCGCTCTATCTAACCCATTACCGTTACATACAGTGGTTAACTATATATAATTAGTTATTCCTTCGCGGTGATTAGAAGTCGGAAAATCAGAATTATTAGTAAATTCCTTTCAACTAGATAATTCATTTGTACGTTCCCGCTTCAGTAAAAATCGTTTCGCGTATTTATTTTATTTATTTTTATATTAATTGGCAGTTCTGAGACTTGGCAATATCTTGAGGTTTGCTTTGTGTGCTATATTTGCTATATTTGTAACTAAGTTTAAATAACTGAGCACTGTGAGTGTAACTTCATCTTTATAGGTGTCTCTTCTTACTAAATCAAGAAAAAAATATCATATGAACTTGAAAATACCTTCTAAAGGATCTTAAATTGGACAGTTTTTATTTAGCGTCTTTACCACGGTAAGAGTAGGCTAATAAATCTTTGCATGCTTGATAGTTGATTCATTGTAAATGTAATGGTCAATAGAAAATTATGTCTTTATTTAATAGAGACATATCTCCAATAGAACAGAGGTAAATTAATTATTAAAAAAATATTTTCAGATTTCGGTTACATATAATAATCACTTTTATTTTGTCATGTTCTCTTCTTCATAAACGCGTATTAGTTATAAGAGTTATTAATTACCTCACAAAATTTGGCTATGCAATTAAAAACCAACTTGTTTTTCTAAGGATAAGAGGTTCTTCAACCAGTGTCTCTTATCTTTCGAAATAGAACTTGTTTTCGAAATTCATAGGCAGATTTAGTGAAGTAATTAATACTCTTATAAAAATGAAGAAGCATCTTTTTCTTCTTTATTTTATGTGAGGCATATAGTATAAAAGTAACTAAACAATTGTCACTAACGAAGTTAGTGACGGCAGAACGGAAATTATTACCAACTATGACTGCCCCACTAACAAATCACCAGCGCATTCACCATTTATGCTGAAGTATTTGGATCGTTTGGGTTGTAAAAAGAATATCAGCAACGAATTGTAGTATCTGCTCTTTATTTATTTAAGCTCCATTTACTATTGTATCCATATTTGCACCATCCCAAGGAAACTTTACAACTCTTGAAGGAGATGATTCGAACCGTTTAAGTTTAATGTCTTGTATAAAAAACAAAATAAAATCTGTGACACTCCCGTTGAAAACGAATAAACCCTACAGACCCACATCTTTCAGTGACCTATAAAACATGAAAGCTTCTGCGTATACGATATAGTATCCTAAAGTTTGTCGACAACGTTTTGTTTGACTTATTGGACATATAAGCCTTTATTCATACCCCTATCCATTACGTTTCATTTTGATTGAATCTCACCCACTTTAACTTGTTAATAATGTTTATTCTATTCGTAGAGTGTAATAATTAACACAAATAACATTCAATTACTGCATAATGGAGATAAAGAATAAAATAAAGAATATTACCACTCATCTAAATAAATATTTGTACTTTATTTACAATTACTCTCGGAAATATGTAGTAAATAGAATAGAACGACACTAACATCTACGCTAGAACATAAAAAATATTTTACAGTTAAAATAATGTAAAGAGATGTTTCTAACTAATGTAAACTATATATACCTCATCAATTAGATATTGTTATATTTTGTTATTTCTCATTTGCCTGTTTAAAAACGGCGGATCTAATATAACTTTTTGATGTAAAACAAATTAAGACACATTTATTTTTTTAATATATGTTAGTATAAACTTATTTATGACAGTTATATCCATGCAATATTATGATATATGGAATTACTGTCACTTCTGTTGTATCACTTTAATTAAAAAAAATTTTCATGATATTCTTCAATATAACTTCGACGAAATAAGAATTTGGTAAATAATGTTGAGTTGATATGTATTTTAAGAAAAAATGGGCAAATGGAAAACCTAACAAATACTTCTTACTTATTTTAGGTACGATATACATACATATTTTAAATGAGTTAAATAAAGGGTCTTTCAATAATATCGCTCGATTTTTAAACATAAGTAAAACAAGTTCTGTGATAGATATCTATTCCATTTTTTTTTAATTTGAAAAAATATTTTATGGCATTAAGTGTCACGTTATTCAACTATCCGCTGTGGCTTTGCTTTGTAACACATATTTGGAAAGTCGAACTTTCGATGACTTTGTCGCATAAATCTAGCTGAATTTGCTGAATGGCGTACGTTATGTTGACATTGAGAACGTCAATTGTTTGCGGATTATTCGCATAGACCTGCGATTTAAGATAGCAGCAAAGGAATAAATCTAAAGGCTTTAAATCGCACGATATCTGTAGCCAGTTCACGTCGCCGCTACGCGAGATAACCATACCCTCAAATCGCTTGTGCAGAATATCCATCGTGGCATGCGCTATGTAGCATGTAGCGCCGTTCTGTTGGAACTACATATCGTCAATATCCGTATCATCCAGTGTAGGCCACAAGAAGTTGCTTATCATCGATCTGTAGTACTCGCCGTTAACAGTTATGGCAATGCCAAGACGAAGTATGGAACGATGATTCTATCTATATATATATATATATATATATATATATATATATATATATATATATATATATATATATATATATATATATATATATATATATATATATATATATATATATATATATATATATATATATATATATATATATATATATATATACAGATTTCTACGGCGTCCCCAGTTTCCACATTTTTCTTTCATGACTCATTTCCTCGGTTAAGTTTCTTGATCTCATTGCGTTATCAACGTCATTTCTTCAGCTCCTTCTAGGTCTTCTCCTCTTTCTTTTTTCTGGCGAAGTCCACTCTAGTATTTTTCTTGGCCACCTATGTTGCCGCATTCTTTTTGTATGTCCGAACCATACCAATTGTTTCTTTTCGACCTCATCTATAATATCTTTTTCAATGCCAATATTCTGCCTAATTATTTCATTTCTAATTCTTTCTGTTCTGGATATCCTACAACTTCTTCTTAGATAGTCCATTTCTGTGGCCAAAATTTTTCTTTTGTTTGCTTTATTTAAATCCCACACTTCCGCTCCATACATAATTACGCTTTGTACGATGCTTTTGTAGATGCGTAGCTTGGTGTCTTTCCTTATATTCTTTTCCCACAATATTGAGTTTAATGCTCCAATAGATTTTCTACCTTTATTAATTCTTTCCCTCACTTCATCATTGCTGTTTCCCTGTTTATTAAAGATAACTCCTAAATACTTGCACAATTGCACTCCTCTAATTACACCGTTTTCTAGTTCCAGATCATTACATTCGCCACAGCCGGCTGCCAGATATTCACACTTGTTTAAATGTATTGTAAGTCCAGCTCGTACATACAGCTTTCTCGTCGTGTAGCTCAGATCTTTTTCATCCTCCGCTATCACTACCTGGTCATCTGCAAAAAATAGGCTGTAAAGTGTGCCGTCTCCCACTTTAAGACCCATGTTTCTGCATTTTCTTATCCACCCTTGTATGGGATCTGTCAAGATATACTTTAAATAGATTGGAGACAGACAACATCCTTGTCTTAAGCCTTTCAATGTTCGAAAATATTCTGTATGCCTGTTATTCCCAGTTTTTATTGCGGCACAATTATCTTTATAATAGAGTTGTGTAGCTTTGATTAAAGATTGGTTTATTTCCAGGTTTCGCATTTCTGTCCATAGTTGTGATATGGGGACACTGTCATAGGCTTTCTCTAAGTCTATTAGGGCTATATGTGTTTCTCTGTTATGTTGGGTACGTTCGTAAGTTTCAGTGTGAAAAGGTTATCAGTTGTCGATCTACCCGCTCTAAATCCTGACTGTTCTTCCGGTTGTTTATCTTTTATGTCTTCTTCTATCAAGTTCTTAAGAATTCGGGAATATGTCCTTCCTATTGTTTGTATCACCGCTATACCTCTGCAATTTTTCGGATCATATTTAGGCCCATTCTTATACATATATGTGTTATATAGGAAGTTCTCCATTCCTTTGGGGTTTCCTCTCCATTTAAGCACCTTTCATATAGATTTTTCAGCATTTGTGTTAGTTTCAATGATCCGTATCTTATAAGTTCAGGATATATTCCGCCAGGTCCGGGTGATTTTCTTATTTTTGTGGATTTTATCGCCTCTTGTACTTGCGATATCTCGAAATCTATGTGATCAGCATTGAGTGGTTCTTGATCTTCTCTCATATATTGCGGTCTCTGCTCTTCTAACAGGTGTTTAAAATATTGTGTCCACTTTGAATTTGTTATACCGTTTAGAATAGTTCCTTGTTTGTTATTTGTTTTCATTGATTTTATTGTCTTCTAGACTTCTCAACTTCGTGTACCTCCTATCTGTTGATCTATGTAGTCGCATCTTTTAATCCAAGATTGGTTCTTCTTCTTTAATACTTCTGTCTTTACTTTTCTATTTGTTTGCCAGTAATTCTACGATGATTCTATCAGGTCAAAATCTGCACCACTGACTTTCTCGGGATGCATTCGGTGCCGGTGTATCTCATACAGAGTGGGATGGCCTAAAATCTGACAATTTTACTTGTTCACATATCCATTCATACCAAAATGGGCCTCGTCGCTAAAGATGATTTCTTTGGCGAAACTTGGGTCAACTTCCAACTGCTCCAGAACCCAACCAGCGAACACACGGCGTTGTACATAGTCGTTTGCCTTAAGTTCCTGGGTCAGTAAGATTTTATATGGGTGCAGATCAGGCCCTTATGCAAAATTCGCCAAGTTTAAATCGCAGAAAAGCCAAATTTTTGTGAACGACAAAAAATTGACTGTCTTGAATCCTTATCTCCACAGCAGCGATGTTTTCAGTAGATCTTGAGTTTCGGTGGCATGCGTATGTTGGATGATTATTTATCAAATAGGTTGACTCGAAGTTGGCCACCAAACGTCGAATAATCGACTTGGCGGGAGGGTTGTGGCGAGGATAAAAATCACGTAATGCGCGGTACGTTTCTCAAACGAAGTACTGATTTTGAAAACAAATGTTGATGATTTGTACACTTTTTTGAGAGCTATAACCTTTCACAGCAATTTGCCATACACTACTGAATAATTCACAGTAAACTTAACAGGCGTTGCTTTAAGAAGATGGCCTCTATAATCCAACAAATTTCGAATGTCCCTATTGAAATACCCTATAGAAGAGAATATAACCAAATTATTTGATTTCTCATGATGTCTTCTTTTATGTAACTTGTACATTGTATACTTATAGACTATGAACACATGTTTATGTGATATTGAGTAATTTCAGTTCATTGAAATATAAGTCATAATTTTAATTTGGTGAAATTCTAAGGTAATATAGAAAATTTTTTTAAAGAAAGAAAGTTTTCTAAGAAAACTTTTGATAAATTCTTATTAAGTGCCGATAAGGCAATAACAGATTTTTTATTTAAAATTTTCAATAGTGTGTAATTAATTTCATACACGTTATGCATTATTTTTATAAAAATAAGTAGAAATTTCTATTCCATTCAAATAAAAATATTTTGTATTAGGTATTAGGACAACACGGTATTAGGACAACCGTAACTCATGGGTTAAATATATTTCTCCGCTCCACCTAATGACAGTCTCATCAAGAAGTTCATACGTAAACATGCCAAATACTGCACTGCACACTTTCTGTTCTAATATCTAATTAATTTGGTAAGGATTAATTAGTCATTTTAAGGAATATTAAGAACAGAAACAAAACAGCCTGAATCAGAATGACTAGGTATTTCTAGGGCAATCCAGGGCAAAAGTTCACCAGCCGTTGTTGCAGCGCTGTATTTAACTACTAAATAGCTATAATATTATACATGAATACTTCCGATATTGTAATAACATCTGCTGCACCACAAACATATTAAACATTAACTTCATAATATTTAGAATTCAAGCATGCCTTAATACTATTCTGTATATCCTATGTTTCATATTAACTTGATAAGAAATATTTCATTTGTTCTAAATTAAGCTAGCTTTAAGCATTGTTGGTATTTCCTTTTCTAAAATAACATATCGTAACCAACAGATATAATGTGTGATAGACTATGTAAAAGTAGATAAGCGAAAATACAAATAATAATAGTAAAATACGATCAATATTATATTACCAGGATAATGCAGCTTATATAAAGAACTTTTCTAAATACATTTTTTGTGAAAAAGTATTATAAAAACATAAAAATGACTCTCTTCGTAATGGTATTAATTTTACCATTTATATACCTCTTACATGAGTTAAAAACTCCTCTGAATAATCTGTTTTTCCCAAATCTACGGTTGTGTCTCTATCACGTAACGGTTTACTTTATTCTTTCCGGTTTTAGGTCATTACCGTTTATTTTATCTAACATATAGTCACTTCCTTTTATCTTAAAATTCGTGCTTGTGGCAGTTTATAGCCAGTAGTCGTTCAATAAAATAAGTAAACCTGAAACAAGTTACTTTCGTGTTCATAAGTACCTCATCCATGTCTAGGATTTTCACTAAAAATATGATATAACGCAGCCGGCATTAAATATAAGTTACAAGGCATAGTCTAGCAGCATTTTATTGAACTAAATATATGGTAGTACTATACCTAAACTAGAATTTTAACTGTATATATCCATGTACATATATCGGTTTTTGACTTAAATTTAATCTATATATTTGCTTTGTTTAGTATTACTGGATGTTTTATTAGCACCTTATATTATTTGCAAATTCTATTGTTTAAAAATGTCACAAAAATCTAGTACACCTAAAAATATGCACGTCTAATGGAAAGTATAATAAAAATATTATTCTACATTACAATTTTTAAAACTGTTACCATATATACGAGTATTAGAGTATTACTGTAGGTAAAGATAGAAATAGCTTTTTATATAAAAAAATAGTTTTTTGACATAGCTTGTAAAGAAAAAGTGAACTGCGGAATTTACCACACAATAATAGACTTTTTACAAGTTTTCTTCGTTTTAGTTAATTTTCGAGCTAATTATGATAACAGAGAAAAATGCAAAGATATAAAGCTCTTACGAAATTACAGGTTAAGAAAATTGCTAGAGTATATCCTAAATAAGCTTTATAATAGCGACTTAAATTTTACTGAATTATTAATACATTATTAATTATTTTATAATTATTAATACATGAAAAGAGATGTTTTCTTTTTTGCATACAACTTGGATACATTTAAACATACTTCAAAACGTTGTAGAAAATATGTCTTGGAGAATATTTTGCAGTAATTGGGATACATTAGACAGGTATAATTGTATTCTATATATTCTATATATATATATATATATATATATATATATATATATATATATATATATATATATATATATATATATATATATATATATATATATATCTTTATGAACATCATGTACATATCATAAAATTCAACCAGAATAGAGCTAGCTAGCCTATCTATATGATGGTACATATATAACCACATATTAACAATGTGGGATATAGCTATGGTATATAGCTACTAAGAAATATGAGTGAGGACGAAGTAAGCTGGATATTAAGGGAAAAGATAACGGAGGTAACTTACCAATTAGCCTTTAATTAGTCTAAGAGTAGTAAACATTGAATTGAAGCTGAACACAAAGTGCTCTTAGAGACCCGTGTAAGACTTAATTGTACTTCAATGTACGAAAGACGTTGTGTTATATATATCCTACAACTATTTAGAAAGAAATTTCGTATCACAGTAAAATAGAAGGCTCTTTCTACAATAATACTATCAGCTTTAATTTCTTAAAACAGGGAATCAGATACATCGTACGTATAACATTAAAATCTTTTGAAGGCATTTAAATATCTCCAAAATTTGTATACAGGAAATGAAGATATATATATATATATATATATATATATATATATATATATATATATATATATATATATATATATATATATATATATATATATGTAGAAAAGAAAATTTAGAAAAGAGAAAGAACAATGGATAGAAGATAAATGCAAAGAAGTAGAAGATAAGTTGCAAGTAGGTAAGACCGATGAGGCTTACAAAATAATTAAGAGGAACTTCAGGGATATAGCAAAAACGAAAGTACAAATTAATAATGAAAGATTGGAGGAAGTTAAAGACTTCACTTATTTAGGAAGTAAAATAAATTGGGATGGAAGAAGCGATAAAGACATAAAACAAAGAATAGCGCAGGGTCGAGTAGCTTTTAACAAAAAGAAAGCACTTTTATGCTCGTGGGTAATAAACTCAGAAACAAGGAAGAGATTTTTGAAAACATATGTATGGAGAACGGCACTATACAGCTGCAAAACCTGGATGGTAGGGGAAGCAAGTAGGAAGAAATTAGAAGATTTTGAGATGTGGTGTTACCGAAGAATGATGAAAATACCATGGACTGATAGGGTTAGAAACGAAGAAGTATTGGAGAAAGTCGGCGAGAAAAGAAGTATGTGGAAAAACTTAAAGAAGAGAAGAGATAGAATGGTAGGCCACTTGCTGAGACATGGGGAAATAGTCCGCGATATTTTGGAGGCAGAAATAGGAGTGAAGAAAGGCAGAGGTAGGCCTAGATTAGACTACTGCTCGCAAATAGTAAGGGATGTAGGATGTAGCACAATTAGCGAAATGCGTAGGATAGCACAAGATAGGAGAAGCTGGAGGTTAGCGTCCAATCAGTCTTAGGACTGATGACCTAATGATGATATATATATATATATATATATATATATATATATATATATATATATATATATATATATATATATATATATATAGGATAATTATAGACAAAGATACCAAATTTTCCTAAAATAAGCATTAGAATCCTAATATTTACTTAAAAATATATTATTTCACTGAAAATAAAGACGTTGATGTTACTTATTAGCATTCTTGAAAATATATTCTCTACATTAAGAACTCATATTACCTATATGATAAAAAGATAAAAACTTTGAACTGAAAATCAGTTAAACTTAAAATATGTACATAAAGGTATGTAATGGCAGATCCATAAACCTAACTGTACATGTATAATATGTATCTATCATGATATTTTATGTCCAAAATGTTGCGATAATTATACACTGTTGACAACCATGTGTGGTATCTGTCCATTATTTATTGTTGACTATTGAGGCCCCTGTATTGATTTTCGTATCACCAATAGTACATATTTTATATTCCTATGTATAGAAGTGATTAATTATGAATCATAATTACATATTTCATAAATAGTTTTCTAAAATTCAGCTCTGCAATCTAAAAGACAATTAAATTGCTATTAAGTGTTTCATGCAAACCTTTTAAGAGCATAAAGAAGAATTGACCTACAGCAAGTTATAAAAGTGAATAACTAACATAATACAAATAGCTCCTTCTAACTGAATGAAATTGATTTTGTGTCATGTATCCACGATTATAGCCTTGTTTTCATAAGCGTCCGACAGCTAGATCTCTAGAGAACCAGGAGAAATAAGAAACTTTATTGTTAGATTAAATGATACCCTAAACAACGGTATTGATAATGTTGAGGTTCGTTATTCCAATCGTTAATTGTATGTATGTGACAGCGTTTGTAAAGTTAATGATGGTAATGACTACATTTAAATTAAAATAACCATGCAATGCTAACATAAACACGTAAGGTTATTTTACACCGTCTTCATAGTAGAGCTGCTGATTTATTTCTGAGATAAACCTACAGGTTATAGTATAGGATAACGCATAACGTATATGATAATATTTATCCAGTAATTCCTTCGTTCCAGAGAAGCTGACCGAAGTGAAACTTTCGCCCTGGAATTCATTCATTAGAGCAGAATATACAATGGGTTGAGGTTTAGTAATTTTACGTAAGATAATGACATTTTTTATACTCAATGTTTATAGCTATATTGTTAATAATAAAGAGACTATTTTTAAGACTAAGTTAAGGGTTATCTTAAAATAAAAAACATGCTATCAATATCTATACGAATGTAGCTATAGTTATGCCTAGCCTTTTTTCTTTTGTATGATAATTAACAAAATGGCGACGGATTGAAATTTTTTTATTTTTAAGGATTTCTTTTATAAAAATAGTAATTATTAATGTTTTTTAAATTGGGTACGTATGAACTTAACCAAAACCATTACAAATATTCAGGAAAAATGAAAATCGGATCATAAGATTCCGAGTATCCGTTGCCACAAAGTCGAAAGAAGTCGTTTAAAGAAAAACTCGTTTAAAGTTTTCGTTATATTTTGTGCCTTGATATAAAATTACGTATCCATTTTCCTAAAATATTGTTACTTAAACTATCGGGTCTCGGGCAATATCATGGTTCTTCATTAACATCTCCTGTATCGTCCTTGTTTTATTTATTTTTCTTTTGGTAGTCATTTTTGGCAGGGATGGTCGCACTACCTACTCTCACTTAAGTGGCTGTAACTCAGTCTATTTTCAGATTTTTAACTTAAAATTTTGTCTTCCTATTTTTAAAATATATACTTTAAATAAATGTAAAAAAAAATTAAAATTTTCACAGTGGCCTTCCCCCTTAATGATGGTTAGGTATGGGGATAGATTAAGATCTATCTAATAGACCACACAGTTCGAGATGTACTTCAAAATGTTTCGGAAATTGGTAGTGTAAAAAATTTACCTACACGAGGGTAGTCATCATACTTCTAGGACTAAATAGTTGGTTAGTTACCGGCAACTAGGAATAAATATTCATTTCGATCATATGGTCGGAAAATTAGTAAAAAAAAAGAAAAGCTTCACACTTTCAAAGTGCACTTTGTACGAGTTGAATGAGTAAGAGTTGAATAGGAATGATTCAGATTGTCGCATATAATTTAACAAATACAACATGTTACGTTCTTAAGGAACTTCAAACTATTTATAGTTTCTTCTTTTTGTCCGGTCTCTTTCCTTGAATGGAATAGTGGTTATAACTGCAGACTTTGGTCTGCAGAGAATGTTTTTTGGATTTAAGAACAACATAGTCATCATCAGGGTAAAGTAAATATATGGACTGGAATCATAGGAGCTAGTCTTTTACCCCTACTTCGTTGAAGAAAACATGACTGTTTCTAGATATTTAGCATTTATACATTTCGACTTAGTTCCAGCTTTCGTTCGTTTCGTTCTTTATCCAAGCAATTAGGATTATAAAAAGAATGTTCACCACCTAATTACCCTTAGTTACACCAGGCTGTCCCGGAACTGCATATAGCGACATCATCCTTACTAGGAATCATCAGTGCAAGTATACCGGACGATGCATGACGATGCTCTGAGAATATTACATTCTATTGTACCAAGGTGTCATGGGCAATATATGTAGAAATTTGGCAAACGCCATCTTCCTGCTACATGACGTGTTACCTATGGAAAGCCGTGCTACTTCTCTACGTGAGGGGGACATATACTTTTGATGACTCTTTCAAGTGGTGTCACGTGAAAGTCAACTTTAAATGTTATAAGTAACATGGCTTTCTGTATTCGATACACTATACTATAGCACTCATGTAGCGTTTGCCAGATATCGACATGTATTGGTCATTTTGACTTGGTATAAGACACGCGGAATACTCTCAGAGCGCTATGCATAGTCTGATACACTTGAACATGCAGTTCCGGGACAGCCTGGCGTAACTAAGATTAATTATATAGCAATAATTCTTTTGATTAACTCTTCACGTGGTGTCACGTGAAAACCTATGTTAAATGAAGTAATCTGCGTTAAGGTGAGAAGGAACAAAGTACGTAACCTGTAGGTGACACATTATTATGTAGCAGGCAGATGGCATTTTATAAATTTCTAAAATTAAAATGTTGATGTTTCCTACCAAGGAATTTAGTTTCAACAAAACGGAGCTCCCCATTTTGATGTTGCCGTTGGGTAATTTCTTAGCGATACTTTGCATAGTAAATCGATTACAACTAACTGAAAATTTCTCAGTTTATCCTGCACTAGCAACCTGAGGTCAATGTCTGATTGTTCATGGAGGATATCTTGAACAAATTTAAAATGTCTGTCAAACATTAAAAACTAAAAAAAGACCATCCTTTTTCTCCTAGGGAAGGGTGTCTAAAGACACAATTTACATCTTCTTATAAGCGATAAATATAAAACCCCTAATATGGTGTACCGCTATATTCGAAAAACTTTGAAGATTAATTCCTGTTAAAGAAGGAAGGAAGTTTTCAAAAAACATGATTGCGTCATACCTCAAATAAAAACTGAAACAATACAATTTCGATGTCTTTAAAAATTGAAGTCTGTCGATGTCTTTAAAAGCAAGGTTCACGATTAAAGTTCTGAGTTAAAAATAACATTTAATTAGAATATTATGAATATTGTGTGAACCACGCTTTTTACTATATCACCACAGTGTATTTGAAATTACCTCACTATGAAAAGCGAGCAAGTAATTAGTGACCAGCCTTTTTGTATCCTCTGTAACACATTATTTGTTAAGGAAATACCGCGATTGTAGATTCATTTATGTCTATTATAATATGTTCCAGATACTGCATGGAGCTGAATAGAATTTAAATACTACTATATGAAGGATTGAGTTACTACATTTCCTCATAATAACTAAATAGGCCATTCGCTGAATTCGTTTTACATACTTTTGTTGCGAACTATTTAGATCTGGGTTAGCGTATAGCTTTCATGATGCATTGAGTGGTATTTCTGGTTGCAAGTGATGTGTTTGAACTAATCCTGTCAAGCCAGTGAGACAGCAACTATCTGTTTATGTAGACATGAACTTTAAGCTAATTTCGCCCCAATTATGCGGTTCATGAAAATGCAAAGGGATACGTAGTCGCTCCGCAATGTCTATGTCTATGGTAAAGAGTTGCAATAAATCAATGCACCTGTGTCAGCCGGTTGCAGCCGTATCCAGGTCAGTACCCCGCCGGGTCACGACGGTTGCGCAGTTGCGATTTTCCGGTCATGTTCCGCTACGGGAAAAGTATATACATTTATACTAACATCGTACTATGCCTCTTACAACTCGAGTAGATTTTCCGGGACAGGGAAACTATTTTCCCGGGAGCTGAAGGCCATGAGCGTAGTTAGAATTGTATAGAATGGGATGTCGGTTAGATTGTAGTCAACTGGGGTGGCTATAAAAATAAATAACTATTAACTCTACAATGAATTAATAACCTATTGAATGAAGTATATTTAAAAAAATATCCACATATGCGTATCCATTGCAAGATAATACAAATATGAAGTGAAATACTGGCAAAAGTAAAAATTAAATAAGTATGATAGAAATAACAAAAAAAAACATTGCGTTAATTTTATTTACTACTTTCTGGAGAGTTTAATATCAAATTCTAAAATGGTCGAACAAGGAAACGTTTATAACCCACAAATTTGTGTTATATTTCTAAAATTTCATATATTAGGAATTTGCAGACCTCACAGAATTATGTAAAAGTCCTCTTTTAAAATAAGAAACTACTGCTGTTTAAGAAATATTTTCGTTTATAGTAGGTACTCCATATTCAGAATAAGATCTGACTGGTGTACATCATCGTTAGTGAAGAATGCAAATTCTGCTGTGACCAAGGTTTTAAAATTTTGTATTTATATAAACTGTTCCACATGAAGAGTATTTAAGAAGATTGTGATACCATAGTACTGTTGTTTGGTTGAATTATATATTTGGTTATATTAAGAATCATAATTTGAGCATGTTATATTTGTAAACAAAGATCAGTAAGTTAGAATATCATTATTTTGATACGCACCTGAGGATATTTTATTTTGTAGCAGAAAACTATATCTAGCAGTTGAATTATACTATTAGATTTCTGTTTTTGTAGAAATTACACTATTTTATTGACGGATAACATCGTTTTCAAGGAATCAACACGTTAATTAATCCAGTTATCTGCTAATAAAGGAGTAAGTGTTTTGAGACGAATTTTGTACCATAATCCTTCAACCTCTGCGAAATCATCGAAACTAATTCAAATTTTTTAAAATGAAATAATAGTGATTGTGATATCTTATTTGAAATATGTTTTTATTTATTTAGAGGCCGTACGAGGTTATTTAAAATTTATTTATTTATTTTAATAAATAATATTACACTCTCACAGTTACTAAATTGTATTTCAAAAGAACATTTGCAATTAAATAATTTACGTCAAGTACTCAAATAGAAGTGGGGATGATTTGGTTAGTTTCTTGTCTTATTCAAGTATTTAAATAATTGAAGTTATTCTGCCAGATCTTCGATTTTGAATAATGTATAAAATATTACCATAATTTCCTGAACAATATGAAAAGAGTAATAAAAAATTAAATCTAAGACTTTTGGTAAGTATTACAAGAACAACTGCAATTCTGTAAACGTGATAAAGTTCTTCTTAATATTGCGTAAAATGTTTTTCAATTTAACAAATATCCTATTTTTTGTAATAATAAAAGTAGCTATAAAATTATATCGAAACAGTGAATATAAAGAAAAAGAAATATATACAGAAACTATGACTCAAAAATTCTGTTCCTAAATGTGGGTACCTTTAAGTCAGTGAGGCGCCATTTGTTTTGGTCCTTGAATTAATAATTCCTCTATGTACATAATTTTAGCATATAATACAATAATATATCTGAATGTTTCAATATTTTATTGTCGTATAAATAAGGTATAAATCCGGTCGTATCTTTCATTTTATTGTAAGACTCGGACACATATAATTTAATTTCGTTTAAAATACATTTTTTTTTATTTCATCTTTCCTTTTGTATATTTGTGTGGAATTAAGGATATATATATATATATATATATATATATATATATATATATATATATAGAACATGATACATGCCTAGAATCTCGAATATTTTAACTTTATAAGAACGTGAGACAATTTCTGTAACTCCAGATATATTGCCTATTAAAATAGATGTAAAATTTTTAAACTAAACCTCATAACACCAAGAAAATACGGAATGTTTTAAGTGAAGATTCATTAAGAATCCTTGTAAATTTCAACAATTCAAAATAAACAATTCTATCTCAAAATATCGAACACTAAAAATAAAATAACAACACTAAGGTATTTCTACATACAAATACAATAAGCAACTAATCAAGAAGATAAAATAAATTTGTATCTTAATTGTTTTTCAATGCAGAGCTCGCAATAAGAGAACTAAAATACCAAACAACTTGTTGAAAAGAAAATTTGTTGAAAAAATTAATTCTTAATTGCAAATTTTTGCACTAACTTATTTAAAATCTACCAAGCGATTTACTTTTTAAACGGTATGAAAAATATTCGGAATGGCCTACAAATCATTGGAATCATGCAAGTATTTGATAGGGTTATATACAAATTGATTTTTGACAATAAAAAATAATAATTTAAACATAAATATATTATAACTATAACCGACACAGATTGTGATAAGCCTCGGAACTATTTGTTGAATATTACTTTTATAATTTTTATTTTTAGGATTACTTTTATATATACTGCGTTTATATTAAATACAGTAATCGAAAACTGGACATCAAAAGTATTTAATTTCCAGAAAGTGCATAATTTACATTTGTAGTTTTCCACCTCACATACTATAAATAATAGAGTACATATTAACCTAGAAGAATATCTCTATAACAGAGAACACGATGCTTGTACGTTACACCAGCTGAGCTTCAAATTTGCATAATTAAGTTTGAACATTAAATAGTTGCAAAATAGCTGAAATGCATAATTTTCTTGATACTTTGCATATAAATATTTGTTAGATATGCATACTAAGATGATGACTTTTCTCAATGGTAGTATCGCCTACTCTTTTCTTACATATATATTCACTAATTAATACTATTGTAGAACAGAATTATTGTTTCATGTTCAAATTATTTCTTACATGACGATTAGTTAATAGTATGATTCCCAGGTGCAGGCAACATAGCTTATATTTAATAAAATGATAACTTTGTGTCATATGAAATAAATCAACAATACTATAGAAAATACAATCATCAACTAAGGATGACGATATTGCACTCTAGATATGAAAAAAGATTCATGTAAAATATAGTAATAATTACAAATACACATGTATTGAATACCTAATAATTTTACTAAACTGCTTAAGTATTTTTGCAAAACAAAAAAAAACGCTTAAAAATGCGGATGAATATGAACAAAAGAACCTTTAAATGTAAATACGCTAACATATACAAGAATCAAAGAATAAAACATTCTTTGATTCTTACCACCCATATTCGCATAAAATAGCAGCATACAATTCAATATTACATAGAGCGATTTCACTACTTTTATCAGAAACACAGATAAAAACAGTACTTAAAACAATTCAAAATATAGTCAAAAACAATGGTTTCCCAACAAAAACTATTACCAAATTAATACACAAAATACAAAATTAGTATACTTTTAAATTAATTTATCCAAATATTAGAGAACATAAACAAATACCTTATGTCACCATCACATATGATACATTGTCAATAAGAATATCAAATATTCTCAAAGAACATAATATAAAAGTAGCATTGAAACCCCAACAAAGGTTAACAAATTTTCAATATAATGCAAAGTTTTACTATCAAAGGGTAACATTCAAGCTACAGAAATAAGGAGTTTATACTCCTACCCATCTGTAAATGCGTTATATAATAAGGACTAAACAAATTAGGTCAAAACAGCTATTCTCCTGGCTATATGCCAAACGCCAAGCACTGAATTAGAAGACAAAATTTGTCGTATTTTTGTCTAACAGAGTTAGCACTAAAAATACAGATTGTTCTAAGCCACCAAGAAAGATGCAAAGTGTCACATATCTCAGGATATCGTTAACTGCAGACCGGTTTCGACCTTACTATTTTGGGTCTCATCAGTGCAGTGTAAACGATTATACCTTCGATGGATAAAGTTCACATTTAGTAGACGTTGCTACGTTCCACCGCAGTAGAACGTACCAAATGCCATCTCTTGGTAGTTTCGAACAATCTAAATCGAAGTAAAAACTCGAGATCATCAATATAATGCAAAGTTTTACTATCAGAGGATAACATTCAAACTACAGAAATAAGGAGTTTATACTCCAACTCATCTGTGAATGCCTTATATGATAAGGACTAAACAAATTAGGTGAAAACAGCTATTCTCCTGGCTATATGCCAGACGCCGAGCACTGAATGACATTACAAAATTTGTCGTATTTTTGTCTAACAGAGTTAGCACTAAAAATACAGTGATTGTTCTAAACCACCAAGAAAGATGGAAAGTGCAAAATATTGATGATTTCGAGTTTTTGCTTCGATTTAGATTGTTCGAAACTACCAAGAGATGGCGTTTGATACATTCTACTGATGTAGAACATAGCAACATCTACTAGATGGGAGCTTTATCTGTCGAAGGTATGGTCGTTTACACTGCACTGATGAGACCCAAAATAGAAAGGTCGAAACCGGTCTGCAGTTAACGATACCTGAGATAGGTGACACTTTGCATCTTTCTTGGTGGTTTAGAACAATCACTGTATTTTTAGTGCTAACTCTGTTAGACAACAATACGAGAAATTTTGTCATGTCATTCAGTGCTCGGCGTTTGGCATATAGCCAGGAGAATAGCTGTTTTTACCTAATTTGTTTAGTCCTTATTATATAAGGCATTTGCAGATGGGTTGGAGTATAAACTCCTTATTTCTGTAGTTAACAAATTTAGTTTATAATGCCAAAGATAAAACTAATAAATATGGAAAATCGGGAATTTATAAGTTAAATTGCTCGGAGTTCAATAGCACATATATAGAACAAACGGGACGTTAATTTAGAACTAGGTTCCTTGATCACAATAGATTCTTCAGGTTACAGAAAAGAGATTCTCCTTTTGCTAGTCATATCTTAAAAAGTGGACATAATTACCCAGATATTAATAATATGAAAACGCTACACTATGTCAACAAAGGTTTAAAACTTAATTGGTTAGAAGCAATAGGAATCTATAAATTCAACCATAGTGACAATTTTAACTTGTTAAATGATCAAGTAGATATATTACATTCTGATCTTTTTGCTGTTACCCCCTGTATAATAGTTCTTAATAATGTACATGGATATTTCCACAATTTGATGGTCGCGATTGCACCACTTATAAAACACGTTTTCTTGTAAACCTTAATTAACTGTTTATTGTCATAACACCTTAGTCCCTGTATTTGGATAGTATATATTATAGGAACAGTATTCTTGTATTTTATTCTTAGTTGAATCATCGTTTTGAAAATGACATAACATTGTCGAAACTGCAGTCACATTTCTGTGTAAATATAGTGGTATAAAACTTAGCAGTTGTTTTACTCAATTCCTTTGGTTTGAAAACTATTTGATGATATTTATTATGACATTTTAACTTCGAATTTTACTCATCCTAAATAAATTCGAATATTGTTGATTGGACTTTTTAATTAACTTAATTGTTTTTCAATTGGTGACTAAATTTTATACTCCTAAAGAGGAGACTTTTCTTTTAGTTCAGTAATATAATTGATATACATGTATATTTTGTTCATATAGTAAAATCAAACCTGGAAAATATGCAAATTAATTATACTTGGAAATAACTGAGGACTTATAGTCCTCATGAATGTTAAATTTATTTAAGGACTATTTTATTTTCAATTCACTCACACATTATTTTCTGCTGATAGAGTTGGATTGATTTAAAAACAATATTCTTCTGTATAGATTTTAGTAAATATGTATACATCAAGCATGTTTGAAATTGCAAACGATTTTGTAAAATATTATTAAAAACAAAATTGTCAGACAATATTTTGTTTATTCTATACCCATATCAACATCTTATTCACCTTGTATAATTGTGAAGTACGTCTTAAACTTTTTGTAGCTTTGTCGGTAGATACTCCAGATTCAGATATTGACAGTTTGTTTAACTGGCTTTATGCAAGGAAGGAAATTACTCAACTCTGACATGTCGATCGAAAACTGCTTTTAACAAACTTTTTAAATCTGGTAAACTTTTTACTGGAGTTTCTAGATTTACTTCTAAAATACTGCAGTATTTTTACCGAAAGACGTTTAGTATCACAGCTTTACTCGGAAATTGTTATAAATATACCGTGGTTGTAGATAAATACAAATTTATTTCCAATATAAGAATAGTGATTACTCACAATGGACTTATTAGAATTTCATAATATCCTGTATTGACGAGCTAAATTAGTCATTTTATATATTGCACTAAATATATGGGTATTTATAAGGTCAACTTGATTTGGATATGCATTTTATTTAAAATGGAAATTGAATTGCATCTATACATTACAATACATTTGCATCTGCTCGAATATATACATGAATGGACACGGTGAATGATTTGATGCAAAATCGTTCATGATTCTAGACAGATAATATTCGTCATTTTGATCAAAATAGTTGATTCTATATGAATGAAATTGGTTATGTAGTGGCAATTTAGTTTTATTTTATTTTAGAAACAGACATATTCGGAAAGGAATATTCAACAACTACAGTATAATCGATTGCTTCTATACTGACACCTATTAAACAGAATATAGTTTATGCAAATAAGAAAATATCTGCAACATATGCAGTATTTTCAAGGATATGTATAATTTATTAAACTTTATTCACCTCAAATTTAGTGTTCGTTTAGGAGAATTAAAAACTTGACCGTGATACTCTTGTTCCTCATTACAATAGGTTTCGATAGTCTCTACTTGAAAAGGCTTTTACAAAATTAAATTAACCAACCCCTTGAAATGAGTACCGTAAAAATAGAAACTGAAGTATTGAAAATCGCCTTTGGGGTAATCAACTCGCGAATATCAAAGGTGGAATTTGGTTCTGTTCGAACATATCAATAATGTATATACGAAAATTATAAACAGTCTATAAAATACGTTGTCTTTTCACTGATAATGTTCATAGTTGCACAAATTAAACTCGAGTAGTATTTTGATTTGAGTAGTATTTTGAGTCGAACAAAATACTACTCGACTATAGCAATACTTCGTTGCATTAAAATAAGATTATTTTTTACATTTCCGCGCTCCATTATACGCGAAAAAGTAACGTAATCTTGTAAAAAAATTTCTAGCGTTTATTTTTTGTTTTTCGACCTGAAAGAATGGTTTGTAAACAATTTTCTGTATGTGTGTCGTTGTCGTTGTCGTCGCCATTAATAAATTTTTTTGTTAGCACGATAACTCAACTAAATCGTTTCGGATCGATCGGGTTTTGATTCATTCTGATGGGGGACGTCTCCCAGATGAGACCTATTGATTTTGAGGTAGACAGAACACACTCTACCATGTTCATGCGTCATGAAAAAGCACAATGGTGGATTATTTGAGAAATTGTTTTTGTTAGTACGATCACTTAATTAAATCGTGTCAGATCGATCGGGTTTTGGCTGATTCTGATTAGGGAGGTCTACCAGATGACATCTATTGATTTTGAGGTAGATGGAATACACCCCACCCTATTCATGGGTCATGAAAAAGTACTATGATGGACTACTTGGAAAGAGTAAAACTGTTGCATAAATCACATATTCTGCATTTATGTGTTGGTTTATTTTTTCTCGGCCACTCAATTTCAAGATAGAGATGTTCTACGTGCGAAAAAGTCCGTTTTAAGGTTTTAAAACTATTTATTTAATAATAGTTTTAAATAAATTTGGTGTATAGTTCGATGAATATTAATAAATTTCATGCCCTGATAACCATGTGAATGTGATAAAATTGTAAGCAAAATTCATGCATGTACAGTAAATTACTAAGAATAGTTGAAGCCATGATTACTATATGAAAGTAAAATAGTAAGAGCCAAAACAGAATCTGCTACATATACTTTATACCTGTATTTTCAATGACAACTTTTTAGACACACTAACTATATTTTGTGTTAACACATTCAATCAGGAGTTGCTCACAAAATGATTATTGAGATGTATGAAATATTACGTATAGTTTATTTCATCGCTATTTGCCAAATAAAAAACCCATCCCAAACGGCTTTTATCTCGTACCGTAGCTTGTTTTTATAGCTAGGCTCAGGTAGACTGTTCTGTTTATCAGCAAGATAAGAGAGTTTTTGATTTGACAAATAGCGATGAAATGATTAGTACCTTCGTCCTTATAACCAAATCAATATAAAACTTATTCGTATAAAATTCTCTATAATTTGGCTCTATGTTTGATATAACAAATTTGACATTTTTCATACAATATGTATCATAATAATCAATCTTCATAGAGACAAAATAAGTGTTCAAATTTGTGTAATGAATATAGTATAGTATTGATTGTAATACACTCATCGTAATTACAAGACGGTATATACAGAGATGTCCAGCAGAGATGTGTGATGTGTGTTTTTGAGATGAGTATAACAGTTCAGAGGGTGAGGCTAATGTTTCCGGAATTGTTGTTATGTGAAGGTCATAAGATACCGTTTTATCCGCCATGGAGCCGTGGATGATCGAACATCGTGTTTTTGTTTATGAGGCATTTATAGAGACCGATCGTACTGTTTTCGCTATGCAATGCAGGTTTCGAGATTATTTCAATGTTGGAAGACACAGTAGTGTCTCTGCTAGGAACATGGTTTTGAAGTGGGTAAATAACCTCCGTACAACTGGATATTTGGGATCTGGAGGACATTCGGGACTGCAGTGAACGGGTAAGAACGCTCGAAAACGTGGAAATAGCTCATGCAGCAGTGGAAGACCATCAACGCAGACCTCCACTTTCACCCGCAGAAAATCATGGTGGTTAAGGAGCTTTATCAAAATGGTTTCATACTGACATTTGCATTCGCAGAAACCATGTTGGAATTACTTACATATGACACTGTACTGATAAAGAATGACGAGGCGCATATTCAATTGGCGGGCGCTTTAAATAAACAAAATATCCGATATTAGTTTGGGGAAAATCCACGTGAACTTCACCAATGGCCATTGTATTCGTACTAAGTTACTATGTGGTGCGCAGTAGCTCGATTCGGTATTATTGGCTTTTATTTCTTTAGAGAAGACGGACGCACAGTAACTGTCAGTACACACCTAAACTGAGAAGGCGTAACATATACATGGATGTAGTTTATTTTCAGCAAGATGAGGCTACTTGCCATACTTCCAAAAAGAAGATGATCTTCTTGAGATAACATGTTCCTGGGCATCTCATTTCCCTTCAGGGTGATATTGGGTGGCCCTCGCGATCAGCTGACCTGTCGCCTTGCGATTATTTCCTGTGGTGATACTTTAAAACAACAAGTTTCAGTTAGAAATCTTTCTACTCGTTTACGGGACTGCTTTCAACAAAACGGTCGCCACTCAGACGATGTTATGTTTCGCTTCTAATTGTTGTTTTATAATATTCTTTATGGTATAAGATGGCGTCTTATAGCGAATATTTAAAAAAAATTACTTATTACTAATTATTGTCATAATTATTAGGAGTTATTGATTTTGGAAAATCATTATACTCTGCCAGATCCTGTATGAATAATGAGGGCTTAGTACATACACATACATCTATTTTTTGGTGTTTGGCCAATTATCTTTGGAATGATCGGGTTTAGTAAAACAGACTGTTTACTGGACAAATAATCCAGGTTACCACACTGTTACTATCACCAAACTATGCTAATATAGGTCAACTACTAATTGTATTTGATAGCCTGTTCAAGAAATTGATTTCACTCTCTTGATATATCATATCTTGCTAGATTACATGCTGCATATGGTTACTGAAATATATTTGATATTATTGAAGTTTTAATAAAATTAATTTGTAATACAGTACAGTATTTATTAATGCTGACATTTACTGAAGGCCTTAATATATACGGTTGATTATACTCGCATATCGTTGAAACAAAATTTCATTCATTTCATTTTATCTTTACTTGCATCTTTCAGTTGAAAATACACGTCAATTCGGAAGTTTCATAAGAAATCCTTCGTTAAGCCATTTAACAAAAACATTTTTGAACGTGTTTGCTTGAAGAAAAACCTGCCAGCATAGTTCTTTTATTATATAAGTATTTATCAATTAGAGTTCAACGTAAATACTTAATAAATAGTTGTCCATGACATACCTATGTACATATCTAAATTATTAAATGCCCGTTTCAACCATAATCAGGCCGGCACATTATTCGAAACTCCGTGAAACTAAAGTAGCCTCCATTGTAATAGATCCGATAATAATTGGAAATATTATTTTGTCAGAGTCGCTAGAGCGTGCATCTGACTATCTCGTCAAAACTAAAATAGCAGAATTTAAGCATTGTCACGGCTTTATACAGGCTTAATTAGATACACAGACATACTTGCTGATGTTTCACAATTATGGAAATGTTTACTTGCTAATTTGCAAATGTTTATTACAGATTGTCGTATGCAGATATATGCAGAAATAGTTTTATACTAATAAAAATCATAATAGCATTAATGTTGCTTTATAATACACAAAATTGCATAATGTTGTACTATTCATATTATATAAAAATATTTGCTTACTATAGCTTACCTATGTATGTATTATTAAAAAAATATATCTACAAGGTTCACAAGCACGAAATTAAATAATAGATCATTCATTTAAAGCGTGCCTCGTTTAGAAATATCTGCAATGTTATTCAGGGCTACATATGAATTACATTAAAATTATGCAAGATTCATAATAAATTAATATATACGGTAGGAAGAACTAGTTATAGTATAAGTTGGCATATATTTTTTACTTTACCACACTCCACTATACTAGCGGAAAAGTAATGTTATAATGTAAAGAAAAAGTGAAAAAGCAACATTTTTTTTGGGGGTATTTTTCATTTTTCGGCCTAAAAACAAAAAAAAAATGGTTTTTAAAAAATATTTGCTGTGTGTGTGTCGTCGTTGTCGTCGCCATTAAAATTTCTTGTTAGCACGATACCTCAACTAAATCGTGTCGGATCGATCGTGTTTTGACTGATCCTGATCGGGGACGTCTCCCAGATGACACCTATTGATTTTGAGGTGGATAGCATACACCACCCCCTCCCTTGGGTCTATTCGAGAAATTTATTTGTTAGCACGATTACTCAACTACATCGTGTCAGATCGATAGGGTTTTGACTTATTCTGATCGGGGACGTCTCCCAGACGACAGCTATTGATTTTGAGGTGGATAGGACACCCCCAACCCTGTCCATGAGTCATGAGAAAACGATGGTGGACTATTTGAGAAATTTGTTTTATTAATAGGATAACTCAACTAAATCGTGTCGGATCGATCGAGTTTTGACTGATTCTGATCGGGAACGTCTCCCAGATGACACCTATTGATTTTGAGGTGGATAAGACACACCTCAGCCTGTCCATGGGTCATGAGAGAGCACGACGGTGGACTATTTGAGATATTTTTTTTGTTAACACGGTAACTCAACTACATCATGTCGGATCGATCGGGTTTTGACTGATTATAATCGGGGACGTCTCCCAGACGACACCTATTGATCTTGAGCTGGATTTAACACACTCTATTGATTAAACTATCATGTTTATGGGTCATGAGAAAGCACAATGGTGGACTATTTGAGATTTTTTTTTGTTAGCACGATCACTCAATTAAATCATGTCGGATCGATCGGGTTTCAGCTGATTCTGATCAGGGACGTCTACCAGACGACATCTATTGATTTTGAGGTAGATAAGATACACCCCATCCTGTTCAGTGGCCATGAGAAAGCACGAGGGTGGAATATTTGAAAAAAGTAAAACTATCGCATAAAACAGATATTCTGCATTTATGTGTTGGTTTATTTTTTCTCGGTCATTCAACTTCGAGATAGAGATGTTGTACGTGCGGAAAAGTCCGTTTTAAGGTTTTAAAGTTGTTTGCTTATTTATGTACTAGTGTACTTTGATTACACAGGCCCGCAAAGAAATAAATGTTGTGTGTGCTTAAGGAATAAACCATACTTAGTTTTTGTATCTTTTCTCACTGAACACGAATCTATAGTCAAAATTAGGGGCTACTGATCAAATTTCTAAGATAAACCATGAAAACTGATATTTGCCACAATGAGTCTGTAATCAGCATCTTTATTATTGCCTACAAACTTAGTTGACACAAAGCTCAAACGTAACCGTGCTTTTCTTGATTGTTCATAGTTGTAACAAATTATTTATATTTTCTATAAGCAAATAGCATTAAAAACGATGGATATAATTATATGCTGGCTTCTATATGGTGAATAAACTTTTATAACTACATAGTTTTGGTAGAGCACACATTTACAGTGAAAACAGATTTTTTCCTAATTTTTGTCGTTCATGTTTTATTTTTGTCCGATCGCATCGGTAGCAGGTTTCTGAGAGTAGTTCCTTCAGAAACCTGCTACCGCGAAGTGTGTGGAGTGTGATGACAACTGCCTTGAAAATAGGATGTGTAGAATGATTCGTTTAGGCATTTTCTTGGTATCGAAGCCAGCGAAGGTGCGCTGTTTGGTAGAGAGAAATCAGTAAAAAAGGAAAGAAATGAAGCAGAAATCCGTTACACAGATCATTTAAAACGTGTGCGAAAATAAAAATCAATATAAGAATAGAACCATCATATAGAAAACAATTGCTGGATTAATATTTTATCGGTTTTTATAATTTTTCTTAAAAATTTGATAAGTTATCCTTAATTATAACTTTACATTCGCATTCAGGAGGAAAAAATACAAAAAATAAGTATAGTTTATTCCTTAGCACACACAACTTTTATTTTTTGTGGGCCTGTGTAAACATCAATTATCAAACATTTTCCAGATATGATGTCATCGATCATTTTTATGATCCTTCAAATTATTTCACTGTTATATAGATACGGTTTCACTTATCATAATAACATCTATTTTAAAAGTTATACTAGCATAATTCAGAAGCACTTATATATAGAATAAAATGAACAAAAAGTTAGATCATATCAATATATCGACTAATCTGAGTAATAATGCTACTTAATTAACTTTTCCCTATACATCTTAGTTTTGCGTACTAATAAAACTTCGTTTCATCTATTATTCACGAGTAGTTTGAGAGCATAGTTATCTCGAGCAGCGGCAACGTGAGCTGGCCACGGAGATCGTGCGATTTAACGTCTTTTGACTTCTTCCTTTGGAACTATCTTAAATCTGAGGTCTATGTGAATAAACCGCAAACAATTGATGCCCTCAAAGTTGACATAACGAGTGCCATCAAGCAGATTCAGTCAGGTATATGCGACAAAGTCATCGAAAATTGGTCCTCCCGAATACGTGCCATCAAGTAAAGTCGCGGAGGACATTTGAACAACGTTATATTCCATACTTAACGCAATAAAATATTCTTTCAAATATAAATAAAATGGAGTGGATGTCTTACACACCTGTTTTACTTACGTTTAAAAATCGAGCGCCCTTATTGAAGGACACTTTGCATAGAGTAAAAATAAAGAGGTCTGTAAAGTACTTTTTTGGAAGGTGTCGTTCACAAGAACTTGGCCTTTCTGCGACTTCAACTTGGGAAATAGGTTCGTACTTCTTAGCTACCACTTGCCATTTTGAATAATGATATGATATAAGGTCACTAGGGCCTAGATCAGTAAGCGTTTCTTGATATATTTAACACGGTAACCTTCGAGGGGATTAAGTAAAAAGAACTCGTATACATGCGCATACATATATTATTTAATCAACGGTAAAAAATATTTTAGGCATTTATAGTTTCAAAATGTTCGAATATCCCTTTTTATTTTATTACATTACCATCTGCATGATTATAGAAGAAGATCTAATTTAAGTATGTTTAAGAAACCTTGATATTGATCTTTGATGTTATAAATTGCAATTATTTCTTTACAAGTTATAAATTCTTATAGAAATTTGTGTGTTTAATTATTAAAATGAATACGATTTCGGAAAATATAGACCATGCAAAACTCAATATATCTCTCGAATTTTTGTAAAAGCTAACACCATCATAGAAAATTGTTTCTCTGCTGTAATTATAAGATATCTTCTTCTTAAGGCAAACAAACATCAAAGCTATTTGTAATCCTGTCCTCAACAAAATGTTAATTTTACGTTATTAATGGAGAACGCAGAACGTCGTCACTTTCTAAGCATTTTGTAGAAATATATTTATTTATTCCTACAGATACAGCCAAAAATATTCCTTACATCATTTATATGTTTGTTGTTTGGTGACAAGATAAATACTTTCTCCAAAATTATTTATCTTCCCGTAAATACATTTTCGAGTGATTAAACGTACTAAGTATTAGAAAAGACTAGTGCGTAATAAACAATAAGATGTCGTAGATGTCGAGAACTAATAAGTTATAATTATAAAAAAAATCAAAATCACCTCACATGCCGTGATTACTATTCTCAAAATATATTCTATTGTAGTACATATTTAACCATTACTTTAAGTAATTCTATGAAAATAGAAACTAAGTGTTCATATTAATTATTAATATGTTTGGTTCTGATGAGTCTGATTTTGATATGACTCTGGTTTTGGTGAGTGAGTATGATTTATCGATAAAGAACGTAATTAAATACTTTCAATACATTTCCATAAAATATAGATAATAATGAGTTAATTTTAGAGCTAACTATGTATGTACCGGATTAATCAAGATCATTGTCCATTGAGTTACAATGTTATAATATCTATAGAACAATGGTTTCATCCAATTAATTTCATTTGGATATTAGATATTAATTAGATGTAATATTTTTTGTCTAAATTGTAATCTCCACGCTTTTAACATAATTTAGTTATCAAAAAATAAAACGCGCCACAGGTAGGATTCGACATTTGTCCCGGACCGGAACCGAACGACATACAGCTGTTTCGAACTTGTTAGTTCTCATCAGTGCCGTACACGGTACGCCGATTCAGGACAAATGCCGAATGAACTTTATGGCGTATACATTTTTATCGATACGATCTCTGTCAGTAACATATAAGTCGGAAATCGAGAAAGAACCACCAAGCCGCCAAGCGGCTAGCAAAGTTTTGGGTTTTATTTTTTGAAACCTTATCTGATCGTGCAGAAACACGAGAAAGGGGTCGAGAATCGCTTCTGGGTATAATTCAGTGCCTGGCGAGGCTTTAGCCCGAGGAGTAGTTGTTTCCTAGAGCGATTATGTAATAGCATTGCTATTCGGGAACTACTTTGATAGCCGCTTGGCGGCTTGGTGGTTCCTTTCTCGATTTCCGACTTCTATGTTACTGATAATTTAGATAGTTAAAAAGTACTTAATCTCCACATATGTAAGAATATTCAATAATTTTCTGCGTAACTAACCTCTTTTTTAAATAAGCTAATAAATAGAATACTGACAATATTTCAGACAATATATGATGTTTCACATATTTTGTTATGTATTAGTGTTTATCCGAAATTGCTTCGTATAGTTTAATCCTTATAATACCGTAACTTTTTTAAGACATGTAATACCATTGGGGTCACTATTGACCCCAAGCCTGTTTCTATATAAAATTATGATTAATATGTAAAAACTTTATTCTAAGCTTAGTATACATTGTTTAAACAACTTATGGTAATATAGCATACTCAAGAGTATTTATATGTAATTTATTTTAAATAATAATATTGATAAAAAATATAAATATTTTACTTATGCTTTACATGCTGAACAAGTGATTGTCTGGTGATCGCATCTATTTGGTGATGGCTGCATCTATTTGAATGATTTCTATCTAAGTTTCGTGGACACTCCCAACATCTACCACGTTTTAGCTTTTGCAAAAAACCTGCCAGCATAGTTCTTTTATTATATAAGTATTTATCAATTAGAGTTCAACGTAAATACTTAATAAATAGTTGTCCATGACATACCTATGTACATATCTAAATTATTAAATGCCCGTTTCAACCATAATCAGGCCGGCACATTATTCGAAACTCCGTGAAACTAAAGTAGCCTCCATTGTAATAGATCCGATAATAATTGGAAATATTATTTTGTCAGAGTCGCTAGAGCGTGCATCTGACTATCTCGTCAAAACTAAAATAGCAGAATTTAAGCATTGTCACGGCTTTATACAGGCTTAATTAGATACACAGACATACTTGCTGATGTTTCACAATTATGGAAATGTTTACTTGCTAATTTGCAAATGTTTATTACAGATTGTCGTATGCAGATATATGCAGAAATAGTTTTATACTAATAAAAATCATAATAGCATTAATGTTGCTTTATAATACACAAAATTGCATAATGTTGTACTATTCATATTATATAAAAATATTTGCTTACTATAGCTTACCTATGTATGTATTATTAAAAAAATATATCTACAAGGTTCACAAGCACGAAATTAAATAATAGATCATTCATTTAAAGCGTGCCTCGTTTAGAAATATCTGCAATGTTATTCAGGGCTACATATGAATTACATTAAAATTATGCAAGATTCATAATAAATTAATATATACGGTAGGAAGAACTAGTTATAGTATAAGTTGGCATATATTTTTTACTTTACCACACTCCACTATACTAGCGGAAAAGTAATGTTATAATGTAAAGAAAAAGTGAAAAAGCAACATTTTTTTTGGGGGTATTTTTCATTTTTCGGCCTAAAAACAAAAAAAAATGGTTTTTAAAAAATATTTGCTGTGTGTGTGTCGTCGTTGTCGTCGCCATTAAAATTTCTTGTTAGCACGATACATCAACTAAATCGTGTCGGATCGATCGTGTTTTGACTGATCCTGATCGGGGACGTCTCCCAGATGACACCTATTGATTTTGAGGTGGATAGCATACACCACCCCCTCCCTTGGGTCTATTCGAGAAATTTATTTGTTAGCACGATTACTCAACTACATCGTGTCAGTTTTAACATAATTTAGTTATCAAAAAATAAAACGCGCCACAGGTAGGATTCGACATTTGTCCCGGACCGGAACCGAACGACATACAGCTGTTTCGAACTTGTTAGTTCTCATCAGTGCCGTACACGGTACGCCGATTCAGGACAAATGCCGAATGAACTTTATGGCGTATACATTTTTATCGATACGATCTCTGTCAGTAACATATAAGTCGGAAATCGAGAAAGAACCACCAAGCCGCCAAGCGGCTAGCAAAGTTTTGGGTTTTATTTTTTGAAACCTTATCTGATCGTGCAGAAACACGAGAAAGGGGTCGAGAATCGCTTCTGGGTATAATTCAGTGCCTGGCGAGGCTTTAGCCCGAGGAGTAGTTGTTTCCTAGAGCGATTATGTAATAGCATTGCTATTCGGGAACTACTTTGAAAGCCGCTTGGCGGCTTGGTGGTTCCTTTCTCGATTTCCGACTTCTATGTTACTGATAATTTAGATAGTTAAAAAGTACTTAATCTCCACATATGTAAGAATATTCAATAATTTTCTGCGTAACTAACCTCTTTTTTAAATAAGCTAATAAATAGAATACTGACAATATTTCAGACAATATATGATGTTTCACATATTTTGTTATGTATTAGTGTTTATCCGAAATTGCTTCGTATAGTTTAATCCTTATAATACCGTAACTTTTTTAAGACATGTAATACCATTGGGGTCACTATTGACCCCAAGCCTGTTTCTATATAAAATTATGATTAATATGTAAAAACTTTATTCTAAGCTTAGTATACATTGTTTAAACAACTTATGGTAATATAGCATACTCAAGAGTATTTATATGTAATTTATTTTAAATAATAATATTGATAAAAAATATAAATATTTTACTTATGCTTTACATGCTGAACAAGTGATTGTCTGGTGATCGCATCTATTTGGTGATGGCTGCATCTATTTGAATGATTTCTATCTAAGTTTCGTGGACACTCCCAACATCTACCACGTTTTAGCTTTTGCAACTCTTTTAATTGTCCCTGCAAATATAATGGTTTCTCTATTTCTGTTCCAGTAGCCATTAGTTCCTTTCCCAATTGCAGAAGGAACTGTCGCCGTTTGTAGCCTTTTTTTGTTTGCTAGTCTTTATTCAGGTGACACCATATTATGTAGGCATTAACCGCGCTGATGTCTATAATATTGTAAAGGATTGCAACAGGCCATCTTCTTGTCTGTCTCTTTACGGTGTACATTCGAACAAGCTTGTCCATGGTATCTACACCGGATTTAGTTCTGTTGTAGTTGATTATTACCAGTGGTTTCTTCTTGTCATCTTCAGAAACTTCACCTGTTTCGTGTACAGTTGAGAGTAACGTAACAGTTTTTCCTTTTTTCAGGTAGTAAGACACTATAATAGCATCGTCTTGATAGCGGAACTTAGTTGAATAGAATTCTCTTCTATGCGAATCTACTATTTCCTTAGGACGCTCTGGTTTATTTTTTCGTAACGTACCAAGCAATGTTAGATTTCTTTCAACTCTCTTGCGAGTTCGAGACTTGTAAAAAAATTATCGGTAGTCACATTTCTCCCTGATATTTCTAATCTCTTTAACATTTCTAAAGCAGCTCGCTTGCCTTGATTGCGTTCACGCTGACCACCTGTTTTACCAGCGTATATCTGGCAATTGTAAATGTAGGAAGTTTGACTATCGCAGGCTGCCCAAATCTTTATGCCATATTTTCCTGGCTTAGATGGTATGTATTGTTTGAAGGGACACCTACCTCGAAACGTTAGCAGCTGTTCGTCAACCGTTATGTTTTCATAGGGCATATATGCATCTTGGAGTGTAGGTAGCCATAATTCAAAAAGCGCCCGAATTGGTGCTAGTTTATCTGGATTTCGATTTTTTCTTCTGGCGGCAGCATTATCAAAACGCAAACATTGAGAAATTTTGATAAACCTATTTCTACTCATAGTTTTGTTAAATATAGGACGTTCATCTTCAACATTCCATAAATTTGTAATCCCTTCGTTATGAGATTTATAAACTCCTGCAAATATTAGTAAACCAATAAAGCGTAGAAACTCCTTGGAAGTAATATCTGTCCACAAGTTTCCAAGTTTCTGTATTGGTCCACTGAACAACGTAGTCTATGATATTATCTCTAAAAAAGAGACGAGAACTACTGCAGATTGTGTCTACGTTTCGGTTTGCATATCTAGTAGGCCCTCCATCTTGATGCATAACATTTCATCATGGTTGTCGTCCAGTTGTTTGTTTCTGTGGCTCTATATAAAACTTCTCAAGTTTATTCTTTAACCTGCTGTAAAAATAAGTGTTCTACATTTGCTCTGTAAAATACAAATTAGCTACTTACACCTAATAGCTGCTTTGCTGATTGTCGTTTTCAGCGATGTCAGGCTCTGCATCGGAAACGTTTTCGGAGTCATATTCCGACTGCACTTCAGTAACATCTTTTTCACCATCATCATCTGACTTGTCATTAGTATTTTCGAAATCCTCATCATCACTGTCACATTCTTCAAGCCAATTTAGCAACGTTTCTTCCCCACCTTTATCACTTACGCAAACCGAACTTGTTCCAGCCATAGTTTCTCAATGAATGAATGCCTGTTTCTGAATTTGCAATAATACGAGCGGGTAAAGTAAAAGGCACGAAAATGTCGGTAATTGAGACTCTTCATAAACCCAGCAGGTAGCAAATGACCGAGGTACTTGTTATTCCAGAAACTTGAATGTAAACAGTTATAAAATGCCTTATGTAGCGGGGGTCGCTGACGACCCCAGTGGTATTACGTGTAAGTTATTTAATTTTTCAAAAAACGAAAAAGGGTGTGCGAATCACACTTCATCAAAATATAAAACACGCTGTTTTGTGTAAAGTCAATTTTTCGTAGAATTTTAGGAAAAACGGTTTCAAAGATATACAGTATCAAAGAATGCGTGGGGTCTCTAGTGACCCCATGGTATTATAAGGGTTAAATTAGCATAGTTGTTTATCAAATACATTTAAATATAATATAGTAAGCTTTATACCATGTTTTAACGTGTTTGTAATTTTTCTATAAGGTATATGTGCAAGTATGTAAATGTTTTCTAACGAGATACAGTAACATATAAATATTTTATGGAGTAGCTTTAATGACGGGCTCTTCTGCAAGAAGCTACAAATTTCGAAACATATGAGGATAAATACTTTAGTGGATCTTTAAAACAATCCTTATAAGGTCATACGAGTGTCAGTTGTAAATAATGAATTCCCCGATATTCTGGTTTGGGGAACATCATAAAAGGAATAAATGATGTTTGTAATAGTAGCTCTGGCCAAAAGCTTAATTCCGATAGTCAAACAAAGTTTTATGAAGACAAGATGGATTAACACTAAGTTAAATTAATACGAATAAAGAAATTATATGCTTAGTTTCTTCAAAAATTAAATTATTTCCCGGTACTTATTAAATTTTCCATTTTCTATATCTAAGTTTTATTAGCCATATTTTCTTGTATCACTAATTGAGAACACTGTTACGTCGAATTTAATTTTAAATAAAGCTATTTCAAAAATAGTACTCTATTTTGAAAATGTGAACCTACATTAAATTCCATTCTTGACTTTATACTCAACAAAGTCGTTTCTTGCATATACTACAAAAATCCCCATGACATTTCATGTGTTCATATTTTCTCATTTAATTCAGATATAGAGTTCATATAAATTATTGCATTCAACCTTTTCATATCGTTTTGACTCAATTATTAATACATTCAATTATATAAAATTATCGGCGATGAAAAAGGTAGCATACATACAAACAGTGTATGTCCATTTGCCAATGTGAACATTTTTAGTGTAACGTTAATCGTGGAAAATTGGGGAGCTTCCTCTCAGTTTATATGTTGTCAACCATTTAGAATGTTTTATCACATAATTGCAGCTTTTATTTCATCCCCTTATATCTGCGTGGGTATAAGGTTTAATAGGATTTCACTGAAATATAACTACCTAAATAAGGACCCTGAGGCTATGGACCATATTTACTACTGACATAGTTAATATTTATTAAATCAATGCGTTGGTAGAATTGGTTGGTTGAATTGGTTTTATATATGTGCTAAGTAAAAGTCCAATGATGTTATGTTACAATAAATAGTATTTAGATTAAAATTTAAATACTCCACTGACATATATGATAAATATTTATGCTTTAAAGTTTAAAATTCGTTGATATTTGTTCAAAACTACTGTCTGTGTTCACATTTGTTTGTAGTAGAGTATATTTTGCACAATTAATCGTAGGACGAGGTAAACATTTCATTACAAAACTAATTAAAAAAAATAAATAGGAAACATTTTATAATTTTTAGCCGATAAACTGAATCAGAATATATTTGATTATATATATATATATATATATATATATATATATATATATATATATATATATATACTTTTCATTATAATTTATTTAATACTATACGAATTCCTTTTTGACTTCTCACTTTTGTTTCCTCTTATATAAATTTCACTCATAATATTATGTTTGTAAATCTCGATCGTCCTTATCCAAACACTAAACTTTTTGCAATAACCCTGATTTTCAAAATTGACTTTATAATAGATATTCTGGATCTAAATAAGTTTCGATAACAGTAGGCTTACGTGGATTGTATTGATTAGTGGTATATAAGTATTTCAATTAATCTAAAATTATATTTCGCATGGATCTCGAAATGTACTTCGATATGTAAATATGACGATTTATAAGTACAATTAAATTCTGTATATAATTCAGTAGTATTTGTTTGCGATATTTTTTAATATACATAACAAATAGTCCACTTTAGATAGTAGCATGATATTCCGGACGAATATGATGATATTTAAAAATATTTAATGCTTGATTCAGTATAAGACTTCATAAAAATTTTAACTGGTAACTATTATATGTTCACAATTATATAACTATATATTACATTATCATTCAATAACTTCTCTATTCTTAATATTTAAAATATTCTAGAAACGAATTATTCTTAATTCATCTCTTGGTAGATTTGTTTTTCTATGATATACATTACCATTTGCACACTAACTACTTATAATATTTACAAACTTTCCTAAGTTTGATACTAATTATAATCAGGTTGTTGGAAAATATTTAATAAGAGAATATATCAAAATAAATACTTAAAAATGAATATGTTTATTATATATACATAGTATTTTATCCTGATAATTTTTCTGTTGCATATTTAGAATGTGTGGTCTCATGTCAAAATCATTAGAATTCTGTCAGTAACTTATAAGTCGGAAATCGAGAAAGGAACCACCAAGCCGCCAAGCGGTTATAAAAGTAGTTCCCGAATAACAAAACTATTACATAATCGCTCTAGGAAACAACTACTCCTCGGGCTAAAGCTCCGCCAGGCATTGAATTATATTCAGAAGCAATCCTCGACCCCTTTCTCGTGTTTCTGCACGATCAGATAAGGTTTCAAAAATAAAACCCGCCACAGCTAGGATTCGACATTTGTCCCGGATCGGAACCGAACGACATACAGCTGTTTCGAACTTGTTAGTTCTCATCAATGCCGCACACGGTACGCCGATTCAGGACAAATGCCGAATGAACTTTATGGCGTATACATCTTTAAGTAAGATTTAAAAAAATATAAGTTGGAAAATAATTTACAAGTTTAGTTTGACACAACCCTCAAGTCATTTATATATTAATTATTTCATTATGTATGGATAATTATTATAAAAAATGTTTTTTTAACAAGTTAGTCAGTCAAAGGAAAACGTCAAATATTAGTAATATTCTTCAAATGTAACAAAAATTTGCTTGCTGCGTAAAAGTAATATAGAGAAACTAAAAATATGAAAACAATACATGACTATTTGATTATAATGGAGGAAACAGAACTTTATATTTTACTAAATTTCACCAAACATCCAAATTTTTTTCCGAGATTCAGCCAATTAGTGTAATATTTCTTGGACAACTACGTTAAACTTCTTAAAAAAATACGATTATGAAATCCACTCTGTAAATAAATACTTGCCAGAACATCGTCATAACTGCAACTTTTTAGAAATATATCTTGTGGAGATAAATACTATTTTTTATGTCTAATTTATTAAATAAAATTACCGTAGATAGGTTACAGATGATCCACAAACCATTCGAGGAATTGACAAATAAGGCGGGGAATTATTAATATCTACTTAGCATTTAAAAATTTGTAAAAATATTAAAAATAACTAAAATAAGTGGGGAAGAGGCGGATTCTAAGCGCCTCACCTCGTACTATTTATTTCATATGCATTTAGTGTTAAATATTCGTAATGTAGTAATAAAACTACCTACGCAGATAACAATCAGGTTATAAAATGACATTCCTAGATTCTAGACCCATACCCTTGTTATCCAATTTGGATTAACTAATCCGCTCACAAATATTTTAAGGATGAGATGACCTTACGTTTGCCATCTAGGTAATTCTTTAAATTATCAAAGCAAATATATTATTTTTTGATATATCAATTTAATTAAGTAATCATTAATGTGGCAACATAATAAATAAGGGTCATATCTGTCAATTTATTATTTTCTGAATGGAATATCTCATAATATGGAATATTATATACTCCCACTTCAGATCAAGTTTTGTTCTATTATTCTATTACCATTTGCTCTATTACTATCTGCTCTATTATTATTTGTTCTATTACTATCTGCTTCGAATCAGACAGGGTAGAAGTTCGAGCCATTTCATGAATGTTGATTCATGTGCCATTAAAATTCCATATATTTAAATATTACAAATGACTCGTACTAGTTTCTATCAACGATACACTGTTAATTTGAGATATCGTTACTTATTCAAAATGTTATTTGAAAACCGCATACCCAGCTAGCGATTTTTAAATAAATGGCGAATGCGCCACTATTATTTTAATTTTGTGAATATTTCGTTTTAGGTACTCTAGATTATTTAAATATGTACTTACTCACATTTATATCTCACGTCATTTATAACAGTTATATATGGTGGCCTTTTAACACTGATTAAATGTTTGTAATATAGTAAGTACTAGCAGAAAAGTATATCACAATAACAATATACTTTAAAATCACAAAAACACTTTCGCCATTCACTTAAAAATTGCTAACCATAGCTAGAGACAGAAGTAGATGTGGCTAGGAGAATCTCTTTATTCAAATACTGTTGATTATGTTTAAAATATTGTAGGTAGTAAATGCCTAGTATTACGTTTTCCGAATAATTGAAACATTTTTAATAAGTCTCGTTACCTAATAGTAATATACAATTTCACGTAGAATTTTAGTAGTATTTTATTACCTGTTATTTTATTTACAATGAACTATTTTATTATATACTTATAATTATTAAAACAAATAAATAAAACATTTCAGAGATGAAATGAGCATTATATTTTTCAATCTACATTGTACTAATTCAATACCGAAATAGGTGTTGTAATGGTGTAAGTTCAGAACATATGTATATAATGTATATAATGGTGAAAAGTTCAAACACTTTCTTAAATATAAAATGTTAAGAACTACTTAGTCTTTTAGAGCTTTCTATTAAAATATGTGCAATCATCCTCAAGAGGCATCTTTTATCTCTCTCGGTTGGGGCGTAAGAAATGAGGCGAACGGAAGCCCACCCCTTAATAATTCTGACAAGCGGATAAAGAGGAGCAGTTTTGCTCGACCTGCACCCCCTTTCTTCAGGCCTGTCCGAATATTCAGACGGCATCTAAGTACAATGCTGATATTCCGGATACTTCCTAATTCTTCTTATAAAGTTTTTACTGGAAACCAAAATTTTAAATATAACCATTTCAGTTTGATGATATTGATAGCCGCTATATATCATTAATTAGTTAACGAGTAGGTAGAATGATACAATAAATAAGATATGATAGATATAAAATATGTAGTTTTATTACTTTGTTTACATTGCTATAAAACATAAGTAGGTACATACCATTTCAATTCAGGATAACGTGATTGGTCAAAATCATACACATTACTTAAAGATTTTAATATATTTTTAATAATAATTGTTAACAAAAGAGATTTAATTATAAATTGAAAATAAAATTTAAAATAATTATTAAATAATTGATTAAATTTTAGATATCATTATAAAGTACATGCGTTTATGTTATTTGGTTATTTAATTGTTGTAAAATATATTCCTACCAATTCAACAAAAGCCTCTAAGCTACTTTCTTAAATTTCCGTACATCGTCAATTATTGACATATATAATTAGTTTTAATAAAAAGAACTATTATTCTCCATGTTACCTTTTTAGGATAAACAATATAATTTTAATATGAGCTGGTTAATCAGGAGTCGCAGAAGTTTAAATAACTATCACTGTAAGTCCAAGAGATATACATATTGTAAAATCATTACTTGGAATAGATTATAATTTGGCCTACACAATGAAAAATGCATTACAGTAGTGTAAAATTTTATCAACAATTCAATAGTGTACTTTATTAATTAAGTAGTGATATTTCATTTAAATAATTCTATAAAACTTGGTACAACTTTATTCTACTAAGATCTTGACATTATATGTAAAAGATGAATGTTACTCCGAAAAATATATAACTTTCTAGTAGTATCAGCTTTTAAAATGTGAACTATCGAAGAGATTTATGTTTATTATAGCCTTGTAAGTATACATAATTCAATTCGGTTATTTTAAAGCTTCCTGGTCAGTGCATAAAGCATTTTAATGGAAGGTCAACATGACTCGCAAGTCTCTAAAGCTGAAAGCCATATTTATGATGCTCATTGCTGATATATTGACGGAAGCTCAATCTCCTCGCCGCTGATTCGCAGCTCGCAGTCATTTGTCAGGGAATCTGATTGATGATGCTGTACCGTGGATCTTAACCCATTTTAAACGATTTTCTCTGTTTTCCGTGACATATGAGAGATTCAAAACTGGGTCTTTATGGAATTACTGCACAGAAATATTATTTTTGCGATGAAGTATTATTAATTTCGCATGCATTTTATATTGAGAGGCAATGCCTTATTACTGTAAAAAAAGTAACGGGAAATCAATTTCAAAGAATAATTTACAACTTAGGTTTCAATATAGTTCTCATATTATTTTTTAATAAAATACAAACATAAACGATATTACATCAATGAAATAAATGAAGGGTTCGGGTGTAAATAATGGTAACTGACAATTTAGGGAATTTCGAGTTTTTTGGTGTAAACAATGATATGTGCGTTCCCGCGGTTTTTTATAGTGGTTAATTTAATTTTGCACTAATAGAAGCGCTGTTGTACTCATTGAATATTGTGGTAATTATCAGTGTGAGCAAATAAATAATAGTACATGCAGTCAACATGGCGGCACGGCGTAGATTAGACTTCAGTTTTCCTGAAAGTTCCTTAATTTTATCTTCGGAAACTAAACCAGATGATGAAGATAATGACCCTACATTTGATCCTTCATATCCAGAAAAGAAGTCGCTTTCCCAAGGACTGGTATTATTAGGAAATACTTGCGAATATTCGTAGATACCATCATTTACAGGCAAGTTTACTGGTTTCTTTGCATTTACTTGCAAGGGAAATGCAAGTTTACTGGTAAACTGGATGCAGTAAAGCCTGTCTGTCTTGGATACCAGAAGCGTATCACCAGTACTATAATAATTTAGTTGAAGGATGAGTATTTATATGTAAAATTTTTGCTAATGAAAGTTTGTCTAATTATGTGATGTTTACTACAACTTATTACGATGGTATCTGCATGATATCTCTCCTTCGAAAGCATAAAGTCAGGTAACCAATGGTATCTACGTGAGCTTTGAATAAAGAAAATGTATATAAAAGTGAAAACAAAATACTTGCGTCATATATTTGCTTATATTTCATTCTAAAGGCTTCATCATAGCTTTCTGTAAAACTTTACAGTTTAAAAATTGATGTAACTAGAAATTTGAATTCAGTTCAATATTTAGGTATAATTATCTCGAAACTTAAAAAATGTTAGTTGCCATTGTTTACATCCGAACGCTTCAAATATTGGAAATTATTTATTTTTGATGAAAGTGTTCCTATACTCACTATATCGAAAAGATTAATGTTAGATTTTAACAAGTATCTCGGCTTTAAATTCAACTGTTGGTGTTAAACTCATTGTTAGGAGAGTCACATTGACGCACCAATTAGTGTACTTGCTGTAAAGTTATGAGTATAATAAGATGCTGAAATAACTTAATAGTATACTATATAATGAAATAATATACTATTCATATTCAGTAAAATACTAATGGCGGAAATTGAGGCGAAGGGGAAATCTGTATTTCTATTTAAGAGCTACCAAAACAATGAATAAAAAATCATATTCTTTGTATAGTGTATATTTTTGTATTGCAAAGTAGGATTTCCTTGTATTTAGATTAATGATAAACTTATATATTTTCACAGCTTTGCAAAGCAGGTCAGTTACAGTACAGAATTAGGATAAAATGATGCGCCTACAGAGTTAACAGTTTGTAATTTAATTAATGAATTTGAAGAGACTAGTGTTCTTATTGATAAGGCAATACTAATACGCCCTCATCGTTGTCGATCAGATGAAAATATTGCTACAGTGAGAGAGTATACAGGAGTATCCAAATACATCAATTCGATGTCGTGCACAACAATTGTATCTGTCAAGAACCACCACACATCGGGCTTAAAAGAAAGATCTGCATCTTCTCACCATACAAAATTCAGTTGATGCAACAACTAAAACTTACAGATCATTTACAAGGTCGTGTGTTTGTGAAGTGTTTGAGAAAATAAAGAACGTGACGCTGATTTTTTCTACTTTTCAACTAGACAACAAATTTTGTTTAGCTATGAAGCAAATTTTCATCTTGACGGGCACGTCAGCAAATAAAATTTTCGAATGTGGGGTGTTAAAAATCTACGTGATGTTCACGAATAAGAAATGCATCCACAGAGATGCACGGTTTGGCGCACATTCTGTTGCGCCCGAGTAATTGGATCATACTTCTTTGAATCTCGTAATGCTATCACAGTAAATGGGAGACGCTATCGCGACATGTTAAATAACCTTAATCTTAATATTTTTCCACCAAATTGATGATTTGTATTTAAATAACACGTGATTTCAGCCGAACAGGACGATGTAACATCTTGTACAGCACGTGAACAGGACGATGTAACCATACCATAACTCTGTTGCATACCAAATTTCCAGATCATGTTGTTTCGTGAAATGCTGACGTCAGTTGATCTACAGGACCCTGTGATTTAACCACTGGACTTTCTTCTTTGAGATTATGTTTACTCCACCCAGCCAGCAACAATCAATAACCTCAAAGAAGACATTCAACTTGTTATTTGGGAAATAGAGCCAGTTTTGTGTGCCCGTGTTATAGACAGTTTTGCTAAATGAATGACATTATGCCAGATGAATCGAGACGGCCACATGGATGATATTCATTTCCATTTATAGCCGTATCGTCTCTATTTTATATTGAAAAATAAAAAACCTTAATTTGTCAAGGATTATTAATTTTATTCACAAATCACATCTTATAGCTCCAAATGAGACAGACTATACAATAGGGAATAATAGGATTATTTACTTATTATTTTATGGTGATCTGATATTAAGGTTGCATGCACAACTGAGCGTACATGCAAAACGTAGTGTTACTAATTGCGTAGAAAATAAAACTGTAACGGGAGTCATAGTTTTATCGAACGATACTTGCTGTGGAACTCAGCCAAGTTCATTCACCCACAGATGAACCGAGATTTGTGTTATTTTATAGTAGACAGAACATGGGAATATTTACGCATAAAATTAGTTTGTAGATGTAGTTCTGGACCAAACCGGAATGCTAAGGAATTCTAGGACATTTCTTCTTTATATACCCGTACAAATATTGAAATAAATCCTGACTCGATAGAAAAATATCCATCTATATTCATTTAGGCTGGTCAAGAAAATCTAATAGGACAAACAATAATTGACTGGAAGAAAATAGTTGGAGCGTAATTGATTCCCAAAATAAAGAAACTAAAATAATTTAAATTTGCACCGGCAAGAAAATATCATTAAAATCCCATAATTGCTAACGAAATAGAAAACGGTGTTAACAATTAACTACCATAGTAATGTAACTATCTATACTTCAAATATATATCAAATCATATTTTGATAAGTTCATTATACAGGGTTAGGCTAAAATGAAGATTATAATGTTGAGTGGTTTTATGTTAATAAATAAAAAGTTAAATGATTCACAAACCGATGGATTTATGTTATCCTTTTTATGTTTTACACTTCTTAGGGGACTCGAATTTGGAATTATTTTTTGAAATAATTCCTGCATAAATTTAAAGTGACGCAAACCGGAAATATCCCGAAAATGAAACCTCACGCAAAACTATAAATTTCAAAAACTGTATACCTTTAGAAGAAATTTAAGTATGATATATCTAGATAAGATATTGGACTAGATGGTTATATATAAGTTTTATAAGCTCCTAGTCCAATAGAAGGTTATAAACTTATTAATCCTATTAATAGAAGGGTTATAAAACATTTATGTAAAAAATTAAAGATATCTTATTGATAGTTCAGTTAACTACTTCTATAGTTATATTACCCATAAAATCTTATATCGATTGGAGGTAAGTAGGCTAACATTCAGGTTGCCATAATCATATGAAAAATTAAATATTATGTAGTCACAGTTAATTGAAAAGGTAAATATTAGTGACGAAACTAATATGCCAACATTAAAGGGGAATTCTGGTCTAGAATTTTGAAAAAATATATTCTTTTACATATTCTTAAAGTTTACATATTAATATATCCTCGAGAGAAAATTTTAAAATTCCAATAATTTATAGTTATAGTTATAGTTATTTTAGTGAGGCAGCATCTAAGCCTGTCACGCCGGAACAAATCGGAAAATAGACGGTGGGCAATGCCCACTTAGGACTACCCAAAACACATAAAAGTCATTTAGCCGAAGGTCGTAGTACCGTATTCTTTTGAAAACCTTTTCATGTTCGATAAAAAGTTAAAAATTATAAAAATCTAGTCGAAAAATGGCTTTCTTTCAGACATCCGCCATTTTTCGAAAAAGATTCTTTCCATTGTCTCTTAACAAAGGGCTATAACGACATTCATACTAATTAAGAATCTTTTTTATCTTTTTATCTAATTTATTTTATTTGAGACGGTCAGAAGAGTTGCAATAGTGTCAACCTGCACATCCCTTTTTTTTAACTCCAACTTTAGCAAATTATAACTTGTCTAATTTTAATTTTTTTGTATATTATCAAAATATTAATAAGTGATGTAAAAAATGAATCGTAAAAATATTTTTTGATATTTAATGAGCTCGATAAGACGCCCAAAATGTTTGCCTCTAGACCAGAATATCCCCTCAATAGTACAATAATGTAATTTGCTCAACGACAGAATTTTTTTCAAATGATTCATTTGTATATTTTATAAATAAACACAAACTATTGTAGGTAGTATTTACTTTTAACCAATAAAAAAATGTATTACAAATACTACTATAAACAAATACCAAAAATAAATATTGCATTTGTAATGAACCTTCCCCATTAATCGTTACCCCACAATTGTTATTTAACCATTTTTGGGATTTCTCAAATTACGTCACTTTTGCTATGTGGCATACAGAATCTTTAGTTATAAATTTTAACCTTAAATCAGCATTGTACGATCGTAAGATATAAGTTAAATTATAATCACTTTCATGGTACAATTTTAATATGGTACAATTTTAATACGTTCTGAAAATATCAAGGATCTTGGCATATATATTGATGATAGACTATCGTTCTCTGGGCATATCAATCATGTGGCTTTTAATGTATATAAAACTCTGGTATCATGGTTAGAAACATGATATCATTTAGTAATATTGCTACCTTGAAATGTTTATATTTTGTATTAGTTCGCTCGAAGTTAAAGCATTGCAACCTTATTTGGTATCCCCGGTATCTAAGTCATATGAATCAACTTGAAAGTATTCAGCGGTGTTTCTTAAAGTATTTATCATTCCGCATAGATAATTATTGTTATCCAGTAATGGGTCATAATCATGCCTTGATTTTACAAAAATTTGACGTCCAGTTATTGAACACTAGCAGGGTACTTACTAGTCCCTTATTTTTATTCAAACTGTTCCATAATAGTATGTATGCACTGCCATTACTAAACATGTTTAGTATACGCATACCTAGACTAGGCATTTGAGAAGAAAGTTTGTTTTATTACCAGACTACAAAAACTAACAAGCTGCTAAAATCGTCAGTGTTCGTAATGTCAGAAAATATTAATGTAATATCTAGTACTTATACTTAGACATTTGTGACTTGAACAATTGTACTTATAACGAGTTACTATCTACAGGGAAGCAACTCCTTACTGTGCTGTAAGTTATATGTTAATATAGTATTCCATTATTTATTTATTTTAAATTAATTTGAGTTAAAGACTGAAAAGAGTTAGCCATTACTTTATGTTAGTTGATCATAATGATACAATAAAACACTTAACTTTGTTACTACACAGATTTTATTGTAACATAACGCTACTATAGCTTCGATACTTTAGTGCATCATTTTCAAGCGATGAACAGAGGGGTGTTTACCTCTCTGTTCATTCATTCTTTTGAATCGCTTGAAAATAATACGCTAAAGTATCGAAACTATAGTAGCGTTAAGTTATAATAAAATCTGTGTAGTAGCAAAGTTAAGTATTTTACTGTATAATTTGATCCTTTTTTAGTTATAGATATATATTTTATTTATTTTTATAAACATATCTATATTTAGTTATTTATTTTTCAGTTATATGATACATTATATATTTATTCCATATTTTGTCCTAAAAATGGATATTTTTCTGTTGGTCAATAAAGGAATTATTATTATTATTAATATTGTGACAGTTATATATCTAATGAAATAACCATCCTTTCTAATGAAAGAATTTTTTAAATTAAGTTTTATCACCAACTCAATAAAGTTTATATTAAGTATTTAGTAATTTAAATAATTTGTTATATTAATAAACAGTTTTAAGACCTTAAAGCGGACTTTTACGCACGTAGAACATCTCTATCTCGAAATTGTGTGACCGAGAAAAAATAAACCAACATATAAATGCAGAATATCTGTCTTATGCGACAGTTTTACTTTTTTCAAATAGTCTACTCTCGTGCTTTCTCATGACCACTGAACAGAGTGGGGTGTGTCCTATCCACCTCAAAGTCAATAGATATCGTCTGGTAGATGTCCTTAATCAGAATCAGTTGAAACCCGATCGATCCGACACGATTTAATTGAGTGACTATGTTAACAAAAAAATTCTCAAATAGTCCACCATTGTGCTTTCTTATGACCCATGAACATGGTAGGGTATGTTCTATCTACCTCAAAATCAATAGGTGTCATCTGGGAGACATCCCCGATCAGAATCAGTCAAAACCCGATCGATCCGACATAATGTAGTTGAGTTATCGTGTTAACAAATAAAATTTTTCAAATAGTCCACCGTCGTGCTTTCTCGTGACTCATGGACAGGGTGGGGTGTGTCTTATCCACCTCAAAATCAACAGGTGTCATCTGGAAGACGTCTCTGATGAGAATTAGTCAAAACCCGATCTATCCGACATGATTTAGTTGATTTATCGTGCTAACAAAAAAAATTCTCAAATAGACCCAAGGGTGGGGTGGTGTGTGCTATCCACCTCAAAATCAACAAGTGTCATCTAAGAGACGTCCCCGATCAGGATCAGTCAAAACCCGATCAATCCAACACGATTTAGTTCAGTTATCGTGCTAACAAGAAATTTTAATGCCGACGACAACGACGACACACACACAGCAAACATTTTTTAAAAATATTTTTTTTGTTGTTTTTAGGCTGAAAAATGAAAAATAAACCCAAAAAAAATTTTGTTTTTTCACTTTTTCTTTACATGATTACATTACTTTTCTGCTGGTATAGTGGAGTGCGGAAAAGTAATAATTATTGCTTGTCAATATAGTTTACCTTAGTGCTTTTGGTATGTCATTGAATATGTTGAGAAAAATGATTCTATAATGTTGATCTTCCTCTCACAAAAAATATTAATAATCCTATTAGAGAAATCACCGTATTTTACAATCTTACTGTAAAGTTAAAACCTAAATTCAACATTTTTAACACATTTTCTCCAGATGAATACTTTAATTCAAGCCTGCTTCCTCACCCTTCATGATATATAGAGCTGCAGGCATAGGTTTCATATAGCCAACGATTAATAGCTTTTCCAAATTGTAGCTGTAAGACTGATGTTAGTTATATTTTATCATTCAGATCACATCTGACAAATTTAGAACGATTAATACCTCTCAATTTTCGTAATATTGAGCTTCACTAAGAAGCGACCTTGTTCCTGAAACTCATTATCTGAAAATTGAAATATCTGAAAATGCATTAGAATTATAGATATATGTTGCAACATTGTCTAAAATACAGGGTTCTATAAGTATATATGTTACGTTTAGAGAAGCATACAATAACCTACAAGTGTGAATTTGACATTACATCGAAACGAATTATTAGATCAATTATGACATTACTTGGAATTATTAGGTTTTGATGACAATATATTATTATAGTGACAATTATTATAAGGTAACTAATAAGCTGCGATAACCCTATATATCATCCTACATAGTAATACTTTGCAAAAATAATGCAGTAATTATACCATCACATTGATTAAATATTACATAATATGAAGTATGACGCAAACGTAAAAAAATATATAATTTTGTAGAAAGATTAAGAGGTAACACCACTGTAAATTTTTCAAAAAATCGATTGTTTTTATTAGCTTAAAAGACTCTTTGGATCCTTTAGAATATGGGGCAGAAAATTTTTCTCCTTGAAATTTCGCGCTCTTCATTAAGAGCGTCGGACTGCTCCAAAACGACACCTGCGTCAAACAAATACCTGCTGGGGAGGTACAGACTAAGTACAGCCTAATGTTTTACGTTGTGACTTCTAACTTCTCTAATATACAACATAAGATGTTTATGTCTAGTCGGAAGCATTTACAAACAAAAGTATGTTAATAAAACGCCAGTAAATGTACAAAAAAGACAATTTCCTCTCTTGAAATCACGGTGGTCGTGTGTAGTGCTGATTTTTAATAGTGTATTTATAATCTCACAGTGCTTATAAGTTACAATGAGTGACACAAAAGTGTACCAGGGTAGGAAAGGGACAAAGAGGCATATCCAACACGGCGTTGGAGCAATACGTCATCGAGACAACCATTGAATATATTTGAGGCTGAGATGCATTCAAAATGAAGATTTAGATATTAATTATAGACGGGTTGCTAAACCATTGCTTGGAAGGCTAAACGGAAAATAGTTATGAAAATTTCAATGCTACTGTTTGTAAATTGGCTCCAAGTCTTTATCAGAGTGGCAAAAAACTCTTAAATACAGCGATTGAAAGTATCGTGTGCACTTTTAATGATGTGTGCGCTTCTAATGACTGTCTGACTAATAGTTTTTGAAAATATGAAAGTCTTGGAGATGCATATTGGTGTCAAATGGTATAATTCTTGTCTAGAAGCCGATGTTAAGCGGATTAAGCATGCCGAGGTGTCTTTGACAGATGCAGCGAAAGAGGTACGCTCTAATATAAAATGTTCGAAGAAAGAGAATGAGGAAGAATGTTTAAATATACAGGGGCATCTTTATGATCCGGGGATAGCAGGTTAATGGTAATTTCTTAAACAGTCGGATTTTTAATTTTTTTTTGTTTATAACACATCACAAAACTTTAAATGCGTTTTTCTCGAAATGTGACTTTTCAAAACATCATGCAGCATAACTAAAACAATTTTCATTCTTTTCATGCAATTCTTTAATAATATCTTTAAAATAACATTTTGAAGTGAAAGACGTACCGAATTTACTATAGGTTAATTTACATATTATTTATTAACAAATTATTGCCCTTTTTGTTGAAAATTTAACGTTTTTATTTAAATACTAGCCAATAACACAAAAATCAATATTTTTCGTAATCAAATTCCCCTTTATTTTACTACAAGTCGGGTACTTGATCACAAACTATCACGGATCTTGTGGCTTGTGTTACATGTCTAACAAGTGAGATAGGTAGTCTGGCGACATTGCCTCCAACATACTCATAATTTCTTCAGACGTTTAGCACTCAGGCTGACATACAAGCAAGTCAAGTCCCCGGGAAATCTGGAAAAATATCTGGAAATTTGGGAAATAAATCCGGGATATCCAGAAAGGTGATCCAGCTTACATCTCTGCAGAAGAATGATATAGTATTTTGACTTTTGTCGGATACAATAGAATATTATCCTAATTAGCATGTATATGTGTACAATAGAGTACTTCACTTTATACTGAATATCTGTTAGTGTTGCTTATTTCTAAAGTATTTTATTGTCTGTATAGTCAGGGTGTATATGTGAATACAATGGACAGTATTTCACCTGAAAGTGAATATACTTTCAGTATATAGTATTTATGAGCTATAAAGTGTCTGAATGTTTGATCTTTTATGTGGTTGTATTTTACATGAATTGTAAGAAACGGCTATACTCATTAGTGGATTTGACTGGTCTTCTTGGCTGTAGATTTTCTTTACTCTTTATTGTATATTTTTGCGGATGAATTGGAGGCCCTTCCGAATGTCTACGTTTTTAATGAGTACTAAGGCATCTACTGATCTCAATGTAAATAACACCTTATCAATTGTTTATTTTATATCTACTACAAGTACTACCAAATATTATAGCCTAGATAGTTTGCCTTTATTACAAATTGCTACTTTTGCGCTTTATAATTAGCAGGCTAAAAATATTGATCATAATGGAGTAAAATTTAATAAAGTATATTATGTCAAGTTAAGCAATCATTTGGTGAACTACTTGTTCTTTATTATATGTAGTTGCACTACAAATACCACTACGAGTATTCATCCCTATATATATATATATATATATATATATATATATATATATATATATATATATATATATATATATATATATATATATATATATATATTTGTCATATGATTCCTCTTTTTTATTGAGAAGTTGATGTAGTAGATGTACAGATGCTCCTCATGACTATATGAAATTGATATAGCCCTTCAAACAATTACGATGAGAAAAATAATTAGTTGGTATTTTTTAATTTATAATTGTTTGCAAGTTCTTAGATGATATTCTTCTTATTCTCAATTTAGAATCAAGTGCTTATAACCCAGAAAATTTCACAAGGACGATTCGTCCGGTATAACAAACTTAAAGAGTGATTAATTATCCTCCCACTATACACATCCACTTTGCAACATTAGCAAAACATATATCGAGAAGCTGGAGTTCGATATTTTTTTGGCGTCCGTGAAATGAAAAATACATTAGAGATAGTTGAATGTGAAGGCTAAATTGTTTCTTGTTCAACGATTTATAAAGTCAAGGTTAAAAGCCCATAACTTAGTAACCTTCGGCCTCTCAAATACTTAAAGTTCAGATAGTGTAAAATTGCTGCCGACAATTTAAGTGACTGCCAGTCACACACTTTATTTATTTTTTCGTGAGGCAAGTACATTGTGTGTAAAGCAGAAACTTGTCACCCGGAAAAATCACTATTACCTTCACACGCTTAGCCGAGGGCTTCGTTATTGAACTTTGATGCGTGTGTGTGTGAGTTTTCGTAGGTATCAAGTTTATGAAGACAATACTATGAGGCTTATAGTTTTTGTATTATTTGTCTTATTGTGGTTAGAGGTTACATTTAATTATCGACAGTGTGTTTAATTTTATCTATAAATACATATATACCTATAAGAAGTAGCACAGGATAACATGTGTATGAGATTTTGCCACCAAGGAAGACATTTACATAACTTTTTAACTTTTATAAACAAGAAATAATTCTAATAAAAAATTTGCTGTTCAAAAAAACGACAAATCTTAGAATATTAGTTATTTTATATTGTTTGTTACTTTGTACCTCAAATGTAGGTGGATTTTTACTTTCAGAATTATGTCTCATGTTATATTTAACTTACATTTATTTTACATAAATTATCAAAACAGTTCAACAGTATCAGTTATGAAAACATTGTTATAATTTGGAAAAGCTTCAACATCAGAATTGTTAAAGATAAATAGCTTCTGTCTATGGAAAGTGAAATGGTTAAACTTTTGTTTAAATATTTAAGAAAGACAATTTTCTTTAATTTCTAGACTAAACAAATTATGATATTAACTATGTGTCAATTAAATATGGTACATAGAATTAGATTTGCAGATTATTTTTTATGTAGAATACCAAATAATTAAACGATAGATGAGCAGAGGTTTATTTCAACAGAGATACTGTCTCTGTTGAGATTGTAGAAAATATCAAAAGTGAAACATATGTATTTTTAACTGCTGCTGAATATTGTCTTGACAATTCATATTCTTAAGAAAGTTCAATGTTATTATATGTATCGTTCTCATAAGAAAACTAACTTTATTATCAACAACTATTTATTTAATCTTAGTTTCCGAATAAATCCGACATAAAATTGAGGCTTATTGCAAAGTTTTTTGACAGATGGCTTCTTCAAGGCTGGTTCCTCAAAAACTTTTGAGCCGAGAAGGAATCTCTTAGAAAATAATTCTGAAAGATTAGTAATAAATCCAATTAGTTGCATGATATATCGATTCCAAGAAAAAATCATACTAGCCCGCAAAATATTTCAGGATGATGATTAATAATTATTTATAATATATATATATGATTCGGTCCTTAATTTGCACTTACAGAATTTGACACCGGCTTCAAGTTCATTTGAAAAAAGTATCTATTAGTCATGAACATTATAGACACCGTAGCCTTGATAGCACTTTCAAATAGAAACTGCTATTTTAAATCTTTTGGTAAATGCAATGCATACATTAAACGTATTTTTATCTCATCACTAAGTGAAAGTTCATAAGGAAAAGGTTCCCCTAAATTGCATAGGCTGAAGAGGGAAATAATACACATACAGACGAGGACAAATAAAGCCGTGCTCAGGAGGAGTGGGAAATTGCATTTATTGGGACTCGAGCCCGAACATACATTGATATCACCAATAGATCCGAGTGAAGTATCTTAGTTCCGTAGTGAAATAACGTATGACTTTTTTGACAGATTTAAGAAGAATGTTATGTTGTTTAACCTCATTGATGATATAAAAAAGACGCGTTGACGACGGCACGGAATACCTTGTTCTGGAGCTTTACAAGATTGAAGCATTGGAGTTATTAGTGGTGCCTCTCAGCTGAAGTCCATCCCACATGGGTTATATCAGTCAAAACGCGCTTGAAAATTGTCTTGTATGGTATTGACTTTTTATCGAAAAATAGTAGAGAAGAACAGAATGCATTTCGAGTAATTTCGCATGAGTATCTTGGGAAAAGCCAGCTTCCCCAAGATTATTTCCTATTCGCTTCCTTATTTCATCAAGAAGTGTCTTTCTATCAGATAGGACCTTAATATTTGGCAGTGAGTATAAGGAAGAAACTTCTTTAATTTTAATTTTAAATCATTGTCTTACATTTTGTTGAAGATCTAGAATATATCCAAGAAAACAGGTAAACCATATATTTCACCATCCTTATTAATTTGATTTAGAAGCATATAAATTTGTTGTGCTGTTCCATGATTACTAAAACATAAATTAAATCACCAACTTGGCGTAAAAATACCCCAGTAACCAAATCTATGATGTTCCTTTGTCTTGTCCATCTTCCCCGGTATTATATTTGTTAATTTAAAGTATTTCACTATGTTATCTTGCCTTTCTATAAAAGTAATCCGGTTTGCCATTCTACTAATATCAATATAATTATATTTAGTTTACATTATTATAATTATGTTTATATACAAATTATGGACAGAAAGACTACTTAATTTTATTAGTTACAATATGATTAATAATTTTATTTACAACGAAATAATCATATGCTAGTATGTCCAGATGAGTCTAAAAAACAATGTTTAAGCTACTCGTATATACTCGTATAGTATAAAACTAGCTTCAGCGACCTGACGATGGATCAGTGGTGAAATTGAGATGATGAAACTTACAATTAGTTCTGTCAGAGAAATAAACCCTTCGATGTAAAAACAGCTGACCAGATTTCTACAAACATGAATATTATGCTAAATCATTAAAATTAACTAGTTAGTTTTAATTATCTTATAGTGATACCCAACTTGGTTGTCGAAACGAGCGTCAAGTAACATATAATCTTTCGGTGTTTGTAGAAGCCTGGTTTCTTATTATTTTTTCTCCCTTTTTCCCAATATTAGTCCTATGAAGAGCAAAATAGAAATTTTTACATAGATATTAATTCAAAAAAACAATTACTTACAGTAAGTATAGTGCAGCTTAATAGCAGATTTATTGCGAAAGAAAGCATTTTAATATTGATTTACATTTCACCCTACATGCTGCATAATTACTGCAAAATGAATCACGGAGAAATATCGAATAGTATACGTATAACTGTGGCTCTCATAAAATGCAAATGCTTTTTGAAAATTTGCATAACAATTTTGCATGTATTTAAAATGCAGTTGTCTAGGTATAAAGCGTTACTTACTGAAAGTAGTTCAGTTTAAAGATAATAAATAGCTTTTCTGGGCCAAGGCTATAAAATGCATGGATGCAATTTTGTGTGCCCCGCATATGTATTCAGCTGAAATTTATGAATGTACGTTATTAATTAAAGGTTTGACAAAACGAAACAAGCCCAAAAAGGGAGGACATGAATGGTGTACTACTATGCCACAAAACCTAATTTATTAGTATTGAACAATGATGTGCTTGCATAAATTTTGACCAATGATTTATTTTGCTAATCACCTAGATAAGTTAAAATTATTAACATATTTGGAATTAACTTGAAAAACAATTATAATTTATTATAAAATTTGTCTCATAATATTTTCAAGAGTATATAATTACATTACAAATATATTAACTATTACAGTACAAATTATATTAAATACTACAAACGATATTTTGAAAACACTTATGGAACAGGGTTGATTATTAACATAAGAGGTATATTTTCAAATCTCAATTTTACGTGTATAGAATGGTATATCTAAATATGAACATAGAATATTGGGATTTATGTTTAGATCGTGTTATAAAATTAAAAATCCTAATTCAATTAAAACATTATATACATAGTATAGTGAATTTTATATCTCTCAGATGGATCCAAATATGCAATGTATATATTAATATGTTGGAGAGTGTTCAGAACAGATTTATTGACTACATTAACCAAAGGTGCTTTTACGTAGTCAGTCAGTGACGTGATTAAATTTAAATATCTCTATAAAATTGTGAATCATCAAAATTACTCTACAGATATTGCTAGTTGTCTTAAATATACTATTTAGTATATTTTACTAGGCAAGCATATATATATTTTCACAGAACATTCTACTAAAGTTATTAATTAAACTCCATCTTTGGTAAAACCCACAGTATTGTATGTCAGTTCTGTTGTATAAATATATTATCGGGCGATTTAAATACATTTTGTAATTCATAAAAACAATACTTCTATAATGGTTATTAAATATCTGACCCACTAGCGTACTGATATGTCTTTTAAATTATATTATTCATGTTTCAGACTTTCACATGTTCGTAATCTGTAAATCTAGTTATATCTTAGTTATATACGTTTTTTACTTTTATCTATTACAGCTACATAACATAATATAATATATAGTACATGCTAACTAATTGTTGGTAATTTGTTAATGTTACTATTTAGTGGTTAATTACTTGGGTTCATCTCGTCTGAACTCTTCTTCAAAATAAATAAAGTAAATTTATAAGTGCAGTATATAAGAGATTCTTTTTTTAAAGAGAGTATCCTGCATATATTATACTATTGAATTCTTCTCGACAAGCTGATCGTTGCTGGTTGGTACCTATTTTAACAACCACCCTTGTGATATAACTGACTAACTAATTAATTATAGACAAGGTCGGATTTTTAACAGACGTTGGTGTTAAAATATATATTCATTCTCCATTTACTTGTTGGCTGTAACCTCGTCTATAATAAAATTTCTACCTAACTTTCTGTTTAACTAAAATGTAATATTTTTTATATCTGTTTATATTACTTTGTCAAGATCATCAGTATTTGTGACATAATTTATTCTTAAAATAACTCCAGAAAGAAGACACCAGCATAAAATCTGATGATCTAGGGGTCCTTCGATAGCTCTTTGTTCAATCCATGTATTGGGAACGGTTTCGTTTAAGTACTCTTTTAAGCCACAGTTTAATAGGGTATTGTTCCATCTTGTTGAAACCAAATAAATTCACTCGATAGATAGATTTAGCGCAACTAGATACAAGTTTTGTATAATAAAAATAATCTAATCTCTGATGAGACTAAGTATTTAAATGTTAAATTGGATGTGAACACTGGTAAGGTATTTAAATATTAGATAAGAAAGTTAAACATTTTTGAACTGTCAAAATCTCTTCAATAAATATAGAACAAATAATAATATAATTGTTGATGGACACTGCCTAAAATGAAACTTTTAAGGATACACTATGTATTTCAAGCATCCAAGGAGGATATTTACTGATTAAAATCCTCGGTTTTTCTGGATTAGTTCTCCATTCAATGTGACTTGATCCACCTGACAAAATATCTACCGCATTTCTGCCCAAATTGTTTACTATTTATTCGTAGAAATGTTTGCGAGATCCATTAGTCTCTAGAAAAATATAATTTTCAAGAGATAAAAATGAGATATATATTTAAATAACATGACGAGTACTGCACAAAAATTACTGTAGCTTTAAGAATATACAAAATTGAATAATGTATTCCATTAAAAAAGCACCTTTCTTGTACTTCACTTTCATAAATCCCTCTGTATATTAAAAATTTCGTGTAGAATATTTCTTTTTTGGATCAAAAATTGAAATATTAGAGAGTTTCCCAAATCTCTAAAATAGCGCAAAAATAATTTTTTCCACCATGTATAATAAATATAATGATTTGTTTTAAAATAACCAGTAGTAACATACATATAATGATATACTATGTATTTCATCGCTATTTGCCAAATAAAAACTCTTATCTTGCCGATAAATGGAACAGTCCACCTGATCCTAGCCATAAAAATAAGCCACGGTATGTTTTGATATTTTCTATTTGGCAAATAGCGACGAAATAAACTATACTATTCATTTAATCGCTATTTGCCAAATAAAAAACTCTCTTATCTTGCCGATAAACGGAACAGTCTATCTGAGCCTAACCATAAAAACAAGCCACGGAATGTTTTGAGATCTTTTATTTAGCAAATAGCGATGCAATAAACTATAAGCGCAATCTTGACATCCTAAAAATACATATATTATGTGTACATTCCGATAAGTTTCCGAAATTCCACAAATTATGAACACCTTGTATAAAACAATTTTTATAGATTCATATTAAATAACATAGCTTTATCTCAACTGCAAATGTATGTAAGCCACGTAACTCGCAATGCTTATATATAATCCCTCTAATGTCTGTGGTTTATTGGAGAAAATCAATCAAAGTCGTGAATTAAGTTATTCGTAACCATATCACGCAGCATTTTCCATTGATCACCCGCTCTGCCGAGCACAGCTGAGGCCCATTATACCAAAGTGAATGGTCACAGTCAACACATAGTTTCTTTAGTTGCTTGAATCGAAATTCCAAAGAATGTATTGAACGACTCAAATAATTAATTCATAAGTAAATCATATATTAAAGGCAATATCAATTTTTATCTATCTATAACTTGTATAAAATAAGTAATAAAGCTTTCCTATTTTAATTACCTTAGTCTAATAAAGATTATTATAATTATATCCAGGTGGCTACAAAATAATGGAGTAGGTTCACAGGTTACGTTAATATTGTGTATATTATGAAATTAAAATATATATGAAGATTTACAAGTAATACAATTTTATGTACATTATAAGACATGCAACTTTTAAGAATTATTGCTGACATATATATAATTTTCTAATTTTGGTATTAGAGACTTTTTATGACGATCTATACAATTAAAATATTTGTTTTAGTAATCTAAATAGTTCTTATAACACGTATAAAGGAAAGCTTTTGTAATAATTTTGATCACACTATTATGTAGACTATAAATTTATTACTTCATTTATGACTTTATTATTTTGATAGTTTATTTACATAATTTATAAATTCATAGTTATTTCAAATACTTCGGAATAGTAGACCAAGAAAATAAAACCATGTCTTTTTAGTATTCTTGTAAGCAACAATGTGAAAATTTGCACAAATAATATACACAAAATTCATACCCCACGAGGATATCATTATATAAGACATAGACATAGACTCAGACATAGTCGTTAGTCATTCAGTTAGTTAAATTTTTTTTATTCTAAAGAACGGTGTTTAATTAATTACACTATCATATACCTATATTATATTTCTCAAGTAATTCTTGACTATAATTACGAATTTATATATTCCTAGTTACCAAAATAAACGTTACAGTGGTATATTGTTTGTATTATTTAAGTGTTGCTGTCATCTCAAAGTTTTAATTTCTTTTCTAGAATAGAATGTTTAACCTAGAATATTTATGTACCAAACAGGAACTACAGACTGCTTTTTGAGAGCCTTCAGAATACTTTATTTAGGAGAAGGTGATTTATTCTGATATGAATATTTGAGATGATGTTAAATATTAATTATTGGGTTTCTGTAGATTATCGCAACACTGAACGCTGCGTAGCCTAGCGAAAAGTGAAGTTACTAAAATTAATCCTCATACCAGAAACCAATACAAGCACATATTTTGGATTTACTGTTTTTACGAATACGTGTTTTGGTAATTTTATACCACTTTTAATTTATATATACTGAATTAAGACATTTCTGTCACCACCGCCACTTATATGTTAATTATATATCTCTAAAATGTATCAATCAATCAGTTCATATAAAAAAAGAATTGTTAATATTCCGTATCAAATTGTTTCTATAACTCTCAAATGCAACAAGTAGATATTGATTTAGGTCGTCGACAACAATTTTGGTCGACGCAGGTGGCGACATGGCGACATAGCGCTTGAGAATTTACGGAAGTTGTCGAAGGATATATTGAAAATTCTAATCAAAATTGTTATTGCTAAAAAAATTATGAGAAACAAATAAAATAGGAGATAATTCTGAAAATATTCAATCTCTGCCGCAAGATTTTGTTCAATAAGATTCTAGAACATCAGGAGTCAATTCGAGAGCTGTACATCTACTTATCAACTCTTGTAAATTTCAGCAATATATACTAGACATTGAACAAAATGTTTAATTAATTTACATAATTAAGGATTATGTTCAATAATCTGTCCATGGTTATTCACTAATAAGAATTTTAGCTAAGTGTTATGTTCTTAATACGTATAATATAGAAATATTATACGTATACCTATATTATACTATACCATTCACTGAGAGACCTTTTCCAAAGATGCACGAGTAGATCAAAAGTACCAGAAGAGTGGAAGGTATCATATATATCCACAATTCATAAGAAAGGGGATAAAAGTGAGTGTGACAATTATCGAGGAATATCTGTTACAAATTCCATCAGCAGAATATATGGGAACATATTAAAAAACCGTATAGAGAACGAATATTGTGAAATGGAGGCAGAACAACAGGCCGGTTTCAGAGCAGGAAGATCCACAATCGATCACTTATATACAGTCACACAAATCTTGGAGAAGAAGATAGCATTTAACCAAGAAGTGCATCTACTATATGTGGATTTAAAAAAAGCATATGATAGCATTCCTCTGGTAAAACTCTGGGAAACTTTACAAAACACTAATATAAATGTAGAATTACTAAAGGCTGTAAAGTCTCTGTATGATAATACCAGATCTAGAATACAAATAGGACACAATATAACAACGGGATTTATAGTAACTAAGGGACTTAAACAAGGATGCTGCCTATCTCCTACACTATTTAAGATATATCTAGAACGCGCATTGATGACTTGGAAAAGAAAATGTTACAATATGGGCATACCAATAGATGATACATCAACACTATACACATTATCCTTTGCGGATGACCAAGTTGTTATTGCGCAAGATATCGATGATATGGAATATATGACACGCAAACTTATCGAGGAGTATGAAAAATGGGGTTTAGAAGTTAATGTGAAGAAAACGGAATACATGTGTATTGGAGGACAACAACAAGATCTACTTCTGTCAACCGGGCAAAACATCAAACACTGCAATGAATATAAGTATTTAGGCATGAAAATATCAAACGACGGGACACTTGATGAAGCGATTTCGGAAAGAAACACTCAAGGAAGGAGAGCAATTACAATGTTGAACAGCATTCTATGGGATAAACAAATAACAAAAGAAAATAAAAGAAGAATATATAATTCAATAATTAAAAGTATAGTAACCTATAGTTGTGACCAATAAAAGAAAGAACAGAAAGAATGATAAGAACCACAGAAATGGACTTTTGGAGGAGGTCAGTTGGAAAATCAAAGAGAGAAAGGGTAACAAATGAGAGAATAAGAAATATGATGGGAATAGCACATGACATTGTAGATGATATAAGAACCAAACAACTCGTATGGTACGGGCATGTTCAGCGAATGCCAAATGACAGAATACCCAAAAAAATTCTAAACTGGAAACCACAAGGAAGAAGAAGGCGAGGAAGACCACGAAAAAGCTGGAGAGAGGGCATTGATAATGAAATTCAGGAGAGAGGTCTGGACGAGGACATGTGGAGAAATAGAGAGGAATGGAGATTAGGAATCGGAAGACGGCGAAGGACGTTATAAACCGATATGATGATGATGATAATATAGAAATACAATTTTATTCCACACAGTCGTCAGCGTGTAAATTAACATATGTGACCTGCAGTAAATACAAAAAAATTAATATGTTTTCATTTGAAAAATCAGATTTTCCATATTGTACAATATAATCTGAGTACATAGTTTCACAAAGAAGTTTATGAGATTTATAATTAAAAGCCGGTAGTATTTAATTTTCATGGCACGTTGTTCAGAACCCCAGGAGAATAGAGAACTGTATTATTCCCAGAGATATTCGACCGCAAGGAATTATACGAAATATGTTACATGCATTCTAAGTCAGATTGCCATATTGTTAAATAGTTCATGGCAGTTCCTGGAAGTATTTACATGAAACATGAAAATTAATATATCGTTCTCCAATTGCTAAGAATTATTTACCCAATTTTCGGATTATAACTCAGATTTCTATCAATTATTAATTGATTCTTCTATCTTAATAGAACAGACTACGATTTTTGCATCACAGTTCAAAACCAGATATGGTGCTTTAAAATTCGAAAAGGTAAAGTACCGACTACCATTAAAAAATATGTTTGTCAATGTTTTGAATATCAAATAATAAGTCACAGTTTGTGTAGTGCAAACATCATACGTAGGAAACTCAGATTCGAAAATGTGTATGCAAAATTAAGAATTGGTTTTTCCAAATATTTTGACTGAATGTCTATGTATTTCAAAAAATGAACTTAATCCACATTTTTGCCGTTCACTTTATAAACCCGGGATACATTGTTTATTCAATACATAATAAATTAAAAAATTCAGAGCAGGATGTTCTAAATTTTGTAGGTATAATTTTATATAGGGTGTAATAAAAGTTGGCAGCCACTTCAATATCGTATTATATTCATCAAAATATCCAAACTTTTATTATTTTCGTGTTGCTATTATACTTCCATTGCACCTAAGATAATTAATGACAAATTATTTTAATAAAGAACAAGTATGTACAAATACATCTGTTTAAAGATCCGTAATATAAAATAACAAAATGAAGCAGATTTCATCGAAACCATTCAATAATGTTAACGTTTCTTGCCATAATTACGGTGTTTAGCTTACTCATATTTCATTTTCCTGTTAAAAATGGAGAATTATTCAAAATTATAAATTACAGCCATGAATTTGATGTATGGTATTACGAATTATTATTGGGCTAAAACAAGATTATTTTTCTTGGTTGAGGACTGCCAGGAGAAAAAAAAGGTTTAAAAAATTCATACGGGAATAAATGAAACACAATCTCTTAAAACTAGGACATTTAAATAATAATCCCAGTGAAAGAACGAAAATATTTGCTTTGAGAGAACTTGTGAATCACATGACTATTTGGAGAACTTTGAAATTACCTTTGAACTTTGAATGGAGACTATTTGAATGGACAAGACTTGGGGGATCTATGCTATGGTTTACCAGGAGGTCAAATTTGAATCCTCTGTATTTTTATCTGACGACATATAAAGCTAATAATCACGGCCTATTGAGAATATTCTCGGTCAGGGTATTGAATATTATTTTAATGAAATCCTACTAATACTCTGGGTATTTTTTAAAAGTTAAAAAAATAATGTCGAAGACATGAAGGTAGTTGTATTTTAACGACACTGGCATTTTGAACATTTGTTATGATACGTGTCTTTTATAATGTCTATGTTTTGTTTGATTGTTCGAAAATAATGATTAAAACTAAAGTAACAATTAATAATTATTTGCTTTAATTGCTACGTAGATATAACTAACTCAATTCGGGCCATATCTTTACATAATGTATTTCTATATTTTGATGAGAAAAATGCATCACCGAAGTGGAGACTTACATTTCTGTTACATCTTGTACATACCTGATGATGACCGTTAATATTAACACATATATGTTGAAAACTGGTGAGTTTTACATGATTTTATCATAACTAACATGCTGATGTAAGGTGAATATTAACACCACAAAAATAATAAAGTCTTCCAAATAAATCTTACTGAAATTAACTGTAAACTCAGATATATTATCCACATGAAATCCTATTCGGTAATAAAATGAAAACCATTATGCTGGAAAAATTTGCGACCCAATTCTTTTCCAGTTTCAGAATATAAAATTAGCTATTTCCCCTTCAACCCTGCCTTTGATGTAATATTAATCTCAGATTTTTCTTTGCTTAACCTCGGTATAAAGCGGTGTACCCTTTGACTCCTACATACTTTCTTAATAACACTCCTCGAGAGTTTCATATGTGTGGATCCCACACAGCACCTGTAGTGCAAAAAGTGATTGATTACGTTGTTCATTAGTTCCTCGATATCAATCACATCAGCGTGTTTTGACATTGTTATTAAAATAGAAAGAGCGGTAACGGCTTCGAGAAATCTGTCTTGTTATATAAGCAATTAGAACATGTTCTAGAACATATGAGAACAGAAAAATATTAACACTATTTTATTGGAATTGGAATAGAAAACTTTTTCCTTTCTCCTATTTTATTATATCAAAATATAATGATATTTACTAATTCTGATTAACAAAAACATAAAAGGGCTATTAACAGAAAATATAGATTCTAGAATGATCGCAAATAATCTAATCAATTTAGTTTTCATTGTTTGCTGTTGAAATGCAACACAAATTATCAAACAAGACCAAATTTTTTGGAGTAAAGTTTTCTGCTCTGTAAAGTTTACAACAAAACCGTCGACGCTAATACAACATTTATACCATCATTTATTACTATTAGTTCTAGTATTGAAGTACACCATTACTTATCTTCTACTAACATTCTACTTGACATCCCTAAAATATGTAAAACCTCAGGGGTGCCAATTGAATTTACAGTATAATTATTAATGCAATAATTAGACTATAGACTAAGCAACCTATAAAGCAGCTAATGATCGTGGATCTATAGATATTTAGCGAATGAGGCCTGATGGTGCCAAAAATAATATTTAAACGTTCATTCGTACAACTTGATAAGACGAATGGGATTATAGCACGACAAAATTAAAATTTATCAGACCCTCTGTTGTTCCTTAGATACCCTTTGCTAGGCTAATTAAAAGAGAACGTACCGTTCTTACCAGACTATATATTCATCATATTCAATAAGTGTTGAAAACCGACCATAGTGTAAGTTTTATAATAAGTTTCTTTCTGTGAACTTCTAATGTTATTTTAGAAGTTCGTGCACTTTTAGAGAAATGAGAATACGAAATAATCTCTCCCCCCCCATTGTGAGTACCCCCTTCCAATTTATAACCAACATTAAGCAACGTATAGAATCAGTTTTTAGTTACGTTATTAAGATATGAGGACTTATAATACAATTTTATACGTCTATGACTTTTTCTGTTTAATTAAATTATACCACGATATGTCTTGTCTTAAATATTTATGATATGTAAAGAAGCTGCGGATTAATAACTCCATGCAGCCCTTGTCCAAGTAAAAATTTTAATTTGGTGCCCAAATACTCCATACCAGCTCCACAAATAGCTTAGGAATAACTGAGAAACATATACTTATATTATAACACCCTATTTATGTGTCTAATCTAAGTGTCTAAGTTTTCCCCCCGCCCCTTCCTCCTACTACTTTAACTTTGAAACTGAGAAAATGGAAAGAAGAACGAAAATTACAAACATACATTAAAGTGTAAAAATAATGTTTTAGTTTTGAGTAATTAATAATAGTATAATTTTAATAAGGTGCCATTTTTAAAATTATTTTTAAAAATGGCACCGAAAGTCGATTAAATTTAACCAAACTTTAATTTATCACCAAACTTCCTAGGCAATGCCTCACTGTAGAAGCTGTCAGATTTTTCCGACAGAAATTGTATAAAAGGTCATTTAAACTTTTAATTTGCTTTAAAAAAATGTTGAAAATATTTGTGGTCACTTTTGTGAATTAAATTTGTTGTTTCAAATAAACCATAATTTTTACAACCATATTGTTCTCCATAATTTATTTCTAATATAAACAAAGTAAAATTCTAATATATGAAGACGCCTTAGCGATTTTTGTGTGATATCTGTCAAAAAAAAAGTAAAGTTATCATTTTATATTTACCAATATCAAAAAAATATTTTAAAATAAAACCAAAGTTTGAATAGGTATTTGAAGTACCTTCAAAGTGAGGTGGTACTGCACACTGTTATTTGAAGATAGTTTTCATACTCACACCGCAACGTCATCTTTGATGATTGCATCACCATTTATTAATTAGAGCATTATAATTACATTTTAATATATTCATGTATGCCAATTTTCATTCTTTTAGGTCTTTCAGTTCAAACTTAAGAGGGGGAGAGGGGAGAGCCTATAAACATGCATCTATGAAAAATACTGTATTAAATAATTTAACTGAGGTATTAATCATTTCAAGATTTAATATCTGTAGAATGGAACTCTTTATCTTTTTCGTAAAATAACACAATTTTAACAAAATGTATAATACACTCAATTTATTAATTGCTTTGTACATACTATTCGTATATATTCTTTCATATCAAATGACTTATTCAAATAGTTTTAAATACTTAGTTAGTGTTTAGTGTTTAAATTACGTATTTTGTTAATAGATCTAAACATGTTTGTTCAAATAACCACTTATTTATGAAATCTTTTTATGAAAGGTTAATTATTTTTTCAAACCTTTGGTTCTTATGTATAGTCTTTAAAAATATATTATATAAATGTATTGTTATTAAAAATGTACTCTTAATTGGTATTAAATTACTTTCATGATTACTGTAAATTCAGTTTATCATAGATTTTATGCCAAAATTTCGATAAAGAAAAAATACTATAATTTTTTTTATCAGTAACTACTAAACTACGAAGTAGTAAATTTTTGATGACAATCTTGTCTTCATCTTATAACATCATCATTATAATACCAATAATTGTTGCAATAATTGTACAATATTGTTGTATAATAGTTATTGTTGAGCAACATTTGACAATGCTCTATGAAATTGACATTTAATAGATCTATACATTAAATACAAGCATTAAGAATGATTTTATAAAACTTGTTAGCCTGTAAGAATATACTAAACACTTAAATATTATCAAAAATCTAAATATTTTCTCTTGATGTGTTATTGTCTTTAAATACTACTAAATAAACAATAAGTTGGATAATAAGGCAATTCCAGAAAAACTGTTTACTCCAGTAAACTTTAAACATACAGCATATCAAATTTAAATGTTTGCTTGCTAAGTATATCTTTAACGTCACAGTCTGACTAGAAATATTTAGCTATAAGTTTTAAGTTGTTAAATGAACTGAAATGGAAATCAAAAAACAAATAACAGAGATATAATCGAAAATTAATAACTACCTCACTTTGGTGACCACCAGATATATTTTCACCGAGTCTAAAAATTTTTCGATTAAAACAAAACGAGGAGTCAATGCACTAAAACGTTGTTTCGTTGACTTAAATTCATATCTACTAATATAACCCATCAATTTTTTATGAAATGTCGGAAACAGTTTAGCCGCAAAATTGGCATGTCATTCATTTATTCCGGCAAGAGCATTCGCCTAAAAATAATTCTGAATATCATGCTATAGACATAAATAACAGTTACATTTGGGCCAATTATTTTCCCAATGAATACCATTCCCCTTTGTATTCTCGGCAATATACAATTGAGTTAATGGTTTTCCGCCTTCATTTATGTATTCATAAGTATGTGGGCCTCGGAAGTCCTGGAAGTTTAATAGAAAGGATGAATTATATGAAAGTTTATTTAATCGCTGAATATTATTTATATCGCGGCATTTTGTGTAGCTCAGTGAATTGTTCTGGTGTATAACTTTTAAACTATTATAAAGATAATTATAAGTTTTACTTAGAGATATCGCAAAATTTCAAAAGCTAATAAGTGTTTATTGATGAATTGTTTACATTGATCTTATGAACCAACAGATTAATTGCACTGAGGAATAGTCAATTTCTTGTTAAGAATTTTAGAGCCGATATCGAGTACATTGCTGCCTCTATGCTAAAAATGGCATTACTTTTTTTTTTATTGGCTCTAGTTTCCGAAATAAACATACATGATAAATACTAATACAAAGTAAGGAAAACAAAATAAAACAAGCAAAATCTATTGTTTTCATTTTTTTATATACGAAATATAACAAGAACATAAAGCATAGTTGATGTAGAAAATATTAAAAATTATTATAATGTTTTTTGTACGATTTTCTTTTGTATTATTGCTGTGAACAGTACCTCTGCAGACTTTAAACAGTAATCGGTCATCATGTGGCGATCCCACTTTCTTTAATACATTTCATCCATTATTCAGATATCCTGATGATACCGTTCACCTTGTTCCTCAATATAATCTCCTGAGTTAGAAGGAAATTTGTCTAAGCTCATATTGGCTCCCAAATTTTAAAAACATTTTAGCACCTTATGTATTAGCTCTTGGTAATTATTTACATTGTGATTTCCTAAAAAAATTTTATTTACAGATACATAACTATACCATGCATCAGATTCTACAATGGTCATATATCTGTTAAAATTTAGATACCTATTTTACCAGTTTTCGAATTTTTGGCCATCAAAAATCTCTGCTTGTAATTTCTTTATAATCAGTGCTGGAAATGCTTGGCAAATCTATTTAAAACAGTCACTTAAATTGTTCAGTGCCTTTACAAACTGTTTTATTAAACCCAGTTTTATGTAAAGAATTGGCAGTATTATTTTTCTCTCTTTATTAATGGCTCGTGAACAATGTTGGTTTTTCGAACGATCATAGGATCTCTCAAAGGCCAAACAGTTAATGCCAATGCTTTTCTCTTGCACGACTCTCCCATAAACAGAGGTGACAAGGACATTTGATATATCCACTTTGCTATCCAAGAAGTATGGTGACAATTCTTAAATCGATACAAACAAACCGCTGATGCTGGGAACCAGCAACTTCAGGAGTCTCTAGTAGTTTAATAAACGTAGCTAATTTAGCTAAAATAAAGATACAGTACGTAATTACGATTCTCGAGTACTCAGAAATCGATTTTAAATTTGTGGCAACATAAAAAAATTGTTTTTGTTCCCCAGTTTTATAGTTTGGCCCATGAGGGTTTTGGTGTAACTAAAATAATATGAGATACATTTCTATTTGGTTTAGTATGTATTTGTTTATGTTAGTTATACAAAATGTCCTTATCAACAATAACATAAACGTTACCTCAAACTAACTAGATGACTACCATTGATTACGCCAAGTATTCATCAATAAAAGATCAGAATATAAATAATTAATTATATCCATGCAACTACGAGTATGTCTGTAAATATAGAAATTACGTTAATATTATAATATTAAAAGTAACCCTCCAGATTAATATATTATTATTAATCTTGCCTTTCCACGAAAGCCTTTTAGCTAAACGTTATTCTTCATGGCTGTATGATATAGACACTTATTTTCATGATAATAGTTTTCATATTTTTTTGCGTGGTATTGATTGCGACAATGAAATATGTCTTTTGTATTATACCGATGACTTAGTAATACCAAATGATTCAGAAACAGACCTTGAGCAAAAGGTAAAGGGAAACATACAACATACACTGAGCTAAACAACTTAAAAATAAATACTGAAAAATAAATATTAATGAGTTTTTCAAAAGGCTTTCCTGGCAATGGGTCTGAGAGAGAAGTAAAAAACACATATACCTACCTAGGAGTCGAATTTATCTCTTATAGAGTAATGAGTTTTTACTTCTTTAAAAGCCAAATAAGCGATTTTCACGGTAATTGCACTGCTCTCTAAATATAAAACAACTTCGTAGAATATTAAGCTAAAGTTGTATGACTCTAATATTGACTTGTTATCATGCCTTTCAGTATGGTCCCTTTGTTAGCTGGAAATTATTGAACAAGTTCAAGTGCCTTATTCTAAAATACTACTGTTCTTCCTAGGAATACCCCTCATTCATTAGTATGCTTGGAAAAAGGTACCACACATATATAGTTTCTAATATTTATGTAAACATGCTTTAAATTTTTAAGAAAAATCTTGAACACGAATAATCACAGGTACTTAAGAAAATATTATTGCAAATTACATAATTTTAATCCTACTGACAAGAAATATAACTGGGGTCTGTCAGTTAAAACATTTTTAACTGAAATTGATTCTGCAAATATATTTGAACAATGCGATGCACATGTACTCGATTGTACTTCTTAATAAATGTCAGCAACTGCATTCAGCAGTATCCTCTATTTCCACTGTCCCTCCAATTTTCAATTGAAGAGTTATTGTTCAACTATAAATTCTTCACCCTATTTGAAATATAAAATGGGAATGGCTCTTGCTTGTTTTATTATACAGCTACGTTTATATAACTTGAATATGTTACATATAACAATCGAGGGATGCTACTATAATGTTAATTTAACAAAAATATATTCTTTGAACAACGCTTTCCAAATACAAAATTTAATTTAACTAGTTATTCATTGTCCTCTGCTGCTAAAATCGATCCTTTTTTTTTGTAATTATTATACATTATGTATTTTTATAATTATGTTTACCAATTTCACTATAAAAATGGTTGTATTCTTATAGCATATTCATTATTACTGTTAGTTTATTATTTGTGTTTTTTTCTGTTATATATAGCAGACTGCATACGTATATTAATAATTCCCTTCCTATAATAGTTATATGTTGGTAAGCTGTATAATAGAATAAAGTTATTATTATTACATTAAAAGTACTATTTATTTACAGAACATATACGTGAGGATATTTAAAATTTCTTATAAGAAATACGAGACGGTTTAGGAGAAATATAACGCCAAAAGCAATAATATAATTACGTGTAACCTTGTGTAGACAAGTTGAAATAGACCAACTTTATGTCGGCAATAATATTTTGAATAGGCTGAGAATGGAGAGAATAAAGGGAGAATAAGAAAACCGCAGGCAGAAACAACGTGTGTGATGTGCTGGAATGATTAAAATGTCTGACTGTTTTACAGCTACTGGATTGGAAAATAATTTTAGTATGCAATTATGATGTTATTGTATTTTAATGGTAACAAACACTATTTATGTTATGGGAACGAACACAGGTTTTAAGTTTAGTACTCCTATTTAGCATTTAACCGAAATGGTGAATAATTGAAAATATTGGGGTAATTAGAAGTAATCAAATATAAAGTTATTATATAATATAAATTGGAATTATAATATAAGTTTCTGAATAGCCAGGGATAATTATGTAAATTAACTAAATAAGTGTCTGTTATAAAGCGAGAAAATGTTGAATAAAATATTATCTGTTGTTCAAAGATTGAATACCCCTGAATGAAAATATGATGGTAATATTAAACCGTCATCCTCTTTCATTTTTTAATATATGCTTATTTGTGATAGTCTAATAATATGCTAATAAACTATCAAGTTTAAAAAGTTTTAAAATTTAGACAAAAACATAATTAGAAGTTGAGGTTTTGGCTCCCTTCTCCTAGAGTTTTAGATTTTGGAAAGAAGGGTGATACGTAGAGTGAAACATGTCTATGCTAAGGGAATATTCAAACTTTCCTCACTAGTACTCGAACTCAAACATACAATGACAATTTTAATATTGAGAGCAGGTTGCCGTTCAAAAGTATTATTGTTATAGACATTCTTTTAATGTTATTTTTTATTTACTTTTATTGCCTATCATGATATAAAAAATTATATAACAAAAATTTGTGGTAATAAATAACAGAGAAAATGAAGAAACAATAAAACAAAACAGTAGTTATAATTCACAATTTCGTTAAAGAAATCAATATGATCAGAAAATGTGCTTTTATGTAAGTATACATGTGTATGATACTCCATTTATTTTGTAGACATTGAAAAGTGAAACAATATACCAGTAACAGAATAAAAGAGAGTTCTAACTATATTTATTACTCCTAAAAATAAATTATCGAATTTCCAGAAGATTTAGGAACCGATGATAATGATTCACAACAGATTAAAACGCCTAATATCTAAACATTCAGGACACAATATCCTTATGTTTTTAAGAGAGATGCTGCATTTATTTTTTAAACATTGAGAAGTGAAACAATATTCCAGTAAAAGAATTAAAGGGAGTTCTAACTATATTTATTACTCTTAAAAATAAATGGTCGAATTTCCAGAAGATTTAGGAATAATAATAATTCACAACAGTTTACAACGCCTAATATCTAAGCATTCAAGACACAATATTCTTGTGTTTTTAAGAGAGAAGCATATTTAAGAAGTTGTAACGATCTCATTTTCATTTAAAATTTTACATTATCATTCAAAATTCGGTATATGTATTAGGCATATATTTATTATTCATATTAATGCATATTTTAGTTATTTGTGAGTATGATTAGAGCTAAAGCTGTTTTCGTTTGTGTTTATAAGTAAGTGCAGAAAAGATCACGTGTGCACCTTTTTACTTTTATAACAGGGATGATATAGCTTATCCAAATAATTGTATAAGACCTGCTCAGAACTTAGTTTTCTGGATTTATTATTAAAGTATATATGTATAAGTTATATAAAATCTACAAATCCTGTGTAAATAAATGTACCTTGTAATGATCTCCTCAAACTTAATAACTATTAGCAACCATATTGCTTGTTGTCTATATGATTTCGTTTAGTGATAGACATATGTAAGTAGTGATACATAAGTAGTTACATTGTACAGAGTTGATTACACATAATTATTTTGGATATATAGTATATCCCTGAAGTTTATAATAAAATTCGTCAAATTAAAATTAACTTTCAGTTTCCTTAGAAACATTGATCTTTATATTTTTTACTTCTTGATGGAATTAAATCGAGTTCGTCGTCGTTTTTAACGCAGGAAATAACAAAACAACTAAAACAGGCAATAATTCGAATCACAGAAATATTCAACTTCACATCTACTTTCACTTGTGCCGAAAAAATATGAATCTAAATTAATTGTATAAATTATTCTAAACTCAATATATATTTTTTGTTATCTTTGCGATTGGGTCTCTTTTAGACAATGATGATCGCCGGATTGCCATTGCTATATTCTGTCGCTTGGCTGTTTATGCTTCGGTAAGACGTAGCTTCAGTATGAGAAAAGTACATTACGTAAGACCTATTTGTTATTAGTTGTTATTGCTCAATACTGTTTTGCTTTATTTTATCACTATTAGATGGGGAGTACTTTTGTTTATTTACATAACGACGAATTATTTATACCAAAACGTCTTATTTCTGTTCTAATTTTCTCAAAATTAATTGGATTTTCCGTTAAATCGAGTATTATTTCAAGTCAGAAGCCACCACTTAATTCCCTTGGGTCGAAACGATATTTTATAATTCTGTTTGTTTAAATTTATTGTTACTCAAGAATATTACTCTTGGTTGATATTGTAATTTGTTTATCGGCATTAACATTGTTAAACATGTTGCATACTTGGAGAGGATTTCTGATTTTACCTCCATATCTGATCACAATTAGAATTTCCATTCGCTTATTTCGGATAAGTACTGCATACAAAATAGCTGTAATTTCGCAAATCATCCTGTTTCAATACAAACGAACCGCAGTACACTGACGAGTGCAATTTTCAATTTACTTACTCAAACAGAAAAGACTAGCAATTAATTTAAACTCTACACTACTATATTTCTACAGATCCATTCGAAAAGATTTTTGAATACTTTCGTTATTAATTGACCAAATTTATATATTTTTATTGGTCAGCTTTCAATATTATTGAATTCCATGCGAGATCTATTTTAAAATAAGATATCACGCAGGATATCACCATATTTTAAATTTTAAAGGGCTTTAAAGAACAATAATGTTTCTTTTTAAACGTCCATTTTAATTGGATAACTTTTATTGCAAACTTTAGATGCATCCCTTGGAAAATGAGGTATTTTTAAGCATAACAGTTTTACACTTATTGTACGAATAAAGTTGAGCATATATATTCTTTATACGGGGCTTCACATAAAGCGGGTTTCTGTTTAAAAATTTCTATGATGCCACATAACAACAACTATTGCACAATTACAATAATGATGTATGAAATGTACACATATGAAAACAAAATGTATTGTCAATATTGTTCATGAAAACCTAATGTGCAACTGAATGCAATGAAAACCAAATGCAATTAATTAATTTCAATATTTCTATGTGCACTATACTCAACTTCATTTTAAAACTTTCCACCTCAATTATGTCTTTTAGTAAGGAAAATCGGATCTAGAGAAAACAAGAAAACAAAGAAAAAAAAAACAAATATATATATATACTGATGAGGAAGCATAAAACCAGTATCTATACTGTTTAGGTTTCACTCTCTTACCACCATCTACCAATACTTACAGCTCGGTGAAGATAACTATGACCAAAGGATTTCATTTTGGGAAATCCTGACAGCGAGTGACAATTCAAAATGACCCGAATTTTATAATGAATACTGCTTTAGTGATAAAGCATATTTTGTGAATATATTTCTTAGTAACGTAGTAACTGATCCTATCTGTAGACACTGAGACAGTGAAAATCCACACCATGTTTTTAATGTCGCTCAAAAATCAACGTCTGGTCTAGAATTTTGTGAAATGGTATAATAGAATCTACTTTCGTTAAAGAAATTTTAACTAACGCACTGTACTTATACTTAAATTTATTGAATAATGAGAGCGGCCCTCTCATAATGCAGCCTTTGGAAAATGAAGTAGATGAAGAAAAAATCCGTGTTGGATCAACAAAATTTATATTTTCAACAGAATGGCGCGCCATTCTGTTGAACATGTGAACATGATGTTCGACACCGGATAGATCACAAGTTTTCCGAAGAGTGGATTGGAATAGCTGTCGAGATCTCCATACACAGCTCCAGTTAATTCTTTTTCTGGGGTCATTTGAAGATAATTATATAAAATTGATCGCCCCAGAATATTCAAGGTTTGAGAAATAGAATTACTCAAACTTGCAGGCAAATCACTAAAGACACAATTCTAAACACTCGACAAAAATGGATCCAAAAAATAGGTCCAAAAATACATTATACTTTTTTTTACTCGACAATGGTGAGCATTTTGATAACTTAAGATAGTACATTCTTCCTAGGTGCTATTCAAAATTTTTAAGTGGGGTAACTAGGGGGTGGGGTAAATAAAACCTAAACTTTAATGAACACTGGTTTTAAAACTCCCACTTGATATCTAAGTTTACGTGTTTTTGTCTAGAGGTCATTTTCCTTGTTAAAAGGGAAGATGGGAGTGAGTAGTTTTATAATGAAAATACTATATGCATTTTCTATCGATAAAGTCAATATTTCAGAAAAGAAAATCCGCAACGGGTAGGATTCAACATTTGTCCCGGATGGGAACCGGACGACAGACAGCTGTTTCGAATTTAATGTTTGTCATCAGTGTCGTACACGGTACGCCGATCCAAGGCAAATGCCTAATCAAATCCGAGGGGTATTCATCTAAATCGATACGATCAAGTCAGATACTTATAAGTCAGGAATCGAAAAAGGAACCACCAAACCGCCAAGCGGTTATCAAGTAGTTTCCGAATAGCAAGGCTATTACATAATCACTATAGGAGACAACTACTCCTCGGACTAAAGCCCCGCCAGGTATTGAATTATACCTACAAGCGATCCTCAATCCCTTTCTTGTGTTCCTGCAGGATCAGACAAGGCTTCAGAAAAGAAAACCCGCTACGGGTAGGATTCTACATCTGTCCCGGATGAGAACCCAACGGCAGCTGTATCGAACTTATTAGTTCTCATCAGTGCGTACATGGCACGCCGATGCAGAAACATGAGAAAGGGATCGAGGATCGCTGTTAAGTAAAATTCAATGCCTGGTGGGGCTTTAGCCCGAGGGGTAGTTGTTTCCTATAGTGATTATGTAATAAGCCTTGCTATTCGGGAACTACTTGATAACCGCTTTGCGGTTTAGTGCTTCCTCTCTCAATTCCCGACTTATAAGTTGCTGAAAGTCAATATTATTGGTAACTCAAACTCGCTATTATAAATTTACGACTAGGCGGTAAGGTTAGATGTAATAAAAAAAATCAGTGAAACCAGCCGAGCTTAAATTTGATAATATGATATCCTATGTTTAATTAATATTTGATTCCAAGTTGAAAGTTGATTAGCCGCTAACGCCCTGCTAATTACATTCTTGGTTTCATGTCTGAAATGTTGAAGGTCTAGATCGATAAATCTGAATATATGTTGTGCTCTAAAGATTACTTCGCATATTCCTCCGCAAGGGTAAAAAGTACAATGCCCCCTACGTTCGGTCGTCTCAAGTCTACTGCTGTTATATTATATTCTATATTTTCCACTTTTATCGGAAAGTAACTCAAGCAGAATTGTCGGCTGATCAAAGAGTATGATCCACCACAGTCGGAGCTTAGAAACATAATAAGCCGTTTATATCTAAAAGCATTCTTGCCATAGGCGTAATTTTCTTTCATATTTTATTCCTAGAAATTACACGTATTAAGTCCATTTATTAGGAAAATAAAATCAGAGAAAGTAATAAAGCAACAATTTATGCTACATTTTTTTTAGAAATTTTATTCCGGTTTTCAGTGTGTTTAAAACTTTGATTAGATTAATTTCAGCAGGATTATATTTATATAATATAAAGACAAACGAACATATAAGTGCATGAAACTTAATATTATCGAAATATTTCCTATCCAATGTGTCATATTTCGAGATGTAGAGCATAAATTGGAATAATCTGTTTTTAAAAGCATCCATGTACTTGGTTCTGATAAATGATGGCAACTGAAAATATGTGCCCCAGTGTTTATTCAATTTTTGCAAAATTTAACAGCCTAATCCAGCATAGAGATGTAATAATAAAAATTCGTGTACCAGAATGCATTGCAATATGTAACAAAAATTATGGAATGAAAATATGTAGAGACCCTGATTATTTTAACATATATCTAATTAAAAATATTTTCTGCGCCGTTTACATACTTTGTGATGCCTTCTAATATTTTCAAGTCATATAGTTGATAACAATTATTATGAAATTAAAAAAAAACAATCCAGAACATATTTTACAATGATGTGATGTTGTTTACAACTCCTCCTTGATTGCAGATGCCTGAACTGGAGTTTATCAGCCATATTAGAATTGTGTTTTGTAATAAATCGAGTAATATCTTTCGAACATGTAATACGAAAACTACACTTTATTTTATACAACTGAAATGATTATTAATAAACCAATATAATTGTTATGAGAACTAAATTTAGAAAATATAACGTAAATTACGGTTGGCACCATTTTTTTTGACATGAGAGCAGTAAACATAACAGCATCAACATCTCTACTAACGGGTAGTTTTAAAAGCAAACCGAACCCTAAATATGTTAAACACAAATCTATGGAAGTGGATTATGATATCATATGGTATGAGAAATGCATATTATTTTATAAATCAGAAATATTATAAATCAGATAATATTCAAATAAATGATTTAGACGACTTAAACCATCTAGAGGACATTCTTTGGTGAAACTATATTCAAACTAATAAGCTATTTAATTGTTTTATGTTGTTTCTTGTGCACACCATTTAATACTCAATGTAGGTACATTTTAGTCTTATTTAATATATTTATTTGGTTTATTTTAATAATTTGAATCTATTCTGAAAATATTTATTAATTAATTTTTGTTTTAATTATATTTTTACATATTCTATATATATATAGAATATATATTTGCTTTTTGCATTTAGTTGATACATTCTGATGTATGTATCAACGAAATGTAAAAAACAACAAAATATATATATAAAATATGATAAAATGTAATTAAAGCATTATAAAAATAAATGAATAAATATTTTAGAGATATTAGGGAGATTATTTTTTATTTTATCTTTATACACTTACGACTTTTACAGATGTACATCTTTATGAATAAAATAAATACTATAAACAATCCAATTGATCTGGATGATTACAGGTATGGACAGATATACTAAGGATAAATTATCCTATAATTACCTCACAGAATAACTCCAAATTCCTTGGATTAATCTGAAGTAATGGTATCAATCATCTGAGACTCGCCTATATTGTAGACTCCGAGTAATCCGGGTGTGGGTTCGATCCCAGATAAATCGGCTGATGGGATCTGCGTGAATCCATGTAAATATCGGAGGTTAGGTAGAAGAATACATTAAATTAAATTTCACTCCGTTGAAAACAAAGGCACAAAATTATATTTTTTTAAATATTACTCCCAAATAGTCATACATAACAGATTCAGTGATTTTGTCATTATTAATTTTTTCATTATGTTACATTAATGGTTATCATTTTTGAGATATAAGATAGTGACTGTATATATATACATAATAAAACACAGTAATCATAATAATACATCATTAACTGGTCTAATTATAATAATTGTTTCGTTAATTAAATATTTACAAGTAAATAACTTATTGTTATTATATTACATTATATGTCTTAAATGTTCAAGTGTGTCTAAACGATTTACATAAACGATATCCTTTGTACATAAGATAGATGCAATTTTTAGTGGTCCAAAAATAAATATCTAATTATGTAAAATCATGTAATTGGACGCCACAAGCTACGGTTAATTATATAGTCACATAAAGTTATTCAAGAAATTTTAAGATTATAACAGCGGTGCGAAGTGGTTTACAATAAAAATAACCCTACTGCAGTGCATTGTCATACAGCTGTTCTACAAAATCTATTAGAACAATAATTTAGTACCATTCAACGTTTATGGTATTTAAATTTTAACTTTACTAGGGTGTTGATTGTCCTAAAATGTGAGGACTCCTTGCAAGCTAGGTACAATAGCTTTATTAATTCATACAACTAAGATAACATATAACTAAGATAACATACAACTAAGATAACATATAACAACTAAGATAAACCCATGTTTTATGTGTCAAAATTCATTTTTCTGACCAATTACAGGCTCGGAGTAATCCAGGGGTGATTTCGATTTCCACATCAGCCAACTCTGTGTCTTTGTGATTGTTTTGGAGTTAGATATAATAGTAGCTCTAGGCTAAACTTCGTCACCATAAAAATAAAGACAGCTCAAATATTATTCTCTATTTGTAAATTTAGTTTTAACAAGACGACGGTTTGGCGTAACTTGAGAAAAATTTATATTTGCTTTATCATGTACTTCTTACCGCAAATGGCGCAATAGATTTGAACCAATTAGGAACGAACAGTGTACTATGTTGCAGATATAATTTAAATATCGTTATGAGATCGCAATTAAAAACGAAAAATATAGACAATTAAAATTATTTTTTATTTCAGCTCATTTTTACCTTTCCTAAAAATTATTTAATTGCAATAATACGATTATGCAAAACTTTTCTACCGTACTGTATGTGTAGTGATCTAAATAAAACTGTTTCAAAAGTTTACAGTTTCATAAAACGCGCGAGACGTTCAGTAATAAAAAGAAAGGAGGAAAACTCTTATACTAAAATATAAATTTCAATATAACCGTTTAGTAAAACTTGTTTGAAAACTTTAATAGAGACGTGTCGTTCTTAAGTTATCTGGCCTTTAAAAATGGAAAATATTAGAACTTAATTGAAATTATAAATAAGAAAAGAATTAGTGGTCGTAGAAAAATAGGTTAAACGTGTCATTGTAATACTCCGTAATTTATATTCTTTAATCCTGGTACGCCCATGCACAAGACCGATTGCAAGGATAGTAAGGGTTCATTGTCCCGATCCAGGGCTGCCTCCCAGGTGACCTGGTTCGGTGACCCAGGTCAAAAATTTCATCACGCGTGTCTCTCGCTACCTTCCACTTGAAATTGCACCTATCAGCTGATTTATAAATTAGCTTACTGTATTTATTAGGTCAATCCCTTAATGTGCTAGACCTAGATAAGTAAGTAGGAAGGTGAGTGATTGATTTTACTGCGCACAAGCAGCCTTGGAAACTTTAGGGATGCGAGGCCAAAAGGGTTATAAAGTTCTAATGCAAATACACGTAGTTGGCTGTACCGAAAAATTCTTCATTTTATGTCGACTGTAAGTTTACAGTAATAAATATTTCTTGTGAACCTGGCATAAGACGGACGATATAAAGCAACTCAATTGAAAACGAAACCGTTTACAATTTTTTCTTTACTGCCATTTTTTCCTTGCCCATCGAGTTCTACCTTCGGTCACTTCATTTTTTATTTCAATTTAAATTCCAGACGGTAACATTTTTATTTAAATCAAATTGATATAAATTTAGTATAATATTCCTGAGTATACTAAAAAGGACATTATAAGTGCGAAATTTAACTTCGCAACGAGGTTTACATTATAGGAATGACAGAATATAATAAAGCGAACAGGCAAAATAGCGTTTTTAGGAATAGGTTTTTAAAACAGGCAATTTACATATTTTATTCCGGGGCACATTGGAATCTCGTTAGAGACATTATTCGTAAATCTGATTTTAATGTTGTTGACAACGCGTTAAAATATACCAGTATTACTTAATTTAATGTTTTCACGGAATACATTAGACGAAATTGTTGTGCCTAAAAAGTAAACTATAAGCTGTAGTATAATCCATCCTCATGCATTATACTCTTTATTCCTGATATTCAAATGTGAATTATAATAATGATTAATGATATTGTATCTAAAGAAGGCATAATTTCTTTAGTTCGTTAGAATGTTGCTGCTTCTAATTTTTGCTAAATGTTTAACTGTAAAGTTATTATAAATCATTTACTATATTTTTAAAAACTGCATGGAGTAAGCCGTTACTTTGTGATAGTTAATCATAATGATACAGTAAAATACTTAACTTTATTACTATCACAGATTTACTGTGTTCCTATTACAGAAATCCGTGATAGTAACAAAATTAATTATTTTAGTATATCATTACTATATTTTCGTATATTTTCTTTTTATATATAAATATAGAAACATAAAGAAGAATATGTATATGTTTATATATCGACGACCTGATGATTTTCTACTGCAAATACTTAAACTTTTCCTTTTTGCCGCCTTTCAAGTCTACCCCATGTCACCCTCGTCTTACTTAGAGAAACACCTATTCAGTTTCAAGACTGAATTATAGCAGTAAAATTACTTTGGTTACTATTTTACTCAACGATATCGCGTTGACATCTTATAGAGAAAATAGAAATCTCTCATCATCTTAAAATGCTTGCCAAACGTTAATTAGGGGGCCGACAGACAAGTTTTACTACAGATATATCAAAACTTGTATCAAAAATAGACTACGGGTGTGCAATATACTCCTCAGTAAGACCCTCGCGTCCAAAATTACTACATAAGATACAAAATACCGCATTAGGACTTGCAACCAGAGCATTTCAAACTAGCCCATTATCATCCCTACTCTGTGATGCATACATCCCACGTCTATATCTAAGAAGGAAAATATTACTGATAAATTATTTTGTAAACATCATGGCATAATTTCGTCATCCAAATAAAGCTTTTATTTTTAATAAAGAACAGCTAGAAAACTTTGATTATCATAGAACTGTTACAAAACCAATAGTCGTACATAATATTTCCATCTACGTTACCTACTACTGTTACTGAGATATCACCCTGGAAGCTGCTATCACCAGTCCTCGATTTGGAATGTGCCTCCTTCAAAAAAATAACTATAAGTGATACCAGTTGCAGTTATTCTACCAAACCATTAAGAAATATTCAGGGTACGATATTTTGTATTCGGATGGTTTCAAAATACAACAGAGATTGGGAAGTGCATTCTCTATCGGAACAGAAACATTAAATTGGGGATTACCCACTCCAGCCTCTATATTTACTGCTGAATTATATGCAGCTTGGCAAGCTATGCTATACTATCAAATATCACAGCAATAACTTCCTTACTTGTTCAGATTCACTAAGTGATCGCGATACGCAATCACCAACATATTTTTTTCAGATCCACTTGTGCAACGTATTCTGTGTCTACACGATTCTACCAACAAAATGATAAAACAAACTCGTCTTATCTGGTGCCCGGCCCATGTTGGTATACCTAGAAGCCACTAAGGACAGTTTAATTGAGAATGTCCCTATGCGCATATACAAGATATGAAAATTTTCATTAGAGATAAAACAAGAATACAATGCCAAACGATTTTAATATGAGCAATACTAAATTCAAACGAATTAAAACCAAATTAGAATGTTGGATAACGCCCGCTTCACTATCACGAAGATAATAAGTAGTCCTGACGAGACTATTAGAAAACAGGAAACCCACAGTCTATAAGGTATGTGAAGTTGAACTCAGCGTGGAAGGTATAATAGTCCACTGCCCATGATACTACATTTCTAGATTGCAGTTGAACTTGGTTCAATTAGTGTGTTGAATTGAGAAGTGTAAAACTCTCGGATGAGTTGTGCAGCATTCTGAATAATGATGTAGATTCAATCGGAAAGATATCCCGATATTAAGGTATTAAATAATTAATTAGTAAGGTATTAAGATATCTTTCTTGAAGTCCTCCGATTTACGATCAACTGGGGTTTTGGGCTACAGACCGTGGCTGCCGATACCTTAATGCAAGAAAAAAGAAAGAATATTTATATTTACGTATAGAAGAATGTAAACATACAATATTGAAATATAAACTAATTATTAATTGAACGATGTCAATTAAGCATATAGTACAATTTTTTAAATATTAAGATATTATCTTTAAAATACATTATTTGTTAGTTGCAAATATATTTTATCATTAAAAAATTGCCTCTTCATAAAGAGTAAAAAAACTGGCATGTTACATAACAAAACTACGGAATAAATTATTCAAAATATTTATTATTACCCTTGGTAACAAATTTTTTATAAAGACATTTTCTATGTACCATATATTTGAACCAATTTCACATACTAATTTTTTTCCCGTGACGTGTATAACTTTTCAATATGTTTTTTATCACTGTAGTAAAAACCTTTCTATACAGTTCCACATACAACTAAAATAAAATATAAGAAAATGTTTATAAAGATCCGACCTCTCGCTAATGTCCGAAAGGGCTGATAATTTAGTATTTTGCTTTTTTATTAAACACGCCAAATAATTTTTATTTATAGAGAATTTTAGTCAACATGTATTAGATGAATAGATAATTGTACGTTCACCCTTCAACTAGCGCATATTACTTTCTTGGTAGTAACAAAACATAAATCAATAGGTACTTAATAAAACATAAGGAGTGTTTACTATTTCGATTTTCTCTTCTAGGGTCACATAAAGCTTATCTATGATCACTAATACCAACTAATATGTGTGTTACTGGGTATATAAATTATATTTCCTTTATCCTTATTTTTAAAATATACATTAATATATCTTAGATTGAGAAATTATTCTATAACAATTAAAAGAGTAAAATATTTAATGAGGTGGTGTATTTCTTTTTTTAATTGAAGAGAAACGAATATTAATACACAGAAAGGTAGACAGGTACGAGGGTGAGTCAAAAATTATCCGCAATGTAGATGTAACTTTTATTGCAATACAAATAGGACACTGAACTTAACATCATTCTTCAATATAGTCGACTTGCTCAACGCACTTGGTTCATCATTGCACAAATATCCTGATGCCCTCAGAAAATAAGGTTTTCGACTGAGCAGCGAGCCACGTATGCACCGCGTCCTTCACTTCTTGATCCGAAGTGAATTGACTGCACCTTAATGCCTCTTTGAGTGGAGCAAGTGGTAGTCAGAAGGGGCTAAATCAGAACTAAACGAAGGATAAGCCATTATTTCAAACTTGAGTTTCCGGAGCGTTTCAGCAGTGTGGGCAGCAGTATGTGGACGGGCATTGGCGTGCAACAACACAGCACCTTTCGACAGTAGTCTTCGGCATTTACATTGAATTGCAGGCTTTAGCTTGTCAGTAAGCATCTCACTGTAACGTACACTGTTTATTGTTGTGCCTCTCTCCTGATAATGTTCCAGTACTGGGCCTCTTGCGTCCCAATAATCATCAGTATTCCTGCGGATGTTTGGGTTTTGAACTTTTCCTTGCTGGGCGATTGTGGATGTTTCCATTCCATACTCTGTCGTTTACTCTCCGGCTTGTAATGGTGAATTCAGGTTTCATCACCAGCGATG